>CM062809.1:107767881-108404754 GCA_031772625.1 Pinus tabuliformis
GGTTGGGTCCCTATAATACTAGTGATTACCCCATTACTATTGTAGTTATACCCCTTATTTATATTGTTGTGCCCCTATTACCCCCATATTGTTATTTCTGTGCCCCATAGAATCCCTCTATTGTTATTTTTGTGGCTTTATATTATTATTGTTAGGTCGGCTGGATTATATTGTGACTCCTTAGACTCCTATATATAGAAAGGAGGTTTTGTCATTTGTATCATCCAAGAATTGTTCATTTATGTAATGTAAAGGAGGTTGCCCCCTCGAAGAGGCTGAATTCTAAGGCGTTGATCTATCTTTTCTATCTTTTCTTGAGCTGGTTTCATAACATTTGGTATCAGAGCTTTGGATTCTAGGGTTTCGCTGCTCCAAACAGGTCATCGTGGCATTTTCGCTATAACTTTTTTTCTGTGACGTTTCAGAAGTCGCAAAAAAAACCCATTTGAGAAGAAATCGTCTGAACTTGGGTCCGAATTTCAGAGCTTTTCGCATGATATTTGCGGAGATATGATCTGAGGAAGTTGGTCTTTTTGCAGACTCCTGAATTACATTCAAAACAGGTGACCTGGGGAAAATCGTCATAACTTTCTCTCTGGGATCGGATTGAAATTTCGTAAGAAGGTACAGAAAGAGGACGGACTGTAGTTTCTTGTATGTGTTTTCAGATTCAAAGGTTGAAACAGTGACTCGTGGCACGTCGTACAAGTTCGCTCTACTGAACTAGTCTAAAAGCAAGTCACTGTGGGAGATTTCACATAACTCTTCCTTGGAGAATCCAATTTGGTCAGACTTGTGGCATTGGAAAGAGGACGCAGAAGGCTACTACAGGTCACAATTTCAGAACTGGATGATCTGAAATTACAGAGATACATCAGATTCAATATCAGGCTTCTATAAAGTGAAAAAAGGTGTGTAGTTTTTTTTTAAATTTTTGTGTAAGCTTGGTTTAACGGAATTCAAAGGGCATAGTAAAGCATTATTATCGGTAACTGATGCCCCGAGGAAAGAAAATGCAAACACCTAGTAAGGAACCTGAAAGCTCTAGCATGACTCATGAAGAAGAGGAAGAAATGCTACATGATATATCAAAATTACAAGAACAAGTGCAACAAATGTCACGCTCACAAAAGCTAACAGAAGCTAAGATAAGTGGCGTGGAATCTAAGATAAATGGCATGGAATCTAAGATAAATGGCATGGAATCTAAGATAAATGGAATGGAATCAAAGATGGAAGATTTGAAGAGATTTGAGGACAGATTTGAAGACAGATTTGACAATTTTCTACAAGAAATACTTACTAATGGTGAAAAGGTAGTAAAGGAAACTCATGATGAGAACAAAAGAAATGTTAATCATGATTCCATAGACGCTAATGTTGGATCGAAGATCACCATATTCCAAAAATCGATATGAGGAAGTTTGATGGCAAGGATCCCGCCACATGGATATTACAGATGGAGCAATTCTTCGATCTCAATAATGTGCAAAACACACAAAAGGTACGTATGGCAACTGTATATTTGGAACCAAATCAGTTTGTATGGTATCAATGGCTTTGCTCTCGTAAACAATTTATCACTTGGGCAATTTTTACGGAAGAATTGATAGCACATTATGAAGATACAAAAAGCAACACTTTTTTTAGCCAATTGATAAGTCTCAAACAAAAGGGTTCAGTAATGGAGCACATTGAGGAGTTCCAAAAATTGAACATAAGGGTAAAAGATATTCCAGAGGAGCATAGGATTGATGTGTTCATAGGGTCTTTAAAGGATAATATCCAACATGATGTTCGCCTTTGGGAACCTGATTCATTAGAGAAGGCATTCAGGTTAGCAAGAAAAATGGAAAGCAAAATTATGGCAACCAGGAAGCATACCACTCACAACTATAAAGACGGAAGTGTTGTTGCCCCTAGTCTTCCACAACCTATAAGGTTGACACCACAACAATTGGAAGAAAAAAGAGCAAAAGGGCTTTGTTACAGTTGTGATAGCAAATACACTAAAGGTCATAAGTGTGCTGAGAAGAAATTATTCTACATAGATTGTGAAGAGGAAGAAGAAAAGGAGCAAGAAAGGTCAAAAGAAGAGATATACTCCAGGAACAAAGCCTAGATGAAGAACAAATAAATCCGACCATATCTTGTAATGCATTGGCGGGAATTACCACTCCTCAAACCATCAAGATAGAAGGACAAATCAAGAAGAAAAAGGTAATAGTGTTGATTGATTCAGGAAGCACCCACAATTTTATTCATTGTAGGGTAGCAAAAGAATTGAATTGCTTCCTATATCCAGCACCAGAGTGTCAAGTGATGATTGCAAATGGAGGAACAATAAATTGCTCTGGAAGTGCCATAATATCAAGCTATCCATGGGAGAATATGTATTGACTAGCCCAATGCTTTCCATTCCAATGGGAGGTGCTGATGTTGTACTAGGAGTCCAATGGCTACAATCCTTGGGTACAATAGCTTTTAATTTTCAAGAACTTTTCATCAAATTTTCTATGGAAGGAAAGGAAGTTGAATTAAGGGGTATTGCAGGGAAACCAGGAAAGATAATCAGCTCTAATGGTATGACAAAGCTTCTAAAAAAGGAGCAAAGAGGTGTAATTGCACAATTATGTTCGCTAGATGTTTCCACATTGGAATCATCTATTTCTCCAGATCTCCAAAAAGTCCTGGACAATCATTCCAAGGTATTTGAGACTCCCAAAGGTCTCCCACCTATGCGTGATCATGATCATGCTATTCATCTGATTCCAGGAAGTGTTCCTCCAAACATCAGGCCGTACAGATATCCCTATGTCCAAAAAGTGAAATTGAACGTATGGTTGCAGAAATGCTAGAGGCTGGTATAATTCAACCGAGTCAAAGTTCTTTCTCAGCTCCAGTAGTATTGGTGCACAAGAAGGATGGATCATGGCGCATGTGTCCGGATTATAGGGAGCTCAACAAGCTCACTATTAAAGATAAGTTCCCCATTCCTGTCATTGATGAATTACTGGATGAATTGCATGGATCAATTTACTTCACCAAGTTGGATCTTCGTTCGGGATATCATCAAATCAGAATGAAGATTGAAGACATTCCAAAAACGGCATTTAGAACTCATGAGGGTCATTATGAATTTTTGGTCATGCCTTTTGGCCTTACCAATGCACCTTCAACATTTCAAGGTTTGATGAATTCAATTTTCAAACCATTCCTTAGAAAATTTGTGTTAGTATTTTTTGATGATATACTAATCTACAGCAAGTCTTGGAAGGATCATGTTGAACATGTTGACAGGGTGCTACAACTATTGGAGGAGAAACAATTATATGCAAAAAGATCCAAATGTTTCTTTGGAGTCCAGGAGGTGGAATATTTGGGTCATATTGTATCTCATGAAGGAGTTAAGGTAGACCCTAGCAAAATTAAAGCCATTAAGGAATGGAAAATCCCCACATCCATAAAGCATCTGCGAGGATTTCTTGGGTTGACAGGGTATTATCGCAAGTTTGTTAAGAATTATGGGAGAATAGCAGCACCTCTAACAACATTATTGAAGAAAGATTCATTTTCATGGACTCCGGAAGCAACAAAGGCCTTTGAACATCTTAAAGAGGCAATGTGCCAAGCACCGGTCTTAGCTACACCGGACTTCACAAAAACCTTTATTGTGGAATGTGATGCTTCAGGAAATGGAATTGGTGCTGTTCTAATGCAAGATGAAAGACCCATTGCTTTTGAAAGTCGTCCAATCAAGGGAAAGTTTTTAAGCAAAGCTATTTATGAGAAGGAAATGTTGGCAATACTCCATGCACTTAAGAAATGGCGACCCTACCTAATGGGAAGACACTTCAAGGTAAAAACGGATCATGATAGCCTTAAATACTTTTTAGAACAAAGATTATCCTCTGAAGAGCAACAAAAGTGGGTCACAAAGATGTTGGGTTATGACTTTGAAATCATCTACAAAAAAGGGAAGCAAAATGTGGTGGCAGATGCACTCTCAAGAAAGGATGAGGATGTGGAAGCATTGTTGTGTGCCATTTCTATTATCCAACCAGATTGGATAAACGAAGCAAGGGAGGAATGGAAGAATGACGAAGAAGTGTGGGCACTTATTCGAAAGCTACAACAAGATTCCAGTACTTCTGATACATTTAGCTGGCAAAATGATTCGTTATGGTACAAAGATCGCTTATACCTCTGTAAGAATTCCCAGCTAAAACAAAAGATTCTTATGGAATTGCACACTTCTCCCTTAGGAGGGCACTCGATTTTTAAAAACTTACCACAGGGTTAAGAAGGAATTTTTTGGGATGGCCTTAAATCAGATATTCAAAAGTTTGTGGCGGAATGTTTGGTTTGCAACAAAATAAAGTTGAAACAATTAAGACACCGGGTCTATTACAACCTTTATCCATTCCAAGCCAACGTTGGGAGGAGGTTTCAATGGATTTTATCACAGGTTTACCCAAGTCTGAGGGAAAGAGTGTCATCATGGTGGTAGTTGACAGACTTACCAAGTATGCACACTTTTGTGCATTATCACATCCATTTAAAGCCAGTACAGTTTCTACTGCATTTATGGAAACAATTCAAAAGCTACATGGAAACCCAAAGATTATTGTAAGTGACAGAGATCCCATTTTCACTGGAAATTTTTGGACAGAATTATTTTCTTGTCTTGGTACTCAGTTAGCTCATAGCTCATCTTATCATCCTCAATCTGATGGGAAAACTGAGATAGTAAACAAATGTTTGGAAGGATATCTTCGTTGCTTTGTATCTGATAAACAGACACAATGGGTCAAATGGTTGCCTCTGGCTGAATGGTGGTATAACACTTCCTTCCATACAGCAACAAAAATGACCCCATTTATGGCACTTTATGGGTATCAACCACCATCCATCACATCATATTTAAGAGAAAATTCTAAGGTTCAGGCAGTGGAACATCACATCGAACATCAACAACAAGTCCTCCAACTCTTAAAGGATAACCTCGTGTTGGCACAAAATAGAATGAAACAACAGGCAGATCAACATCGCAGTGAAAGAAGTTTTGATGTAGGTGATTGGGTATTCCTACGGCTACAACCATATAAGCAAATGTCCCTAAAGCAAGCTAAGAAGGATAATAAATTATCACCAAAGTATTATGGTCCGTACAAGGTGTTGCAAAAGATTGGTACTATGGCATACAAATTGGAGCTTCCTGCAGCTTCTCGATTGCACCCAGTTTTCCATGTTTCATGTTTAAAGAAGGTTATAGGCGACAAGCTCCCAGTTCAAACAATATTGCCAGAACTTGACGAGGAAGGAAAAATTATATTGGAACCGGAAGCAGTCACAGAAACAAGAACTCGACAGCTACGAAATCGATCAATTTCAGAGTATCTTATCAAGTGGAAGAACTTATCCGCTGAAGATTCCACATGGGAGGATGAGAATTTTATGCAGAAGTATCCAGAACTACTCAAGCGTTGAGGACAACACTTTTTTGAAGGAGAGGGGCATGTTGGGTCCCTATAATACTAGTGATTACCCCATTACTATTGTAGTTATACCCCTTATTTATATTGTTGTGCCCCTATTACCCCCATGTTGTTATTTCTGTGCCCCATAGAATCCCTCTATTGTTATTTTTGTGGCTTTATATTATTATTGTTAGGTCGGCTGGATTATATTGTGACTCCTTAGACTCCTATATATAGAAAGGAGGTTTTTTCATTTGTATCATCTAAGAATTGTTCATTTATGTAATGTAAAGGAGCTTGCCCCCTTGAAGAGGCTGAATTCTAAGGCGTTGATCTATCTTTTCTATCTTTTCTTGAGCTGGTTTCATAACATGCTATGTGATTCATTTCACTAGTTTCAATCCCATTTCTTCACCCTTGCGAGCATCAGCTGATGCAATGAGTGCTAAGTGGACTATTCAAAAATCATGAGAAACTAGTCAGTTATGACTACCTCTCATGGAAATGGTTATAGATGAATGATATCTTACATCATTGTATATTGAAAGGATCCCCATTCAATGGTGAAGGTGGTATTACTTTTATCTTTTGGCATTATCTCAATATGATGGTACCTAAAAAACCCATCTATAAATGAGTAAGCCTCTTGGCCTCCTACATTTTCCAAAACTTCGTCTGTGAATGGTGTTGGGAACACGTCATGTACTTATGCATCATTCAACTTCCGTAAGTTGACATAGATCCTTATTTTTCCCTTAGTATTTTTCTCTTGTACTACCATTGGACTTACCTAGTTAGATTCTTCCACATGTTCGATTATGCCAGTTGCGACCATCTTTTCAAGTTACTCCTTTGTGTTTTTCTTATACTTTGGGTTGAGCTTATAGGTCGTTGTTTTACAGGTTTCACGTCTGGCTTTAAATTTATTTTCATGATGCCCAAATATTCCATGATCCCTTTTAACTCTATAAACTTCATTGGGAACAGGTCTTGGTACTCATGTAGTAACTTGGTGACCTTTCCTATGGTATCTTCATCCTAGTAATCTCCTATGCACGCGAACTTGGATACTGCCTCTAAGCCTATGTTGACCTGCCTTTAATTAATAGGTTGTGTTACCTTAGGCATTTTATCATCTGGAACTGCCACTTCGTGCTACCCTTCTGACTCAGGAATTTTAATGCTTCACGGATCTTCCTCTCATTACTCAATGGTCATATTATAACATTCCAGTGTGTGCTGCAACTATGCTTTCCAGTCAGATTGTACCTAAGTCGTTGGCTCCTTATGAATCTAAAATATTGATAATTTAATTTCTTGAAGGGCATCATCGATACATTGTAAGCCACTTTCAAAGCTAAAGGTAAAAAAAAAATTCCTTCATATTGTTCCAATTGGTGGTGCCATGGCACAGCTCCATTTCACGATACCAATTCATTGGTATCACATCCAAAGTGTGAACAAATACATGTACCCATTTTGGTCGAGGCTCTTCACCCCATGTCTTATTCCAAGGAGACAAATGATTGCAGGGATCATCTTTTCCATTGTACTTCTCTGTGATTCTTGTGTTGGCAGAGCCAAACTTGAACCTCATCAATCGTCGGTACTCCCGCCAATCTCCTATATGTGTATCCCACCAGGGTGCAGGTGTAGCCTTAAAAGCCATATCCAAGGCCTGGAAGTGTTATTCTTCTGGTACATCCATTTTGAATTTATCCAGAAATACGTTGACATCAACTATCTAGTCATAATATGGTAAGTTACATATGTCAGTTGATATGCAGTGAAGATATTTTGTCATTCTGTTACAGTGTAGAGTAGAAACTTCATGTAGCCGGTTCTGCTAGTCCTCCAATTCTTCATTTCAGTATGAATGACATGATCTATCCTTCTCCCAACTTATCCACCACTCTATGGAAGGGGTTGATCCAATCCTCATCGCTTGAAGTTAACTTATAGATGTGGTCACTATCATCATCATCGTATTCATTGCGGACATGTTTTATGTATCACGTTCCTTCAGAAGGATCTAAAGGAACAACCACCCTTGTACCATTATTTTATAATACCATAATCGTCCTTTTTAGATTGATTATGGCATCCATATCAAAGGCCCAATCGATTTCAAGAAAAGTTGTATATGGATTACTGTCATCCATGATATGAATTACTTTGAATTCCACCCGTACTCTTGCTCCTTCAATATCCACCATAACACTTCAACCGTCCCATCAGCATAACCTTCTGTTGATTGGCCATGCACAACTGAATAGGTTACCATTGCAGCTTTGGTTTCCCCATCCACTAACAAGTTTGCTTCGGTAAGACATTTGCGTCCAATCCCAAGTCCAAAATTACTTGATCAATTTCAAAGTCACCAATATACGCAGTTAATCGCATTTCCCGGCCAGTCCTATTTTTATTCTTGTTGACCTTATTTACTGTGTGTTGTTCAAGTTGTGGTTTTTCTTTATTGGCATGATGGTCAATCAATTCTTGCAACCCTTCTACCGCTTTCTAGGCCCTTAAAAAATTCATACATGTCTGCATAAATAACTTCAGAATAGTTGAATTAGGATTCTCCATCACAGTACCTACTTTAGAAGAATTATTCTTTGGTACCAATTGTGTCTGTTTCTTTGATGTTGAAGCTTGCATGTCCATGAAACTCTTCTTTGCCTCCAACAAAGTTTCCTTTTCCTTCTGTAGATAAAACCCAATATTATTTTCTCCTACTTTCATAACCCATGTATCTGCCTCTAGCTTCTTACCTTCTGCCTTATATTCTCTGGTAGTGCACCACTTCATGTCACTATATTAATGGTTAGATCATCCTCGCGGGGTTCATATTAAATCATTTGTATATTGTGTATAGGCTGTTGGTAATTCTTTTCTTTCATATTAGCAATTAAAATAGGGAAATCTTTTATCACATGGTCCAATTGTCTACAATATTGACATGAAGGGTGGGTATGATTTTGAAAATCTCACATATAGTATCTAGCTTCACCATAATTATAACATATGATCTGGCCCCTTCCTCGTCCATCGCCTCCTTTATGACCCTGTCCTCGATCTTGAAATCCTCTGCGAACCACAGGTGAACCATTCTCTTCATGCACATGACCTTCAGCTTGCATCCTATATGTTTGGGTTCGATCTATCATCAAGTCATAGCTAAGACAATGGATCTCATCATGTCCTACTGATCGATAAACCCTACAAAACAACTGTTGTGGTGACTGCACATATTTTTGTAGTAAATAGAAATGATCAGTTGGGTGTTAGCCTACAAGTCGAAAGGTACTACACCATACACTCGTCTCAGTACTTGGTCCAGCACTAGGATCTAGCTTCAAAGGATTCAGACCTTCGCCAGCTAAATAATTAGGGTAGACCTGACACTCGTCCTTTTAGTGTCCTTCCGTCTTACACTTTAGGCACCGTTCTTCTGATCTCATCTCAGATCGAATTCCTTTTCATTTATTCAAGTTTTGTAGCTCCATATATAAAATTGCCAACTTTGATTATATCTTGTAAACCCATATGTGAGTGTCTTGTACTGACAAAGCTTCTAATTTCATCGCGATTTCTAGTCCTTCCGCTTGCATCCCAATCTTTTGCTATGATAGTGGTAATCTAAGGTGTGACAATAGCGCAACTATATACCACTCTTTGTGCAATTCATTAGAGATATCAAAGTTGGCTTGTTCCATCAAACATTTTAACCACTGATCTAGATCCCAGGCAGTTTCATTGGAAACTTGATTAATCTCTTTTATTTCACTAATACACTCCAACTGTGACTTGGGCTTCTTAAACTCCATGTTTAGTTATTTCTCCATCGCATCTAGTGAAGCAACTGGATTCGCCGTACTATACTTGATATAACACGACAACGCTCTGTCCTGCAATGTTGTGACAAGCTATGATTTCTTCTTGTCATCGTCATTGGTCTGCTACGTTTTTCACATAGCTTATGTGACAAACCAAATTTGATCAGGATCCTCTGATCCCCAACCCTTAAAGATAGGCATCTTTTTTGTGTTAGCCATGTTGAATAGTGGAGGTGGAGTGGATGGGTGAGGAATCCTAGAAGTGCCTTGGGTTTCTAACTGTGCTGCACCTCTAGGTGTACTAGGGTTGCTCTTTTCTTATTTCCTGTCTCATTCACCCAATAATGGACTGTACTCACCCTCACTGTACTTGTCAAGAGCGGTTCTGAATCTTTTTCTGCTTCACATAGATCCGGTTTGAACTCTTTTGGACATCAATCTATAGGCATAACACCCTTTTCACATAACAACATTTTAATCGAGAGCTTCAAGGAATTTACATACTTACCTCACAAAACTTTGAAAAATCTGTGCTCACCTTCATTGTAGGATACTGTTGCGTCAATTGCAATTTTAGTGATAAAGCCTTTAAGGATACTATTAACCTAGTAATCAACAACTCTTGCGACCTTATATTTAGACTCCTTAAGTCGCTTAATCATCTATGGGGTCCACACAATAGGATCATCATGTTTCCAAGTGGGTTCGTTGTCCCTGAGATTTGAAATCCACTCATGTAGCTCGACGCAAAAAAGATCCCTTTTTCTGTTTTTTTTTGTTTTTGTTTTTGTTTTTTTTGTTTTTTGTTTTTTGTTTTTGTTTTTGTTTTTTTAGCGTTTTTTTTGTTTTTTTTTGTTTTTTGTTTTTGTTTTGTTTTGTTTTTTTTTTGTTTTGTTTTGTTTTTTTGTTTTTGTTTTTGTTTGGTTTTGTTTTGTTTTGTTTTGCTTTTTTGTTTTGTTGTTGTTGTTTTTTGTTTTTGTTTTTTGTTTTTTTTGTTTTTTGTTTTTTGTTTTTTGTTTTTTGTTTTTTGTTTGTTTTTTGTTTTTTGTTTTTTGTTGTTTTTGTTGTTTTTTGTTTTTTTTTGTTTTTTTTTGTTTTTTGTTTTTGTTTTTTGTTTTTGTTTTATGTTTTTGTTTTTGTTTTTGTTTTTTTTTTCTTTTTTGTTTTTCTTCTGTATATATATATATATATATATATATATATATATATATACCTCTGTAACCACTGTTCTTTCAACAGGCACAAATATTTTCTTTCATGAGCTGCAAATTCGTGTAAATTTCGATCTATCCAATTTTCAATCTCTTTTCTAGTCGGATGCCACATCACACATCCCTCAGATAGATCCCGGTCCTGATAACAAAACCATTTGTTGGCTTCAGGGGCTTAGACCCATGTTCAGAGTTAGCTGTGTTAACCAAACAAACCCTATAATGCTGGCCCTTTGAACAAAGACTTTCTTGCACAGACTGAAGTCTCACCTGAGGCGATATTGAGGGATGTTAGAACTAGGTTTTTACATCCAGAGGAACTATACAGTGTGGTTACATAAGGATTTTAATAGTTTAGGGCTTAATTTGACCTTCACAAACTCTTAACCTTATTCTTACAATCATAAAGAATTTTCTACTTTAATAGATTAGAGAATTACGCAAAACTAGACTGACATGCATTATTTATCATATAAAATAGTATATGAACGTTTGTGATGCGATTGCAGAAGATATATATAAAATGAACCATAAACAGTTAAAAACACAAAAACTATGTGAACGTAAAAAAATTACACAGATTTGTCTCAAAACTATTCTTTATTAATCAAGTCTTTTCAAATAGAGTCTTTCTAACCCTAAGCACACACTTGTAGGGGCTTGTGCACTGAGCTATAGACTTAACAAGGTCTCCGCGAACATAGATGCAGGAGCCTTCGCCTAACTATAGGAAGATCCTACAAAACATACTCCAAATTATTTCCTCAATTCAATTCTAGAATGTCTTAGACTTGCAAAATCATCCCTTTATATATGCTTATAACCTTACAATACCATTGTTCGCAAATCATGGGCGAAGCTCAAAATCGCCTAAGCAATCCTATCCCTTTACAAAAGAAGGGGCTTTGACCACCCTAAACCCCCTTTGACTCTTAGAATGTTATGCTAATTGTGCTCAACTCCTTATAAGGCTTATCTTTACATACTTTGGATGAAAATTAGACCTGGGGGACCCCTACCCAACAGGGGCAGAGTGGCAAATGAGAAGACAGGTGGCGGGAGTGGAGTGATGGATGTAACAGATAGATGGAGAGAGTGTAGTGGTGGATGTAACATATAGCTTGTGGGATATGGATTTATTTCGGGGAGGGGGGGGGGGGTGTTGCAAATGGTAAGTAGTTTCAGGAGGTGAGCCCCCGAAATGACCGAAGAGCCACCATGTCACCCCAAATCATTTGGGTGGAAAACATTTTTTTCCCTAGTGGTTTCTGCCTAAATGGTATCTTGTAAACCCCAATGTGAGTGTCTTGTACCAATGAAGCTTCTAATTTCATCACGATTTCTAATGCTTTTGACTGTGTCCCAATCTTTTGCTATGATAGTGGTAATCTAAGGTGTGGCAATAACATAGCTATATACCACTCTTTGTGCAATTCATTAGAGATATCGAAGTTGGCTTGTCACATCAAACATTTTAACCACTGATCTAGATCCTAGGTAGTTTCATTTGCAACTTTCTTAATCTCTTTTATTTCAGTAATACACTCCAACTGCGACTTAGGCTTCTTAAACTCCATGTTTAGTGCATTCTTCATCGTAGCTAGTGAAGCAGTTAGATTCAGCGTACTGTACTCGATATACCACACCAACGCTCTGTACTGCAGTGGTGTGACAAGCTATGACTTATTCATATCATCATCATTGATTTGCTATGTTTTGCAAATAGGTTATGTGACAAACCAAAATTGATTAGGATCCTCCGATCCCTGATGCTTAAAGATAGGCATCTACGCTGTGTTAGCCATGTTGAATAGTGGACGTGGAGGTGTAGGTGTATAAGGTGGAGGTGGAGTGGATGGGTGAGGAATCCCAGAAGTGCCTTGGGTTTCTAACTGTGCCGCACCTCTAGTTGTACTCAAGTTTCTCCTTTCTTCTTTGCTATCTGATTCACCCAATAATGGACTGCACTCACCCTCACTGTACTTGTCGTGAGCGATTCTGAATCCTTTTTTGCTTCACATATATCTGGTATAAACTCTTTTAAACATAAATATATAGGCATAACACCATTTTCACTTAACAATATTTTAATCAAGAGCTTCAAGGAATTCATATACTTACCTCACAGACCTTTGAAAAATATGTTCTCAGCTTCACTATAGGATATTGTTGTGTCAACTGCAATTTTAGTGATAAAACCTTTAAGGATATTATTAACCTAGTAATGAACAACTCTTGTGACCTTATATTAGACTCCTTAAGTCACTTAATCATCTATGGGGTCCACACAATAGAATCATTGTGTTTCCAAGTGGGTTCATTGTTCGTGAGCTTTGAAATCCGCTCATGCAGCTCGTTAGCGAATGATGCGAAAAAGTTCTTTTTTTCTTCTCTCTCTCTCTCTCTCTATATATATATATATATGTATATATATATATATATATATATATATATATATATATGTATACCTCTGTAACCACCATTCTTTCAACTGGCGCAAATCTCTTCTTTCATGACCTGCAAATTCGTGTAACTTTCGATCTATCCATTTTTTAATCTCTTTTTCTAGTCAGATGCCACATCACACATCCCTTAGATAGATCCCGGTCCTCACAACGAAACCATTTGTTGGCTTCAGGGGCTTAGATATAGGTTCAGAGTTAGTTGCATTAACTAGCAAAACCCTATACCACTGGCCCTTTCGTTAATGACTTGCTTGCACAGACTGCATTCCCACCTGAGGCGATATTGGGGGATGCTATAACCAGGTTTTTTCATCCAGAGGGACTATATAGTGTGGTTGGAAGGATTTTAAGAGTTTAGGGATTAATTTGAAATTTGCAAAACTCTTAACGTTACTCTTACAATCGTAAAGTGTTTTCTACTTTAATATATTAGAGTACTACACAAAACTAAACTAACATGCATTATTTATCATAAAAAACAGTGTATGAACCTTTGCAATGTGATTGCAAAAGATCTATATAAAATGAACCAGAAACAGTCAAAAACACAAAAACTATGTGAACATACAAAAATTACACAGATTTGTCTCAAAACTCTTCTTTATTAATCAAGTCTTTTCAAATACAGTCTTTATGACCCTACGCATACAACTGCAGGGGCTTGTGCACTCAGTTGCAGACTTACCAAGGTCTCTGCGCACATAGCTGCATGAGCCTTCCCCTTCGCTTGACTACTGAAAGATCTTACAAAACATACTCAAAAGTGTTTCCTCAATTCAATTTTATCATGTCTTAGACTTGCAAAATCATCCCTTTATATATGCTTCTAACCTTATAATACCTTGGTTTGCAAATCATGGGCGGAGCTCAAAATCTTCTAAGCAATCCTATCCCTTTACAAAAGAAGGGGCTTTGACCCACCCTAAAGCCCCTATGACTCTTAGAATGCTAAAAAAATCGTGTTCAACTCCTAAGAATGTGTATCTTTACATACTTTGGACAAAACTTAGACCTAGGGGACCCCTACCCAAGAGGAGTAGAGTGGCAGATGAGAAGACAAGTGGCAGGACTAGAGTGATGGATGTAACAGATAGATGGCAGGAGTGGAGTGGTGGATGTAATGGATATCTTGTTGGATATAGCGGTATTTCGGGCCCGGCAGGGGGTGCAGATGGTAAGTAGTTTAACGAGATGACCCCCTGAAATGATCCAAGAGATGCCATGTCACCCCAAGTAATTTGGGCGGAAACCATTTTTTGCCCAAATGGTTTGCACCCAAATGGTATCTTGTAAACCCCTATATGAGTGACTTGTACCAACGAAGCTTCTAATTTCATCGCGACTTCTAATGCTTCCACATGCATCCCAATATTTTGTTGCATTGGTGGTAATCTAAGGTTTGGATATAGCGCAACTATATACCACTCTTTGTGCAATTCATCAAAGATATTGAAGTTGGCTTGTCCCACCAAACATTTCAACCACTAATCTAGATCCCAGGAAGTTTCATTTGCAACTTGATTAATCTCTTTTATTTCATTAATACACTCCAACTATGACTTGGGCTTCTTAAACTCCATGTTTAGTGCATTCTTCTTCTCATCTAGTGAAGCAGCTGGATTCATTGTACTGTACTTGATATACCATGAAAATGCTCTGTCTTGCAACATTGTTACAAGCTGTGATTTCTTAATATCATCGTCATTGATCTACTACGATTTGCACATATCTTATGTGACAAACCAAAATTGATCAGGATCCTTTGATCCCTGACCCTTAAATGTAGGCATATTTGTTGTGTTAGCCATGTTGAATAGTGGAGGTAGAGGTGTAGGTATACGAGGTGGAGGTGAAGGGGGACGTGGAGTGGATGGGTGAGGAATCCCAGAAGTGCCTTGGGTTTCTAACTATGCCACACCTCTAGGTGTAATAGGGTTGCTCCTTTCTTCTTTTTTGTCTGATTCACCAAATAATGGACAGTACTCACCCTCACTATACTTGTTGCGAGTGGTCATGAATCTTTTTCTGCTTCACATATATCTGGTCTGAACTCTTTTAAACTCAATCTATAGGCATAACACCCTTTTCACATAACAACATTTTAATCTAGAACTTCAAGGAATTCAAATACTTACCTCGTAGACCTTTGAAAAATCTGTTCCCGGCTTCACTTTAGGATACTTTTGTGTCAATTTAAATTTTAGTGATAAATCCTTTAAGGATATTATTAACCCAGTAATCAAAAATCTTGTGACCTTATATTCAGACTCCTTAAGTCACTTAATCATCTATGGGTTCCACATAATAGGATCATTGTGTTTCCAAGTGGGTTCATTGTCCGTGAGCTTTGAAATCCACTTGTGCAGCTTGTTAGTGAACGATGCGAAAAAGTCCTTGTATTGTTATGTATATATATACATATACCTTTGTAATCACCATTCTTTCAACTGGCACAAATCTCTTCTTTCATTAGCTGCAAATTCATTCAACTTTCGATCTATCCAGTTTTCAATCTCTTTTCTAGTTGGATGCCACATCACACATCCCTCAGATAGATCGTAGTCCTGAGAACGAAACCATTTGTTGGCTTCAGGGGCTAGATCCAGGTTTAGAGTTAAACTGCGTTAACCAACAAAACCCTATACCACTGGCCCTTTCGGCAGTGACTTGCTTGTGCAGACTGTAGTCTCACCCAAGGCGATATTGGGGGATGATAGAACCATGTTTTTTCATCCAGAGGGACTATACTGTGTGGCTGTAAGGATTTTAATAGTTTAGGGATTAATTTGACGTTCACAAACTCTTAACCTTATTCTTACAATCGTAAAGCGTTTTCTACTTTAATAGATTAGAGAAATACAAAAAACTAGACTAACATGCATTATTTATCATATAAAACATTATATGAACCTTTGCGATGCGATTGTAGAAGATATATATAAAATGAACCATAAACAGTCAAAAACACAAAAACTATGTGAATGTACAAAAATTACACAGATTTGTCTCAAAACCATTCTTTATTAATGAAGTGTTTGCAAAGTTACCAAGGTCTCCGCACACATAGCTGCAGGAGCCTTCCCCTTCACATGACTATAGAAAGATCTTACAAAACATACTCAAAAGTGTTTCCTCAATTCAATTGTATAATGACTTAGACTTGAAAAATCATCCCTTTATTTATGCTTCTAACCTTACAGTACCATGGTTCACAAATCATGGGTGGAGCTCAAAATCCTCTAAGAAATCCCATCCCTTTACAAAAGAAGGGGACTTGACACACCCTAAATTCACTCTGAATCTTAGAATGCTAAGCTAATCGTGCTCAACTCCTCATAATGCGTATCTTTACACACTTTGGAGAAAAATTAGACCTAGGGGAACCCTAGTCAACTGGAGCAGAGTGGCAGATCAGAGGACAAGTGGTGGGAGTGGAGTGATGGATGTAACAGATATATGGCAAGAGTGGAGTGGCAGATGTAATGGATAGCTTGTGGGATATGGCGGTATTTAGGGGGGGGGGGGGGTGGTGCAAATGGTAAGTAGTTTCAGGAGGTGATCCCCTGAAATGATCCAAGAGTTGCCACGCCACCCCAAGTCATTTCGGTGAAACCATTTTTCGTTCCCTCCCCCCCCTCATGTTAACCGTTGGGAGTGAGGCGGGTGGGGGCGAAAACATCCCTCCATCGTTGATATTGGCGCAGTTGATCTAGGGCATCGGTTTGAGTGCACAATTTTCCTGCAAACAACAAATGAACTATGTCATATTATTTCAAAAGAAAATACTTTATAACCAAAGTTTAAAACTATATGCAATTGACATTTTTATTTATGTAAAGCAACATTGTGGTTGGCTCGCTATAAGGGATTTTTTTTTTAATTCTTTTCTTTTGTTTCATATATATATATATATATATATATATATTTATTATTTATTTATTTATATATTTCTTTGAACTTTTGAAAATAATTTGCAGAATGTAATAATTATTTCCAAGATTTCATGGTTACGATGATAAACACAAGAGATTAACGTACATGTACTTTTAGATGAACAAGTGAATATGCCTTGTGGAATGTTCAATTGAAGAATATATTAGGGTTCTTCTACCAAAGGGAAATATAAGTGAGCCTTTAAGAGAGGAGTACTAGTATTGATCTAATAAAGACACACAAGAATATGTATATGAAAGAACCGTTGATCAGTTAGTGAAATAGTTCACATAGAAGCAATGCTTGTTAAAAAAAATACAACACACCTTCAATAAGATAAGCACCAAAGCCACTAAAATAGTTCAATTTCTTTAGTACATAGGAAAACAACATATATCGCAAATTTTCAATGAATAGTCTTACAACATTTATGACATACACAGGAAAGTGTGTTGGCTCAACAAGCTTCATGTATTAAGCAAAAGTTCCAAGATACATTAGTATAATAAAAATCAGTAGCTCTAATAGTGAAGCATTAGAGCACCCAATTTCTCCTCCAAAAGAACTATCTTCCTCTCTAATTCCTAGTAGGAGGAGCCAAGGTGAAAATTCCTTTGCATGAGATATGAAGGTGCATATATAACAAATGTGCGACTCTTCACCTACCTTATGAATATTGGACTACCCTCATGACTCTTTAACTTCGATGCGTCCTTTTGCTTCCTTCATGACTTTTCACATTCTATAGATGAATCTTGGACTTCCACTTTATGTTAGATTATCATACATTTAAAATTACATAATCATATCCACAAATGATGTGGAAAATTATGAGTCATATAACACTTTGACATGACACATTGACAAGACATGACATGAAATTGATGACATGGACTAAATGATGATATGGAATTGTCAAGCCATTCTTTCTAATGCTATATTTTTGTCGTCTTTAAAGATGATACATGTTATTATTCATCCTCCTCCATAAGGCTTGAAGGTAGGCAGTCTTCACTATGATATTGATATTTAGCTGCTTCCACAATCAGGTGTCCCTTCATCTTCCCGTTCAATAATCATCTTGTCTTTGCAACTGCAAAGGTGTATTCTAGCATGATATCCTTCTTCATCATTTTATCATGAGAAGACATAGTACCTGCAACTAAAATCCACTCATGACATGGAAACATTAGTATAAAAACTCCTAGTCTAACATGCTTCATGAAAATCACTAACTAAGTTGGAATTGGGTGCTAGACTGAGAGACTGGCTTAGAGATTTTATAGTGCATAGTTTCAAAGGTCATGAGGGAGGATTTAGGCTTGAGACTGTGTAGTGCACAGTTTAGGAAGGCCAAGGCATGGTGAATGCACAATTGAGGAGTTCAAGGAGGCAGCCTTAAGGTTTGAAGTTTCCTACTACATAGTTCTAGAGAGAGAGGCCAAGGGATTGCGTAGTTTCATAGTTCAAGGAGGTAGGATGGAAGATTGAGGCTTGACACTACGTGGTGCATAGAAGGAGGTTAATTGGGAGGTTGAACTGCGCAGTTGTAGAGCTCAAGGGGCGAGGGTTAAGCATTGATATTGTACAATGCACAATTCAAGGAGGAAGGAATTGTGAATTGCAAAGTTCTAAGAGGCAAGGGCTGAGCTTGAGGGTTGAGACTATGTAGTGTGCATTTTCAAAAGGCCAAGTTAAGGAGTGCTACTCAGGAAGGAACTTTTAAGAATTTGGCTAAGTGTGAGGTTAGTGAGGTCAAAGTGAGCAAGGATAAAACATGAACATGTTCACACACTCAAAACAATCATTGACATAACATTGATGAGGCAGAAAACACGAGCAACATGATCCCCTCAGTGCGATGAAATATGACAACATCCTCCAAGTGTGACACTTAAGATACACTTTGCGATGATAGTGACGAAACTTGTGTGACAATGCATAAATATTTGGGAACGAGTGTAACACACGTCAATATGATAAACATGACTCATTGGCATCAAAGTTACCCGTTGAAATTGAACCACAACTACCCTTGTGTGATATGCGACACTTCCCATGCCAAAAGACAAAATTTTGGTTTTCTTCCAAACAAGACTTGAAATCTTAGAGAAAACACATGGAATATGCTTACTAAAGTAATGACAACATGCAAGTGCAATGTAGGCTTCAAAATTTAGATGTAGGCCAAAATTTTGGAGGGTGTTGTAGCAGCAACTGCAGATTACCGGCAAGAGAATGGTCATTGTATATATCCATTTGTAGCTATATGAATGGAAAATTATTTATCATTGAAATTATAAATCTAATAGAATGTATAATGATTTCTAGTTAACATAAAATTTTAAACGAAGGAATCTGTAATGATAATTAACGAAACTTTCTATGCAATGACAAACATAGATTTAGTTGTGAGATAGGTCTTGAACTAGTGACTCTAAGTACTCATATTGGAGTGGGCTATATAAACAAGTTCTTTTTGATGTACATCCTTACCACAGACCTAAACATTCAATCAATACTATTGAATTTCAACTCTCATATTGAATGTGGGCTATGATAGGTCCTTTTATTTTTTGAGTTAGAAACTACTATCAAATCATATTTTTTCCACAAGCATGATACGTATCATGTTTTAAGGATTTGAGGTAGTGATTGCCTTAAAGTGTAAAGTTTTATCCTACCTTTATAATGGATTAGTTCCTATGGAATCATAAATCACCTAAAGATTGATTGTACATAGGCCAATGGAAATAAATGTATGTGCCAATCTGGCGCAATCAAAGCTTCAAGTACAATATTGAGATTTGGATTTGAAAATCCTCTGGACTATATCAATTTTCAAGTGAGTTATGGAAAAGAGAAACCATAGTATCTATGTTTTAGTTGTAGACCCAAAATATTCTTGATTGTTTTCATAAAAATAAAAGAAAAGAAAAAACGTGGCAAATTTGAATCTCATTTAAAGGTGCTTGATATTCATTCAAGTTTTATTTTCATCACTGCAATCCAACTCACAATATTAACATTTTTTGCATTAGTTTATAACTATTGTGGTAAATGGTCTCTATTCCTTAAGAGGTAGCGCTCACACACACACACACACACACGCACACACGCATGCACGCACACACGCACACACACACACACACACACACACACACACACATGCACGCGCACGCGCACACACACACACAAGAAAATTTGACATCTCCATAGCAACTTTTGAAACATTGAAATGCAGTTAATCTAGTGAAACCATATAAAAGAGATGACATTTATTTGTATTGGTAAAGGTCAATGTTGGAAATAGAAGGAGTTCTTTCCCATGATAGATTTGTCCTTCTTGCTTATTAACTTAAACACCATAACCCTTATATCTAGCTCTAATGCAAAATGACTAGCATGTTATCCAATAGCCAAGAAGTACCCAATTCTCTTTACAAAGTACGTTTTCCTACCCTCTATGATAAAAATAACTTGATTTGATCTTAATGATGAACTAATCAACCCTTGCACTCTTTTATATGGTTTTGCAAGGTATGTTTCAAAGAAAAGAATATATATTTTTTGCAAAATCTTATGATCCTATGATACTCTACAGAATAATTTATAGGAAAAATGATGCTTCAACATGAGCATAGATACATTCCTCTCAAAAAAATATGTTGATGGAGAGGGACCTTTGATTTCCCTTGAGATTTTGTCCAAGTCTATGCTTTCTAGCATTAACATTCCATTTACGGTATATCTAATGGAAAACATTGCTACCACTGGAAGACGGATGTTTCATGTGCCACCTTATCATTTTATATGAAAACTATGTTGTCACTTTGTTAGGGACCAACCCTAACACATTTATTTATGTAATACGCCCAATGGGCCAAGTGAAAGTCATAGTTAGCTAGAGAGTCAATAAAGCCCACATTAATAATTGTAAGTGGTTGACCCACATTAGAGAAAAGGGACCACAGTTAGTTGTAAACATGCCATATTTAATAAATAAAGTGGTTAACCCATCCTATGCAAGGGAACACTAGTAGTTAGGGTTTTGGATGTCATTTAGCTATAAATAGTATTAGTTACTAAGGGAAATATCATCGAGTTTTATTGTAATTGAGCTCTACTATGTTGGAGGTTTCCCCATTGAGGAGGCAAGTGAACATTGAATCTGTTTCTAAATAATAAAATACTTTGCAGTTTTTCTCATTTCATGTGATAGTTTTTTTTTTGGCTTATATTTATTCATCTTTCTAGTATTTTGGATTTCTCGTAGGTCAAGAGCATAACATATGGTATCAGAGAAATTTGCAGATCCAACTGTATCGACAATTTTCAGAGATTTTGTTTTAGGCTAGAGACATGTTCCAATGTATTTAAACCACGAGATCTGTCATTGAGTGCATAAGCCTGCAGATTTGTGGAGGCATGCACGTTGGAACTACAAGAGGTGGTCATGCTTGTTGGTATCCCTTGAAACCCATGTGGGTGCCCTTTTGAGTAGTAGCACATTAGACAAAACCATGCATAGATTGCACTTTCATGTACCCTTGGATATATCAAAAGCCCCACAGGCTCACTTGAAACCTAACCTTAGATAATTTGTCATCTATCTTGCTACTACATTACACTGAGAACAACACTCGAGGAGAGTACTCACACATATAATAGGGTAGTCGGGTAGTACGACTAAGGGTACAGTTGATCCTCCTTAGTTACTGCCCTAAAAGATTTCCCCGAGTACTATTGGTGAACCCTTAGTTATATCACGATATATAGCATTTGACACTGATTTGTGACCATAGTTCCCTGTACTATATGAAGATTGCCCTCTACCTTATCTTCCAGATTAGATCCAACAGTTTGGGTTCTGCCGCTATTGTACAAATCAGATTTTGCAGTTGGATTTTTCATAGTGCAAATCAGATTGTTTGTGTAGTGGGAGTTTTGGCTGCCATAGTCTAGATTAGATTGTCGTAGCACATTCAACATGACCAAGACCTTGCGGTTTCTGTTACTAGAGGCTGGGACCAATTTTTGCAAGACATTGGGAAGTATTAAGCTTTCTAGGATTCGACCACTACACTATTGATTAGTGGCAATAAACATCTTTTTGGAGCAAAAAAAAAAAGTTAGAGACAATCCCAAGAAACTTGTAAGAGACTTAACCCATAAGATGTCGGATGACAACCTGGTTGCGGTGGTACCATTCACCTGTAATCCCCCAATTTTTTGTTGGCATTTTGGCACAGGTGTGGCGCTACGGTACAGGTGTTGTCCTTGATGGCAACTCTCTTTGATGACAGATCTCAGTCCAGACTACAAGAATGAAGAGAAATTTCATATATGCAGGTTCATTAAGCCCAAGATGCGTATACACGCTGGTACACTATATACTAAGTCGCGGATACGCAGGTTTGCTATATACGAAGTCGCGTATACACGCAGTTTCATGAACAGAAAAGAGCATACATGTCGAGAAGCTTCCCTTTGGTCCGTGGTAGTTAGTCCTCGGTACTTGAGCCTATGTTTTTGGACCAAGGTATCTCGACAGTCGTGTTGATCCCGAGTTTTGAAGTTGATGGTATTGTATTACTATGGTTTTGGCCCGTGGTATTGAGGAGGGCCTAATGCTATATAAGGAGAAGAAGATCATTAGGCTATTGTATCGAAAAAGTCTTGAATATCTAATGAAGAAAGAGATCTAGTATGCAGGTTCTGGGTTGATGATACATTGCTTGATCTGAGCTAAGGAGAGATCACATCGGTTGATGGAAGGATAGATCGGGATCAAATTGTTTGAAATGAACCATCGGTATATGGTTGATTACGCATATTTTTAGATCTGCATACTGACGCAATGTTATGTTCTGAGTATGACTGATGACTGGTACAACTGCAAGTTATGAGAAATTATTTTTAGATCTGTACGCAGGTTGGCTTCGATAAAAGCGCGTGTATACGCGGGTTTGTTTCATTGAAGTAGCATATATCTTTTGAAGCTTAATTTTTGGGTTGCAGTTGGGTCTGTCTGTTATTGCAGGGTTCTGTAGTCTGCTCTGTGTTCTGGTGACTGGGTGCTGACAGGGTTTCAGTGGTTCAGTGATTCAAAGTTTGATGATGCTAGTATTGGTTGTTTTGTGCTTCTATGATTTGCTATGAAAAGTGAATGAATCGTGGTCTTCAGATTGAAATGTTGTGCTTCAGGAGTATCCAGTCTGAAAATTGATGAAAAGTGGTACCTGAAGGAAAGAAGATTGTAGGCCAGCACCTACGTACTAGTATCTTAGCTAGTACAAGAGAAAAGGGGGTTGGAGCTCCCTTCCAGGAGAGTTTGGAAAACGAGAGAAGGTTGTAGCCTTCTGCAGGTTGTAGCCTGCGTACTGGTATAAGACTGCACCAGTACAAAAGATTGTAAACTGAAGTTTCTTATTAAAGAAAGATAGAGACGACTTGCAGCAGGTGGTTTTCACCCACATTGGGTTTCCAACTTATATCATGGTGTTCATGTGTGTGGCTTTTGTGTGATGATCTGTTCTGTTATACTGCACCTGTTTACTTTTAATATGGTTAATAATGTCATGATGCATTTACTGAAGATAAACTAACTGAATCATAAGATTTCTGGTTATACGCTGGTTGCTTTAGACACAGTAGCATGTACACGCTGGTTCACTTAACTGAAGTAGCGTATATGTTTCTGAGTATTGAAAAAGAATTATTGATCTGATAATACTGATTCACCCCCCCTCTCAGTATTATTTCCAACATTTTTCGGTAGTCCCAATTTTTCTTCAAAATGGGTCTTCAAAAATAAATTGAATGAAAATGGAGAAGTAATTAGAAACAAGGCTAGACTTGTTTGTAAAGGGTATGCACGGCAAGAAGGAATAGATTTTGAAGAGACCTTTGCTCCTGTTGCAAGACTTGAGGCCATCCGAATGTTCCTTGCTCTCTCAAGTTTTCAAAACTTCAAGGTATTTCAAATGGACGTGAAATCAGCCTTTCTGAATGGAGACTTAGAAGAAGAAGTATACATTGAGCAGCCAGATGGTTTCATTCTTGGGAATGATCCAAACCTTGTATGCAGATTGAAAAAGGCTCTCTATGGTCTCAAACAAGCTCCAAGGGCTTGGTACTATCGGTTGGACAAATATCTTCACCAACAAGGCTTTTCAAAAGGATCAGCAGATAGCAATCTCTATATGAAAGTTGAAAATAACAAATTGCTAATACTTGTTGTGTATGTAGATGATATTATATTTGGCAGCAATGAAGAGGCTATGAGTCAAAACTTTGCCTTGGTTATGCAGAAAGAATTTGAAATGTCATTACTTAGAGAATTGACATACTTTCTTGGATTGCAAATCCAACAAAATGAAGGAGGTATTTTCTTGTCTCAAACCAAGTACCTCAAGCAGATCTTGAAGAAGTATGGCATGGAAGATTCAAAGCCAGTATGTACCCCCATGGTTACAGGATGCAGCCTCAGTACAAATGATGAATCAGCAGCAGTTCATCAACCAACTTATAGATCCATGATTGGGAGTTTGCTTTATTTGACAGGTACTCGACCAGACATTATGCATGCAGTAGGAATTGTTGGAAGATTTCAAGCCAACCCAAAGGAAACTCATCTTCAGGCAGTAAAAAGAATCTTCAAGTATCTTCAAGGGACTCAAAACTATGGCCTATGGTATCCTAGAGATACAGATCTCACTCTTCATGCTTACACAGATGCAGATTGGGCCGGAAGTGTGGATGACAGGAAAAGCACAAGTGGTGGTGCATTCTTCATGGGTTCCAGATTAGTATCTTGGTTCAGCAAGAAACAAAGTTCGATTGATTTATCTACAGCTGAAGCAGAATATGTGGCCGCGGCATCTTGTTGCACACAACTTTTTTGGATGATGCAGACCTTGCAGGATTTTCAAATCACTTGCACTCCACCTGTCTCTATCTTATGTGATAATACAAGTGCAATCAGCATTTCAAAGAATCCAGTCATGCATTCAAAGACCAAGCACATACCAATCAAGTATCACTTCCTCCGGGAACAAGTGCTTGAACAAAAGGTCAAGTTGGAGTATGTTCCTTCTAAAGAACAAGTTGCTGATATTCTCACAAAACCACTGCCCAGGGAGACTTTTGAATATCTCAGACAGAAGCTGGGAGTAGTTGATGCTTCATCCTGCTGTTGAAGCTTGTCTGTTCTAAAGAAAAGTTGGTGTACGCGTGTTGTATAAGGGATATCCGCGTACATACGCTGATTTATGCAGGTGAAGTCGCGTATATGGAGTTCTGAACAGCAAGGGCAGATTCTGATTGGAGAAGGTCTGAGATGGGTATGACAGAGCAGCAGGCACAGTTTCAGGGGGAGCAGCTTAAAGTCTAATAAAGCATTGTTGGCATTTAGATGCTTTTGGTCCTAGTTCACAACTATTGTTGAAGAAGGAGCACAGAAGGAAATCTTGGTCTATCAGATGCTGCTGACTTTTAAAAGATGATTATCAGATGCTGCTGGTGACTTTCATAAGTCTTGGTCTAGTTCTTTCGTCTCTATGTCATGTATCTCTTTTGTGATATCTCTTCTATGGTGTCAAGGTCATGTAACGGCCTATGTTGGTTTCCCCACTATGCCTGGGATGAATGATGTAATGTAATTGGTTGTTATATGTAAATTTCTGATGTATCCCCTCTTGGTTGGGAGTATGGATGTATGTATTGAGTCTTTTGGTGATAGGAAGGTCCTTTGTGATGTATAAGTCTTGGTTCTTTTTGAATAACATCTTTTGCAGATCTTGCCTACAGTCAGGAGGAGCATGTTCAGCACATCAGAGCAGAGATTTTTGCAGATCTTGCCTACAGTCAGGGGGAGCATGTTCAACACAGCAGAGCAGCACATTCATAGGGGGAGCACAGCCCTTTGCCCTTGATGACAAAGGGGGAGAATGATTCTAAGGATCTTGGGGTTTCCATCAAGTCCAAAGGGGGAGATTGTTGGCATTTTGGCACAGGTGTGGCGCTACGGTACAGGTGTTGTCCTTGATGGCAACTCTCTTTGATGACAGATCTCAGTCCAGACTACAAGAATGAAGAGAAATTTCATATACGCAGGTTCATTAAGCCCAAGATACATATACACGTTGGTACGCTATATACTAAGTCGCGGATACGCAGGTTTGCTATATACGAAGTCGCGTATACACGCAGTTTCATGAACAGAAAAGAGCGTACATGTCGAGAAGCTTCCCTTTGGTCTGTGGTAGTTAGTCCTCGGTACTTGAGCCTATGTTTTTGGACCAAGGTATCTCGACAGTCGTGTTGATCCCGAGTTTTGAAGTTGATGGTATTGTATTACTATGGTTTTGGCCCGTGGTATTGAGGAGGGCCTAATGGTATATAAGGAGAAGAAGATCATTAGGCTATTGTATGGAAAAAGTCTTGAATATCTAATGAAGAAAGAGATCTAGTATGCAGGTTCTGGGTTGATGATACATTGCTTGATCTGAGCTAAGGAGAGATCACATCGGTTGATGGAAGGATAGATCGGGATCAAATTGTTTGAAATGAACCATCGGCATATGGTTGATTACGCATATTTTTAGATTTGCATACTGACGCAATGTTATATTCTGAGTATGACTGATGACTGGTACAACTGCAAGTTATGAGAAATTATTTTTAGATCTGTATGCAGGTTGGCTTCGGTAAAAGCGCGTGTATACGCAGGTTTGTTTCATTGAATTAGCGTATATCTTTTCAAGCTTAATTTTTGGGTTGCAGTTGGGTCTGTCTGTTATTGCAGGGTTCTGTAGTCTGCTCTGTGTTCTAGTGACTGGGTGCTGACAGGGTTTCAGTTGTTCAGTGATTCAAAGTTTGATGATGCTAGTATTGGTTGTTTTGTGCTTCTATGATTTGCTATGAAAAGTGAATGAATCGTGGTCTTCAGATTGAAATGTTGTGCTTCAGGAGTATCCAGTCTGAAAATTGATGAAAAGTGGTACCTGAAGGAAAGAAGATTGTATGCCAGCACCTACGTACTAGTATCTTAGCTAGTACAAGAGCAAAGGGGGTTGGAGCTCCCTTCTAGGAGAGTTTGGAAAACGAGAGAAGGTTGTAGCCTTCTGCAGGTTGTAGCCTACGTACTTGTATAAGACTGCACCAGTACAAAAGATTGTAAACTGAAGTTTCTTATTAAATAAAGATAGAGACGACTTGTAGCAGGTGGTTTTCACCCACATTGGGTTTCCACCTTATATCATGGTGTTCATGTGTGTGGCTTTTGTGTGATGATCTGTTCTATTATACTGCACCTGTTTACTTTTAATATGGTTAATAATGTCATGATGCATTTACTGAAGATAAACTAACTGAATCATAAGATTTCTGGTTATACGCTGGTTGCTTTAGACACAGTAGCGTGTACACGCTGGTTCACTTAACTGAAGTAGCGTATATGTTTCTGAGTATTGAAAAAGAAATACTGATCTAATAATACTGATTCACCCCCCCCCCCCTCTCAGTATTATTTCCAACATTTTTCAGTAGTCCCAATTTTTTTTCGATGCATCTTCAAGTGACCCACGTCATTAGACTCCCGAGATTTCCCTCTTTCCAAGTAGACTACCCCTAAGTAAGCCCCAAAAAAAACTGGTCAGGATTAGTGTATTTTGGGTACCAGATCTCAATTTATGGCCATGGAAAAGGTAGTGAAGAGGTTCACTGACCTTGAAGATAGATTCAAGGCATTCAAGGCCAAGGTTACCAAACAAGTATAAGAAATAGAAACTCTTATAAGAATGCCTCAGATGGAGGAACCTAGTGTTGATGCACAAATAGAACAATAATCTAGCCATGACATTCACTTCCATGGAAATAACCACTCTTCCAACCACCGAATACCCAATATGGACATGTACAAATTTGATGTCTCTAACCCTATATTATGGGTAGCACAAATGGAACAATCTTTCTCCCTTAATGATATCCACAAAGACGAAACTAAAATACATCTAGGAGCCCTTTACTTGGACCAAGAGAGATGGTAGTGGTTGAAGTGGCATCAGAAATGTTATCCACGGAGAGCAACTTGGAACATGCTCTTAAAATCCATATGTGATCACTTTGATCAAGAATCTAACTTTTTGGGTCATCTCACAAAGCTCTAACGAAAAAGTATAGTAGAGGACTACATTGTAGCCTTTAAGTAATTGGCCATCAGAATTAATAGTCTAGGAGATGACTTCTACTTGGAATGTTTCATTGGTGGCCTAAAAGAAGCCATTTAAGCCCATGTCTAAATGAACCACCCATTTACTTGGTTGGATGCATGCCACGAGGCCATAGATGTGGAAATCGCCTTAAATGGCCAGTCCAATCATCCAAACTTCATTGCCAAGGTGTGTCCCACCCAGGCTTAGGGCCTCACCCAAAAAATTAAGGTTCAAAAGTTGTCACCTGTAGAAATGGCCGAAAGACGAAAACAAGGTCTGTGCTACCACTTTGACGATAAGTACTCCCGTGGACATACATATGAAGAACCAAAATCATTTCAAACTGATGCTACAGATAACAGCTCATTAGATGAAGATCCATCCCTTGAAGTGCTCAAGGAAGAAGCAGGGAAAGCCCAAATTGACAATCATCTCACAGATACGACAGATGAGCTAGTTATATCACTACATAACTTGGATGGCATTTCTTCGCCTCAGACTCTAAAAATCTGAGGCTTTAATAAACATCCACCAATACTGGTATTGATTGATAGTGGCATCAATGATAACTTTATCCATAACAGAGTTGTAGAAACTATTCATTTCTTTGTGTAGTCAATATCTAATTTCCAAGCACTTATCACTAATAGGGGAACCATGAAATGTGAAGGCCACTATGAAAATATTAAGCTTTAGATGGGAGAATACAACCTAAAAACCCACATGTTTTCTATTGAAATGGGTGGTTGTGACATTCTCCTAGGTGTTGCATGGCTTCACACATTGAGCCCTATCACAATGGATTTCCAGGAGTTATATATGATATTTAAGCAGAACGACCACATCCATACATTAAGGGGACTCTAGGTAGGTGCACCTACTATCATCAACTCACATGGAGTTGTCACCCAATTTAATGCCATTTAGGCCATTGAATCCACTACTCCTCATATTTATCTTGAGATGCAACTAGCATTAGATCTCCACTAGCGGGTCTTTTACAAACCTAAAGAGCTTCCATCCTTTAGGGGTGAACATGATCTCAGCATCCCTTTGGTCCCGGGTGCCCAACCACCTAATGTTTGGCCATATCGATATCCTTTTTCCCAAAAGATTGAAATTGAAAAAATCACCAAGGAACTCCTTGAAGCCAGTTTTATCCATCCCAACATCAACCCTTATTCATCTCTAGTGGTTGTAGTTCTAAAGAAAGATGGAGAATGGTGCATGTGTCTGGACTTTCAGGCCCTCAACAAGCTCACTATCAAGAAAAAATTTCCTATTCTGGTTGTTGATGATTTTCTTGATGAACTGCATGGTGCTCAATTATTTACCAAGCTAGACATATGCTCGACTATCACCAAATACACATGAAGGAAGTAGACATTTCCAAGACTGCCTTCCGAACTCATGAAGGCCATTATGAATTCCTGTTCATTCCATTTGGTCTTTGTAATGCTCCATATACTTTTCAAAGCATCATTAACCACCTGCTGAAACCACATCTCTGAAAATTTGTCCTGGTATTCTTTGATGAGATTCTCATCTATAGCATAATCTGGGATAAAGATTTTGAGCATGTATACAAAATATTGCAACTACTTCGAGATCCCAAATTATTTGTCAAATTATCCAAGTGCTCTTTTGCAGTGGAATAAGTCAAGTATTTGGGACACATTATGGGATGTGAAGGAGTAAGGGTTGAACTGAAAACGATTCAGGCGATGTAAGATTGTCCCCAACTAAAAACCTTGAAGAGTTTAAAGGGATTCTTGGGTCTCACTGTTTACTATCACAAATTTGCCCGCAAATATGGTCGCATTGATAGACCCCTCACTAATCTTCTAAAAAAAAATTCATTTCTCCAGATTGATGTAGCTTAGCAGGCCTTCTTGGCTCTCAAACAAGCCATGTGCTCCACTCCCGTATTGGCCATACAAAAATTCACCAAATCTTTTGTGATTGAATGTGATGCTTCCTATATTGGTATTGTCACTATATTAATGCAGGAAGGGAGACCATTGACTTTCACCAACATTTTCTGGGAAAATTAGTGTCTTTTCGATCGAGTAGCCCTCTAGGTTTGGCAGCTACCCTAGAAACAACAGTTCAAAGCAATTCGTGATTTCTTCTATGTATAATAAACAAGAGAAAGACAAAGGAACCAACATGGATCTTCCGCTTAACTCCTTGCTTGATCTCTCTCCCCCTTGACAGAGCTTGCAACTCCTCTCCGTACTTATCCCACTTGGAGAGTACCTGTAGAAACACATTAACAAAGAACTGTCCAAGCATCTTGATCTATTATATCATAATTATTACGGAATTAGAAATATAATGAACATATAATGGCATTCACAAATAATAACATTCACAAATGCACAATTATATGGAAGAAAACTCGAAGAACTTTATTAAAATAGAAGGGAGAATTACAACCCAGTTGTCTTATTCGACATCATCCTCCCAACATCAAAGCCCTCTTCACCTCATGAAATAGCAAGATCACCTAACAATACAATGCTCTTTCTCAAATAAAAACTATCAGCACTTCCTTGCAATTCACAATATTCCAGCCTCTGGATCTCTTAGATGAGGGATCCATTTATAGATGTGTGGAAGGGTGTGAGTCATCTCTATGTTTTTTTATTAGTGTCAATCCACTTGTTGCATTTGGTTCCACTTGGAGATTTCTTGGATCTCTCACTCATCCCTGGGTGAATTTAGAGAGGCAAGTGTCATAAGAGAAGTTTCTAGAAGATTCCATGAGCATCCACTTAGAAAACTGCCTCATACATTTTTCCATCCTTGCCCATCATACCCTACAGAAGGCCTCATCAGTATGCATCACACCTGGCTAGTGTAGAAGTTAGTATGCATCGCACCCTGACAGTGCAACAATCAGTATGGTCTAGTTTAGGCCAATTCTGGATGGTTTTTCAGGTGGAACTCTTGGGGAATGATGTAATTAGTTGACCATGATCTTTTAGGGTATGAAACAACACTTTTAGGGGTTGAAAATCCCTAGTTTATTGACATATATGATTGGGGTTTAAGTGCCCAAATATGTCTATAACAGTTGCCCCCTAAAGCATGAAGTCGTAAATCTTGATGTCGGGTGAAATGCTTTAACATGAGGATCCGAGGTTTCGAAATTGGAAGGTGATCTGTATAAGATACAATACAATAAATCATCACAATATAATTTTCATGATCTAGTTGAGGTGGGCATTCCCATGCTCAACTTTATAGATTCATTTCATGTACATGGAATAGATAATCGTCTGTAGTTGCAGACTGGTGATTCTTCATTTATAGAGTCATCCTCCCTGGCTTAGATGACCATCTGTCCAGCTCCTATGTACATTTTATGTCTTTATATCCCTGAATATATCATAGCCCGGATGGATGAAACTAGATCCGGGGTCTTCAAACTCGTTCAATCTTTGCCCGATGTACAAGTTGATCCATGTGAAAATATTTTCTGAAGTCGAACATGGAAAGAAATCACCTGATTACCAGCAAATAATGTAAGTTGTTAACAAATGCGAGAGGAATCACCGATAATGATAATGGCCCTTAAGGTACTATAGTACGATTCACGTGGTGTGAATATATAATCTGATGTTGAAAACCACGCAAAATCTTTCAGTCGAAGGCCATTGATGTCAGCCTATCGTTGTAAGTGAGAAACTTGCCGTTGAGGCATGCAAGCTTCAAAGTACTGAAAGGGTTGTTTCTAAGTCAAATTCTTAGATAATGAGCTGATGTCGACAAGAAGTGACTCGTCATAGGAGGGCCCTAATGTATCCCACATCTACAACACGAAACGAAGCAAATGGTTTTCTAGAGGTGAAAACGATCAACGACACAAGGTTCAGGAATGTCGGTAATGAAAAATGGAGGTTGAAGGTATTGCAGTGGATGAGACATTAACTAGATGGTGAATTCTCAACTGAATGACTTCTCTTGAACATATTGGCGACACTGAGATGAATTGGTAGCATTAACCCCAAAAGATGGATGGTGTGAAAGACCAATGGTGAGACAACCGGTTAATGGAATAACCCAACCCAACTCAATCATGGAGACAAAGTGAAAGTGTCATGTTCAAGAGCAACCTGCTACCATAAAGTTTTCAAGTTTTCTTCCCTTTTTCCCCAGTCATTGCTAACCAATACCTCTTTATTTTTGTCAAGCTTGAGGAGGATAACATATGCTTGTTCTATAATTTGCCCTTCGGGAAAACCTTTCACTATGTTTTAGCGAGTCTAGTGAGAGTGAAACTCATTCTTGTCTGGGTGGACAAGTTTGTTGCTATTTTTTTAACAAGTTTAACGACAAAGATAACTCGGTCTTTTTCATGTTTAAAGAGTTTGAAAAAGGAAGGAAAGGAAACTCTGTCTTGTCTAGGATGAGTTTTTCGCTATTGTTTTAACGAGTTTAATGACAAGGATAACTCGGTCCTTTCATGTTTAGAGAGTTTGAAAAGGGACGAAAAGGAAACTCCAAAAGTTATTTTTCGTAGAATAATCAATTTGGTCCGAAGAAGATTAAAATAATACAAAAGTGATGACTTTTCGATCACTTTAATGAGCCGAAAAAGACAAGCGATCGAACTTTTTCGTGAGATAATCCCTCATGTCCAAAAAAGATTAAATATATAGGAGGGATGGCATTTCCCATTACTTTAACGAGCTGGAAAGGCCAATTGCTCGACAATATTTTCATATTTAACAAGTTTGAAAAGGGTTTAAAGAAGGCTTATTTTTTAGGAACGAGTGGTGTCTAGGGTAGCAACTGGTTCCAGGTAAGTTTGGAACTTCTCAAAACATGGTGATGTGAAGAGGTTGGCTAACAAGACCACTCGTCGCAACTGTTCCTTAAAAGGGTAAACAACCAAGTGGAAGCGTATGATCGACTAGAACGATGGAGGTGATGGGCGGTACACAACCAAGGCTCAAAAGGCTGATAGCATGGAAATCACAGAGGTTATTTATAGGAGGTAGGTTCATTTTTTAACGATCTTGAACCTTGTGGAAACTATGCTTGGTATGGAGGCAGGTTCATTTTTTTTAACGAGCTTGAACTTTGCGGAAAATATGCTCGGTATGGAGGCATGTTCATTTTTCTAAAAAGCTTGAACCTTGTGGAAACTATGCTCGGTGGTAGGTTTATTTTTAACAAGCTTGAACCATGTAATAACATATGCTCAATCTAGTTTCTATTTCTACACAAGCTCAAAACTAAAAAGATAGAAACAACAAAGCTAAAAAAACTAGAAATGGAAAAGCTAAAAAGATAGAAAATGAAAAAAGAAATGAAAAGTTCACATGCCCCCAGCATGGTGAAAAGGAAAGTCTCCAGTAGCTATATGGAAACTTATTGTGGTTATAGAGGATGGTTTCGTTTGCAGAGTAGACAAAACACTTCCTTGACTTTGTCCACCAAATAGACAGAGGTGAATGGTGTGTCCAACCAATCACATAACCTACAGGGAAACTTATCTCTACAAGGAAACTTATCTTTTCAGCTGGGTTCGTCTGCCAAATAGACAAGGGTGCATGCCCCCTAAGCTTCGTTACACTCACTAGACTACTAGCGGTAATTAGGTGGATGAAATGAAGGTTGAAGAGACAATGCTGATGTACAAGGACCATTCAAGGATGATGATCGACTTGGAGCTATGCTTGAACCGGGAAATGAAAGTTGGTTAATGGTGACAATTTTGCCTTCATGCGGGAAACATATCATTTGGAAGAGTGTTGAAACAATAACTTCCATGTTATAAACATAATTACGTCCAAGGAGTAGATTGTAATATAATGGTCTTGGGACTACCATCACATTCAGGTGAACGATTTTCCTTCCCAAAGTTATTGGTAACTTAGGAAGGATCCCTGACGGTCGGTTGGTTCCTTTGTTAAAGCCTGACAAGTTTTGTGTAACAGGCATTAGCGATGGTGAACCAAGCGCTTTCCAAGTAGTTGAGGAAAGGATACTCACTGGTGCACCTTCATCTATGATAGTGCCAGACATGATCATTTTGTAAATTTGTACTATGATCCGGAAAGGCACGTAAGATGGAAGGCGGGATCTTGCTAGTCGATTCCAATCAAAGGAAGTGACTAGATTTCTTGGAGGGGGTACCGAATAAATAGTTGAATTAACCCCTTGATTAGTGGGAACTAGGGGATTTTCCTCGTGTTGTGAAGGAATGGGCAGATTTCCCCCAAGTTCATCTGACTCTGAAGTAACAAAACGAATTTGAACGGTATCGTTCTTACTCTCTTCAGGAAGGGTATGATCTTCTGAAGGTAACACTGGGTTTAGGAGCTTTAATGTGCAAATTTTCACCAGTTGAAACATCCAAAGTAATGGTTGCTTGGTTGCCTCCTTGTTGAATTGGCTTCTTCTTCTTCTCCTTACCTTTCTTCTTCTTCTTAGCCACCTAGTTATTAGCATCACTATTTTCACCAAGCAAAGAGGAAGAAGGGGAGGGAGAAACAAACGAAGAAGAAGGCGAAGGGTCAACTTTAGTATCAACCGGATTCTGATTTGATTGCTCAGGAATCATGTTATTTTGAACTACAGAGGTTGAGAACAGCCATACTGGTAGGCCAATGGTAAGTCCCGGAAGGGACAAAGTGGCCATATGAGGAGCACAAATATTTCCCCAAGAAGTAATAGGACTAGGATTCCCTTCGAGAGGGATTCCTTGATTGGTGGACTCCATATATCTCAACTTAAGATCAACTAAGGAATAGGGATGTTATTCCATATTTAATAAATTTTATTGGTGCTTTGACACAAATTTTCTTTTTCAATTTTTAATAGTCGAGAAAAAGCTAAAGATGACTCTATTCCACTTCGATTTTTAATAAGCCTGAAGTGACAAGTGTTGAGATGGACCTTGTCTTTAAAGAGTTGAAAAGGAACGAAAGTGACTACTATGGAAATCTAGACAGAGGGATTACCAAACCAATCGCAAACTGCAAAATACACCTTAGTGATAAATTAAAGAGAAATTACCAAGGACTTATGTACGACAGTCAATCTTCCCGAATGCTGTGTTTAATGGATTGCGAGCAATAGGGCGACAGACTCAACTTCCTATGGATAAAGGATATAAGCCTATTGTGGTCTCCCAATATATACTCGACGGTACGGGGAGCACAAATCCGTGCTAGCACTTGTTGTATCAAGGAGGAGGAATCACCCAACCTTCAATGAAAATGATAGTTACTAGATTTTACGACGCTAGGACACGTCTCTAGCCTAGACCTCTAGATGTGTTGTGTTAAGTTCCAAAGCATTGTTAAGTTCATTGAAATTTATTTTAAAGTTGATCTTGTTTAAATTTTTCCTTTCAATGGTTCACCACATGATGTTGATTTAAATTCCTAAAAATGCAATCTACAATGATGAACAATCGTTGTTTATTTTGATCAATGAAAATCCTAGCTATTAGGGAAAGAAGATTACAATTCTTTCAAACAAAGAGCAAAGAGCACACACTAGTGCATTTTCCTAAATCATTTTCACACAAAAACTAATTGCAAATGCAAATGCATGCATTTGTTTTTCATTTCTCTTAATGTGAAAAATGCCAAAAAGGAAAACTAGGTATGACAAAGATCTGAAATATTTTACTCAAAGCGACATTTCGACAATTTCTTTTTCAAAATAGAAAGGAAGACTAAATGACACTTTTCAATTTCGAATAGAAAATTCTTTTGACACTTCAAATATCAATAAATCAAATCAAATGCATGACAAAAAGTTCAATTGACTATCCAGGGAAGGAAGACTCAACGACACTTCTCTTTTTGACACAAAACGACAGTTACGACACTTTTTGTACCAAAACGACAGATCGATTCAAGAAAATTTTCGACAAAGGATTGTAAATGGTGGAAAAATACATAAAAAACTTTACTAATCCTAATCATTAGAGGCTGATTTATGTGATGCAAGCAGGATTCAGTAATGAGGTATTGTTCATAAGTAGCAAAAACTACTAAACAGAGCCGAAAACAAGGACAAAAACCCCAAATTTCAAGAATGGAAATAGGTTCAGTTAGTCATCACACCTAGGCTTCACAGAAACAGGGATGCATCACACTTTTCAGACTCAAGAGGTGCGATCCATACTGGTAGACAATAACAGACAGTGCGATGGGCCAATGAGTGCAACTAAAGTGGGTTTTGGCTCAAATTTGTAGCTGATTTCAATGAGTTAAACTGAGATATGATGGACAGTAAAGAGAAAAGTATAGAGGAATTTTCTTGAGAGGTTACTGAGCTACCAAAAGGGAATCTAGAATGCTTGTAAGTCAAATGTTTAATTCATAAACTAAACGAGAGATTGACTGAGGCAACATTCATATACTATGCAATTGAAAAGCAAGAGCAGTTCAAAAGCTACCTAGATGACTTTAGGCTCCGTCTATAGTTTATAAAACAAACAATAAAAAAAACAAACATCTATTTGTTCCCCAGTGGAGTCGCCAATTTGTTTCTGGGAAAACTAGTGTCTTTTCAATCGACTAGCCCTCTAGGTTTGGCAACTACCCTAGAAAAAACAGTTCAAAGAAACTAGTGATTTCTTCTATGTATAATAGACAAGAGAAATACAAAGGAACCAACCTGGATCTTCCGCTTAACTCCTTTCTTGATCTCTCCCCCCCTTGACAGAGCTTGCAACTCCTCTCTGTACTTATCCCGCTTGGAGAGTACCTGTAGAAACAGAGTAAAAAAGAACCGTCCAAGCATCTTGATCTATTATATCATAATCATTACAGAATCAGAAATATAATGAACATATAATGGCATTCACAAATAATAACATTCACAATTGCACATTTATATGGAAGAAAACTCGAAGAACTTTATTAAAATAGAAGGGAGAATTACAACCCAGTTGTCTGATCTAGCATCATCCTCCCAACATCAAAGCCTTCTTCACCTCATGAAATAGCAAGATCACCCAACAATACAATGCTCTTTCTGAAATACAAACTATCATCACTTCCTTGTAATTCACAATATTCCAGCCTCTGGATCTCTTAGATGAGGGATCCATTTATAGATGTGTGCAAGGGTGTGAGTCATCTCTGGGTTTTTTGATTAGTGTCATTCCACTTGTTGCATTTGGTTCCACTTGGAGATTTATTGGATCTCTTACTCATCCCTAGGCGAATTTAGAGAGGCAAGTGTCATAGGAGAAGTTTCCAGAAGATTCCATGAGCATCCACTTAGAAAACTGTCTCGAACATTTGTCCATGCTCGCTCATCACATCCTACAGAAGGCCTCATTAGTATGCATCACACTTTGCTAGTGTAGAAGTCAGTATGCATCGCACCCTGACAGTGGAGCAGTCAGTATGGTCCAGTTTAGGCCAATTTTGGACAGTTTTTTAGGTGGAACTTTTGGGGAATGATATAATCAGTTGACCATAATCTCTTAGGGTATAAAACAACACTTTTAGGGGTTGAAAAGCCCTAGTTTATTGACATATAAGATTGGGGTTGAAGTGCCCAAATATGTCTATAACACCAACCAAGAACTTAGTGGCAAACATCTGGGTTAATATACTTATGAGAAAGAAGTGTTGGCCATCTTACATGTAGTAGACACTAGGTGATCATACTTATTGGGGTGACGTTTCCAACTCTGCATGGACCATCAAAGCCTAAAATATTTTTCTAGAGCAATGTCTATCATCACCACAACAAAATAAATGGCTGGCCAAAATGCTAGTTTATGATTATGAGAAAATTTACAAGAAAGGTCATGAATATGTAGTAGTTGATGCTAATTTGAGGTTGAGAGAACCCTGCTATCAATATCTATACCCATACCAGATTGGATTGAAGAGACCCACAAGGAATGGTTCACCCACTCCTCTCTTTCCAAATTCATTAATAACTTAAGAGAAGATCCTAATTCCTCAAAAAAATATTCTTAGAACGATGAGATTCTTCGTTACAAGGATTGAGTTGTTATATCACCGCCCCCTCAAAACCTATATCTTGGGTGAGCTACAATCATATCCAATTGGAGGAAATTCAGGCTTTCAAAAGACTCATGCTCATGCATGACATTCTTTCTTTTGGACTAGCATGAAAAATGACATTCTTACTTTTGTAGATGAATGTTATCTATGCCAACGCAACAAAGAGGACACAATGAAGTTACTGGGAACCTAACAACCATTGCCAATCCATGCCTCTATCTGGATGGATGTTTCCATGGATTTCATCATTTATCTCCCAAATTCAAGAAACAAATCAATCATCATGGTGGTTGTGGATGAACTTTCTAAATATGCTCATTTTTGTGCTCTATCACATCCATTTACCCCACTTTGGTGGCTCAAGTTTTCTTGGACCATATATTCAAATTGAATGGCATGCTGACTTCCATTTTGTCTAATTTCAACCCACTTTCACAAGGAAATTTTGGCAATAGATTTTAAAGCTACAAGGCACACAACTCCAATTAAGTACCACCTATCATCACCAAACCACAGTCAAACATAAGCAGTCAAAAAATGTTTGGAGACATATCTGAGGTGCTTAAATTTATAAAAGAAGAATCAATGGGTATAGTGGCTACCTTTAGCTAAATGGTGGTATAATACTAACTATCATGAAGCCACCAATATGACTCCATATGAGGTAGTGTATGGCCAACTCCCACCTTCACTTAATTATTATATCCCTAGATGTTCTAAAGTACAGGAAGTTGATCAACTCTTAGAGAACCAGGACGCCATGATATCTCATCTCAAACATAATCTACATCAAGCTCAAAACTGAATGAAGCAACAGGAATACCAACATCGTTCCAAGTGCGCATTTCAAGAAGGGGATTAGGTATTCCTGTGACTCCAACCATATAAGAAAACTCTCTCAAAGAAAAGGGAACCAGAAACTAGCACCAAAATTCAATGGGACTTACCAGATACTTCAACACATAGGAGCAGTCACCTACAAACTGGCCTTGCCACCTACTTCAAAAATCGATCCAGTCTTCCATGTATTGTACCTCAAGAAAATGGTAGGGAAAATTGCAGAGTTCAAACAAGTCTACCCGAATTGGATGAGGAAGCCTCACTTTGGTTCCGACAAGAATAGACCCTCAATGCTCATGAAAGACATCTTTGTAGCCACATGATCAAGGAAGTGCTCATCAAGTGGAAAGATGCCTCTCCTGAAGATGTGATCTTGGAACAAACCACTACTGTTTAGTAGTTTCCATAGCTTAGCCTTGAGGACAAGGCTGCTTTTGATGGGGGAGAATATGTTAGGGTCTAACCCTAACCCCTTTATTTATGTTCTAAGCCCAATGGGCCAAGTCAGAGTCATTGTTAGTTAGAGAGTCAATAAAGCCTGCATTAATAATTGTAAGTGGTTGACCCACATTAGAGAAAAAGGACCACAATTAGTTGTAAAAGGTCCATAGTTAATAAATAAGGTGGTTAACACCTGTTCTGTAAGGGACCACTAGTATTTAGGGGTTTGTATGTCATTTAGCTATCAATAGCCTTAGTTAGTATGGTAAATATCATCGAGTCTTATTGTAATTGAGCTCTTCTCTGTTGCATGTTTCTCGCTCGAAGAGGCAAGTGAACATTGAATCTGTTTCTAAATAATCAAATACTTTGCAGTTTTTCTCATTTCATGTGATAATTCGGTGTTCTGGGCTACATTTCTTCGTATTTTTGGTATTCTAGATTTCTCGTAGGTCAAGAGAATAACACACATACTTGAGAGTAATTATATTTTAGCATTATTCTCAAATTGAAACTATAAGATTGGCAGATCTTCATGAGCACAAATTTTTATGTCAATGTGGCTTTGTCTAATATCCCATAATAATAATAATAATAATAATAATAATAAAAGTAAATACTATTAATATAAATACTTTAACAATTAACAAAGAATTAATAAAGTAACAATTAACAAAGAAAAATATATGAATAAATAAATAAAAAACCAAATAATGAAGAAAATGTAATAATAAATAAACAAAATAAAAGTTGGCATGGACACATGGATGATGTACATGCATATCCCTTTCCAACCCCCTTATTATTTTTACAGCCATTGTTCTAGTTAGTCATGAATAAAGGGGAAGAAGAGGCAAGGACGCATTCACACAAGTGTACATGCATATCCCTTTCCAATCCCCTTATGATTTTTAGAGCCATTTGTTCTAGTTAGTCATGGAGAAAGGGGAAGAAGAGACAAGCATTAATTCACTCATTCTTGTGGAAGGAAATGCCGAAGAGAATAAATAATTGGAAACAGTAAGTTGGTTGAGGGCTCAAGGGTGGCTAGCTATTGAAATATATTGAGCAGCTAAGCCTACGGTTAGATGGAGAGTCATCTACAAATACTTGTTGTAGATAGAAGTTTCGGATCAATGCAATCATGTCACAACACTCTAAACCTCAGTAAGAAATCTTCACACCTTAGGTACTCATTATTGTTTAATTTTTTATTACATACGTTAACAACTTTCTTATTGTATTTTTTTTTATGCTTAGTTTCTAGGATGTTACATATGGTATCAGATTACATATGTTAATAACTTTTCTATTGTGTTTTGTTTTATGCTTAATTTCTCAGATGTTACATGTGGTATCAAATTACAAATGTTAATAACTTTGTTATTATATTTTGTTTTATGCTTAATTTCTGGGATGTTACATATCAGAGCAAGGTTCAAACCCTAGGTACATTTGGGAATAACATTTTAAATTGGTTCAAACCCTAGGTACGTTTGGAATAAAATTTTAAATTATTACTGCAAAATCTAATTACATCTATTATTGCTATTTTAGAATTACTTAGATCTAATTAGATTTACTCAAAAGCATTATCAAAATTTAGATCTAACATTATCATTTTAGATAAAAGTTTAGATCTAATATTGTCATTTTATATCGATAGATATTTATTTATTTGATGACATAGATCTGGTAAAAATAAATAAATAATTTTAAAGTAGTTGACATTTCACAAAATATCAATTTTGAAAGAAACTAGGCTCGGATCCTATTGAGTGGGAATTTAGCTAACATTTGTTGAGAAACATTTTTTTTTTTTTTAATTTAGTGATTATGTGTTTATAGTTCTACTTTAGGCGTGTTTTTCAAAATCTCTCACTCAAATTCACGAATTCCCAACCATTCAATTGTTTTTTTCAATACTTCCTATTAATTTCTTCCTCACTTGGTCTTTATTTAATATATATTGATTAAATGCTTTAACCTCCTCTATGTTGAAACTTTATTCTCAAAACTTGAATATCCTTTGGTAAAAATGAACTATTTAATATATATTGATTAAAATTTTTAACCTCCTCTATGTTGAAACAGTATTCTCAAAAGGTCGATATCCTTTAGTAAAAATGAGCTTATGGAATTAGACTTTATTCTTTTTACATTTAGAATAAGATTTTTGTTATCTTATTCAAAATTATTTAAATTATTGCTCAAAATAAATAAATGATAAATGCATTATTTTAGCAAAGAAATTAAGCATATGCAATTAAATTTGAGACCACCAAATTCAATAATTAAGAGCACATTAAACAACCATCCTATATCAAAATTCCAAAATATGAGATTAATATTATACCTTAGTATTTAAATTATGCTAAAATTTTGTGTATGAATCAGATTTGTGTCGATTAACTTCGCCCAATATTAATAATCTAATTGCTAGCCCTTGATATTATTTACAGTCGTTGGATAAAATTGGGTTAAAACACTCTCATTCATTAAATTCAGTTGGAATGAATTAAATTGACACATATTTAAATTTAATAGTTGATGTGAGTGATATTAATTGTGAAAACTAGCAATATTTTTTTTTGTCAAAACCGTGAGCGAGAATTAAAAATTAGCTGATTTTTTTTGTCAAAACAGTGAGAAACACTTGTAGAATGGTGGTTTTGAAAACCATGGGCTGGAATGGTGAATGGTAAACGTTGAAGTGTAGAGCCATGGGTTCTTGGAACCATGGAAAGTATTTAAAATACATGGGTTTTTATACCTAAAGATTTATTGGTGGATGGTTATATATTAATTTGGAGCAATTTTAATGTTTTTATCTATTCATTGGAGAACGATGTGGAGGTCTGTTATAGACATTTTTGGGCTCTGCAACCCCAATCATACATGTCCATAAACCAAGGGCTCCTAAGTCCCTAAAAGTGTTGTTTCATACCCTAAAGGAACAAGGTCAGCTGATTACATCATCTCCCAGAATTTCTCCACAGGAAATTGCTCAGAACTGGTCAAAACTGGACCATACAACTTGCTAAGTGCTAAGGGTACGATGCATCCCACTTGCCCAGTGAAAAGGGTGTGATGCATACTAAAAAGCCCTTCTGTAGGGTGCAATGGGAGAAAGTGGACAAATGGCAGAGACAGTTTGCGAGGTGGATGATCATGGAATCTTCCAGAAACTTCTCCTGTGACACTTGCCTCTCTGAATTCGCCTAGGGATGAGTAAGAGATCATCAATCTCCAAGTGGAATCAAGGACTATAAGAGAGAGGACACTAATCAAAATCCCAGAAGCTGACTCACCCTCCTGCAATCATCTATATATGGATCCCTCATCCCAGAGATCCAGAGGCTGGAATTTTGTATTTTGTAAGGAAGTGCTGTTGGTTTCTTGGTGGAACACCATAGTGTTGGGTGATCTAAGCTTTTCATGAGGTGAAAGAAGGGCTTCAATGCTGGAGGATGACACTGGGTCAGAACAATTGGTTGTAATCCTCTTTGCTTATTCTTGATATTAATAAAGCTATTCAAGTTTTCCTCCACATTCTTGTATGTTTGATGATATATGCATTTGTGTGGTCAATATATATTTGGTCGTATATTGTTTATGATTGTAGATCTCTGTTCTTCAATAGTATTATGCTGCTTTGATTCCACAGGTGCTCTTTGAAGCTGGGTAGACAGAGGAGAAGTGGCAAAGATCTATCAGAAAGGAGAGGAACCGGGCAAGGAACCAAGCGCAAGACTGAGGTTGGTGTCCTTCATTCCCCTCTTATCTACTTCTCATAAAGGAAAACGAAATTAGTTTTAATTTGTTTGTTTCTAAGATAGCTACCAGTCTTAGTAGGACTAGCAGCTCCGAGTGGACACTAGATTTCCCGATAACAAAATGGCAACTCCACTGGGGAGAGAATAGATTGTTTGTTTGTCTGTGTTTGTTTGATTTATAAACTTACAGACGGAGCCTGAAGTCAAGCCAGCTAGCCTTCAAACTACATTTGATATGCAAGTAAAAAGTAGATCAATGCTGCTGCAATCTATCTCTAGGTTTTGTTTATAAACTGAACAATCGATTTGCAAACTTTCTAATTGCCCTAGTGGTGGCTCTAGTAACCTCATTAGATCAACTCCTATGATTTCTATTTACTGTACATCACTTGCTCGGCCTAAATCCCAGAACTGAGCTGTAAACTATGACCCGGAACCTAGTTGAAGTCTCGTCCTTGGACCATCGCACCTTCTACTCTCGGGAATCTGTATGCATCACACTTCCTGTGTGCAGTATGTGCATTGCATTGCACTTTCCCTTTGTTTCAGGTGCGCTGATAAGACAAGACCTCTTTTTCCATCAGATTTTGGTTTATGTGTTCACTCTCTTTAGCCCTATTAAGGAGTTTTGCTGTTTGTGATCAGTATACCGCTGTGGAAACCCCCTTCCTTTCCGTCATTCTGCCTCCATTGTGCAAAGAACTGTGAATGTTTTTATGTATTGTGCGCCATTTTCAGTTCTCTTTTACAAAGAAGTAGCATAATCAAACTGTCATATTTTGATTTGAAAGTGTCGCAAGTGTCGTTTTCAGTCAAAGAGAAGGATTCCATTGTTCTTGATAATTGATTATATAGTTACTCTTGTATTTGATTTGAATCAGTAGTTTTTCAAGTGTCGAAAGCAATTTTCAATTCAAAATAGCAAAGTGTCATCATTATCTTCCTTTCGTTTTTGAAGAGAAATTTGTTAGTACTGTCGCTTTGGAAAGATAATTCAGCTTTGTACTTGGCATTCTTCTTGTCATTCACACATTAAGAAAGTTGAAAACAAATACATGCATGTGCATTTTCATTTAGACTGCTTGTTGGTTTGATTTAGGATAGTGCATCTAGTGTGTGCTCTCTGTTCTATGTTGAAAGAATATTATCTCTCTTTCTTTAGTAGCTAGGATTTTCATTGCAAAAAGAAGATTAAACGATTGTTTATCATCTTAGATTGTATTTTAGGAATTATATCTACATCACGCGGTGAACCTGAAAGACAAATTTCTTAAGAAAGATCAACTGTAAAATAAATTTAATGAACCTAAAAATGCTTTGGAACCTAATTCACAACATCTAGAAGTCTAGGCTAGAGACGTATTCCAACGTTGTAAAGCCTGGTAACTGTCGATTTCACTGTTGGTTGGGTGGTTCCTACTCTTTGAGACGACAAGTGCCAGTATGGACTCGTGCTCCCACGTACCGTCGAGTATATATTGGGAGACCACAATAGGCTATATCCTTTATCCATAGGAAGCCGTGTCCGCCAACCTATTGATCGCAATGCACTGAACATAACATTCAGGAAGATTGACTGCCGTACCGTAAAAAGTATTCTGTATTTTTTCGATTGGTTTAGTAATCCCTCTGTCTAGATTTCTAGAGTAGTCTCTTTCATTCCTTTTCAGAATCCTTAAAGGAAAAGGTCCATCTGAGCACTTTTCACTTTAAGCTCATTAAAAATCGAAGGCGACTAGAGTCATATTTTGTTTTTTCTTGACTCTTAAAAATTGAAAAAACAAGTTGTGTTAAAGCGTCTAAAATTTATTTTAATCGGAATAATATCACCATCCCCGCGTTGGTCTTAGGTTGAGAAAAATGGAGTCCACCAGCCAAGGATTTCCCCTTGGAGGAAATCCTAGTCCTTTCTCCTCTTGGGGAGATGTTGGTGCACCTCATATGGCCACATTGTCACTTCCAAGGTTGACGATTGGCTTGCCAATATGGCTCTTCTCGACCTCCGTTGTTTAGAACACCGTGATTCCTGAACAATTGAGTTAAAAACTGGATGATACTAAAGTTACCCCCCAAACTTCTACTTCATTCGATTCTCCCTCTCCTCCTTCCTCTTCGCTTGATAAAGCTGGTAAGGCAAAAAATCAAGTAACTAAGAAGGAGAAGAAGGGGAAGGAGAAGAAAGAGAAGAAGAAGAAGGAGCCAAAGGAAAAAAGGGATAACCGGGCATCGTCTAGTGAAAATCTGCACACTGTACCGTCCAAGCCTAAATCTCCATGTGTCATTTGCAATGGAGACCACTATCATCGAGATTGTCCTTGCATCCCGTGGATCTTAAGGGACTGGTCTCCTCGATTGCACAATCCAGTGTCATCAACCTCTGAAGATGATGTTGAAAGTACACCATTAACTAGTGAAAGCGAAGCATTTGGATAGAAAAGGAAATGTAAATTTCCTTGTAATGTGTGAAGGTGATCACACTGTCCATCGTTGTCCCTTCCTAGATGAAGCTAAAAGAGTTTTGGATCACCGTCCTGCTTCACCGCTACAGCTCCCTCTTGGTTACAAGAAACTCTCACCGAGTCCATCACTAGTTGAAAATCTGACTGACATGCCGTTATGGTCGGTCGAAGCATCTATCATTGAAGATAAACTTGCTGAATCCATACCAGACAAAAGTCAAAAGGTTGAGGCGGTAGTCGACCTGGTCTTGTCTTCAGAAGGTCCATCTTTAGATGATACAATCACTGAAGAGAATGAGAATGACACCGTTCAAATTCTTTTCATAAACACGGACTCCGATGAACATGGGGGCAGTCTACCCATTCCTTTACCGCAGGAAGGAAGTTCGTCAGAGTCATATCTGGCCATCTATCCGGTCCCAACTCCAAGCAACCTAGTCGTTTCCTTCGATTGGAATCTACTAGGGATACCCCGTGTACCGGCTAATGTACCATTCCGAATCATTGTAAAAGCTTACAAAATGATCATGGTCGATACCATCATAGAAGAAGGGGCTTCTGTGAGTATCCTTTCCTCAACTGCTTGGGAAGCGCTTGGTTCGCCATCGCTTCTGCCTGAGATGAGAAATCTGACAGGCTTCGACAAAGGAACCAGTCGACCGTTAGCGATCCTTCCCAATGTGCCCATAACATTGAGAAGGAAAACCATTTACGTGAACGTAATGGTAGTCCGAGGGCCTCTAGATTATAATCTACTCCTTGGACGTGACTATATTTATAGCATGGGATCCATTGTCTCCTCACTCTTACAGTAATGTGTTTTCCACATGAAGGCCAAGTGGTCAAGCTCGTAGACCAGCTTTCGTTCCCCCGCTCACACATAGCTAATAGTAAAATGCCATCCCTAAATGGTCTTTTCACGCAAAGAATGTCTCATCAATCTCCAGTCCGTCCACCTGAAGAGCGCGAGTGATTTGGGAGGACATGACTGAAACCCAGGGGGCATACACCCTGGACTGTTTCAGCAGGAAAACCTTGGGTATAAGGTAGGTTTCTGTGAAGGATATATGGCTATTTTGACACACCCATCCGTTTAGGAAAATGGGATTAGACTGGAATAAGATTCCCTCGTCAAAGTTATGTGAGTGGAGGCAACCGCGCCACTCACCTTTGTCTATTTCAGTAGACATCGCCAAGGAAGCATTTTGTCTGCAATGCAGATGGAGAGATTTCATATGGTAACCTACAAACTAATTCGCTATACCTGGGGGCATGCAAACCTTTTTGCATGCAAGCGAAGAGCGACCATTTATTTTCTTAGTTTGTAGTTTCTCAACCCTTTAAACTCGTAGGATTGGTCGTTCCTTGCTTTCATAAAGAAAGGATCCGGAGCAAAGTTTCGAATGGTGCAAGCTCCCTAAAAATTGAACCTATCAATGAGACATCCTTATTATACGACTGGCACGAGCAGTTTTTATGTGGAGTTCAAGCTCGTTAAAAATTATAAATAAGCAATGAGCAAACGTTCCCCCAGAGTTTAAGCTCATTAAAAAAAGAATGAACCAATTTCCAGTAAATAACCATTGTGAATGCATTATCATCAGCGTTTGAGCCCTGGTCGTGTTCTTACCATCACCTCCACTCTGTTTTAGCCGATCATTCACCTCCATTTGATTGTTTACCACTTTTGAGGAACAAATGCGAAGAGTGATCCTGTTAGCTATCCTTGTGACACTGTCGTGACTGGAAAATTCCAAACCTTACTTGGAATTAGATGCTACCCGAAATTATCGCTCGTTCCTAAAAAACGAGTCTCCTTTAAGCTCTTTTCACCTGACTCGTAAAATATGAAAATATTGCCAAGCGATTGGCCTCTCCAGCTCGTTAAAGTGACCGGAAGTGCTATCCCTCCTCTAGATTTTAATTTTTTTGGACCTGAGGGATTATTACACAAAAAGATCGGGTGCTTGTTTTGTTCAGCTCGTTAAAATTGCCGAAAATTCATCCCTTTCGTATTATTTTATACTTTTTCGGACTTAGGGGAATATATGACGAAAAAAGATTATTGGAGTTTCCTTTATGTCCCTTTCAGACTCTCTAAAATTGAAAAGGACCGAGTTATCTTTGTCAATAAACTCGTTAAAACCGAATAGCGACAAACTTGTCCATACAGACAAGAACGAGTTTCACTGTCACTAGGCTTGTTAAAATATATTGACGGGTTTGCCTGAAGGGAAAATTATAAAACAAACATATGTTATCCTCCTTAAACTTGAAAAAAATAAAAAGGTACTGGTCAGCAATGACTGGGGAAAAATTGGGAAGAAAACTTGAAGAAACTTTATTGGTAGCAAGTCGCTCTTGAACATGACACTTTCGATCCGCATCCGAGTCGGGTTGGGTTGTTCCGTTCACTGGTCATATCACCATTGGTCCATCGTACCATCCATATTTGGGGTTAACGCTAACAATCCATGTCACTGTCACCGGTATGTTCAACAGAAGTCTCTCAGAGAATTCACCTGTGTCTCATCCACTGCAATACATTCACGCTCCATTCTTTCATGACTGCCACCTTGAACCCTGTATCATCAGATCGTTTTCACCTCCAAAATCATTTACTCTGTTCTGTGTCGTAGATGTGGGATTCATTAAGGCCCTCCTATGACGGGTCGCTTCTTGTCGACATCAACTCATTATCCAAGAAGTCGACTTAAGAACAACCATTTTAGTACTTTGAAGCTTGCATGCCTCAATGACAATTTTCTCACTTCCGGTGACAGGTTTACATCAATGGCCTTCGACCGAAGATTTTGCATGGTGTTCGCCACCAAGTCCCTTATTCACACCACGCGAATTTTACTTTAGAACCTTGAGGGTCATCATCATTATCGGTGATTCCTCTTGCGCCTGTTAACAACTTACATCGTTGGCTGGTAATCAGGCGATGTCTTTCCATGTTCGACTCCAGAACATCTTTCACATGGATCGACTTGTACTCCGAGTGAAGATTGAACAAGTTTGAAGGCCCCAGATCTAGTTTCATCCATCCGGGTTGCGATATATTTAGGAAAATAAAAACACGAAATGTACATTGTTGCTGCACAGATGATCATCTGAATCAAAGGATGATGACTCTATCAGAATCATCAGTGTCCTGTACAGATGGTTGTCTGTCTTATGTACATGAAAATGAATTTATAAAGCTGAGAATGGGAATGCCTGCCTCAGCTAGATCATGAAAAATATTATGAAGATAATGTATTGTATTGTATCTTATTATAGGCTGCCTCCCAGCTCGAGAAAACTTCAGATCCTCATGATAAAGCATTTCACCCGACATCAAAAGATTAACGACCTCATGCTTTAGGGGGCAACTGTTATAGGCATTTTTGGGCTCTGCAACCCCAATCATACATGTCCATAAACCAAGGGCTCCTAAGTCCCTAAAAGTGTTGTTTCATACCCTAAAGGAACAAGGTCAGCTGATTACATCATCTCCCAGAAGTTCTCCATAGGCAACTACTCAAAACTGGTCAAAACTGGACCATACAGGTTGCTCAGTGCTAAGGGTGTGATGCATCCCACCTAACCAGTGAAAAGGGTGTGTTGCATACTGAAAAGCCCTTCTGTAGGGTGCAATGGATGAAAGTGTACAAATGGCAGAGATAATTTGCGAGGTGGATGATCATGGAATCTTCCAAAAACTTCTCCTGTGACACTTGCCTCTCTGAATTCGCCTAGGGATGAGTAAGAGATCATCAATCTCCAAGTGGAATCAAGGACTATTAGAGAGGACACTAATCAAAATCCCAGAAGCTGACTCACCCCCCTGCAATCATCTATATATGGATCCCTCATCCCAGAGATCCAGAGGCTGGAATTTTTTATTTTGTAAGGAAGTGCTATTGGCTTCTTGGTGGAACACCATAATGTTGGGTGATCTAAGCTTTTCATGAGGTGAAAGAAGGGCTTTCATGCTGGAGGATGACACTGGGTCAGAACAATTGGTTGTAATCCTCTTTGCTTATTCTTGATATTAATAAAGCTATTCAATTTTTCCTCCACATTCTTGTATGTTTGATGATATATGCATTTGTGTGGTTAATATATATCTGGTCCTATATTGTTTATGATTTTAGATCTCTGTTCTTCGATAGTATTATGCTACTTTGATTCCACAAGTGCTCTTTGAAACTGGGTAGACAGAGGAGAAGCAACAAAGATCTATCAGAAAGGAGAGGAACCGAGCAAGGAACCAAGCGCAAGACTGAGGTTGGTGTCCTTCATTCCCCTCTTATCTACTTCTCATAAAGGAAAACAAAAGTAGTTTTAGTTTGTTTGTTTCTAAGATAGCTACCAGTCTTAGTAGGACTAGCAGCTCCGAGTGGACACTAGATTTCCCGATAACAAGGTCGTTGGCTAGTATATATTGTGTAGAAATTATTGGAGGTTTTATGAAACTATGTGTTGGTTGTATTTATTGTATAATTTGAGAAGCACCAGAAACTATGTGTTGGTTGTATTTATTGTAGAATTTGAGAAGCACCAATAAATTATATCATGGTAAAGTATGGATCTTAATAAATATGGTGGATGCCAAATATTTTGTTTTAAAAGTTGATTTTAATATGACCAGCCTAGGTCCATCTTAATCAAATATGATTAATTTAATAAAAAATATGTAATAATCATTTTAAATACGCTAAATATGTCTCACATTAATCCTATCATTTTAATTTTAAATTTTCTTAGTTACCTCAATTTGTTAAGTGATAAATATTGTGAATAAATTTAATTATGAAAAATGATAAAATATATATTTTGAATGTAAAGTGACAATGTAATAGTGTTGAATGATAGAAAATGTGAATAATAATATCGTAAATTACAAATAGTATTCATTGTGATTAATCTCAAACTATTTTCTTCTACTACTCTTATTCTTATTGTCACTCTTGTTACTTTTGTCATCTTTTCATATCGATTATATGGCCATAAACCATAAACCATTTTAATATTTAGCTCGAGATACTTTAGAAAACATCATACCTTGTCTTTCTTTCTCTCCAATATTAATAGGTTTAATTACTATAAAACAAAAATCGATGTACATTCTGAATAATTTTTTATGCTTACATTGAAATCAATGCAAAATATTAATCCAATCACTTTAAATTAATGCACCATCATACATCCATTTACATCAAATCAGAAATCAACATCTACAATGAAATCAATGCATCTAATTCAAGAAATCAAATAAGAATAGGAAACAACATTGACACTGAAATCAATGAATCTAATGCAAACAATCAAATATGATTAGAAATCAACATTTACACTCAAATAAATGCATCTAGTGTAAGTAAGAAAATAGGTTTATAAACCAACATCTACACTGAAATCAATGCATCTAGTGCAAGTAAGCAAATAGCACTGTAAATCAACATCTACACTAAAATCAATGCATCTAGTGCAAGCAATCAAATAGGATTATAAATCACCATCTATGTTGAAGTCAATGCATCTAGTGCAAGCAATAAAATATTATTAGAAATCAACATCTACATTTAAATCAATGCATCTAGTGCAAGCAATCAAATAGGATTATAAATAACCATCTACACTGAAACCAATGCATTTAGTGAAATCAATCATAGAGGATTAGAAATAATCTACGTTGAAATCAACGCATCTAGTGCAAGCAATCAAATATCATTAGAAACCAACATCTACACTAAAATCAATGCATCTAGTGAAATCAATGAAATAGGATTAGAAATCACCATCTAAACTGAAATCAATGCATCTAGTGCAATAAATCTTCTTCCCTCTCTCCCACTCCATCTATATCTATATCTCCCTCCATCTCTCCTTATTTTTCTCTCTATCTCAATCCCCTAAACATAGTCACTCTCTCACTCCATATCTATCAATCTCTTTGTCTCTCCCTCGCTCTCCATCTCTCTCATCTTCCCTCTCTTCACTTTCCATCTATATCTCTATCTCCCTTTGTCTCTCTATATCACCCCATAAACATAGACTCTCTTTCTCCAATATATCTATCTATCCCTCCCTCCTCCTCTCCCTCTCTCTCTCTCTCTTCCCCTTCTCTCCCTCTCCCGTTCTTCTATCTCTCTCCCCTCTTGTCCTCTCTCCCTCTCTCTCCATGTTCTTTATCACTCCCTATTTCTCTCTCCACCTTTATCTCTCTAATTATTTATTCTTATCCCCCTCTCTCCCTCTCCAACTCCATCTCTCTTTACCTCCATCTCTCTCTCTCTCCAACTCTGTTACTATATCCTTCCCTCTCTCCTCTCTTTCTCTCCCCTGTTATCTCCATCTCTCCTTCTTTGTCTCTTTATATCACCCCAAAACATACACACACTCTCTCCATCTCACCCTTGTCACTTCCTCTCTCTCTCTCTCCACTTCTCACTCTCTATGTATTTCTTTTTCCCTCCATCTCTCCTCCTCTCTCCCTCCCTCTCCCCTCCTCTCCCTCAAGTCCTCTCTCTCCCTTTCTCTCATACCTCCCTCTCTCTTCCCCCATCTCTCTCTCTCTCCCCCCCTCCAATCCTCTCTCTTCCCCCATTACTCTCCTCCTCTATCTCAAGTCTTCTCTCTCTCTATATCTCTCTATATCTCTCTCTAACTATGTTACTATATCCCTCCCTCTCTCCTTCTCCCTCCTTATCTCCCCCCTTCCCTCCATATCTCTTTGTTTTTTTGTTTATCTCACCCCTAAACACACACTCTCTGTCTCCATCTCTCCCTTTTAACTCCCTATCTCTCCACTTCTCACTCTCCATGTATTTATTCTTCCTTCCCTCTACTCCTCTCTTACAAGTCCACTCTATCCCTTTATCTCTTACCTTCCTCTCCCTTCCCCCATCTGTATCTCTCTCTCTCTCTCGGCCCTCTAATACTCTCACTATTTCCCTCCATCTCTCTCTTCTTCCCTCTCTTAAATTTCCATCTATATCTCTATATCCCTTTGTCTCTCTATATCACCCCATAAACATACACTCTCTTTATCCAATATATCTATCTATCCCTCCCTCCTCCTCTCTCTCTCGCTCTCACACACTCTCTCTCTTCACCTTCCAACTCTATTACCATATCCTTCCCTCTCTCCTCTCTCCTTATTCCCCCCATTCTCTCCATTTATCCTTCTTTGTCTCTTTATCTCACCTTGAACCATACACACACTCTCTCCATCTCACCCTTATCACACCCTCTCTCTCTCTCTCCACTTCTCATTGTCTATCTGTTTCTTCTTCCCTCCATCTCCCCTCCTCTCTCCCTCCCTCTCGCCTCCTCTCTCTCAAGTCTGCTCTCTCATACTTCCTCCCTCTCCCTTTCTCTCCTACCTCCCTCTCTCTTCCCCCATCACTCTCCTCCTCTCTCTTCCCCCATCACTCTCCTCCTCTCTCTCAAGTCCTCTCTCTCTCTCTCTCTCTCTCTCTCCAACTATGTTACAATTTCCCTCCTTCTCTCCTTCTCTCTCCTTCTCTCCCCCCTTCTCTCTATATATCTTTATTTGTCTCATCATTCCTAAACATATACTCTCTCTTTCCATACCTCCCTTGCAACTCCCTCTCTCTCCACTTCTCACTCTCTATGTATTTATTCTTCCTTCCGTCTCTCATCCTCTCTTGCAAGTCCTCTCTTTCCCCCCGTCTCTCTCTCTCTCTCTCTCTCTCTCTCTCTCTCTCTCTCTCTCTCAATCCTCTCACTATCTCCCTCCCTCTGTCATTCTCTCGCCCCCCTCCATATTTGTGTCTCCCTCTCCCTCTCTTACCCTTCTCTACCTCACATCCATCTCCCTTTCTCTCTCTCTTCATTCCTCCTCTCCCATATCCTTAAGTTTATCTCCTTTTACCACTTGTCACTCCCCCTATCTCTCCACCTCTATCACTCTATGTCTTTGGTCTTCCCTCCCATATATTTCTAGAGTTAATATATATTACAATATAACAATATAACAAATTAAATATTGTCTCTTTGTTCTTCCCTCCCATATATATCTAGAGTTAATATATATCATGATATATTAATATATATTATAATATAACAAATTTAATATTGTATTAATATAGAGTTATTAAATTTAATAATATTAATATCATGATATTTTAATATGAATATTAGATTTACTAATAATAATAATAATAATAATAATAATATTAGGGTTAATACTGTTTTTTTGCATGGTATTAATAGTAATTTGGCCCATGGTGTTTGACCCATAGGCTTCACCTAAATAAAACCTTTTTTGAGTGTTAGTAAGTATAAAAAGGTTTATGGAATAAATATAGAAAGAAGATTTATTTATTTATAATATCTCTTTTATTTACCATGGTATTTGTCCCATAGGATTGGTATATAATTAGATGTTGATTACTAATCTTATTTAATATATTTTTATTTATTGGTCAGTCCTCTTTATACCTCTTTTATATTTATTTATTTACCATACCTCTTTCATAAATATGGTATTTGGCTTATGGTATTATTAGTTATTTGTCCCATGGTATTTGGGACATAGAATTCACCTAAATAAAACATATTTTTTGAGCTTTTGTAAATATAAAAGAAGGTTTTATTTATTTACCATATCTCTAGTTTATTTATATTTATATTTTTTTAATATACCTCTGGAGTAAATATAAAAAAAGGTTTTATTTATTTACCATGCCTCTTGTTTATTTATTTATTTACCATACATCTTTTTTGAGTGTTCGTAAACCTCTTTATATTTTAAATTTATGTTATGTTTATACATACTAATAATTATATTGATTTTTAAATAGGGAAATGTTAAATGTAAAGCATTACATTTACATTTACATTACATTCACATTTACATTTACATTTACATTTACATTTATGTTTACTTTTACAATCACTAAATTGACATACTAGTTACTTACACAGTAAAAAAAATACTAGTGATCATATAGAAAAGTAAAAAGTATTAAATATTTAAAAAAAAAAAGTAAAACTAATGAAAGTCAAAGAAGAAAAGGAAATGTAGGATGTGAAAAAAAATAAGGGAAATGGGATAAGGAAAATAAAATAATGAAAAAGATATTGATAAAGAAAAAACAATAAAAACAATAAAATAAACTATAGATAAAGTAATTAGGGAAGGAAGAAGAGTGAGACAATATAACAAGTAAAAGATAAAAACAAGTGAAAATGTAAAAAATTTAAGTATATACAAAGAATTATGGAAAGATATAATAAGGTCAATAAGACAAAATAACATGAATAAGATAAGGATAATGAACTAAATAAAAGTAGACATAGAGAGAGAAAAAACAATTAAGCAAAGAAATGTGATATATATATATATATATATATATGGAAATTCAATGTCACTTTATCACAAAAATCCTTACCATGTAAATAAGCCTTAATACAATACCATTAAATCTATATATTTCGTGGTATCTGGGTTTATTGAAATTTGTTAATTTTGATGGGTACAAAAAAAAAAGGGTAAAATATATTTTTGAGAATGATATTATATAAATTTGAATCCATATATTTGTGATATCATTATTTCAAAAAATTTAAATATTCAAATTATTTATATTACAATTTTGAAGAGTTGAAAAACTATAATAGAATGTAATTTGGAATTGATATTATAAAAATAATTGTATAGAAAGCATATTTAAATAGAATTAAATATATTTATTGCATTGAGACTTTTGTAAGATAAAGTAAAAAATGACGTTTTATAGGTTTTAGGTAGCAAGGAAATAATAATATCGTGAAGTAATATTATTATTAATAGACATATTAATATTTTAGTATTTATTGAATATATGGATAGGAATTTCATATATCAGGAAAAAGGAAGCAACTTATAATTAGCTTAAAGGAGATCATAGAAAGCTTTATACATTTATTATAGGATGTCGTAAGTTTGCAATCAAGTAAGGAGATAATGGAGTTATTATTTAGTCAAGATGTGTCTTAAGTATCATTAAGTGTTTGATACCATGAACTCAATGGGCAATTAGATATACGAAATTCGTTGACACTAGCTATTCGAGAACGATGGATACATGATAATTGAGAGAATAGTAGTATCCTATCCTAGAATATGATGAAAGATTTAGGATTTAGGAAATAGTCATGATGAAATAACTTAGCATGATACTGGTATCTTGATTTGAAAAAAAAAACCATGTCACTTTCAACCTTCAATATCTATTCAAATGGTGGCAAAGAAATTAGCATCAATTCTAGACCAATGGTCACTTATTTGGAGGAAATTAGACCAGGCATTCTTCAAAAGAGTCGTTTAGAAAAAAATTGAGTTCAATAAATAGATGGATTTTTCTACATTGCATGTTACATGTTGACTTCTAATATCTTCAAAATCACTATGGATGATCATTTTTATTGCCAAGATGGATATTGAAATGAGTAAAATGGAAATGATGTTTTGGATATTAGTAATTGGTGTGATTAAGCCAATTATTTTTTTAATTCCTTGTGAGTTGGTTAACACATTTTTTGTTGTTAATTATAGATAAGTATGTTTTAGTTCTTGGTTTAAAGTTTAATATGAATTCCATTCTTAAGTCTTCTGTTGTTATGGGGAAAGAGGGGTGTTGTAGCTTGATGTCTTTTTCTTATTGAGTTTGTGTAGTTTTTGAGTGTTATTTGTTTCTCCCAATGATCAATAGTTATACCTTTAGAAATTTCCAAATTATAGTTGAAAATTATAAGTCCTTGTTTACAAGTATAAGTGTGTATTCCAAAAATGATTTGGTGATAAATGGTTTGTGTGCCATTGAGTAGAATGGTACTATAAGGGATAAGAATAATATGCATAGTGATCATGAAATGTTAATTTTGAAATTGACAAATGATGATAAGAATTATATAGTGTATTATTGCTCTATATGTATGGTTCTCATAGTTAGAATGTTACAATATGAAGATATGATTTCATTTATTATGTGATGACATAATATCTCTTTGTTACAAAGAAGTTGATGGCATATGGAGCATGTATCTATAACTTGCAGGTTTCATGATGTGCATGAACATAGAATCATTTAACAACAATGTTATGTTCTCATGATGGCATGTAAGAGTTGACATGTCAAGTATCTTATATGATATGGAATAAGGATTATTTATATGAGGTTATGATGATAACTAATGCATGGGTTGCATGTTGAGATGTGGTGATTGACAGGAAAACAATAATCAGGCTAAGAAGGCCAGTTTATTTGATGATCTGGTTGAATCCATACCTACGAGGGAGAATATGTAATATCATATGGGCTGAGGACAAACTCAACCAACACTACATATGCTAGTGTATCCATTGTCATGTATATCTCTTCAACACTACATATGACAGTGTATATATTGCCTTGTATAGCTCTTGAAGAGCTACAGGACCATCTTGAGGAGGTCAAGTGCCTCATATTAGATTGGGATGCTGAAGTCTAGAGGGGGTGTATGGACTTCGATGTGGAAGTATAGAGGGGGCATAAGGACTTTTATGCCGAAGTCCAGAGGGGGCGTAGGAATTCAATGCCTAGGGCTATGCACCTTAGTCAGTTGTGGAGGAATTTGGGTTGGCCTTGCAAGATGCCCAAAGTCATTGAGTACTAGGATCGAATCCCTGCCTTAGGGTAGATGAGGTTCAATCCCTAGGGAAAGACTTGGGGCTATGGTATAGACAGAGGAGGCTATATGCTTGGTTCAAAAATTTGGGAAAGGGACTTGAGATTCCTTAGTATTTCTCGGTTGTTGTGGAACTTTCGATGCTTTTCAGTATACTAGTTGAGTATAGGGTGTTTGGAAATCATGGGGTAAAAATAATAATAAATAAATTTAACTTCGAGATGAAGTTCCTTAAAGAGGGGGAATATGTAGTATCCCATAATAATAATAATAATAATAATAATAGTAAATAAAATGAATTAATATAGATAGAATAACCATTAACGAAGAATAGATAAACTATCAATTAACAAAGAGAAAATATATGAATAAATAAATAAAATACCAAATAACGAAGAAATGTGATAATAAATAAATAAAATAAAAGCTGGCATGGACACAGGGATGGTGTACATGCAGATCCCTTTCCAACCCCTTATAATTTTTAGACCCATTTGTTCTATTTAATCATGGAGAAGGGGGAAGAAGAGGAAAGCATTCATTCACTCATTCTTGAGGAAGGAAATTATGGAGGGAATAGATCATTGTCAGTAGTAAGTGGTTGAGGGATCGAGGGTAGCTAGCCGTTGATATATATATTGAGCAGCTAAGCCTACGGTTGGGTGGAGAGTCATCCCCAAATCCTTGTTACATATAGTAGTTTCAGATCAATGAAATCATGTCACAACAATGTAAACCTTATTAAGAAATCTTCACTCCCCACTTATGCGTGACTCTTTACATTTTTATTGCATATGTTAATAGCTTAATTTCTTGGATGTTACACTTTGAGGTTAGAAGTAAGGGGAATCCTTCAAACTACTAGCCAAAACATCAACTTATGCAACATGGAAGGTATTTGGTGCTACTTAAAATTCTCCTTCGTGAGTTCTATTGGAAGGAGTTCCTTACTTGAGTTCATGGCCATTACAATTTTAGTGTAGTCGTCCATGTGAAGAAAATATTGCTTATTATTTATTTTTGGGGAAATATGATGAGAGTATGAAATAAGTTGCTTCATTTGATCATAGGTTAATAATCTCCATTACAATACCCATATTTCCATAGATATTGAGAAGAACATTGAAGACACCATCATTCTATTAGACTCCTTTTTTGTCTATTTGAGACATAAGGGTTATTTCAACAAGATGTGCACATTTTTTTATTGTTGCTTCCATTAAGGATTTACAACACTAATATATGTGATGTACAACCAAAATATTACCACAAATATTTAATATGTTGTATCAGAAGGTTCCTTTTCAATGATGTTGTCAACTATTCTAGTTGGTGAAAAAACTCAGATAACTTGAAGAACAACAAGTTGAATATATATTAGGATAAGTACATTCGATGTGCCTAATGATAAAGAGAATAAAGATATTCTTAGACACAATTAAGTCGTAAAATCAAATGTTAAACAATTTCCAATCTTCCAAAGTCTTTGGGGATAAAAACACAAAATATTGGGAGGACAAACAATAGGAGGTTGGATCGACGAGGCATTCCAATAAAATTTAACAAAAGGAGTGGAACTTGCAAAGCTTGACATCCATGCTTAACATATATGGTTTTGCATTAGCTTACACATACACATTCAAATGTTTACACCAAGGGCCTTGACAAGTGGTTTGTGATTAATTTTATACATCTCTACTCTAGGGCTGCCACTCTACCTTATGTTTGCAATGTGAATCACATAGTTGGACACACAAGTTAGAGTTTATTTCTTCATGATGATAAACTACATCAAATTATTTCCTTCAATTTTCAATAACTAATTTTGTAACAAAGATACTGGTCTACCAGTAGTTAAACTCGAATGTACCACTGAAATCTCTCCCTAGAACAACCCATCTGAGATCTCTACAAATAGAATTTTGGTTTAACCATGCAGTATGATGCATGAATTTTTCAACACAAAATTCATGCTTTCGCATTCACAATATTTAATTTTAGGGGGCATATTCATGTTGATCTGGTTCTATTGGGATTCCATCGACCACTATAAAAATGAAGCATACATTTCAAGAATGTCAATTCTACATGAGAACATGGTACTATAAACATAGTTCAACATCTAAGTATCATCATCAAATGGACAAGATTGTTCCATTGACAAGATCTACTCTTAGCCTTCTTTTTTACCATTTCATTTGTGGGCCACAATATGTTCTCTCTATGCTCTTCAATGATTTTTCAAATATCAAGCAACTTGTAAATTTTACCATACTATGGGTACTTTGGGTTACAACTCATCTGCATATTAACTAGCATATATGTTAATTTCTCCTTATCTAGTAAGATCATCAACAACTACTCTTGCTCCATCATTTTCATCTACATAATTAAAGGTATCAATTGTTTCACAACCATTCAAAGAATCAATCATTACTCTAGAAAATCCATTTTCATTTTCTACTGGTCAAGCTCTAGTTTCAGGAGCGCAAGGTCCATTTCTAAGCACTTCAACAAGTTTCAATTTCTCTGTAAGTGAGGAAAATAATTTGGTTAAGAAGTCAAATCAAGTTTCAATCCTAGCAAATGGGTTTGAAAAAGAAGGGGACACTCCCATTTCAAATTGAAAGCATCATATGAGTAGATCCTAATGGAGCCTTTTGAAAAATAGTCATTATGTTCTATATCTCTTATATATCTACGAGCCCATTCTGCATATATATCCCATAATCATAGAATTCTGCCAAACAAGTTTCATGCATTATCTACTTTCCCATTCTAAAACAATTCTGACCTTTAGTCTTGTGAATAAGCCTTTCCCTCACAAAGTTTTTGAATTCTATAAAAGTAGAGTTGCTCCTTTTCTGAAATTTACTTGTAAATGCAAATTTGATCTAAATGGATTCTAGATATTTCACTACTCTTTTAGATATTGAGCTGCCATTTACTTATACTCTTTTTCTTATATCTCTGCTTGAATATGTTTTTTTTCTTTTTTTTGTATATAAGGATATGTTTTAACACATTTTTATCCAATCTCCAGGTTGTGATTCTAGTGCTCGCTTCAAACAATGGTGGTTGTTTGTTTTGGTGGTTACAACAGAATACATATTTCCTAGATAAAAACTAATTTGAATTCAAAACTACATCAACGTCCCCACTCCTTACATTATATTTTATTTCTTATTATTGTTTACCATGTAGGTTGTACTAGTACTAATATGATTTTAATATTGTTATACCTTTTAGATTTTACAAATACTAATATGATTTCTTATATTTGTATGCATACATCATATGATTTTTATTTTTATTTTTTATTTTTTATATTCGTATGCATGGAACAACACTGTGTCTTGCACCTAAAAATGACAGTTTTTTTTTTGTAGACAACATATGTTTTTATGATTAATCCATTATACATCTTGGCTAGGATATACTAATTTGGGTACATGTACTATTATGTACCTTGGGCATGAGGTGCCATTATTTTCTAGTTTTGGTCCCAAGTTTCCATTATATATATGTTTAGTACCATGTACTGCCATTTTTGGAAGAATGGATTGCTGGATAATTTTGACTTCATATAGTTCTATTTTTGGACACAAAATAACTTTTCTTATGGTTTATTTTTTTTGAATAAATTGTGTTTTATCTTTTAAATAACATTGTATTATATTCAACATTTAGTTTTTTTTTAATGTCGATGAATTGAACCATGAGGTAGAAAATTCAACATGTTTGGAGGAATTTTTTTCTTTATTATGGAATGCATCCATCAACAAATAGAATTTTGTATCTATGCTAATTTAACACAATTACCATCTTGCAATAAATAATTTGAAATATTTCTTTATATATGGCTACATTATCCTTGAATTGGTTGAATAAAATTGACAATGGCAAGCCAACCATAAAATAATAGGTATTATTGTTTTATATATGCGTGTAGGTTCATTAACCAATTAACCTCAAAATTCATTGATCATTGGAACATCACTCTCTTTCTCCAACAAAAAATCTCAACTCGAAGAGAGTTTGGGGGGACCCGCTTATACTTTAATGAAATTGTACATTGGATATTTTTGTATTGAACATTTTAACTAATGAGTCAAACAAAATATTATTGTAAAATTCAACTTATTTTTTGTTTTTTAGTGCTATAACATTCTTATTTAGATATTTGCATTCTAAAAAAGTGGTAGTATGAATGATTTTTGAATTAGTTAGAATTAAGTTTGGATCGTAAAGAATAACTAAATTATAAATATGATTCCTTAAGTACATTAGCCAATTTTATATAGCCAAATTCATATAGTTGTAATGATAAGGTTGGAATTTTCTAATAGTTTATTAAGCAACATAACAATATATAACAATATATAATAATAATATAACAATATAACATACCAATAGTTCAATAAAATAACAATATAAAAAATATACAACATAAAAATAACATGTAACATAAAAAATATATAACATAAAAGATAAAATCCATATAGTTGTAATGACAAGGTTGGAATTTTCTAATAGTTCATTAAAAACCACACCATTATATAACAATAACAATAATATAACAATAGTTCATTAAGAAAACTATATATATATATATATATATATATATATATATATATATATATATATATATATATATATATATATATATATATATATATATATATATATATATACATAAGAATATATAACATAACAATTTAACATAGTTTGCCTGCAGGGTTGGTCTCATGGTCAGCGAACAGTCTGGTAAGTCGTTCGTGCCGCTGTGTAGGTCACGGGTTCAAATCTCGTCTTACCCTGAGGGGCCGTTCCTTGTGGGTTGGGCAGTTCCTTCTAGCTGTTATAGTGGCAGCCGGTGATATTCGACCCCGTGTAACACGAGTACGATACCACCATCGTTGACGATTCAGCTAGATATCAAAAAAAAAAAACAATTTAACATAGTTCAATATAGCATAGTATAACATAAAAATATATAGTTCCTAAAATAAAAATAACATAACAATAAGAAATATAGGAAGTATATAACATTTAACAATAACATATAACAATAAGAAAGAACATAATGTAATATAAGAAATATAGGACCATATTGTGAAGAAATATAACAACATAATAAGAAATATAATATAACATTTAACATCTAGTTCATATAAGAAATATAACATATAACAATTTAACAACACATATAACACTAACAATACAAGAATATTAATAAAACTTGATAGTGCATACTATCTTCACATTCATTAATCAAATATCATATTACATATATACAAGAGTATTGTCTCAAGATAGGAAAACTATCTTGGACATACAATTTGTTGGTTGAGAGAATATCTCAACCACACACCAAACTAGGGAAACTACTCCTATAGAATAGGAACAAACTCTTTACATAAAAAGTCACAACTGAGACAGGTAGTAATTAATATTCCAACACACCCCCTTAATGAGTACTTGTCTCAATATCAATCTGCAACATCCAGTTGTGGTCAAACATAAAAGAATATGTTGATATCCATATAATGGAGCAACCATCCACTGAATGCATGAGTACTAACCACTGCAATCAATAGTCTTGTAAGATGTCCTTCACATACATGTTTTTTTCAACCATTATAACTACACACATGTACCTATACCTGTAAACCCCCTCCAATATCATCATGGGTTTTATTGGATTACCCGTAACCATGCTCTAGGTTTTTATCAGATCACCCTCAACCATGCCTCCAAGGGCTCTCAGCCACCAAGGCTAAACACGACCATGAAGGCTCAACTTAGCCACAAAGGCTCAAGATAGCCACGAAGGCTCACCACAACTGCTCTGGACAACAAATCTGCCACCAGGCACTCCAACCACTCTAGGCTACAAACCTGCCACTAGGGCACTCCAACTACTAAGGCTTACCAAAGACATGACTTAATGAGGCCGAGGGTTTTCTTGGCTAACCCTAAACCATGCCAACAAGAATCTATGTCCCACTTCACTCTTACATGTGGTTTTTGGCTTACCACAAACTGACACTGCAAATACAAAGTGGTTTTTAGATTACCACGAACTATATGGGGGTACACATGCCTTACAAGGCTTACAGCACAACTCCAAATTTTGGAGTTACAAGGTACATACATTACAAATACCACTACAAAGCATCCTAGACTTGCTTACACATGTGATTCACATTACAACATAATAGAGTCTATTCCACAAACACAAACAAACTCACACTAACCTTCACCTAGTTGTTCATCATCATTTAATCTTTGTTGCTGCTCATTTCACATCTTGGAAATATTTTTCTTTTTCAACTAAATCTTGGAACTCCATGCTTAACCTGTCATCATTTGTGAGAGTCACAAATTCTAACAAAATAACTTTACCTAAATTGAGTTATCTAGGCTCAATAAGGCACAATAATTTTATCCATAATTCCAAGACATAAACATAACTTTCATATTAACCGGACACTATATTTCTCTATCTCTGCCCAACATGACTTTGGACATGATGCATGCGTCATTTACAAATAAAACAATAACATGACAACCAACTCTCCATTCATTTGAACTCCAGGAAACTCCAGATCTGCTGCCGGAGATCTCCGATTTGCACAGATTTCGCCTTAAAATTAAGCATAAACACTCATAAAACCCTTATACGTTTAGAATTAAGTATTAAACCCCTTAAAACCCTAAAATGTTAAGTGCAGAACCATGGATTGAAGCCAAACATGGATGTAAGGGCCAAGGGTTTACGACCTGTAGGGAGCCTAGATGCAGAGAAATTTGTCCTGCCTTCTGCCAATTAATAAAAAAAATTCCTCTTCCATAAAAAAAAATTCCAAATATGATTACAGTGCATGGATAAAAAAAAAGTTCCCAGATTAAAAAAAATAACATTCGCCTTCTTAAGCTCATTCGTATAGCCTGCATCAAAGGCATCAGAATTAGAATTCGAGTTCTCCTCACAAGCCTTCTGGAAATCCAGGTGCTAGGCCACTGTCCGTGTGGCGATGATGATGGTATGAGGGATTTCAGAACATGCAGTTAGGTCAGGATGCATGTCACTCTTTAAACAGAGTCAGGTCCACCAAAGAGATCTCCTCCAGACTAGCCCTCTAGTAGTTTCATCTATCACACACCAATATTCAACAAACACACCAAACAAACCCGTAATGGACAGAAAACAAAAAATTCAAACATGACAGTGAAAGGGTTGTTTTCGGCCTTGTTATAGTGGAACCTCAACACTGGAGTCAACTACAACGATTCTGATCTTCCACAAAACACACAGTGGAAACATTCGTCCACGCTCAACCAAGCTCTGCTAGAATGAATGGACAAACTAAAAAAATAAAATATTACAAATATAATCTCTTATTTCCCTCAGCCTAGGAGGGGCCAAGGTTCCTCAGCCGAGGATAGGCCAAGCCCTCAGGGGATCCAATACCATGATAGAATTTGATATTGCAAACTATCTTCGCATTCATTAATCAAATATCATATTACATATGTACATGAGTATTGTCTCAAGATAGGAAAACTATATTGGACATACGATCTTTTGGTTGAGAGAATATCTCAACCACACACCAAACTAGGGAAACCACTCCTATAGAATAAGAATAAACTCTTTACATATAAAGTCACAACTGAGACAAGTAGGAATTAATATTCCAACAAATATAGCGAGAAATATAATTACACAAAAGGTGTTCCTATATGGAGGTGGCTAAGCAAACACTATTCATTCTAGCCATTCTATGGAGTTGGCTAAGCAAACACTATACATTCCAACCAATCCCAGAGGTCCATTTTCGTCCTGCTTCGTCCAATCATTTTTATCACGTTTTTAATCACTTGTTGTAGAATTGCCCCACTCCTCCACTAATGGAGATGTGGACAAAGCATGAAAATTAATTTGGGTATGAACTTAGCTTCCAAACCATCCATGTATGCTTATTTATTAGTATGCAATGACAAATAATTTCATGTTAGTATGTGTACGGAAATTGCTATCAGCGATTTTACTACAGTGAAGTGAGAAAATTGTTGTTCCATGCCCATTTTTCCCTTTGTGCTGGTTGAATTGTATCACTTTCTTAGATATTTCCACTATGATAGGCATCAATCCCATGACAGGGAAGGTATCAGATTAGGTCCAAAAAAATTGAGTTAAATTCTTCTTGTGTTCCCGGTGTTATCATTTATGCGGTTTATCTTTATAGTCATGATGATTCAATTTGTAAGCATGTGATGCAAAACTATGTTTAGTAAATATAAATATAATCGAACAACTTTTTATCACCTAGAAGGATAACATAACCGATAAATGCATCACAGAGAGCAGTCGAAATATGAGAAGTAAAAAAAATTGTATGTTTCATTATGATATGGTATCTTCACATATGTGCCCTATGAAATTAAGAAGTAAAAATATTGATGGGTTGTTCTGTTACCTATGTGGCATGTGAAACTACATGAAAACCATATAAAGAAAAAGTATTCTAAATAAAAATGATATTCAAGATAAATATTTAATGAACTTTGACATGTTAATTGAGTTTTTTAAAAACTTTTTCATTAAACTTTTTGATCAATATTCAATTGCAATTTGTTATAATAATAAGAATAAGTACGTTTAGGTTTTATTTCAATATTTAAAATTATTTTAATCTAAATAGAATTTAAAAAATGATATTTTTTATTATTAGAATTGTTAAAATAATAATAATAATAATAATAATTATTTATTTTTAACGTCACTACCAAGCCATACACCAAATTGGTGTATAAGATCCACTTGTTTGTGGAACAGGGGACCCACCTCCAGACAATGAATTGACTGCTAAATCTATAAAGTTATAGATAATCTACCCCCTCTTGTTTTGAACCTATGACCTCTTAGGAGGAAACACATGCTCTTAACTATGAGTTATTATTATTATTTTTGAGGTTAAAGTGTTGAAAGGCATTTTCTTTTTGCATAGTGAAACATGAAGTTGATATATGGCATTTGAAAAATATATTAATAACAAAACAAAATTTCAACATGTTAACCTGGAATCTAACATGGATTGAAAGGCATCACATGATAACTTCACATTGAATATTTATTTCCATCTCTCTATGTGTGTGTTTCTGTGTGAAGGAAATACACATATCCCTTATATGTGTGTGTGTGCACACAACACTAACTAATTCCATGTTTTTTTAACACAATCGGGTATTTTGTTTTTATATCGCAAAAAAGAAAAGGAGCGAGCTCCTTGTACATTCAGAAGAAGACTAATTCAAATGTAGTGCACAAAATGGGAGCGCAGTCCCCGGATCTACACTTTCAACTTTGATTCTATAAAATTCAAAAACTAAAGTGGAATATTGACTTACATACTGTCCTAGAGACAAACTATATTTGCACTGCATTAATAGAAAAGACAAGATCACCAGAACTGATTTACTGATTCCTCATGCTGGGGCAGCGCTTCTTGCTGTACCTGGAGGATGTTTCCCCTTGCTATCTTTGATTGAGGGTCTGGATGTACTCGACTATTTCTTCCAAGTGTTTGCATTTGTCTTTTAGATCTTCTATTTCAGCTATCTGCAAATATATGTCTCTTTTCTTGTACACGTTGGCTGTCTTCAACTCTGCCTTGAGGTCCTTTAAAGCTTGGTTAAACCTTCCAATCATAAATCTATTGTCCTTGCAAATTGGGAAATTGTCGTTCTTTTCTGCTATATCTAGTGGATTACAAGCCATTATGTTTCTTTGATTTGCTATAGAGGCTGTGTCTTTTTTGGTCCTAGTGATGGCCCTCTTACTTTGATATGTTTTGTTTGCTCCTCTATTGTTGATGGTGAAGTTCTGTTTATTAACCTCTTGTAGAAAATCTCCAAATCTCTGGGAGAAACTATGTATCTATGACCCTGCTTTGTGTTCCAAAGTCAATCTGTTGAGTGGTATTGATCTTTCATGATGGCTGAGAGATGATGGATTGGTGAAATGTAAAACGTAGATGGAGAGTTTGGCTCCTAAACATTTGAGGCTTGAGGACGATGAGGAGGAGAGACTTCTTTCAGTATGAGTGTGCTTCTTAGATGAAGAAAATGAGGCATGAGGATGCTGGGGATATGAGACAACCTATGAATTAAACAGGTGAAGGCAACACTGATATGGGGAGAGACTGTTATGGAATTCTGGGTGTTTGAATTATAGGCCTAAAGGGAACCAGAGGAGCAGACAGCTGAGGGAGAGCACTTTGGAGCACAGACTGCTAAATGCTTTAGGCTGACTGCAGGCGATGGGATCACTTATGAGAAGGCCTAAGTATGGATAGACTGATTTTTCTAGGTAGTGGAGATTACTAAGCTCTGCTACCAATTTATTGAACTCAGGGCGGAGGGATAACCTGTTGCTGTAGGTAAAAGTCATGATGCGAATTGACCTTGTGCTTGCACAATTGCCCGTTGCAACAAACCTTGATCTTGTGTGACAATTTCGATCCTGCTGCTTGTAATTGATATGACCATTACCATCTTTTCTCAGTAGTAAAGGACGCCTATGTTCTTGATCATACGTGATTTGTAGATTTTTTGGGATTGAGTAGATTTTGTGCTCTGAGCCATGTAGATTGCAATTGAGATCAACTGTTATCAAATCTTCATTGTGTTCTGCAGACAATCTTACTCTTGGAGTGAAGTTTTGATCATCCTTTTTTTCCTTTTGCTATGCTTCTTTCCATTTTTCCCTTTCTCAGTCCTCATCATAATTATGGAATTCATGGTATGTTTTCAACATAGACTTCATTGTTTTCTTTTACAGTCCCAACTAGTCTTTCAAGTGCTTTGTTGGCATAGTTATCTGCTTCCTTGTTTTGATTTCTCAACACATGCTTGAGTGTTATGTTTCCCAAACTTTTTATGTTTGATCTGATCCTCTGACAAATTTTATTAATGGCGATACTATTGAAATCCTTTTCATTTTCCATTGCTGCTATGATGATTGCCGAGTCTCCTATAATTATAGGATCCTTGATTGCAAGTTTTTTTAATAGCCTTGTGCCTAATAGAAGGTTGTATGCTTCCACCCTGTTGTTTGTCATTTCTCCAAGACTCCACTCATATGTTATAATTTTTTTCCCATTTGGATCTATTATTACTCCGCCTGTCCATGCTCTTCATGAGTTATTTTTCGAAGCCCCATCGAAAAAAATGGTGTATCTTACTCTTGGCTGTGGAAGATTTTTTCTTTCTTGCTGTAGCTTCTATTTTTTTTCCTAGTATTGCTTTGCTATACCAATCTTTTCCTTCTTGATGTAGGTTATTCTGATCCATATTTGATATTCCATTGGTGCTTATTATCTCTGATACTAGGCTCCATAAGCATCTTGCTTATACTTGGTTTTTGTTCTTTGAATATACATTTGTTTCTGTCTAACCAAATCTGCCAGCACAAGATTGAAGGGAGGCAATTCTAGATCTTGCTTATTGTGGCCTTGTTTCTCTTTGTATACGGGTAGCTTTTCTCCTAGTTTTTATGAAGTGCTGATAGTTGATTTGAGAAATTTATATTTATTTCCAATGGACTTGTTATTTGGGTCCAACATTCTCTAGCCACACTACAATTCATGAAAAGGTGTTGGATTGTCTCTTTCTCCATTTGGGACATAACACACCTAGAAGGCCCTTGTATTAATTTAATTTTTAGAGGTTAGAATTTTACCTTTGAGTAGAGTCCAAATGAAACTTTTGATTTTGGGAAGACATTTTGTTTTCCAGGTTGCCTTCGATAGACTCCAATCTTGTTGATTTTGCTGTTCTTGGAGGAGATTATATCCTGATTTCACTGTGTATTCCCCTCCATTTTGGTCCCATACAAATTCATCATGATCCTCTCTGTTTATGGGAGCTTCCCTGATAGAAGCGATTTTAATTTCTCCCACTAACTTTTTAATATTTTTGGAATTGTTGGTATTTTCCAGCCAAGCCAATTATCCTGATTCCACATAGAAATTGAATATAAAGTATTTATCCTTTTCTCTTCCTTCCAAAAATGAAGTCCTCTTAGATTCCACTGAAGTTTTAGAGGATCTCTTCCCATTATTCTGTCCTCCCAGATTGCTAATGTTTTTCCATTCCCTGGGTTTTTAGAAATTTGATCTCTAATAAGTGGAATTATCTTTTTTACAAGTTTCCAAACTTGTGTACATGGCCTGTTTAAAATAGATTCAATTATTAGTTTTGTTCCATGATGATTTAAATATTTCATTGCTATAACTTTTTCCCACCAGTGCTCTTTTCCACTTATCATTCTCCAAGTTATTTTTGTCCCTAAAGCGATGTTCATTTGGCCTGGTAAGAGAATTGCTATACCTCCTTTTTCATAGGGAAGGGTGACTTGCTCCCAACGGACTAAGCTAAATTTTTTGTTTTCTTGTTTTCCCCGCGATAGGAAGCTTCTTATTATTATTTCCATTTTCTTGTGGGTGCTTTCAGGGGCCAGAATAATCGCATATTGATAAGTGGGAAGGGCCGAGATGAGTTCCTTAATCATGATCACTCTTCCTGCCAAATTAAGCCACATCACTCCCCAATAATGAAGTTTATCCTTCATTTTTTCCACTTGATTTCTCCATAATTCTACTTTTACATTTTCCATTGCTAGGGGAAGCCCAAGATAAGTAAATTGGGTCCATCTTATTTGTATTGGAATTTCCAGTATTTGTGGTATATGCTGCATTACTCTTGGAGAAGTGTTCCAGATATATATTCTGCATTTGGTGTTATTTAACATTCCTCTAGAGGCTTCGAGAAAAACATCCAGCTTTTAAATCTTCTAGCTATTATGCTTGATGCCCCTCCCATAAGAAGGGTATCATCTGTAAAAAGTGAGTGATTTATGTCTTTGACCCCTCTTGCTATCTGAATGCATGTTATTTTGTCCCCTTCTCTGACTTTCCAATGCTGCACTTAGTGTTTCTTCCATGATGATGTAGAGGAATGGAGAGAGGGGACAACCTTGTCGTAGCCCTCTTGTGCTCTAAAAAAAATTACTCGGCCTTCCATTTACTAGAGGGGCTATCCATGGAGTTGATATGCATGCCTGGATGGTTTCTATAATATCTATTGAAAATCCAATTTTTTTGAGAACTGCTGCAAGATAATTATGATTAAATTTGTCAAATGCATTTTCCATATCAAGTTTTACTATCATTCCTTTATCTTTCCTTTGAATACTATTGTGAATATCTTCCTGTATGATGATCACATTATCTGTGATTTGCCGCTTAGGTACAAATCCACCTTGGTTTTCATATATGATTTCCAGAAGAAATTTCTTGATTCTATTTGATAGAATTTTGGTGATTATATTATAAGAAGAATTGCAAAGAGAAATTGGTCTATATCTGTTGAAGGTTACTAGATTGGACTCTTTGGGTATGAGTTCCAAACAAGAAGATTTTGTGTTTCCTCCAATTTTGTTTGAAAGGCATTTTTTATCATTCTCATAAGATATTTTTTGATAATATCCAAATGTTGTCGGTAAAAAGCCATTGTAAACCCATCTAGCCCTGGTGCTTTATCAGGGTGAAGGCTCCAAACCACTTCTCTAACTTCATTCTCAATGATATTTTTATTTATTTCTGTGTTTTTCTCATCACTTTTTTTTTTTTTTAATGTGCTACAAAAATTCGTCATTAACTGCCTACTGGTTTCTTGTTGTAAGTTGATCTTTGAAGTAGTTGTGAGCTGCTATTTTTATTTCTTCAACTCCTTTTATATCATGCCCATCTACTTGAATCTATTCAATCTGATTTCTTGCCCTCCTTATTTTCATTGAGTTATGAAAAAAGGTTGTGTTTTTATCTCCTGATTTCAGCCAAAGACATCTGGATTTCATTCAGCTTTATTCTTCTTCTTTCCTATTTTGATTATAAATTAAAGGTTTCCTTTTCTTGTAGATAATCTTGTTTTCTTTCTTCTTTGTTTTCTTTTTCCTTATAAATGCTGTCTATTTTTTTTGTAATTCTATTTTCCTAGCTTTGTCTCAAGTTTCTTTTCTTTTTTGATCAACTAAGAGTAGGACCTTCTATTAAGCTAGCCAATTATACATAATTTACATGAAGCCGCACCAACTCTATGATAGTTCAATAGTCAGCAGGGCAGGTAGAAACAAAACCACTCACCCAAAACCATGAGAAGCCTAATCAGTAAAAACTAGGGAGAAAACGCCAAGCAATTAGGGCAAAAGACCATCTGGTAGTGCTGATGTTCACCAAATGAACCCTGAACTCCTTGGAAGACGAGTCCATCGAACCGGGGGCCACAAAAAAGCCACAAATGACCCGTCGAGGGTCCACAAGAGGTCCCACCACAAACCACACTCAAAACTTCCAAACGGACTCGACAAAAATTATAAGCATAGCACTCTAAACTTTTTCGGGTCCGACCAACTAACACAAAAAATCGCCACCATTGATCACCCGACTTAGATCCAATGACCTTTATGAATATCGGAGGATGAGAAGCGCGAGAGTTAACCGCTTGAAGAGGGCAGTTTTCTCTCACCTCTCGCCGCAACATGTCGCATGGAGAGTGGAATCGGGGGCCAACCTCAAAAAACCAGAAACCATTCGGAACCCACCCGATATACCACTTGTGGTTTTAAATTGGTTGTTTCGTAGAAAAGCAAACACGTTCTTTCGCCACGTGATGTCCGACAGTCCAGTCCAACGGGGAGTTCTTCTGCCAATCCAGTCGACCCACATTCTTAGTCAAACACCAACTAAGCAATATGAAAATGGACGACCACGCTTTGTCTCAAGTATCATTTTCTCTTGCCCAAATTTTTAAATGCAACCTTAGGTTCTTTAGCTTTGGATCCGAAATGTATTGAGGAGACCCAATGACTATTTTTTTCCAACTCTCTTTTATTTGTTTTCCAAATTCTTCCTTGCTATCCCAACTCGAATTATATATGAAGGGGAGTGGACCTTGATTTTCCAAATTACCCATGTTTAAATCCTCAGGCTTGTGATCTGAAGCCGTTGTGTGGACAATCTTGCTTTTCACAAGAGTCAATGTAGCTGCTATGTTTTCTTGTACTAGGATTCTAGGATTCTTGCCTATTCTCTTATTACTCCAAGTGTACTTCCCATTGCTTGGTGGAATGTCGATTAATCTATGTTGTTCCATTATTTCTTCAAGAGCTTCTCTTGACGAATCTGAATGATAATTCCCGCCAAATTTTTCTTCAGTGTTCCTTATCAGATTTAAGTCTCCTCCAAGGATTAATTTCCCTTTTTGTCTTTCTGCTAGTTCTTCTTTAATCGAGTTCCAACATTGTTCTTTTTCTCTGTAGTGATTTGGGGAATATACATTCATAATGCTATACAACTCCTTTGTGTTGAGATCTCTCAAATCTGTTCTAATCCAGTGATTGCTGATTTTTTGATTTATTAGTTCCCATTTCCTTTTGTCTCATATGGTGCATATTCCTCGTGATGCTCCTGTAGCCTCTAGCACTGTTCCTTCATGATTTCTTAATTTTTGAATCAGTTTTTGATTTTCTTTCTTGCTTGTTTTGGTCTCTTAGATCATATAAATGTTCGGATTTTCATTGACTGAAATATCTCTAGTTGCATTGACTTTGAAAGTGGTGCCAAGGCCACGACAATTCCAAGAGACCACTATCATTATTTACTGTTGTGTTGATGTGATCGTCCCTTTCCTCTTTGCTGATTTTTTTCATTGTTTCCTGTATTTTTCCCAAGGAAGGATTCCATTGGTTTTTGAGTTCCTAGTTCCATTTCTTTAGTGGCTACCTCATCTCTGATTCCCTTATTGGATTTTCTTCCCACCTTTTTTAGTTGATCCCAAGTTTGGGGGCTTTCTTTAGCTTGATTTTTGGTTAGAATGCGGTGAACTAAGGGATGGGGTGGGAAGGAAATAGGGATGGAGGAGGAGGGTATGAGAGCAAGGGAGACGAGGTTCGATGTTGGGGATATGGGAGACGGTGGATCAATAGGGTCTTCCAAGGGCCCAAAGGGGTTCAGAGATGTGTGAATAGGGGGGATAACATTCAATGAGGGCTGAGGAGTGGTTTCATTTGATTCTTGGAGCTGTGAGGCATTTGGTATTGTTTTCTTATTGATGGGTTTTTTCCTTTTTACTTGTTCCCATGTGTTCTTTTGTTCTTCTACATTTTCATGCTCTTTTTTTTAAGAAATCTATTAGCAAAATGACAATACTCATGACATACCTTGCATTTAAATGGTATCTGCTCGTAGTTCAGTTGTTGTATATGCGTCCATTGATCGACCTTGATCTTTATTGCTTCTGGAAGACCTTTTCCAAGATATACTTCCAAACATATTCTGGCGCATGCGTGCATATTATCCATTGGTTCGCATCTGTCTATATACTTTCCCACTGCATTTCCTATAGCCTTGACCAAATCATCTTCCCAACAATGTAGTGGAAGGTGTGGAAGTCTGACCCAAATTGGGACTACGCTTGGGACATCCATTTCTAGGTCGAAATCTGGTGTCCACCTATTTAGATATAAACCTTTGGAATACATGAAGTATGGACCATTTCTTAATACCAGATCTTTGTCTTCCTTTGATTCGAAAAGGAAAGTGTAATACCCCCTTCCACAAAATCGTATTGCTATCTTTGCCTAGGTGGTTGCATTCCAGTTACTTTCAACCCATTTTTGAACTAACTTGGGTGATGACCATAACCCCGTGAACTGTCCAACAAGTCCGTGTTCTACCAGAGAAATAGCTGCTCTTCAAGGGAGAGCAGGTGGGAGAGGGATCTCTAGAATTTCCTCGAGCTCCTTAACGAATTTGTTGATTGATGGCCTATTCTATGGAACTCCATTCACTAAAATCAGGGATGCGAATGCTTCTTCATTTTCTTCAATTTCTTGGTCGTTGGATGAGGGAGGAACACCCTCCTCATAGGGGAGCATGGTTAGGGAAAGACTCAGCAACAGGAGGCTGCCGAGAGAGGCCTGCGAGGTTGAGGAGGCAGCTAGGTCTGCATAGCTCAGGATGTTACTAACTAACTCCATGTTGAGAATGGAAAGAATTACACATTTACCTAATAATAAGAAACATGCAATTAGAATATTTTATTTAAGATCCATTTTAACTCATGATCTATCATGTAGCAAAAGGGATCAAATCCCCTAAGAAAAAAACTTTCCTCGAGTTTTGCACTTTTAGAATGATGCATTAATTACCACCACATTATAGCAAAAAATGACTTACAAATACCCTTATACTAAACAAACACACAATTGAAATGTTTTAAATATAAGAAATGTTTACTTTTATTTGTTCTTCTCTCTCTCTTTCACACACACACACGAGGGCATTTTACATAAGAACATTGATTATATGCGTAGACATTCTTTTGTTTTGTTATTAACATATGAACTTACACATTTTTGTCATACTAGGATGATGATGATAATTAAATCCATTTAGACAACTATGGTTTTTCAGACTTTAAGAAAGTAAGGGATTAGTGAGAATTCTTTAGAATTTTATTTCTATGCTCAAAAAGCATTAAGAGAAGCATTCCAAGATCACATAATTTTGTTGAAATTGTTAGAAATTAGACGGGCTGCATAAATAACATCTCTGTATGCTTCTTTATTAGTGTTTTCTCATGTTCTTATTAGTTATTTTTTATGTTTTTATAATAATTTGACCTTTTGCAGGGATGTACATTGGTTATTTCTTTGATTTGTATATTGTATATTAAAGTGTATTTATTTTCTTTATTTAAAATTTAAATATTGATGTCTTCATATTTGGTCATTTATTCAAATATAGTATAATGTAAAATGGTGTAGGGAAAACACTTTTGAAACTTACAAGGATATTTTTAAAATGTACAAGGATATTATTAACATTTGCCTTACTTAATGTGCATGTTAGTTTGGGTCTATGTATGTGTTTTTTTATTATTATTGTGTTTTTTCTATAATTTTGTTTTTGTTTTTATGTATTTCTAAATGATATTATGTGTAATATGAATATCTTGATTTTTAATGTATTTTTAAATGATATTACATATAATAAGAAAAACTTGGTTGTTAGAAAAAAAAAAATATATTTGAGATTAATGATAAAGATAATTGTTTGCTATATTATATGATTGTGTTTATTAGATGATAGGAGATACTAATGATATTGTTTTATTTTTAAATTGTATGATTGTATTTTTTTGGTGGTATTATGAGAGGATGATATTTCTTTTTTTTGTTTATTGTATGACTTTGTCATTTTAGATGGTAAGATGCTGATGGTGGTTATGTTTTTGTTTGTGAATGATATTATAGTGTTTGTTAGATTATATGATATTAATCTTGTGTTCAAAGTTTGTTAGACACACCCATCAATTTAACTATAAGGTTCTACTATTGAAGTTGGAAAATATGTCATTGAGTTGGCAAGAAAACCTTAGTTTCAAGGACCATGCCTTCTAACCCTCTTCCCTCTTAGGACCACCTTTAAAAAGAGCTACAAAAATTGCCGATGTGAGGAGATATTTCGATAAAGAAAAAAACAAACTATTGATGGATATTCTTTAAGAGAAGGTAGATTATGGAAGAACTATACACCTAATCCAACTTTTCCTAATGAACCCTACTCTCAATCCAAAGGGACACACATATTCCAATTCCAAGGTAGGCATATGCTTTCTTCGAAGGATGGCTTCTTCGAAGCCCACCTCCTAGTTGTCTGAGCTTGATCCTTGGAATTAGTGTAAAAAAAATACTTCGAAACAATCTTCAGGACCTTCATATCAAGGGTGCCTACCTGAATCGACATGGATTTTACTGCAACAATCCTTTCATTGAGAAGAGAAGTGTTGGAAATGGGAAATTTGGTGAGATCTATAATCATGATTTGGAAAGTTAAGGGTGGCTCCAACATCCCCTAGGCAATATCTACCTTGTTAATTTTTTTTCTAGCTATTTGAAGTTGTCCTCTGAGTTGTATTACCACAACTAGTGTAAGCAACAGTGTGAAAACTGATCAATTTTGTGTCTACAGTTTTCCTTATTGAGCTAAAAATTTCCTCAATACTCAAAGTATTAAATAAGGAATTCTATAAATTCTGTAGTCTTTGAAAATCTGAAAATAGAGTTTTCTCATTTTTTTTTCAAAATGACTTTTATATAATATTTTTTCTATAAAAAATAAGAGTTTATAATATATATTGATTTTATTTTTTAAGATGGTCTTCCCAATTCTTCTATCCTTTGGTGTATCTTTGCACCTTTAGGGGCAATTGCTAGTCTAAAATAGCTTAATTAACCATATATATATATATATATATATATATATATATATATATATATATATATATATATATATATATATATATATATATATGTGTATATATATATGTGTATATACACACACACACACACACACACACACACACACACACACACAGATATATATATATATATATATATATATATATATAATGGAATTGATACACATACAGATAAAAATTAAAAAAAGTACAAGTCTTTATTTCCTTAAATTCAAGATAACATAATACATAGGCTATAAATTTATGGTCCAATATTGTAACTATCTAGGAAAAAATAACTACATTTAATATAATTTCATGTGTTCCATTCACATGAAATGTGTTAGTGGAAAATTTTCAAAAATGGTATTATCATCTTTTATTGATAATTTTGATTATCGTAGCTTTTTTCCTACTATTTACTTCTTTCAACTGCAACTGAGCTGTTGTGGCCAAATGACTATATTGGGCACATATAACATTTGGCTCATAGCCTTGAAAAATAATGTGGTCTTTACATTCTTTTACTTCTTCAAATAAATGCCCCAATAACACCATTAAATCAACTCAATATGTATAATTTGAAGGATTTATATACTCTCATAACAATGTGCTTTTCGACTTAGTGCATCACGATAAATAATAATGCGCTTTCTTTGGATTATCTTATGGTGCAATTACAACAAATGAATCACCTTCTCTAACCATATCAGAAAGATGATCAAAATCATTGTCAATAACAACAACTTCATTGTCAATCTCCACATCAACAAAATTTGGAAGTGGGGCAAAATGTATCAGTTCTCTGTGTATCCATGGTTTTACATATTTGTTATTGTACTTTACAAACTCAATGGCAGATTTGATATCATCAATACATGCAAGCAAAAGCAAGAGTAATTTTGTTTACAAATTGAGACTATATTTATCATCTTCTCACTTCTAATTGAGTGAAAACCTCTTGTTCCATGGATTTTTTGACAATTATATGGCATCAATCTATTAACATCACCCAATGGAATATTCCAAAAGTACTTGCTTGAAAAAAATCTCATGTCAGTGGACTTTAGTGATTTTTAAATATATCATTTGGCTAGAAAAAAGCATGTAACAAACACACACACACACATACCTATTGTTGGAAACATGTCCGATGGAGTCAATTTTGGGGTTAAAAACCCAAGTTTTGGGGCAGAAAGCCCGAATTTTGTATAAAGAAATGTAAAATCTTTGCATTTGGTGGTCGTGGAGCACAAAGATATCAAGAGTCAAAAAGGGTTTCCACCCTTAGTTTAGATAGGTTGTGTTGGCTTGCTGAGATCACCCTTGGTCCGCGGACCATGGGAATGTATAAAAAGGAGGGCTAGAGGAGTCTAAGATAGTTGAGTTGATAGATAGAGTCATTGAGGAGTCTGTGAAAAGCTAAGAGTGAGAGTCTTAGAGTAGGAAAGAGGCTTTGCAGCTGAGTGCGTAGAGGCCTAGGGTAGAATTCCATAGCTGAGTGTGCAGACCCATACAGCTGTGCGCGTAGCGAAGTTAGAGTCTGTACTAGAAAATATGAACCATTAATAAAGAGAAGTATTCTGAAATTACTGTGCATTTTACTTTTGTCAATTGCATGCGATTATGTTATGTTAAGCATTGGGTTTATGCTTTATTGTTAATTTGATGCACGATTATATATGTTTTCCTCTGTTATATGAATGCAAGTGGAGATATCTATTTATGCGAAGACAATATTCATTGCATGATAGAATTAGCAAACACTTAAGATAATTCGAGAAACTATTCAAGAAAGTAGTTACAAAGGCCCATAAGTGCCAAGATTGCTTGTTAAGGTTACGTGAAGGACGATCGCAGAACTTCGCGAAGGTTCTGAAAGAATAATAAAGAAGTACACTGATAAGCCCTAAAGGCTTATTTATCAGTGGGAAAGTAGAGTTAAAGCGTAAAACTGACATCACAACCATCTCAGGGTGTAGAAAATTGGTTCCTGCATCCCACCATACTGCGTTGGGTGAGACTTCAGTGCACGCTCCATGGGCTGATGCTGAAAAGGCCAATATTGTAGGGATTTGCTTGGTTGAATAATGCTGAACCTATTTCAGGGCCCATGAAGCCAACAAATGGTTCCGTTTCTAGGATCGGGATCTGCATAACGAGATGTGTGATGTCGCATCATTGGAATCCAACTAAGAAGGAGATTGAAGAGTGGTTGGATAGAAAGATCCATGAATTCATGGCGCAAGAAAACATGAATCCATGATTGATGAAAGAATAGTGGTTGGACAAATATTTGTACACAGAGATACATGAGATCATCTTTTGTTCCCTCCGAGTTGAACTATACGAGTGGATCGCGAAGTTGGAAGACAACTAAGGGAGGTGGAGGCTTGACGGTCCGATTTTTTGGATCCTGGAGTCAGTACAGAAATTGGAAGCCTCTGAAGGTAAGATCACACACATTTTCGATCATTGGCTCAACCATATCATAGGAGGGTTTTTGATCAGGACCCAAGTGGAAGCTTTGGAAATCGTGATGAGATTTCATGAGACACCAATGCAAGATGCTAATTTGGGGGTTCAATGGATTCATGCGTAGTTGTAGAACCTTTGCCTCGAAATGCAAAGATTGAACATAGACATAACAACTTGGCCAGAGGTGCGCGAAGAAGTATGGTGCTTGAAATGCAAAGGTCTTGGGCATGACAAGGATCACTATCCAGTCTTTGCAAATTATGTTGCAGTAGGGGGACCGATGCTTTTGAGGCCAGAGGCTATAGTAGGGCTAAGTACAAGGCCCATGCTATGGTGTTCTATCTGCCAGGTAGCTAGGAAACATGTGACTGACAATTGTCATTTGCTGGAAAATTTCATACAGACGCCACAAAAACTCTTCTGCAATTTTTGTTAATCAGTGGGTCATGACAAGCGTAATTGTCGTAGTTATGAATTAATGATGGAAATGACACTTGCATACAGAAACAAGACCTCGAAACGAAGGTGCTAGAGGAGCGCGAGGTAAGTATCAGGGGCGAGGCTGAGGCTGAGGTGGAGGAGTACCTGATATAGGTGGAGGGAAGCTTATTTGTTACAATTGTGGAGGACCAAGACTCTAAGTGAGAGATTACTTCAATTCAACGTGACTATCATGCCGCTATTGTACTTAGTTTGACCATGTGACTGATGATTTCCATATATTGTTGGATCAGATTCATGAAAAGGGGGCGCAACCTCCATAGCTGACTTAGAACTAATAGATTATGAGGGCTGAGCCTTGCGAGGAAGACCCTAAGGTAAAACTTATGCTCCGAAGTGGAATGACTACTGGTGAGGATAAGGGGAAGCAGCTTGCAGAAGGTGAGTGGTTCCACAAAGCACCAAAAAAGGAGATCGGGTTTGATTTGGAATGCGCAAAAGAAACATTTAAGGAAGCGAAGAAAAGTTTCACTAAGGCCTCTACGTCAAGAAGTCAGGAGAAATGAGTTGAAGAAATTATCCCACCATGATTACCACGTTCTTGGAGACCTGCATGAAACTGCTCCGCGATAGTAAGGCTGTGAAGGGATTGTAGAAACTGATAAATCGGTGCACTGGAAAGGACAACACTACTAGTGAAATGCACATAGTCAGAAAGATTGGTAATCATAAGGGAAGGAATGGATGTGAGTTGAGACTAACCACGTAATAGGAGAATATGAAATGGACCAAGTTATCTTGGATCTGGGGTCCGACATGAATGTTTTGCCCAAAAAAAACATGGGAAGGAATGGGGAGACCTGCACTACAATGGTATCCGATCTAGTTAAGGATGGCGAATAAACCAAAAATAATCCCAATGGGGAGGTTGCAGTGGGTAATAGTTGACATTGAAGGCACAAGCGCACTAGCGGATTTTGAATTAATAGAGATTGTTGATGATAAAAATCCCTACCCCACTCTCCTTGGGATTGATTGGGCCACTAACATGAATGGGGTAATCAACCTGAAGAAGAGAAAGATGATATTTGAGAAGAAATCGCTCCGCATAGTGATGCCACTGGATCCTGTAGAAGGACCAAGCTATACAGAACTGATCCGCGATTATGAAAGTGATGATGATTTAGACCATATTTACAAGATAACATTGTGAGACCAGGATTGGGTGAATCCGACAACAGATGGATGTATTACATGGGACCGCGAGAGCTTCTATATGTCAGATTCAGACAAAGAACTGGAGCACTCATAGAATCAACTGCATGAAGTATCTACGCTGCGCTGTAATATCATGACCAAGTTGTCACACTACGTATCATGATAGGTTAGGAATATGCCTCACTATGACGTGTTAACTGAAATTGATCACTTTTTGAATGCATTCGAAAAGGAAGTACTCGAGAAGCATCGGTTCCAACCATTAGATTGGGTGTTGTGCGCTACACCCGCAAGATGGTGGGGTAGGCACAAGGAAAATTTTGAGGATTGGTGCGAATATAGTAGGATGATGAGGATACACTTTTGCAACCCGAAGGTACGACTAACAAAAAAGTATGATGGAAGAAATGATTCGCGTGATCATTTGGCCAAAGCGACTGAAGAATATGGAGTGAAGCCTCAGCCATAGTGGGTCCATTTGTTTTATCATACCTTGGATGTTATACCAATGAATTGGTACTTGTAGACAGAACTCTGTCATGGCACTGAAGAATGGGATATTTTGCACCAAGAATTTCTGATGACATTCAGTTTTGAGGATGGATTTGAATATATTGATGAAACGTTAAAGGAGGTGAAGATAGCCATATTTAGGATACGATAGGATCCTGTAGACCTGATTAGACTACCCTGTTGAGCCACGGCTTGGAATGTTACAATGTAACAATGGAAGAAGAAGACGAAGACTCGAGAAATATTAATATCCCAGAGACTAAAGGTCACCGCAGAGTTGAAGGAGCACAACTAGAGAAACCTGACATAACAAAGATGATCAAAATTAGACAGGTCAACATTGGCATGGAGGCAGAGCCGAAGATTGCAAAGGTTGGTGACTATTGGGACTACGTGATAGTAGATAAGGTTGCTGAACTACTCCGTGAATATCAAGACTTGTTCCCCACATTTTTTTCTGATCTGAAAGGAATAATAGGAGACCTGGGTGTCATGAAACTAGACATGAAACCTGTGAAACAAAGTCCTTACCACCTCAATCCGAAGTATAATGAAAGAGTCTGGGTTGAGTTAGATAAGATGCTCGCGACATGTATTATTGAACCGGTGGAAGAATATGATTGGGTAAGCCCAATAGTCATTCAACAAAAGAAGCAGAAGGATGAAATAAGGATATGTGTAGACCTCAGGAAGTTAAATGATGCCTACATGCATGATCCCTTCCAAACCCCATTCGCTGAAAAGGTTCTGGATAATGGGCGGCCAAGAAGTGTATTCATTCACTGATGGCTTCTCTGAGTACCATCAAATCAAGATCGTGCCGAAGGATAGAAGTAAGATGTCCTTCATGACTGAATGGGGATGCTTCCAATATACAATGATCCCTTTTGGGCTGAAGAATGCGCCGAAGATCTTTTCACGCGTAGTCATCGTGACGTTCAAGGATTTTATTCATAAATTTATGGAAGTATACTTTGATGATTGGACAGTGTTCAGACTGGAGAAGTGCCATGTGGCAAGTCTGCGCTTGATGCTAGATACATGTCAGAGGTACCAGATCATGCTCAATCTGAAGAAATGCTTGTTTTGTTTCCCTTTTGGGATCTTGTTGGGGCATGTGGTATGCAGATAAGGCTTGATGGTAGACCTAGCTAAGATCATGGTCATAATCAATTTAGATGCGCCAAGGAGTGTTAAACAGCCGCATGTAACACTGGGGCATACAAGATACTATAGGAAATTCATCAAGAGCTATGCCTAGATTACTGCACCAATGGAAAAATTGTTAAAAAATGATGTTACATTCTGTTGGAATGAAGAATGCCACAAGAGCTTGGATGTGCTGAAGGAGAAGATGGTCACCATGCCAATCCTAGTCTTCCCAGATTGGAAGAAGGAATTTCATGTGCATGTGAATGCGTCATGTATTACGATGGGAGAAGTACTAACATAGGTCGATGAAGGGGACTTGGATCATCCTGTAGCATTTGCAAGTAGGAAGCTATCCAAAGAAGAGAAAATTTATTCCACAACAGAGCGTAAAGGATTATCTATGGTATACGCACTCCAGAAGTTTAGGCACTATTTTTTGGTGGCCAACTTAAGATGTATACAGACCATTCTGCGTTGAAATACCTAGTCAACAAGCCTGTGTTATCACGAAAGATATGCAGGTGGTTGTTGTTGTTCTAGGAGTATGATTTTGAAGTTATTGTGAAACTAAGATGCTTGAATGTTGGACCAGCTCATCTGTTGTGCATCGAAATAGGAGAGGAACCTACTAATTTGGAGGAGGGGCTACCTGATGCATAGTTCTTGGCAGTGTGCATCACGGATAGTCACTTTGAAGATATTATACATTTCCTGACGATCGGTATGGCTCTGGAAGGATATACAAGCCAACAGAAGAAGGAACTAGTGGTGCGCGCGACAAAATTTTCTGTTATTGTAGGGCACTTGTACAAAATGGGATCAAATGAAATATTGCGATGTTATGTCCTAGAGATTGAATGAAACAAAATCCTCCCTGAGGCTCATGATGGAGCCACGAGAGGTCATTTTGCAGGAAAAGCAACAATGTAAAAGATTCTACACACCAGGTTATGGTGGTCAACCTTGCATAAGGATTCAAAAGTGCATTGTAGGGCATGCGATGCATGCTAAAGGATGGGTAGAACCTCGCGCAAGGATGAGCTACCACTAAATGCACAAATATCACTACAACCCTTCAAGAAGTGGGAGATTGACTTTGTAGGAAAAATTCAGCCTCCAGGTAACAAGATGGGTGCATGGTACATCATCACCGTGACTCACTATTTAACCATATGGGTAGAGGCATAGCCTGTGAAGGACTATAAAAGCGTGACAAATCAAAATTTATCTTTGAGTACATGCTGACAAAGTTTGTTTGTCCAAAAATCCTAATGAGCGATCGCAGTGCACACTTTCTCAATGAGACGATCAATACAATGACGGAGGAGTTTTAGGTTTACCATTATAAGAGCACACCCTATCATCTGTAGGATAATGGGATGGTGGAAGTGTTTAATAAAATATTGGAGAGTACTCTCATGAAGGTTTGCAATGCTCAAAGAAACAGCTCGGATGTTCACATACTCGCGGTCATATGGGCTTATAGAATGACTTGCAAGAAGTTGACTAGACAAACACCGTTCAAACTGGTTTATGGCGTGGAAGCTGTGATGCTAATGGAGTACATTGTAACTAGTTTGTGCATAGCGGCAGTCATAGGAATGGCAGATCATGGAGCCCTGGAGGAGAGGCTCACACAACTAACAGAGCTTGAAGAAGATAGATTTCTAGTTGGATTCCATCAACAGGTTCAAAAGGGGCACGAAAAGGCATGGCATGATCGACACATCAAACTGCACACCTTCAAGGTAAATGATCTAGTTTTTTTATATGACAAAAATTTTGATAAATTTCCAGGGAAGTTTAGGATGCATTGGTTGGGGCCCTATGTCATCAAGGAGATTACCGATGGTGGAGAAGTTTAGTTGGTAAAAATGAATGGAGAACCATTTCCAGGATGGGTGAATGGTAGCTAATTGAAGCCGTACATCAATGATCTAGCTAGATGACTACATGATGGAAGCACAGTCTTAGCGCTCCAGGCAGCTGGACGGAGGCATGGAAATATAAAATACAATGCCCAAGTTGGGGAGCTGCATGATTGGGGAACTGCGCGGAATAAAGGAATATCACAATGTAAGCAGAAACACTCAAGGAGCTACGCTATCTAAGAACAGATCACATAGGGCAGCCAGAAAGTGACCATTATGGTCACTGTTCATGACGTGATAGTGGGAAAATGACCAAATGGAGTGGGGGCTGACATGTAAGTCAGAATTTAGATCAATATCCATGAAGATCTATCACCAATCTAGCATTTATGAATGAATTAGGGCGGAACAGTCGGATTTGAATTCGAAAATGCTTATAAATTACAGGTGGCTACCTAGCGAAAAACACTTGGCATTTTGAGAATTGAGATATTAAGCTATCAGGTGCAAATGAACCCTGAGATATTTGAAGCCCTGATAGCGAGTTCAGTGTTTGAGAAGTTTCCAACATAGACATAGGTGTTGTTGTCTAGCATTATGTCGGATCCTGCATAAATCGTGAGTGCAAGAGAAGAAATGGCAATAGAAGGAACTACCCCGGAGATAGTAATGAAAGCTGAGGGAGCTACTCCAGAGGTTAACACCATTGAAGTACCGACAAAAGTGCTCAAATCACCAAGGAAACCCAGGTCAAGGCCTACACTGACCAAGGAGGGTCCAAAATCAAAGAAGGATAAGCAGAAAGCACAACAGTCAGTGCACACATCACCTAGAAAGCACCCACAGATAGGAAAGCCCATTGTGCAAGAGAAGGGTAAGGTGATTGGCCTAGAGCCTGAAGCCGATGTTGAATAACTCCATGTGGGCATGGAAAACATCAATATGGAGGGGGTGAAGGACATTGATGTGGAGGGCTTTGACCTCATTTCTAAATTGCCCGAGTACATTCTTCCACACAGAGGCAAGACGAAGGTTCTGAAGGATATTGATGAAAGTAAGGTCACACTACACACACCCTTACTACCGGACCAAATCATCTTTAAAGGACTATGCCTGAAACACATCCCCCTTTTAAAATTGGAGGACTGGGATTTGGCTGATGTGGAATTCTTTCCCCATTTAATGATGGACCAACTCATGCACTGCGTCTTCTACAAAGACTCTGGTGTGACCACACTGGAGCCAAGGAAGTGGGTAAAAGGGGTGGATAAGGCGGGTCTATTAGCACACCCATAACCATGGTAGTGATCAAGAAGCTACCGTGCTTGGTGCACAATGGGTGTATGTAGCTAGAAGAGACGATACCCATCACTGACATGCTGATCCATAGGATCACTCGGCTGCTGCACTCAGGAGAAAATCTGGCCATGGAGTTTGTTGGAAAGATAGGTGAGCGTGACCTCGCTGAAGCAATGAAGGAAAAATTCAAACTCGCTAAGAAGTTGTGTGGCTATGCCATCACAAGTAGAACTGAACCTGCAGTCAAACTAGCAACGCAAACCTTGGAAAGAATAATTATGCGAAAGTGTCGCGAAGATGAAGTGTCAGCACCAATAGTAGCCTTAACGACCCAGTATGCAGAGGGCATACAATTTAACTGGCATGCTACCTCTGCAAGGAGTTCCTTGCAAACTGCACAGAGGTGTAGGATCACAACAAAAAATTCCACTATGTCTGACTGTTGTTGTCCATAGTGCTGGTCACGTGGGAGTTACCAGAGGGTAGCCAGTTTCCTTCGGTCATGTGCGACCTCCCAGAAGGAGCGAAGTTCACTTCACTATGGGCTATGAAGGACCCTCAAAGGGTCAAGGACAATAAGGTCTTTTGGATCTTGATGGAGATGAGTATCCATATGGCCATCAACCACAAACTGTGGCTGTCGTCAACCATTTTTGAGAAGTTGCAAGAGTATGTGGAGTTCAAGGCCGAATTCCACCATGTCTCAATATGCACGCAAAAGGATCTTGAGAAGAAATGGTATGACCTACCATACTTAGCCACAGACGACATGATAACAATGGTCCTTGACTGCTGGTCGACAAATTGGTGCACTACCTCAGAATTGACAGGTGGGCCTAGAAGGACCGCAGTGCAGAAGAAAAAGGAAGAGGCCAAGTAGAAGATGGAACAGTTGGCCGTAAAGAGAAAAAAGGAGGTTGGGGACAAGCCCAAGGTAGAGCATGCCACTGTGAAGTACATGGGAGGACAGGTAGACGAAGAGGAGCGCGACTTTGACAGGAGTTAGAAATCACCTTCCCCAGAGATAGAGGAGGAGGACCAGCAATTGGAACAAGGAGAAGTTGACCCAGAGACTACTCCATTTCACGTTAAGTGCAATAGATATCTAGTGAAGGTAGGGTCATGAAAGAATTATAAGGCCAACAAGACTTCTCTCGATCCGATCACCTTAACAGAAGGTCATTTAAATGATATCGGTGATACGGTAAGGGATGCCACTGTGGAACTGCTGCAGTAGTTCGAGCTATAATAGAAGCAGGCCTTGGGTGCCATTCAGATGGGTCTTCACGAGCTACAGGTCTAGGTGTCAGAGGTCTAGACCAGCATGGGATTAAGTAACATGATGTTAAATAGTTTGGCACCCGACACATCAGAAGCAATAGGGATGGTACGCACACTGGATGCCTAGGCAATAATGCTACCGAAGGGAGCACTAACCATAGAGATTGAAGCTAGTAGGCTCATTGTTAATGCCCTCAAAGGAGTTGGGCTCAATTCGGCCGCACTTCCCAATGAGGCGCTTCACAATTTGCAGGATGGTGTGATCGCAAAACTTCAGGCCCAAAAACAACATGTGTTACAGGTGATCAGTGAAAAGAAATTCAACAATGCTCAGATGAATGTACAAAGAGATCCCGCTGTTAATCTTGTCAAAGCCATCACAGACAAAAATGAGCACACGACCAAGGTAGTGACTTAGGCATGTAGGTTTGTACCAGAGCTGGACATTCCTGATGATGAGCCAGTAGATGTGCGGATTCAGAAGCTCGCTGCCAGAGTGCGTGACACGAGAACAAAGTTGGCAAAGGTTCAGTTTGATTTGAACCTGAAGATTGTAGAACTGCAGTTGAAGGCCAAGCCTTCAACCTCACCAGAAGTCAGAGAGCAACGCAAGATGGTTGTGAAAGATGCCGTGGCAGCAGTGAACAATGCAATGAAGGAGTGAACTGTGCTCTTTGAGCAGGCACTCAAAGTGGTTACCAATTTTTAGGAAGATCCCACCTTGCAAAGGCTGGAAACAGAGGCCTGGGAGTTACAAAAAAGATATGGTGAAGTGAAAGAGATGATGCACACCATCGCCCTTACATAGAGGTTAGCAAAATTGCAAGAGGCAAAGGTACTTAAGGAGCAGGTGGATGCAGCGCATCCTCAAGGCCAAAATAGGGCCTTGGCTTGATGAAGCCCATGCACTCACAACCACCATCAAAGGAAAGTTGGTTGGTCTGTAGGTGACTCAACAGAAGATATAGTCAGATAGTACATGGCCAACGACAGAGCAGCTGGTTGAGGAGATGAAGCAGGTGGCAACATAGTGCACTGTCGAAGTTGCAGTAGTCCAAGTGGAGCTGGGAGGTATTAATGACAAGATTTCTGCACCAGCCGAGTGACTCGAGGGTGAGTCACCATGTTTTTGTTGGGGGCCTGTTGGGAATGGGTCGCTTGGGGTCAATTTTGGGGTTAAAAGCCCAAGTTTTGGGGTAAAAAGCCCAAATTTTGTATAAAGAAATGTAAAGTCTCCACATTTTGTGATCACAGAGCACGAAGATATCAAGAGTAAAAAAGGGTTTCTGCCCTTAGTTTAGATAGGTTGTGTTGACTTGATGAGATCAGCCCTTGGTTTGCAAACCATGGGATTTTATAAAAAGGAGGTCTTAGAGGAGTCTAAGATAGTTGGGTTGATATATAGAGTCATTGATGAGTCTTTAAAAAGCTAAGAGTGAGAGTCTTAGCGTAGGAAAGAGGCTCTACACCTGAGTGCGCAGAGGCCTAGGGTAGAATTCTATAGATGAGTGCACACACCCATACAGCTGTGTGCGTAGGGCAGTCAGAGTCTGTACTGGAAAATTTGAACCACTAATAAAGAGAAGTATTTTGAAATTACTGTGCAGTTTACCTCTGTCGATTGCATGCGATTATGTTATTTTAAGTATTGGATTTATGTTTTATTGCTAATTTGATGCGCGAATATACATGTTTTCCTTTGTTATATGAATGCAAGTAGAGATATCTGTTTACATGAAGACAATCTTAATGGCATGATAGAATTGGCGAACACTTAAGATAATTCGAGAAACTATACAACAAAGTAGTTACAGAGGTGCATAAGTGCTGAGATTGCTTATTAGGGTTACACGGAGGATGATCGCAGATATTCGAGGAGGTTTTGAAAGAGTAATAAAGAAGTACATCGATAAGCCTTATCGATCTTCGCAAAGGTAGAGTTAAAAAGTAAAACCGACATCACAACCATCTCAAGGTCCGGAAACTTGGTTCTTGTATCCTCCCATACTGGTTTGGGTGAGACTTCAGTATGCGCTCCATGGGTTGATGCTGAATGGGCCAGTAGTATAGGGATTTTCTTGGTTGACTAATGCTGAACCTGGATCAGGGCCCATCAATCCAACACCTATGCACATAAGCCATCCTTGGGTTCGATACATGGCTTAAATTTTGATTGAACCAATTAGCAACATCATTTGAATCCATAAGTCAGGAAGCCTCTTGATTCAATTGATGCCTCCTAAATGCACGTTTTACTCATGCCCCAACACCATAATGCTCTCCTTTTCCATGCCTCATCTGAGAGAAATTGTAGCCCCCTCCTCCCACATCTGCCAAAGCAACTGACCAGCCGAGGTAAACATGCAGCGAGAGACCACTATGATATGATTCGACCTCATAAGTCACCTTAAGGAAGTGGAATCGATGGAAACACACCATACATACATCCAACATCATCAACAGAACCCTCAGAGGACAATTCAGCCACTCAGACAACTTGTCCCTAGGTCCCACTGTTGTTTTAGGTCTCTTGGGCCTAAAGTCTCTCTCACAGGCCTGCCTGCTAGCGATTGTGGACCAAAATTGTCAGTGTTGTGCCAGCAACCTCTGGATTTAAGCCACTTTTTCAGGATTAAATCTCAGGACACTACCCAGAACAGGTCAATCTCTTCAAATCAGTGAAGTAACATGGTGTTGGGTACCGAATCTGGCTATCTTTCTATCCATTTTTATCATCGTTTTTAACCCTTTGCGTACTTATTTACCCATGTTGCCATGCTAAACTTATAAGGTAAATACCCCTGACTTATCTGATTGGAATATTTTAATTAATAAGGTCAATTCACTGAGTCTTATTTATTCGCAGCACTGAATTGGATGTTTGACCGCAGCTTGGAGAATAGGAACCCTCACTTCAGCATTTCGTAATAGATTTGGTAATGGCTAGCCCTAAGGAGGTCATGCAGCTAGAGTCATGATTCCCTAGAACTATTCTTGGGCCTTTTTGCTAGCTTGGTTATCTGGTGTTGGTGTTGTTCCAATTGATGTATATTTCTGAATATGCCGTTACCATGTTTCAGGGAGACATGTTATTCTCCTGTGTTGTGTCTAAAATAGAGATTGTTCGTGTAAATGGGGGTTCTCCAATAGATATTGTAATCACCTATTACAGATTAGTAAAGTATCAACTGTTTTTTTTGTTTCAATCTTCTCCGTGATTAACGCAGCTCTGATAAGAGAGTTGGGACCACTCTTCTGATCAGATGTTGCATCTTTGTGTGTATATTATTTACTAGTTTATGCTTGCTGTTATAGTTCTTTATTGTTTATGATTATTGTTGGAATTTTGTAGTTAATTTAATCTTACAACCATGATTTGAATATTAACTTTGAACCCTTGGTCAGAACGGATTGCACTTTGCCCTTGCATATACCTTACGCATTTCCTTGAAAGGATACATACCTGGATTGATAAATTAATGTTGGAATAGGTGAATAAATCGTTCATACTTGGACACCAACATTTTGGCTCCGTTTCCGGGGAGGCTAACAAGGTGCAAATAATGATCTGGACCAATCAGAGGGTGAATCTCTCGTCCTGGGGAGAGAGCGAGTTTTCTCATTATGCTTCAGGTCCTAAGCGTATGTGTTCTTTCTGCTTGTTTATTTTTGCCTTTCTATTGATTTTCGGCCATCCTCTTGTCCTGGGAAGGGAAGAGTCTTTTGATTCCCTACTCCAGGCCCCATGTTAGATTTATTTCTTTTAATCCTTGTATGTTTTCTTTTTGGGAAAAACCGTAGCTTTTACCCTTGGGAGGGAGGAGTCTTTTGATGCCTTGCTTCACATCTGGAAGTATTAGGTCTTCCCATGGTTTGTTTTTGTTTCTGGTTCTTGCCACAGGGCAGGAAGAGTCCTTTAATGCCCTGCTCTAGGCCTGAAACCATAGATTTTTTTTTTTTAGCTGCTTTTCTTTTTGCGAGTTCTTTTATATTTGGGAAGGAATAATCCTTGGAAACCTTACTCCAAGATTGAAGCATTTTAGGTTCATACCAAGACCTTCCATCATACCAACTTTTGTATGAACAAAGAACCAAATAAGAGGGGCAGAGGGAGAGCCCCAAAGAGGGGAGGACTAGATCTGGGAAGAAAAACCTATATCCAGCAGATCATAGAAAAGGCTAAATTAGAAGCATCCTCTTGCACAATTGTGAGACCAGGGGCAAGGAGAGTGAAGTTTGAAGCATAGTTAGTAGAGCAATCAGTGCTGTCTATGGCATTCTTCGATGATTCAACACAACACATTCCTCTAGTGGTGGAAGAAATATCCAGCAGTAGACTTGACTAGGAGAATCTTGTGTTGGTGATAGCAGAGGAGGAAATCGCAAGGAGAACATCGACAGGGTCAGACTACTATAGTAAGGGAAAGGAGGTTGTAGCAGAGGGATCAAGCCATCAAGACATAGGAGAAGGAAACGAGTAGATACTTGCATCACCAAGGGACCTGGAAGTTCTACTAAAGTGACTCGAGTCCCAGTAGTAAGGAATCCTCAGCCATCCTCCAAAGAGCCTACTGAAATCCCTAGTGACTATTGGAAGATATTTATGGCTCCCACAACCTCCACCATCGATTTTTTGATTGGGGATCTGGCCAGTGTGCCTACAAAGCCTATTCCATTGGCAGCCTTACCAAACTTTCATGGGCTTGTTTCAGAAGACCCCGACACATTTCTATTTGAGTTCGACATAGTGTGTCGGGGGTACGACTACACAAAAAATGCCCAGAAGTTAAATATTTTCCCTTCTACATTAAAAGGAATGGCTCTGCGATGGTTCATGAGCCTTGGAGGAAAATCCATTTCCACATGGGATGATATGCAGACAGCTTTTCTGGAGAAATACCAGGATTACTGTAAATCTTGGAACATCAAGGAGGAACTTTTCAAGTTCACACAAAAATAAGATGAGAGTTTGGAAGATTGTGTGGAAAGGTTCAAGTACACCTTACAGAGGTTAGGTCATTCTGACCTGGATAAGGAAATTTTAAAGATTATCCTCCTTCAATCCTTTCGAGAGGACTCAATGGAACTATTGAACATTGTGGGAAAGGGAGACATCTCCAAGGAGACATTCGAAGATATTTGCAATTTATGTATTCAATGCTCTAGGGGGCTTGTAAGAAACATGCTAGGGAACCACTCAATAAAGGGGTCTAGCAGGGGTGTTACAAAAGCAGAAATCAGAAACCTGCTAGACAACTTAAGGACATATATCCATAGTACCCTATTAGCACAGATGGACACTCTGCAAGTAAAACAAAAGCAACTAAAGCTTGACAAGACCATGGCAATATTCTACCTGAAGTGTAGAAAGAAGCACCCAGAAAGGGAATGTCCACTAAACTCCATAGAGGAATGTGCGATCTTTGAGCTCAACCATGTGACAAGCTCATGCCCCTCCTTGCTAGGCTTGAAAGTAGTATTTCAAGGAACGAGGGAGGACACAGAGCAACTGTAACTCATGGGATCTAGGAAGCCATGGTAGACTTGACCACCAATGGGAAATCAAGGTATGTACCCATATCCATCTTAGTATTTCAATAATTGTAACATGAATCCTCAGACCATGCCTTATCACCCCATGTGGCTGCAATGCGAGTTCCCACCTTGCCAGTAGTGGAACCCTCAAGCTAGTATGAGCTTTGCATGGGTACCAACTTGGCGAGGACCCTCTTCTGGATAGTTTCCTCAACAGATGCCACAACAATAGCTCCAACTGCCCTCCAATGTGCTTACTGGTAATCCGACCGTCCATCCTCAGCTTCAAATGCAACCTAAGCCTAACCCTAACAATAAGGGAGCTCATAAAGCTGATGTTATTAACCTACCTTCATATAGTATCTCCACTGCAGAGTTGTATGAAATGAATCTGTGATCAGGATGGAAAGTTAATGCCCAACCTCCTCTAGTTATCATTGAACAACTTGATTGTGAAGGTAAGGTGGTAGAACCAATTAGTAAAGAGCCAAAACAAATTGATAGAAACCAGGTGCCTCTTGTGAAACAACATCAATTTGAACCACCTTACCCAAAGAGACTAATTATGAGTAAACCAAGCCCTCAAGCTAAATTTGATTTATTAGGAGAATTTTAGAATTTATTTGTTAAAATTCCCTTGTTACAAGCTATGAAGGATGTGCCAATATATGCAAAGACTCTTAGGTAATATTTTTCAAAGAAACCTACAAAGAAAACTAAAGACCCCCTCACTATACATGTTATTGGAAAATTATCAGACTTCATGAAGGGAAAATCAATGCCAGTGAAATATGGAGATCCAGGGAACCCGATTTTGACAGTGTAGATTAATGGGGTAGATATTCCAAATGTGCTAGTAGACTTGGGTGTTGCCATAAATGTCATCACCACTGAGTCCATGCATGCACTAGGTCTTTGCAATTTGAAGCACACATCGACAATATTGGAATTGGCATACTGATCTACAGTCAAACCGGTAGGGAAGCTAGAAGATGTAATAATTTCAGTGGACTCATGGCACTACCCCATAGATTTCCCAGTATTAGATACACAATCTTCAGTGGGCGGTCATCCTTTGATTTTGGGTAGACCATGGCTAGCTATTGCAGACGCTTACATTGGCTGTCGTTTAGGAAATATGGTTATTTCTAATGGGCATAACACTAAGAATTTAGTGCTATATCCATCTGCAGAACCAAATTCACCCATAAAACCAGCAAGTGGCAAGAAAGTTGTATCTAGGGTAGAGGCTGAAACAAAAAATGAAGAAGTGAGACCAGTCCTCACTATTGGATAGGCCCTTCAGTTGAAAATGGAATCAGAAGATGATGTATTCACTTCCTTCATGGATGATCCTTGCTCCGTTTCAGAGCCAAACCAGCAGATCCTAAAATCTATCCTAAGCTGTGAAACTTAGGAAACTATTTAAACAATAGAAGGATTAGAAGAGCCACCTGTTGATGCACCTCATGAAAGCGTTCAAGTAGAGTTAGAGCCAAGAAAAACCATGAATATTAATCCGAATCTGTCAGAATCCCAGAAGAAGCAACTTGTAGATGTCCCTCAGAAGCATAAAGAAGCCTTCACCTAGGATTATTCAGATATGAAGGGGATTCTTGCCAACTTATGTACCCATCACATATATATCAAGGAGGTTTGTCGTCCTGTAAGACAACCTTAGAGAAGAATTAACCCTGCATTGAAAAATGTAGTGAAAGAGGAGCTTTAGAAACTACTGGACGTAGGTTTTAACTACCCTATCTCAGATAGCCGATGGGTCTCACCATTAGTAATGGTCCCTAAGAAGAATGGTAAATGGCGGAGTTGCGTAGATTATCACAAGTTAAATAAAGAAACATAGAAGGATCATTTTCCTTTGCCATTTATTGAAAAGGTTTTGGACACATTGGCTGGTAAGAAGTTTTTCTCTTTTCTAGGCTGGTTTAGTGGATATAACCAGATCCAGATATCTCTAGAGGATCAGGATAAGACCACTTTCACATGCCCCTGGGGAACATTTGCATACCGGGTCCTTACTTTTGGCCTGTGTAATGCTCCTACAACATTCCAGAGGGAAATTCTACGGATATTCTCTAACTTGATAGATGACTTGTTGAAATTTATATGGACAACTTTATTCCATATGGGGACTCATTTTTGGAAGGGCTGAAAAATTTAGAAAAAGTTCTTGAAATATGTATACAAGTGCGTGTTTCTCTGTGTACAGTCAAATGCCATATGATGATGGAAGAAGGAATCATTCTGGGGCATTTTCTCTCAGCTGAAGGAATCAGAATGGACCTAGCAAAAATAAAGGTAATTCTACACTTCCCAACAGCCAAAATGCCGACACAAGTACACAATTTTATTGGTTGTGCTGGTTATTATAGGCGTTTCATAGAAAATTTTGCAAAAGTAGCAGACCCACTCTTTCAATTACTAACAAAGAATTCAGAATTTGTGTGGTCAGGTGAATGTGATGCAACATTTACGAAGATTAAAGAATTCGTCTACAGTGCTCCAATCCTTAGAGGACCAGACTGGGCATTACCTTTCCACGTTCATATGGATGCCTTTCAAATAGAAATTAGTGCAGTATTGGGACAACAAGAGGATAAAGTACCTTACGTAGTCTACTATGTTAGTAAGAATTTGGTTTCTGCTGAATTAAAGTACACGGTGACTGAGAAAGAGTTCCTTTCTGTCATTTATGCCATCAACAAAATTCGACACTACATTACCCAGTATCCTACTTTAGTGCACATTGATCATGCAACTATCATGTATTTAATGAACAAACCTATTACCCCTGGTCGCATTAAAATATGGTTGTTGCTACTAAATGAATTTCATATTACTATAGTAGATAAACTAGGGAAGGACAATGTGGTTGCAGATTTCTTATCTAGGATAGAACATGATGGTAAGAACACACCAATTGAAGATTATTTTCCAGATGAGCATATTTTTGCAGTTTCTTCTAAAACTCCGTGGTATGCATATATTGCTAACTATCTTGCTACAAGAAAGGTGCCTCGTCATCTGTCATATAAGGAGCAAAGGAAGATAATTCACCAGAGTAACTGATATTCATAAATGGTAGGATATCTCTTCCATACAGGGGTTGACCAACAAATTCAGCGTTGTGTGGCAGAGGATGATATTTATGAGATCTTAAAGGCTGCACATGATGGACCCTATGGAGGACGTTTTGCAGATAAAAGAATAGGTCACAAAGTGTTTCAAATGGTATATTACAATCCCTCCACCTTTCATGACGCTCGAGATTATGTTCGAAGGTGTGATAGTTGTCAGCAAATGGGACAACTTGGGAAAGCAGATGAAATGCGTCTTCAACCCCAGATAGTCCTTGAACCATTTTATAAATGGGCCATCAACTTTATTAGACCCTTTAAACCACCTTCTCATCAGAAATCTTACCTCTTGGTCTACACCGATTATGTAACTAAATGGGTGGAAGCCAGAGCGGTCACGAGAGGAATAGAGCAAGTAGTGGCAGACTTTCTTTTTGAAGAAATTTTTTCCCGGTACCATACTCCAAGGGAAATTGTATCAGATGGAGGATCATATTTCACATCTCATATGATAGGAAAGTTGATGTAGAAATATGGGGTCAAACATAGAGTGACAACTCCCTATCACCCATAGGCGAATGGGCAAGTAGAGAGCGCAAAAAAGGTATTGGAGAATATCTTGACAAAGACAGTAGCAAGCCATCGCTGGGACTGGGCATAGAAACTTCTAGAAGCTTTATGGGCATACATAACAACATGGTGGAACACAACTGGGTTTTCTCCATTCGAATTAGTCTATGGGAAATCCCCCTTGTCTCCCTAGAATTTGAAATCAGTACACTCAGAATAGCTCTAGAAGTAGGCCTAGATCTATCAGAGGCAGAGAAAAACCGAATGGAACAACTGAATGAGTTAGACAATATTCGATCAGTAGCTGTCCTAAAGACTACTGTTGTTAAATAGCAGAGAATGAAATGGCACGATAAATTTATCAAAACGAAGGTGTTTCATGTGGGGGATTGGGCATTACTGTATGACTCCCGATTTAAGGATTTTAAAGGCAAGCTTTGCACTCGCTGGATGGGACCATACCAAGTAGACACAGTGTTCAACAATGGAATAGTTAGACTAATTACAATAGATGAGAATCAAACCTTGTTCTTAGTAAATGGGCACCATCTAAAACTATACCATAGTCTAGACTCTAAAGATGCCTTTGTCAAACACCTTTCTGATTCATCTGGTCTAATGGTTATTGGAATAAAAGATACTATCACTCTGCTCTAAAAAAAAAATGAAAAATAAATAAAAATAAAATAAAATATAAAAATATGTAGTTATTACTTATTTGTTTGTGTTTTGTAGGAACAACAAAGAAATATGGCGAGGAGAAAGGTAACACTCAATGTTGTTACTCCACCAGTGTTGCTATTAATATGTTGCTGTTATTTCACTGGTGGTGCCACTAAGTGTTGTTACTCCACTAAATGTTGTTACTACATGAAGTGTTGTTACTCCACTAAGTGTTGTTACTCTGTAACTGCTTTTACTCCGTAGCTGCTGTTACTCCGCAACTGCCATTACACTGCCGATGCTATTACTCTGTAATTGCTGTTACTTCGCCGGTGTTGTTACTCCGCAACTGCTGTTACTCCCTCGGTGCCATTACTCTGCAAGTGCCATTACTCCAATGTTTCCGTTACTCCGCTGGTGTCGTTACTCCATAACTGCTGTTACTTCGCCATTTCCGTTACTTTGTAACTGTTGTTACTCTGTCGTTGCCATTACTTCGCCGGTACCATTACTCTGTAACTGTCGTTACTTGTTGTTGTTGTTACTCACTGTTTTCATTACTCACTATGCTATTACTCATTGTGTTGTTACTCGTTGTGTTGTTACTCATTGTGCTGTTACTCGTTGTGCTGTTACTCCTTGTTGCTGTTACTCGCTATGCTGTTACTCCGTCAGATATTTTTGGTGCTACTCCACCATAAGGTAGGTCCATAGGTATGTCTCCATCAATTTTATGGATTTAACTAAATATTCCAAAAAGGACATTAAAACATGCCGAGGACGTCCGTCATTAAGCTGGAGGGGGAAACCGTCATAATAAATGACAACGTACCTCGAAAAAGTATTCAAGAAACACGATTGTTAGGCCCCTATACTACTAGTGTAACCCCTTATTGTTATTAGTAAAACCCACTTATTATATTGATGTACCCATGTAGTGCCCATATTGTTACTCTTGTACCCCATAGAAGCCCACTATTGTTATTATTGTGCCCTTACATTATTATTCTTATGTCGGCGCTGATTATGTTATGACCCCTTAGACTCCTATATATAGAAAGGAGGTATTTTCATTTGTATCATCCAAGAATTGTTCATTTATGTAATGTAAAGGAAGTTTCCCCCTCGAAGAGGCTGAATTCTAAGGCGTTGATCTATCTTTTCTATCTTTTCCTGAGCTGGTTTCATAACATTTAGTATCAGAGATTTGGATTCTAGGGTTTCGCTGCTCCAAACAGGTCATTGTGGCATTTTCGCTATAACTTTTTTATGAAATGTTTTAGACGTTGCAAACAAAAACCCATTTGAGAAGAGATCGCGCTGAACCTTGGGTCCAAAGTTCAGAGCTTTTCGTTCTATATTTGTGGAGATATGATCTGAGGAAGTTGGTATTTTTGCAGACTCCTGAATTACATTCCAAACATGTGACCTAGGGAAAATCGTCATAACTTTCTCTCTGAGTATTGGATTGAAATTTTGTAAGAAGGTACAGAAAGAGGACAGACTGTAGTTTCTATTATATCTTTTTCAGAGCTAAAGGTCGAAAAATTGACACGTGGCACTTCATAGAAGTTCACTCTTCTGGAAAGGTCTATAATCAGGTCATCTTGGGAGATTGTGCATAACTCTTCCTTGGAGAATCCAATTGGGATCAGACTAGTGGCATTGGAAAGAGGACACAGAGTGCTACTACATATAGCAATTTCAGAACTTAAATATCTGAAAGTACAAAGTTACAGCTGTTTCAAGATCGAGGTCCTAAAATCAAGAAAAAGCAAGATGAGGAAGTTTGATGGCAAGGATCCGGTAAATTGGATACTTCAGATGGAGCAATATTTTGATCTACATGGTGTACCACTGTTACAAAAGGTATGTATTGCATCTTCATATTTAGAATTGGATCAATTTTTATGGTATAAAGGGCTTTGTTCTTGTAAACAACTTGCTACGTGGTCAATTCTCACGGAGGAAATGATAGCACATTATGAGGATACAAAGAGCAACACCTTCTTTAGAGCAACACCACAACAATTGGAAAGAGTAAAAAGGCTTTGTGACATATTTGAAAGTAAAATTATGGCAACAAGGAAGTCTACCCCTCACAACTATAAAGATGGACGCGTTGTTTCTCCTAGCCTTCCACAACCTACAAGGGTTACACCACAACAATTGGAAGAAAAAAGAGAAAAAGGGCTTTGTTACAATTGTGATAGCAAATGCACTAAAGGTCATAAGTGTACTGAGAAGAAATTATTTTACATAGAGTATGAAGAGGAGGAAGAAAAGGATCAAGAAACATCAAAAGAAGAGGATATATGCCAGAACCCGACCCCAGAGAAAGAAGAAATGAATTAGAACATATCTTGTAAACTATTGGCAAGAATGACCACTCAAACTCTCAAGATAAAAGGAAATATCAAGAAGAAAAAGGTGCAAGAAGTGAAAGATCACATAAAGAAAGAAGAAATGAATCCAACCATATCTTGTAATTCACTGGTCAGAATTACCACTCCTCAAACTATCAAGATAGAAGGACATATCAAGAAGAAAAATGTTCAAGAAGTGAAATATCACATCGAGCGTCAAGAAATGAATCCGACCATATATTGTAAAGGATTGGAAGAAATTACCACGCCTCAAACTCTAAAGATAGAAGGACATATCAAGAAGAAAAAGGTTCAAGCAGTGAAAGATCACATTGAACATCAACAACAAGCTCTCCAACTTTTAAAGGATAATGCCACTTCTGTGCAAAATCAAATGAAAAAATAGGTATATCAACATCATAGTGAAAAATGTTTTGATGTAGGCGATTGGGTATTTTTACTACTACATCTAAAGCAAGCTATTTATGAGAAGGAAATGTTGGTAATACTACATGCACTTAAAAAATGGCGACCTTACCGAATGGGAAGACTCTTCAAGGATGAGGATGTGGAAGCATTATTTTGTGCTATTTCTATTATCCAAACAGATTGGATAAATGAAGCAAGGGATGAATGGAGGAAGGACAAAGAAGTATGGCCACTTATTCAAAAGTTGCAAAAGATCCCAATTCAAACAATATTGCCAGAAATTGAAGAGGAAGGAAAAATCATATTGGAACCTGGAGTAGTCACAGAAACAAGAACCCGATAGCTACAAAATCGATCAATTTCAGAGTATCTCATCAAGTGGAAGAACCTACCTGCTGAAGATTCCACATGGGAGGACAAGAATTTTATACAGAAGCATCAAGAACTACTCAAGCGTTGAGGACAACGTTTTTTGAAGGAGAGGGGCATGTTAGGCCCCTATACTACTAGTGTAACCCCTTATTGTTATTAGTAAAACCCACTTATTATATTGATGTACCCATGTAGTGCCCATATTGTTACTCTTGTACCCCATAGAAGCCCACTATTGTTATTATTGTGCCCTTACATTATTATTGTTATGTCGGCTCTGATTATGTTATGACCCCTTAGACTCCTATATATAGAGAATAGGTATTCTCATTTGTATCATCCAAGAATTGTTAATTTATGTAATGTAAAGGAGGTTGCCCCCTCGAAGAGGCTGAATTATAAGGCGTTGATCTATCTTTTCTATTTTTTCTTGAGCTGGTTCCATAACATTTGGTATCAGAGCTTTCAAGTTCCTTACTAAGTGTTTGCATTTTCTTTCCTCGGGGCATCAGTTACCGCTAATAATGCTCTACTATGCCCTTTGAATTCCTTCAAAATAAATTTTCAAACCAAGCTTAAGCAAAAATTTAAAAAAATCTACACACCTTTTTTCATTTTGTAGGAGATTGATATTGCCTTTGAAATAGTGTCGATTGATTCAGGAAGCACCCACAATTTTATTCATTGTAGGGTAGCAAAAGAATTGAATTGCTTCCTATATCTAGCACCAGATTGTCAAGAGATGATTGCAAATGGAGGAACAATAAATTGCTCTAGAAAGTGCCATAATATCAAGCTATCCATGGGAGAATATGTATTGACTAGCCCAATGCTTTCCATTCCAATGGGAGGTGCTGATGTTGTACTAGGAGTCCAATGGCTACAATCCCTGGGTACAATAGCGTGAGCTGGTTTCATAACAACGATTCTCACCTAATAGAATCTAATGATTTTGGTACTCCGTAATCATACCTTTATGTGTTGGAATGCGTATTCGTATGCACAGAGTCATATCAGTCACCCTTCCAACACGCTGCATTAAATTCCTGAAATATCTAACAGTACCACCATAATCTGTCATCATTTTCGAGTGTACCAGTATTGTTTCATCCGTTGTACCCAAAAGTGGCCATGATGTTATTCCAGTTGGAAATGGTTTGGAGCCCTGTCACTCTCCCCTGCCAGCCAACTATAGTCGTCACATTGATTCCGCCTCTGTAACAATGGGTGGTCAATTTGTGCAACATGAACCCGAGGATACAACGAGAGCTCAGAGTAATCAGAAGGTGTGGCAAGTGTTTGAGAACACAAGTTGGGATGTTTATTTCGAAAAACAAAGAGGGTCGAATGAAGAAATCACGGTGGAATTTGCATTGAAGTTGGGAGAAGGAGTCTCTCGGGTCCACAGAATTGAGATCCCTGTAACAGAGGAAACCATCGCGGAAGACAAAGGGCTCCCTCAAGTCGGGCAACGATGGTTTTTGAGGAGGACTGCTCTTCCAGAATTCCCCGAGGCCTTTGTACAAGTAGGAGAAAGTATCGCATACAAGGGTCAGGGATATGACAAAACTTCCCTACCACATCCATGGGGAGGAGTCACAGAGTTGGTCATAAAATATATGACTTGTGAAGGAAGATACTCCACCATCTTCAAATACCACATCCGCATACTAGCTCACCTATGATTTCCACAGGTAGAGGCTTTTTTAATGAATGTGCCCTATTTTCTATTAAGGAGCCTTCACTTAATGGTGCATTCAGCTCAGGGGTCATGAAAGGTATTGGTGGTCATCACTCACCATGGGTTGGTTCAACTGTTAGTAATGAATGCCATCAGACGGATCCCGATTCCATGGGAACTGTTTTGGGATTCCACAGAGGAAGACATAGCAGCTAGTGTGGCTGCCAGGGCAAATGTACCTGAAGCCATGGTGGAAGATGCAGGAGATGATGAGTATGTTGACCATGAGGAGCCAGAAGAGATGGACATGGAAACTTAAGAACTTGAAGAAGAGACGGCTCTCCAAGAGCAAGCCGAAACTATGGAGTCAATGGAAGATACAGAGGTTGACAAAGATATGCCTACTAGTACCATAGTCGAGGCTGTCCCACAAGAACTAGCCCTGTCTGTGGAACTAGCAGAGCAATTTGATAGCATGATTACCACGGAGGCGAACCCACAACAGGCAAGAGTGGGTGTTACACTAAAAAATGTAACCATGACTATTTGCAGTTAGTATGGCTCCATCCATGGTCATACTAACCTCCTTGGAAAGTCTCATACCTCTGCTCTTCATGTCAAACTTCAAGAAAGAGAGAAAAGTCATTTAAAGTCAATTATCTCTGGTACGTAGTTTCTCTTAGCCTTACCTGCGTGTACGCAACCCAAGTTCACAATACCTGCGTACTTGTACGCTCTGTATGTAAAGGGGTGGGTGCGTACCCTTGTAAAGGTCAAAAGGCGCGAGTTTCATCTTAAAAAAGCTACTTGTGGTCATTTCTAGAGAATTCTAGAAGCTTGTTTGACGTGTATGAAGCACCTCCAGATGGTTCATGTATCCCTACCAAAGAGGAACTTATCCCATCAAGAGGGGAGCTATCCCATCCAAAGAGGGGCTTATCCCATTGATGGTGGACCTGAATAACTTCTTCTAGAGCACTATAAATACAGGCATTGGGCCAAAGGGAGGGGAGGTTGAAAGCTGAACATTCCTAAGGGTAGATGCTGCTGGAATTAGGACTTCCTTGTAGAAGCTTGTGAGGAGAGATTACCATCTTTGCTTGTTTCATTTGGAAGTGGGTGAGCTGATCAGAGTAAAGGAGAACTCTTGTGGACCCTGGGAAGGACCTGCACAACACCAAGGCTCAGGTTGTAATGGTTCTTTTTGTTACCTTTTAATACAAATTAGTCCATTCTTCTCAACAATTTGTTATTTATGAGTTGTTTCATATACTCCTTGGTCTATATGTTAAATATGTTTTATTTTATGTGATATTCAGGTGCTATTTAATCGTTTGATTGTTAGTGAATGCAGGTTTCGAAGAGAAGGAGGAGCTCATCCGGATCGACGAAGCTGGACTACTACAACAGCGTTGGGTTACAGGTAGGATCTAAACACTTGATTTCTCATATTGTAAAGGCATATTTAGTGAAGGATTGCTCTTATTTGTCTTGTTTGTCACTAGAAAGTCTTAGGCTTCTAGGGAGGTCGGTTGTGTCCGCACTAACAACTCTTTCTGTGTGACAAAATGGCGACTCCGCTGGGGACTCCATGAATGTGTTTGAGTTCTTTTTGATTTGATATTTTGGTCTGAGAAAACTCGCTTGTTTTCTGATTTTTGGCTGTCTAACTGTGTATTTGGGTGGGTTAGCTTAGAGTCAAATTAGATTTTTATTTTTCTTAAATTTGCCAGCAGTACGCAGCCTCTGAGTTAGGCACAATGCGTACTTGTACGCACTACGTCTTTATGCACAGGGCGTACCCCTATCAAATTTGAGAAAATTTCATTTTTCCTCTTTTTGCTCTTTAGATTTTGTTTTTAAATTGTTTTTACTGCCCAGATCCATTGGTTTACTATCAGAGATCTTCACCTGAACTTGTCCCGTTAGTGTCGAGGGTTTTGGTGGAATTCATAGGGATTTTGCCTTAGGGTTTGATTTTTAACTGGTCCTGTAGTGACTTTGGCGTTAGAGGTTGTCAAACTTTGGATCTCCTTGGTTTTGATCAGTCCTCTTAGGAGTCGGGCCTGTCATAGAAGTCACCCTTGTGAGAGACCTACCTTTGTGTCTTCTCTTTGCGAATCTCGAAAAGTTTGTTTGATAAAGCTTTGAATTCCATTTTTGAGAAAAAAGAACAAAAAGATTTCGATTTTGTTTTTTGATTAGTTTATGATTCTGCATGAACTGATCCTTAGTTGCATTTTGACTGAGTAAAACATCGGGAATTATCCTTGTAGGCTTTTGTCCTCATTATTTTTTGCTTTTAGGTAAATTTCCTTTTAATTTGCTTTTGAGTGAATTTGGTTTGATTGTCTTAGATTTGTTAAATTTGATTTGATAAATAGTTTTACATGCGTTATTAATATAGAAAAAACACAAAAATTCTTTTGGAAAAAAGTTTGCTTTGGTAGCATTTGTGGTCTTTTGGGAGAGAAAAGAAAATCTTGTGAGGTAATTAGTTGTCATGATTTATATGTTTTGAAAAGATAAAGAAATTGTTTCTTTGATTGTCTTTGCCAAGAAAGTTGTTTTCTATAAAATTTGCATTTTCCAACTCTCTTAGCTAGGAGATTCATTGAAAAAGAAAAGTAGTGTAAATCATCCTAGGTGCATTTTTGTAGTGGTTGCGAGTCGAGTCTACACACCACCAGTTTCATCTCCACTACCTTTTTGTCTTTAAGAAAAACCATAAAATTAACGCTTAAAGTAAAATCAACTTAGTAACTTTTATTTACTAGGGCTCTGAAACACCAATTTAGATCAGGCTAGTGTCTTGGAGTAGGAGAGTAATTAACTCTCCAAGACAACAAAACCAAACAAGTAGCTTATCTTGTGATAGAATAAATCCAATTGTTTCATTTGTACTATGGGAAAGCTCCTCTTAAAGGAGAAGCACGAGCTCGTGTCCGAACCAGTGAGGGGATCAATCCTCCCTCGTTGGGAACGATGCCAGACACGCACGTATTACAAACGGTAAACCTCGGATTAACCATTGTCGAGGAGCCAGGGGTCACTTGTCGGTAAACCTTGGATTATTGTCAAGGAGCCAGCAAGGGGATTGAGCTTGATACTCTGCCCTTGCGTGGTGTCGGAGTGTAGACTGTTCCCCCAGGTGCATTTGTTGCTGTTGGTAACCTTAGTGACCATTATCTTTAGGATTCTACCGAGGTGACGGTGGAGGGAATATCCCACTGTACCTGGAGCAGACGTCGGCTAGACTCACTAGGATTTTCCAGGGGGTTCACTTCACTCGAGACGGTTAAAGTGGAGGGACTTGTGCCGGTCTATTCATTAAGCAGGTTGTCGGGGTAACTGTTCCACCCGCCACTTCTATACTGAATCCGGCGATGTTGGGTTTCATCTCCAACTAGCTTTTTTGGTCCGGAAGGATACTATTTGTGCTTGGTTTGACGCCCTAGATTCTTTAGGTGTGTGATTCAAATTTGTTTGGTTCTTTAGAGACTTTAGGTGGTTTGCTTTGAGATTTTACTTTGTTTGCGTGTGCAGTAGTTAAAAGTTTTTAACTGTGGCGGAATTACCGAGACAGTCCCGTCAACTTCGGGGCAAGTCTCCTGAGGTTGTTTCTGTGGCCGAATTGTTGAGGAAATCCCGTAGACTTCGGGGTGAGCCTCCTCAAGACGTCCCAAGTCATTACGAAGGTTTAAAGGTCCTTGTAACTCCTAGTGGCAGTAAAGTAGGTTCACCTGAAGAAGGAGAATCGTCATTGGTAGTCCATCCAGATTACCAAGGTCTAGAAACAGGTTATAATCCTAAGGTAGTTGCTGTTTCCGAGCTTGCTGGTAGTTTTTCATATACTAGTGATATAGGCGAAGAACCTGAAGTATCTGAACCTGTTACTCCAACTTCTAGTGCACCAAATTCACCTAGGATAGAAAGAGTCATCACCGAAAATCTTCCTGCTGGTTTGATAGCTATTGAAGAACTTGCTCCAGAGGAAGAATTAGGCGTATCTATCCTTGAAGATCAACCTACTATTGATCTAAGGGAGCGTGAATCTATCTTTTACAGTCCTCCTAGAAGTACTACTTGGTACCTTTCGTTAACCAATTATTTAGACAACTCAGGGATAAGTTTTTCTCCACCTCGTACTCCTTTTCCACCTGGAGGTATTTATAGTCCTGTAAATATGTCTGGTCAGTTGTCCGTGTTCACTCAATCTCCTGAATCTTACTTGTACGGCGGTCCTTCTGTTCCTTCCGGGTATCAGTCACTTTCTGGTACTTTTGCGGGAGCATCTCCTTAACCCATTGATCATGGGTTATTAGCTGGAAACAATGGTAATAAACCGTTGGGCGTAGGGGACATTTACATGATGTCAGGTTCAGCTCCCGGTTCTCAACCTCAAGGTGGCCAATTACCGCCTGGGGGGAAGCCTCAATTAACGCCTGGGGGGCAACCTCAAGGTACACAAATTGCGTCTGGGGGGCAACCTCAAGGACAGTATGTACCCATAGTACAATACATGCCTCAAGGTCAACCCCAGCCTCAATATGTACCCCAGGGTCAACCTCAGTATCAATATTTACCTCAAGGGTATCAACCTCAAGGTCAAGGTCAACCCCAGTATCAGTATTTACCCCAAGGTTATCAACCTCAAGGTCAATACTCGAGTCAAGTTTATCAACCACCTCAAGGTCAGTCATATGTTCAAGGTATGGGAACTGTGCCTTTCAGTTATCAATCCTATCCTCAATCCAGTTATGGATCTCAGTATCCTCAACCTGTTATGGGTTAATACCCCGGAATGATAGTGTGGGATCCATCACAAGGTCAACAGGTGTTGCAGCCAAGTATACAGTTGTTACCTCACACTGGAAAACCCGTAGTTTCTGGTTCACCCCAGCAACCGCAACCTGTCCAGTCAAATATTCAAACTTCTGTAACTTCGGTAGTTACTCAGCCGCCAATTTCACCTAGTACTCCATCTCAAACGACTGCTGCAACTACCGCAACATCTACCGCACTTACTTCTGGAGTATCGACAGCTCCGGTTTCTACTGTCTCTGCAACCACTCCTCAGACATCTTTACCGTTGTCCGGATCTACGATTCAAACCATGGTCCAGATGCCTGTAGGTCAGCCTGGTTTAAGTACTGTTGTAACAAGTCAACCTCAATTTACCTATCAGCAGTACCAGGGACAGTACCAATTCGGTCCTGCTATCCAACAACCAGTTTACCAGTATCAACCGTATCCTGGGTACACTTATCAACAACCTCAACAACCCTAGTACGGTCCGGTTAATCTTGGTTTTCCAGGAGGATATAATATCCTGAATGCGATTCTTGTTCCAAGTTATCCTGGATATCCTCCTTCTAGGACTGGTCTTGTGACCCAAAGTTTTAGGGATCCTAATCGACAATTACCGTTTATCGCAACTTTGGATTTACCAGACTTGACGCGCCTAACGAATGATCCAATACAATATCTTCCGTTCTGGCCGCCAATGCCAAATAAGTTGCCCAGTGATATGCCCAAGTTCGAAGGTAAGTCTGGAGAGGATCCGTCCAATCACGTGATGACTTACCACCTCTGGTGTGCTTCAAATTCCATCTCGGATGATTCGATCCGCTTACGTCTTTTCTAGCGTACGCTCATTGGTCTCGTGGCCAAGTGGTACATTGAGTTACCACGGGCCTCTTTTTACAATTTTAGTCAGTTAGCTACCGCGTTCCTAACTCATTTTCAGTTGCCGGTCAGATACGATAACGGCACGGAACTATTAACATCATTAAAACAGTCGACCTCCACTTATATTTCCGATCATATCCATGAATGGAGACGTCGACGGCGATTAGTGAAAGTTTTTATTCCGGACCAAATCTTAGCTGAATGGTTTGTAAAATCATTATTACCGAATATTACTAAAGACGTAGCTAAGGCCGGTGTAGTTACTGAGGAGCAAGTCATTGCTCAAGCCCAGTACCTTGACTTAGTTTACACTCAGTCGGGTACGTTGCACGAGAAGATCCCAGATCTTCCTAAGTCGAATCAAATCGCTACTGCTCCTTCGAGGTCTCATGCTGTTGATGGCATGATTGGTACGGTGAATACTAAAAGTAAGAAGAAATCCTCAAAGAATTCTTCTCCAATGATAACCTTACCAGACTCCCCGACAGGAGAGTCTTCTCCTGAAATTACCGCCGACATTCACGCTGTAGAGTCATCTACGGCTAAATCAAAAAACGGTGGTAAAAAGAAAGGCAAGAAGAAGGATAAAGCAGACAAGGCTCCAAAGGGGAAAAAAGAGAAGTCGGAATCTAACGACGAAAAGCGCAAACGTCGCTATCCTTGTTTAATTTGTGAGGAAGATCATTTCACAAGAGATTGCCCTCATCGGGCAGAGGTTGTGAAAATCGTTAAAGGTTCCCCAACTCCTGCTGTTTTGAAAGATCCATTTCCAAAGCAGGAGAGTAAAATGATAGGTTCTTCTTGAGTGCCAGTGAAGAACCCATATTGATGATGTCTCATGTACGGATTGCAACTCGATCACAAGATTATGGTAGTAAAAGTCCTGTTGATGGATCGAAAGAAGCAGAATCTTCTCGTTCAAATCCATCAACCTCAGCCCCTGGTTCCGATCCACTACAAATCGAGAAACCTAACCCTGACTTAGTAATAAAACCGCCCGCCAAGGGTGTAATTCGAAGGTCTGCTTTCAATCCACATGCGAGAGTGGCCCAGAATTACAACATTGTTGAGGATTTAGCTGTTTCACCCTCAGCAATGTCGGCTTTAGAAGTGTTGCAATCATGCCCAGCACAGAGAAAATTACTTTTGTCGGCTATAGGAGTTGTTGATGTTCAGGATCCGAACCTGATAATCTTTGATCTAGAAAATAGTACACCGCGTCTCCCTCATCAGATGGCTTTCCAGATTCCAGTGATAGTCAAAAACAGGCCTATTCATCGCACTGTAATTGATGAGGGAGCTTCCACGTGTATTATGTCGATTCAGTGTTGGAGATCTCTTGGTTCTCCTTCACTGAACCAATCCTCGATGATTCTTAAGGCCTTTGATGGCCGTGGGTTCCATCCGTTTGACATTCTACAGGATTTGCCTATAGGGGTTGAAGGAAAAACCGTTAGTCTAGATGTGGAGGTGGTTGATACCCCTCTGGACTACAACCTTCTTTTGGGTCGAAGTTGGTTTTACGCTATGACAGCGGTCGTTTCATCGGTTTTCAGAGTTATAAAGTTTCCACACAATGGTAAGATCGTGACGATAGACTAGCTGGCTTACTTTTCATCCGACCCAGCCTCTTCAGAGAGTATCCAGCATGTCGGTAAAACGACTATCCCTTACAAGGATGTTGGTGTAGGATTAGTTAAAGATTCCGGTTTACTGGGAACTTTTCCTTTCCCTCCAATCAACGCAGACCCTTCATTCGCAACCATTCATATGATTACTTCAGACACTATTATCTATGATGATCCTTGGATTGTCCCATCTGAATCTGAGATAGACTCATTCGGTAGTGCAATGCCTTTGAGTCCATATGAAATTGCTTATGATGCCATGCAGTCTTTTCCGACTCAAGTTCAACCCAAATCGACCAAATGAATGTGGTCCGTGAGGAATCACTTTTGACATCGACCTCAGAACGGATAACGTTTCCTGAAGTTGTGTCATTTGACGAACAACTTCGCGAAATCCTAAGTGTAGACGATCTACCATGGGAAGATCGTCATCATAGATCTTCGTTTTTACCTGAGGGTGATGACTTTGAAAATGATTTTTCATCAATTTTTACAGCTGAATATGTCAAGGACGCTTAGAATCCCATGAAGCATCCTGATTCAGAGTTGAATTTGGGAAAAATTTCCCAAACTATTGCCATTGACATTTCAGTCAAAACCGGAATTATTGAGAACATTCATATAGGTGCCTCGTGTACAGATGACGAAATTCAAACTTACAAGGTCCTATTTCAAGAATTCCGCGACGTGTTTGCCTGGTCCTATGAGGAAATGCCAGGAATTGATCCCTCCATTGTTGTTCATGAAATCAAGACCTACCCGGACGCTAAACCCGTTCGGCAACGTCTGCGTCAGATACACCCTAGGAAAGCGGCTGCGATTAAAGTAGAAGTCGAGAAGCTGTTGAAAGCAGGTTTCATTTATCCGATCCCGTTAACGGATTGGGTATCGAATATTGTTCCGGTTAACAAGAAATAAGGAACAATAAGAATATGCATCGACTATAGGGATATAAATCGTGCTTGTCCAAAAGACAACTATCCTACGCCCTATATCGATCAAATAATTGATGATTGTGCCGGCAGTGAAATATTTTCCTTTATGGACGGTTTTTTCGGTTACAACCAAATCAATATTCTACCTGCCGATCAACGAAAAACGGCTTTCATTTGTCCCTGAGGGACATTTTCTTACTGCAAATTACCTTTTGGACTTAAGAACGCCGGAAGCCACTTTCCAACGGGCAATGTCTTACGCGTTTCACGACATCAAGCACATTGTGCAACCGTATCTCAATGATTTTCCTGCTCATTCTTTACATCGAGCTGATCACCTTGTTCACTTACGCGCTATTTTTATGAGGTGTCGGCATTATCGAATTCGGTTGAACCCACACAAATGTGTCTTCTGCATAGAAGTGGGGCGATTGCTAGGATTTGTCGTTTCAAAAGCCGGCATCCGCGTCGATCTCTCGAAGGTCGAAGCTATCATCAAATTGCCTCCTCCTTCGAGTTTGCGCCAACTCCAAAGTTTGCAAGGGAAAGCAAACTTTTTACGTCAATTCATTCCTAACTACGCCGAGATTACAAAAGGTTTCACCCGGTTGTTGAAACAAAATGCACAATTCTCTTGGGATGAGATAGCTCAGAAATCTTTTGATGCACTTAAGCACGCGTTGTCCCATGCACCGTTGCTGCATCCTCCCAACTACAACCAGGAATACTTTTTGTATCTCGCCGCCTCCCACTCCACCAATGGAATGGTCTTAGTTCAGGAAGACGAATTCGGAACGGAACATGTGATATATTATCTTAGTAGGACGTTAAATCCCACTGAGCTAAAATATACGCATGTGGAGAAATTGGCCCTGGCAGCTGTTCAGGTTGTCCAGCATTTTCGTCATTACATTCTTCTCCGTAAAACTACAGTGATTTCGGATTGCAACCCTATGATCTATATTCTGACTAACCAATTGCTAGGGGGCAAGTACTCCAAATGGATTGTTATCCTGCAAGAGTTCGACTTGGAGTTTGAAAAATCTAAGTCTAAGAAATCCTTAGTTTTTGCGGAATTGATGTGTGACTTCCCGCGTGCTGACACGGAAACTGTGGCAGAAGAACCCATTGCGGACGAATCTCTGTTTCTCATCAGCACTTTAGATCCGTGGTATGGGGATATAATCGTCTATCTCCAAACCCAATCCTTTCGGCCCGAAGCTTCAAAGTCGGAACGTCGGAAAATTCGATTCCAGTCCCAACAGTACACAATTATTGGAGATACTCTTTATCGTCGTGGGGCGGACTTGGTTTCTCGTCGTTGCTTAACTCATGAAGAGGCAGAAAGGGTTCTGAATGACTGTCATTCTGGAGCATGTGGCAGTCATATGTCTGGGTATGCCACAGCTCAGAAGGTGTTGCGTGCTGGCTATTTTTGGCCGTCCATGTTTAAAGATTGTATCATTGCGGTCCGGAAATGCCACAACTGTCAAGTGTTTGATCGCAAGATGCGCGCACCACCTGCTCCTCTCCACCCTATAATTGTCGTTGGTCCTTTTGCTAAATGGGGTATCGATTTTATTACATGTACCCTCACTCAGCCGGGGGGCATGCGTATATCATCCTTGCGGTTGATTATTTTACTAAGTGGGCCGAGGCGATGCCTACATTCGAGGCAGATGGCAAGACAGCTGCGATTTTCGTATTCAATCATATTATTGCTAGGTTTGGTATCCCACAAGCGATAATCACTGACCATGGGCGCCATTTCGAAACATTATGATGACAGAACTTACAAGCCAGCTTGGTTTACACCATGATAGTTCTACTCCTTATTATCCCCAAGCAAACGGTTTGGTTGAATCCATCAACAAAGTTCTAGTTATCATGATCCGACGAATCATTGGCATTCATCGGTCGAATTGGCACAACATGTTATTTTCAGCGCTTTGGGCATACCGAACCTCAGTGAAAACATCAACATGGTTCACTCCTTTCCAACTAGTTTATGGTTTGGAAGTAGTGTTGCCCATTGAATGCGAAATCCCATCACTTCAAATGGCTATCGAATTACTCCCAGCTACTTCCGAAGAGGAGAAGCGTCTGTTATACTTAGCTAAATTAGATGAGACTCGTCGTGACGCTGTTTTGGCAATCGAGACTCACGCAAAAAGGATGAAAGCTCAGTATGATCGCAACGTGACCCCTCGTAATTTTTCGGAAGGAGACCTAGTGCTATTATATGATCAAGCTAACGATAAATTAGGTGCTGGAAAATTCGTTCCTATGTGGCATGGGCCCTACATTGTCAAGCGAAAGCTAGCAAAAGGGGCCTATGAGCTGGTAGATTTTGATGGGGACTCTTTGGGTAAGCCCAGAAATGGACTTTACCTAAAGAGGTATTATGCTTAAATGGTGGGTATGGAGATTCAGTTAGGTTAGTTAGGATAATTTTTCTTTCTAGCTGGTATGTTTGCTTAGTTTAGATAGTGTACTTAGTTTAGACAGTGTGCTTAGCTTAGAGAGTGTGTTTTTCGTCGTTATTCTGGCTTATCTTGGTTTTACTCTTGATATTGCAGATGTCGACGCCTCTCCAAACATACATTGGATTTGCTGATGGTGCTTGTCGTAGTACACGGAATATCTCTTCCGCAGCTTGGGTTATCTATTCGCCCTCTGACGAGTTAGTTTCTATGCATGGGGTGAGCCTCGGTCAAACAACAAACAACATTGCAGAATACAGTGCAGTGATTGAATTATTATCTGAATCTATTTCATTTGGGATTCGGAGTTTGATAGTGAGGTTAGATTCTGAACTCGTTGTACTACAGCTTAATAGAGTCTATGCCATTAGAAATCCAGTGTTATTAAGATTGTTTTTGAGGGTGCGTCTCTTGGAACGTGAATTTGATTACATTGAATATCAGCATATTCCAAGGTCTTTAAATACATTAGCAGATGCAATGGCATCTCGAATGTTAAATAGACATTTGTAACAATCATAAATGTAAATTTACAAACATTTCATCACACATGTTTAACAAAATAAGCCAGTAATAATGATATATATAGATAGGAGTGTGTCAAAAATATACATCGTCTTCGATCATAGGTTGAAAAACACCTTATGATCGACAAAAATGATAAGTACAAAAAACCAAAAATGTCACATGTGTCTACAAAAAGTGACTAGAAAATCACTGGTGGTGCTCTCTATATGAGACCACTGCCCGCGCCACCCTACACAGGAACCTCCTGAAAGGTCCTAGGACTGCGAACACATAGTGCTGAAGTTGGATAGGAATATCGTCTATAGTCGTCTCTGGTATGTCCACCGTGAGACGCTCTAAGTCCTGTTGCAGCTCGGCTAAGGTCTCTGCGGCCGCATCCTGTGGGGCTGGTGCTGGTACAGCTGGTACTCTTCTCTCAAAAGCCCGGAGATTGGTCGGACGCCGTGGGCCTACATCTGCATTTTGAAAATTTTTGCTGTCAGTTTTGAGACGATATATAAAAAACAAAAAAAAAATAGATAATTTAAAAACTTGTGAAAAATGAAGTACCTCTGTCGTCCCATTGTTCTCCCTGTGGAAGAACCATGTCTGGATCATTGCGAAAATCTACTCCGGCATAAGGAAAATCCTGAATCGCAAAGACTTGGCTCTCCAACCAGTGAAAGTAACCCGCAGGAAATCGGACAACTCCCGCTCCCTCATCAGGATGCCAGGCCATTACTAAAACCCACCGCGTCAACTTAGGCTCCCGAGGAGGCCCAACTGGAATAGTAAGATGCTGGGGGATCAGCATTGGAACTCTCTCTAGGGCAAAGCTCACAACTAAAGGCCCATATCCAAAGGTCTTCAATTGTCCGTTCTTTGCCCTAGTCAGTTGGCCCTTCATATTGGCCAACACAGCATCGCACCTGTTGAAAATGGTGCCTCGGAAGCAATCTATAGCCATCCGCATTTGGGAACCAGTGGCTATGTGCAAAGCGGCAGCACCGCAAAGTCTGGTAATTGTAAAGGCAATTACCATAAGTTCAGGTCGGGATATGTATTTGATTTCTATCCCCTTCTCCTGGTTTTGATTGTTGCACCACTCTAGTCGGAGACTAGCAAGGGATTGGCCATCCGGCCTAGTCCCGAATAGAGACAGTTGCTCGCCCTTGTTAGGCAAGCCAGTGAGAAAATAAATGTCGGAGGGCTCTATCTCGAGCTGGTGTTCTCCGATGTAAAAACATTGATCCTGAATATTCCACCTTTCAACCAGCCACTCTAAGAATGGCACCTGGGCCCTCATGCCAGGTATGGCCCAGTACTTGTAGAGACCGCATGCCTTTAAAGCATCAGTGGAAGGTTGATGACCTATTGCGGCCAAATCAACATCTTCGTGTTCTCTTTCATGCCAATCTAGCATGGTGGGAAATCTACACACCAAAAAATATTGATTAGAATTCATTAAATCAAATTTTGATGGTTAGGTTTTGAGTTTGGGTTATGAAAATCCACTTTGCGCGGAGTATGCACCCCGCGTTCAGAAAACAGAGCGTGGGTACGCAGCTGTTCTGAAGGTGGGCTGCGTACTCCGACCATTTTCCCATATACGAAAATGTCGGGGTACGCAGGTCACCCATGGGGCACCTGCGTCCCCCGAAAAGCATACCCTAAAACCCCAAACCCTCCAAAAAATCAAACTAAAACTTAAAATGGAATTCTAAATGGATGAAATTGAAGAGGAGGATGTTGTGAAATACCTGAAAGAGACGACACTTGATTCTGACGGTCAGATTCTCCGCAAAGTCCACGGGAAGTTTCTTGTCAAAAGCCCTTTCCTCACCCTCAACAGTAAAATGGTAAAAATGACATGGTAAAAAGTCTTTTTATAGGTTTTTTGGATAAATGAATGCTAAGTTTGTTTATTTTTCACCATGAAGGGATATTTTTCAATGTATTTTTGCCCATCTTAAACAGGTATGAGTAATGTGTTGTTTTTGTGCAGGAAAAAAGGACTTTAGGGTAAAATCATCATTTTTCACGAACCAAGACATCAGAGTCATCTTTTAAGCCCTTTTCTGACTCCTAAAACATGAAAAGATTGTCGAGCGTTTCTTTTACACTCGTTAAAATGGAATTAAAAGACGGTCCCCTTATAGCTCTTTTCTGACCGTAAAAACAGGAAAAGATCGTCGGATTTTTGTCGTTTCAAATTCGATACTGGAAATAAAACGACATGCCTCTGATCGCTTTTTACTTTTCAGGTCAAAGGCATTAATCATGAAAGTACTCCTTGGTCGCAAGGTCAAGCGGTTCTCTCAGGTATTATTTTATACTTTTTCGGGCTTGGGAGACACAAATTTACGAAAAAGTTCACCTTGGAGTCTTCTTTAGTTTTTTCAGACTCTAAAATTGAAAAACGCCGAGTTTATCCTATACTGGACTCGTTAAAATTTCACAGTAAAGGACCTGTTCGATTACAAACAGGAACGGACCACTCCTTCTTAGGGTCCGAATCTAAACTAAGTTGGACTCATCCGAAGGATGAGCTTATAATCAAGCATATGTTATCCTCCTCAAGCTTGTAAAAAATAAAGAGGTACTTGCCAGAAATGGTGGGGGAAAAGAGAGAAGAATGAACCTATTTGTTATCCTTTGTTACAGAAGAACCTTATCACCGCTCTTGAACACGACACGTTTCATTCACCTGGGTTGGGAAATCCTTTGCCTTAAAGCTGATAAAACCACTTTGAAAGTCTTCAACTGTTTCTGGGTATTAACTTTGGGCCAATCGTCACCAAGCCATCTGTCGTGTCGTTATGTGTTCAAGAGGTCTCTGCAAATAAACCATTCATATGCAAAATACTTGTCATCCATTTGACCATCCCTGAGTCAGTCCTTACAGCAACATTTCTTCAACTTGAACAATGATTTCGTGTTGTGGGCTTGCCTGCAACGGGTCGCTTTCTATCGACATCAGCACATTATCTAGAAAGATGACTTAGAAATCGTCAGTACCTTGAAGTCTGCATGCATCAATGGCAGGTTTCTCGCCTTTGACGACAATTTACATCATTGACTTTCGATCAAAGGATTCCGTGACGTGTTCGACATCAACCCATTCATTCACATTTCATGGATTGTACTGGGTACTTTGAGAACCATTGACATCACTAGTGCTCTCTCTCACACTTGTTAACAGTTTACATCATCGACTGGTAATCAAGTGGTTTCTACCATGTTCGACATCAACTCATTTATTCGCATGGATAGAATCGTACCAATTCAGGAAGTAGAGATGAAGACCCTGGATCTAGTTTCCACCATCCAGGCTGCGAGGAGTTTTGTATTCATTATATAGTAGACTAACCATAAACAGATGGTTGCATCCATACTGTGACTACAAAAGTCTACGATTGTGATGTACTGCAAAATCATTCTTGTATCAGAGTAGTAGTTAGATTGTTAGTTAAAGTTTTCAATCTGAGTATGGGAATGCCTACCTCAGCGATAATATCATCTTATATATGTATTTTGTGTTGAATATTTGCAGGTTCTGACCGGGCCCTCCGCAAGATACTCCTTGAAATGATAAAGTACTTCACCCTTCCTAGATCATATAAAACCCTAATCTACTACAGGCTTCGCACTTTAGGGGGCACTCTGTTACACTAAAAAATGTCACCATGACTATTTGCAGTTAGTATGGCTCCATCCATGGTCATATTATCCTCCTTGGCAAGTCTCATACCTCTGCTCTTCATGTCAAACTTCAAGAAAGAGAGAAAAGTCATTTAAAGTCAATTATCTCTGGTACGCAGTTTCTCTTATCCTTACCTGCATGTACGCAACCCAAGTTCACAATACCTGCGTACTTGTACGCTCTGTATGTAAAGGGGTGGGTGCGTACCCCTGTAAAGGTCAAAAGGCGCGAGTTTCATCCTAAAAAAGTTACTTGTGGTCATTTCTAGAGCATTCAAGAAGCTTGTTTGACGTGTATGAAGCGCCTCCAGATGGTTCATGTATCCCTACCAAAGAGGAACTTATCCCATCAAGAGGGGAGCTATCCCATCCAAAGAGGGGCTTATCCCATTGATGGTGGACCTGAATAACTTCCTCTAGAGCACTATAAATACAGGCATTGGGCCAAAGGGAGGGGAGGTTGAAAGCTCAACATTCCTAAGGGTAGATGCTGCTGGAATTAGGACTTCCTTGTAGAAGCTTGTGAGGAGAGATTACCATCTTTGCTTGTTTCATTTGGAAGTGGGTGAGCTGATCAGAGTAAAGGAGAACTCTTGTGGACCCTGGGAAGGACCTGCACAACACCAAGGCTCAGGTTGTAATGGTTCTTTTTTTTACCTTTTAATACAAATTAGTCCATTCTTCTCAACAATTTGTTATTTATGAGTTGTTTCATATACTCCTTGGTCTATATGTTAAATATGTTTTATTTTATGTGATATTCAAGTGCTATTTAATCGTTTGGTTGTTAGTGAATGCAGGTTTCGAAGAGGAGGAGGAGCTCATCCGGATCGACGAAGCTGGACTACTACAATAACGTTGGGTTACAGGTAGGATCTAAACACTTGATTTCTCATATTGTAAAGGCATATTTAGTGAAGGATTGCTCTTATTTGTCTTGTTTGTCACTAGAAAGTCTTAGGATTCTAGGGAGGTCAGTTGTGTCCGCACTAACGACTCATTCCATGTGACAATGGGTGACTTGGTCGATATTGCGACTGAGGGTACCCCATAGGGATCTCCTACCACCATGGAGCTGATGGAGGAGGATAATCCGATTGAAGAAGAGGTCATGACCACTCTAATTAGAGAAACCATGGAAGAAGAGGAATAAGGACAAGAAGGGCCTAGAGCTGAGGAAACCAGGGGACCCGTGGTGAAAGCACCAGGAGAACTAGGGTGTGAGGTCAGCGCTGATCCACAAGAACCAACGTCGACTTCGAGACCAAACGTTGAGGATTCATTCCAGTTCTCCTTCTCCTCTATTCCAAGAGGAGCGAGGGTAACTCATTCCCCTCGACAAAAAGAAGAAGAAGATTTTGCCATTCCTATGGCTTCGAATTTAGCGCAGAGGCCACAACTATGCGGGGTGGATGTTACTCAGGTGACAGGCACTTCAGAGCCTGAGAGGAGAGAAGAGATAGAGGTTCCTGAGGCTAGGGAACCGGAAGGGACTCCAACAGGCACATTAGCAGGAGAGCATATCACTAGGGCATAACTGTTACCGGGAAAAGTGTCTATTTAGAACTGCTCTATCCCACTAAGGTGTGACAGCTGCCTTAGAAACAAACAGAGAAAACTACTTTTGTATTTCCTTTATGAATTAAAGATAGAGGGGGATAGAAAGAACCGACCTACGTCTTGCGCTAATCCCTTTATCCAATCCCTCTCTTCTTTGACAGCTTCCAGCTACCTGCTCCCTTACTTGCCCAGCTTCACCAAGTTCCTGTAAGATCACAGAAGAAGAAAACTATACAAAGACATGGATATATATTCATAAACAGCTTAGGATCAGATTTAAGCTAACCATACAAATGTAACAAGCATCAATGATACACAAGCATGTAGGAAAAACTCAAATAGTTTTTATTGATATACAAGAAGATCCAGGAGGAGTTACAACCGATGATTCCTCACCCAGCATCAACCTCCCAGCAAAGAAGCCCCTCTTCACCTCCAACAAAGCATAAATCACCCAATACTCTGATATCTATCTCAAAACCAACAACAATTCCTTGCAATGTACAAAATTCCAGCCTCTTGGATCTCTAGGATGAGGGATCCATATATAGATGTATGCAAGGAGGATGAGTCAGCCTGTGATTTGATTAGTGTCTTCTCTCTATCAGTTCTTGCTTCCACTTGGAGACTGAAAGGCTCTTACTCATCCTTGGTCGAATTCAGTGAGGCAAGTGTCATAGGAGAAGATTCTGGAAGCTTCCATTGTCTTTCCACCTCGCGGAATGGCACTGCCATTTGTCATTTCCCGCTCAACGCGCCCTCATAGTGCATTTAGGTGCGTTGCAACGCACCCAGCTAGTGTGTTTAGGTGCTATGCAACGCAGCTAGCTAGTGGAGCAGCTGAAATGATCCTGTTTTGACTTATTCTGAGCAGTTTCTGGTGGAGAACTTCTGGGAGAAGCTGTAATTTGTTGACCTTGTTCCTTTAGGGGTTGGAAAACCGCTTTTAGGGACTTAGGAGCCCTTGGTTTATGGACATTTCATGCTTGGAGCTGCAAGGCACAAAAATGTCTATAACAGTTGCCACCTAAAGTATGAGGCCGTTAATCGGGTGAAATGCTTTATTATGAGGATCCGAAGTTCTTTCAATGCTGGGAGGAGACCTGTAATAAGATACAATACAATACATTATCTTCATACTGTTTTTCATGATCTAGCTGAGGCGGGCATTCCCATGCTCAACTTTATAAATTCATTTTCATGTACATAGGACAGACAATCATCTGATTGTAGACTGATGATTCTGATAGAGCCACCATCCTTTTGGTAGGATGATTATCTATGCTGCAATGCTGTACATTTAATGTCTTTATTTTCCTGAATATATATCGCAGCCCGGATGGATGAAACTAGATCCGGGGTCTTCAATCTCGTCCAATCTTCACTCGAAGTACAAGTCGATCCATGTGAGAAATGTTCTGAAGTCGAACATGGAAAGACATCACTTGATTACCAGTCAACGATGTAAACTGTTAACAAGCACGAGAGGAATCACCGATAATGATAATGACCCTCAAGGTACTACAGTACAATTCACGTGGTGTGAATAAAGGACTTGACGTCGAACACCACGCAAAATCTTTCGGTCGAAGGCCATTGATGTAAACATGTCGCCGGAAGTGAGAAACTTGCCATTAAGGCATGCAAGTTTCAAAGTACTGAATGGGGTGTTCCTAGATCAACTTCTTGGATAATGAGCTGATGTCGACAAGAAGTGATCCGTCAAAGGAGGGCCTTAATGAATCCCACATCAATGACACGGAACGGAGCAAATGATTTTGATGGAGGTGAAAACAATCTGATGATATACGGTTCAGGATGACGGTCATGAAAGAATGGAGTATAATGTATGGTAGTGGGTGGGACACAGGTGACTTCTCTGGATGACTTCTCTTGAACATGTCCGTGACACTTATGTGATGGATTGGTAGCATTAACCCCAATTGTGGATGGTATGGTGTGACCATGGTGATGTGACCGGTGAATGAAACAACCCAACCCGACTCGGACACGGAGTGAAAGGGTTATGTTCAAGAGCGACTTGCTACCAACAAAGATTCTTTGAGTTTTCTTCCCAATTTTTCCCCAGTCATTGCTGACCAGTACCTCTTTATTTTTGTCAAGCTTGAGGAGGATAACATATGCTTGTTCTATAATTTTCCCTTCGGGCAAACCCATCGCTATGTTTTAACGAGCCTAGCGATAGTGAAACTCGTTCTCGTCTAAAGACAAGTTTGTCGCTATTAATCGTTTTAACGAGTTCAACGACAAATATAAATCGGTCCTTTTCATTTTTAGAGAGTCTGAAAAGGTACGTAAAGGTAACTCCAAAATTCCTTTTTCGTCATCTAATCCCTTAAGTCCGAAAAAGTATAAAACAATACAGAAGGGATGAATTTTCGATAGTTTTAACGAGCCGAACAAAACAAGCGCTCGATATTTTTGTGTAATCATCCCTCAGGTCCAAAAAGATTAAAATCTAGAGGAGGGATAGCACTTCCTGTCCCTTTAACGAGCTGGAGAGGCCAATGGCTCGGCAATCTTTTCATATTTTACGAGTCAGTTGAAAAGAGCTTAAAGGAGACTCGTCTTTTGAGGAACGAGTGATAAAATGGGTAGCAACTGATTCCAGGTAAGGTTTGGAATTTTTCAATCATGGCAGTGTCACAAGGATGGCTAGTGAAATCACTCTTCGCAGCTGTTCCTCAAAATGGGTAAACAATCAAATGGAGGTGAATGATCGGCCAGTGTAAAAGTGGAGGTGACGGTGCAAACACGACCAAGGATTTAATGGCTGAAGTACTACATTCACGGTGGTTATTTATCGGGGAATAGTTCATTTTTTAACGAGCTTAAACGCGGGTGGAAACATTTGCTCGGTCCGGGTTTATTTTTTAACGAGCTTGAACCTCACGGTAACACTGCTCGATTAATCCAGTCGTATGATAAGAATGTCTCATATAAAAACAACAACTTTTAGAGTTTTGCCCCACATCCTTTCTTTATGCAAGTTAGGATATGACCAATCCTACGAGTTTAAAGGTTTAGAGGTCCTAAAAATTTAAAAAATAAATAGTCGCTCTTTTCTTGCACTCCAAAAGGTTTGCGTGCCCCCAGGTATAAAACAAAGTTTCAAGGTTACCCCTTCTTTAGTCCGTTAAAACATTTGTTTTACCGAGAGAGGCCTACCTCTTACAGGTTACCCAAAGATTGTTTTATTCGCGGCGCAAACAAAACACTTCTTCGGCGATGTCTACCGAGATAAACAAAGGTGAGTGGCGGCGCTCGCCAACTCTCATAATTTTGACAAGAGAATCTTGTACTAGAATAACCCCCTCTTCCACTCATGGACGGGGGTACAGACTAGGCATATTCTCCCGCGGAAAAGTACTCTATACCCGAAGTTTTCCTGCCGAAGTAGACCAGGATGCATGCCCCCTGGGTTTCAGTCATATCCTTCCGAATTACTCGTGCTCATCGGGAGGACGGACTGGAGATTGAGACATTTCTTGCGTGAAAATACCATTCAGGGATGGTATATGACTATTTGCTCTGTATGATCCGGGAAATGAAAGCTTGTCCACGAGCTTGACCACTCTTCCTTCGTGCAGAAAACACATTACTCTAAAGAGTGAGGAGACAATGGCTCCCATGCAATAAATATAGTCTCGTCCAAGGAGTAGATTGTAATCTAGGGGTCCTTGAACTACCATTACGTTCAGGTGAACGGTTTTCCCTCTCAATGTTATGGGCACATCGGGAAGGATCCCTAAAGGTCGACTAGTTCCTTTATCAAAGCCTAGCAGATTTCTCATCTCAGGCAAAAGCGATGGCGAACCAAGCACTTTCCAAGCAGTCGAGGAAAGGATACTCACAGAAGCCCCCTCATCTATGATGGTACCAGCCATAACCATTCTATATATTTGGACGATAATTCGGAATGGTATGCTAGCTAGTAAACGGGGTCTGCCTAGTTGATTCCAGTCGAAGGAGACAACTAGGTTGCTCGGAGGTGGGACCGAATAGACGGCTGAGTACGAATCTGACGAACTTCCTTCCTGCGGTAAAGGAACGGGTAAATTTCCCCCATGTTCGTTGGAGTCTGTGCTTACGAAAAGAATTTGGACGGTGTCATCCTTGTTCTCTTCAGTGATTGTATCATCTGAAGATGAAACCTCTGGAGGCAAGACCGGGTCAACTGCCACCTCGACCTTTTGACTTTCTTCTGGTATGGATCCAGATTGTTTATCTTTAATGATAGGTGCTTCAGCCGACCACCTGAGCGGGCCAGCCAGATTTTCAACTAGTGACGGACTCGGCAAGAGTTTTTTATATCCAGGAGGAAGTCGTAACGGTGAAACTAGACGATCATCCAAAACTCTTTTAGCTTCGTCTAAGAAGGGACAACAGTGGACGGCATGATCGCCTTCACACAGTTACAAGGAAATCTATATTTTCCTTTTTGTCCTGGGACTTCACTTTCATTAGTCGACGGTGTGCTTTCAACATGATCATCAGAGGTTGATGACACCAGGTTGTGCAATCTAGGAGACCAGTCCCTTAATATCCGAGGGATGCAAGGACAATCTCTATGAAAGTGGTCTCCTTTGCAAATGACACATGGTGATTTAGGCCTGGTCGGTGCAGTGTGTGGATTTTCGTTAGACGACACTCGTTTTCCCCATTCGCCTTTGGCTCCTTCTTCTTCTTCTCTTTCTTCTTCTTTTTCTTCTTCTCCTTAGGAACTTGACTTTATCTTTACCAGCCCCATCAAGCGAAGAGGAAGGAGGAGAAGAAGAATCAGAGGAAGTAAAGGCTGGTGGGCAACTCTGGACTTGTCTAATTGCTGATTCGATTGTTCAGGAATAGTGGTGTTCTGAACGACAGAGGTTGAGAAGAGCCATACAGGCAAACCAATTGTCAGTCCTGGAAGCGACAATGTGGCCATATGGGGTGCACCAACATCTCCCCAAGAGGAGAAGGGACTAGGATTTCCTCCAAGGGGAATTCCTTGGTTGGTAGACTCCATGTTCTCAACCCAAGATCAACGTAGGAAAGGGGTAATGAATATTCCGTTTAAAATAAATTTTTAGATGCTTTGACACAACTTGTTTTTTCAGTTTTTAAGAGTCGAGAAAAAACAAAAGATGACTGTAGTCTCCTTCGATTTTTAATGAGCCTGAAGTGACAAGTGCTCAGATGGACCTTTTCCGTTAAGGAGTCTGAAAAGGAACGAAAGGGACTGCTCTAGAGATCTAGGTAGAGGGAGTACCAAACCAATCGCAAAACTCTAGAATACGTTTTATGGTACGGTAGTCAATCTTCCCGAATGTTGTGTTCAGTGCATTGCGATCGATAGGGCGGCAGACACGGCTTCCTATGGATAAAGGATTTAAGCCTATAGGGGTCTCCCAAAATATACTCGACGGTACGTGGGAGCATAAGTCCGTACTGGCACTTATCGTCTCATAGTGGAGGAATCACCCAACCATCAGTGAGGACAACAGTTACCAGGCTTTACGACGCCGGAATACGTCTCTAGCCTAGACCTCTAAATGTTGTGCGTTAAGTTCCAAAGCGTTGTTAGATTCATTGAATTTATTTTAATTTGATCTTTATTATGAAGTTTGCCTTTTGGGTTCACCACGAGATGTAGATGTGATTCCTAAAATGCAATCTAAAGATGATAAACAAACTTTTATCTCTTTTCTGCAATGAAAATTCTAGCTACTAGGGGAAAAGAAAGACACAATCTTTTCACAAAGAGCAAAGAGCACACTGTAAATGAACTTTCCTAAATCAAGCCAAACAGACTATCAATATGCAAATGCACATGCATTTATTTGTTTTTGACTTTCTTAGTATTGATGCTAAAAAGAAAGTTGATGTACAAATCTGAATTTTCTTTCAAGCGACAAACACAAACAAGATTCTTTTCGAAATCAAAATATAAAGATGATTATGACACTTTATGATTTTTAAATGAACACTCATTTTTGACACTAGAAAAACACAAATTCAGAACAAAGGCAAAAGTAAAAGTATAATCGACCATCAACAGCAATCAAACTTTCTCCTATGATCGAAATCGACACTTGCGACAGATCTAAATTAGAGGACGACAGTACGACTATTTTACTTTTGCAATGGAAAACTGTAAACGACTCAACAAACACACAAAAACATCTATAGTTCTTTTTTACAAAGGAGGTGGAATAACAGCAAGGAAAAGAGGTTTTTAAACAGGCATATACTGATCACAGGCTGCAAAAAACAGAGACAAAACTGGAAAGAATGAAGCACAAGAACCTCAGCTGCACAGGGCTAGTCTGATCAGCGCACCTGTAACATAGAGAAACTGGATTGCAGCGCAGGTTGCCCTTTCGGGAAGTGCGCTGAAATGCAGGAACTCTTAACAGTACCTGCACTGGGCCAGAAACAAGAATCTGTCTGGGTTCTGGGTCACGGTTTGCAGTTTAGTCTTTGGTTTTTGGCCGAGTAAAAGCAATCAGTAATGCACAATCAGAGGGTAGATCTAAGGAGGGTCTAAGAGCTATCACAAAGGGCAATCAGATCATTTGTGAATCAACTGTTCAAATCATAAATAGATCCAGTGAATGGATTGAAGCAGTAGATGTCTGCTTTGCATTTCTTATGGCAAATGCAGTTCGAATGCTACTTATAAGTTTATGAAACAAACAACAAAAGATACACAAACAAACTAATTAGACAATCGTCCCCAGTGGAGTCGCCATTTTGTTATCAGGAAAAGTGTCTATTTAGAACTGCTCTATCCCACTAAGGTGTGACAGCTGCCTTAGAAACAAATAGAGAAAACTACTTTTGTATTTCCTTTATTAATTAAAGATAGAGGGGGATAGAAAGAACCGACCTGTGTCTTGCGCTAATCCCTTGATCCAATCCCTCTCTTCTTTGACAGCTTCCAGCTACCTGCTCCCTTACTTTCCCAGCTTCACCAAGTTCCTGTAAGATCACAGAAGAAGAAAACTATACAAAGACATGGATCTATATTCATAAACAGCTTAGGATCAGATTTAAGCTAACCATACAAATGTAACAAGCATCAATGATACACAAGCATGTAGGAAAAACTCAAATAGTTTTTATTGATATACAAGAAGATCCAGGAGGAGTTACAACCGATGATTCCTGACCCAGTATCAACCTCCCAGCAAAGAAGCCCCTCTTCACCTCCAACAAAGCATAAATCACCCAATACTCTGATATCTATCTCAAAACCAACAGCAATTCCTTGCAATGTACAAAATTCCAGCCTCTTGGGTCTCTGGGATGAGGGATCCATATATAGATGTATGCAAGGAGGATGAGTCAGCCTGTGATTTGATTAGTGTCTTCTCTCTGTCAGTTCTTGCTTCCACTTGGAGACTGAAAGCCTCTTACTCATCCTTGGTCGAATTTAGTGAGGCAAGTGTCATAGGAGAAGATTCTGGAAGCTTCCATTGTCTTTCCACCTCGCGGAATGGCACTGCCATTTGTCATTTCACGCTCAACGCACCCTCATAGTGCATTTAGGTGCATTGCAACACACCCGGCTAGTGTGTTTAGGTGCTATGCAACGCAGCTAGCCAGTGGAGCAACTGAAATGATCCCGTTTTGACTTATTCTGAGCAGTTTCTGGTAGAGAACTTCTGGGAGAAGCTGTAATTTGTCGACCTTGTTCCTTTAGGGGTTGGAACAACGCTTTTAGGGACTTAGGAGCCCTTGGTTTATGGACATTTCATGCTTGGAGCTACACGGCACAAAAATGTCTATAACAGTAACCGGTCACAGAAAGCACGCATGAAGAAGAAATAGCCATTGGCGAAGAGGAGGGACCAAGCGAAGCGGTCTCGAAGATTGAGCCAACGAAATATCTAGGCGAGAAGGAAGTGGAGCATGAAATAATTGAAGAAAAGCAGGCAGTGGATGAAATCTTGACAGTTGGCACAACAAAAGTTGTCTCGAAGGATTTACCTCTAGCTACCGAAACGGAGGAAGTACAGGTGAAGTAGCAATGGGAAGAGTTGTGTGAACATCAAAGACTCCCTGTCAAACAAAGATATGAGCTGTAGTTTAAGGAGACAATGCGGCTCAAAATGAAAGTCAGGAAATTGAGAAAGCAGGTTCACAAAATGTAGAAACAAATAAAGAAATACAAGATGCAAGCTAGGAAGTCCAAGGCCGTAAGGGTTGAAGTAGGAACTCAGGTGGAACAGATAGTCACAACCTTGACTGCCACTCAAATAGACCCGATTGAAAGATTGTTTGAAGACCGAGAGTATGCCTTAACAACTAAGGTATAGAATTGGAAATATATTATAGCCCACTATAAAAATGAGATCAAGATAACTAAGGAAAGAACCTCCACAACCATCTTTGGATACGTGGAGAACATAGATATTATGAGATTAAGGCATGCGAAGCAGCAGCTCAAGATGGAGCAGCTGGAAAAGCAAGTGGAAAAAATAAAGGCTGATAAGGAGCAGATGTTCAATCTGGTGCAAGAGGTGATGGTATGTCATCCCCCCGCTTCTTATTATTCTCTATTCTTGCATGAACGTTTTCTTTTATTCTGCATGGAAAACATCAAAAACGAGATTAGTTATGAGATAGAAGATGGTGTACAATTCCTCCAAATAATGAGGAATCATGACGTGCCAACTCAACACTTGATGTGTGAGTTTTACCTGCATGGGTATCTACTGCATTTGGACAGAGATTTCAACCCAGTTCCATATGTAGGGGACATTCATTTAAGGGCCCTCACCTCTTATGCTTTCAATCAGATCCATTGGCAGAAGGCTTTTAACACTTTTGAATCCAATCAAGTTACAAAGCGATTTGTAGTAAGAGGAGAACATGAGAGGACAATCACAATGTTCACTAAACACAACACCTTTTTGGGAATCAAGGGGAACAGGGATAGGATGTTGAGGACACAAAGATGGTGCCTTGAGCTTTGTGTCAAACAATTAACTACATTTCAAAATGAGGCCCTTGATTGCTATCAGAAAAGGTGGATGATGTCACCTATAGCTGTCCAGAACAGGGAACCTTTTCGGGCACCAAATTTTGCACAAGTGCTCACCAGAGTACCCAGATATGTGGCATGTGTCCAAACATGTGGGGTCCGGTGGATGGGGATTTGGTTGCAGTTTCCTATTATTTGGTTGCTTGCAGAAATTTACACTCCATCATATGATGTTCCAACGGATTTGGGGACGAAATTTCTCCTTTCGGATGGGTTTAAAGTTCCATGAACAGAGACGACCTTTGAATATGATCTCTCCTAGCTTCATGAAACTTACAGTCTGCAGAATCCAGACCTGCGGAGACGACAGACTACATGAGGACATGAAAAAGACTAGTTGGGGGGAGATGTTGGGCACCGAATCTAGCTATCTTTTTATCCATCTTTATCATCATTTTTAACCCCTTTTGTACTTATTTACCCATTTTGCCATGCTAAACTTATAAGGTAAATACTCCTGACTTGTCCGACTGGAATATTTTAATTAATGAAGTAAATTCACAGATTCTTATCTATTCACAACACTTGTTTGACCACAGCTTGGAGAACAGGAACCCTCGATTGAGCATTTCGCAACAGATTTGGTAACGGCCAGCCCTAAGGAGGCCACGTAGCTGGAGTCACGATTCCCTGGAACTATTCTTGGGCCTTTTTTTCTATCTCGACTATCTGGTGTTGGTGCTGTTCCAACTGATGTATATTTATGAATATGCGATTACCATGTTTCAGGGAGACATGTTATTCTCCCGTGCTGTGTGTAAAAGAGAGATTGTTCCTGTAAATGGGGGTTCTCCCATCGATATTGTAATCACCTGTTACAGATTAATAAAGTATCACCTGTTTTGCTGTTTCAATCTTCTCTGTGACTAATGCAACCCTGATTAGAGAGTTGGGCCCGCTCTTCTGATCAGGTTCTGCATCTTTTTGTGTATATTATTTACTAGTTTATGCTTGCTGTTACAGTTTTTTACTGTTTATGATTATTTCTAGAATTCTGTAGTTAATTTAATCTTACAGCCATGCTTTGAATCTTAACTGTGAACCCTTGGTCGGAATAGATTGCGCTTTGCCCCTGCATATACCTTGTGGATTGCCTTGAAAGGATATGCACCCGGATTGATAAATTAATGTCAGAATAGGGTGAATAAATCGTTCATACCTAAACAACAACACATGGAAATGAAAGCAATAAAGAAAATACTTATCCAAGATCTTGACTGGATCCCTATTAGCCCTACAGGCATTTTGTCAAACATATAATCATTAATATGTAATCTATAGGTGTAAATAACAGAGTTAAGTGTAGGGATCTCATACTTATTTGAGAATGGATGTGAACCATTGTTCCATTATGCCATTTGCTACCTTATCATCTATTAGGCCATAGATACATTATCCATTCACATATAAGTAAAAAGATGTTGAGATCCATACATAGTTGCTGTCATAAAATGTTCATATAACCAGCATAATAGGAACATAAGTACAATAAACATAACAACCATCAAATCCATAATTACATCAATAGCTTTTGTAAATCAAGGGAAATTATTTCTCATTAATGAATGTAATGAACCAACTGAAGATGTGACTACCATGTTCCACTCGACCGTAGAATGTATGAGCCAAATCTCTCTTCAGCGATTCCCTCGTGCCATATTCCAAGCATGAATGTGGGATCTCGTAGAACACATTAATCAAAACTCATCTAGCGCTTCCAGAGGATGTCAACATCAACACATAAAACAATGATTCCACCTCATGGTTGGACATCACAAAACCATCATTAGATTGGTCTCCATCGAAACCTTCTAAGGCTTCTAGATCCTTTGTTCCAACCAAGGCTTCTAGGACTAGTAACTCAACCCACCAAGGGCTTCCAGAGTGTTTGTCCAACCAAGGCTTCCAGGACTAGTAACTCAACCCACCAAGGGATTCCAGAGCGTTTGTCTAACCAAGGCTTCCAGGAATAGTAACTCAACCTAAGCTATTACAAGGCTTCCAAAGCGTTTGTCCAACCAAGGCTTCCAGGAACTAATAACTCAACCCAACCTAAGGAATCATGAGAACCAACAAAAAAATCAATGAAAATAAACCCACACTCACCATGGCTATCCAGGAAATGGAAAGGCTAGGCAATCCACTATCAATCCAGGAAATTCTGCATGCCAATGACAGATCCTGACCAAGATCCACATGCATATGCTATGCATGTCCAAACTAGTGAAGAAATCACACATGCAACTTAGTACCTGCAAGCAAATCTGATATATTTGTTGATGCCAATACCTTCTTGCACTTTCCTGCTCTTCCTTTGCCCTCTTCCTCTAAGACTCAAAGTATGTCACACCCTCCAAGAGTGCTCCAAGGAAATCTTTATGTATCCAAGAGTATGAGAGAGAGAATATTAAGAGAGAGCTCTAACACTGAACTGACGAAAGGTTACCAATTGATACTTAGAACCCTTAATGAGGCCTCTAATTTCTTCATTTTCCATTATTTTCCTTCATTTTCCTCCTCACATGAACTTGTGACCTTTCACCTCATTTTTCTTCTAATTTCCATTATTTTCATAAATAATTGTGCCAAAATGTATTTTAATGCCTTATCCTTTGCCTTTTCCAATTTCCTTAGCCATAAACAACCAAATGAACACCTCCTAGGATGTCTTTCATAACATTCAGCTTGGAATAAGTGTCCCAGCCAACCGTGGTTATTGTTTTAACATTTATTACATGGAATTTTCATTGAGGCTATTGCAGAACCCTCCCCTTTAGGGGACACCATCCTCGATGTTCAATCACACACATACCTTAGAAACCTGCTGAAAGAAGACTTACAATTCATGGAGCTTTATAACACAACTCATTACCGTATTTATAATTAAATTCCTATTGAGTGCCAACTCATATGACATCATAACATCATGATAAAATAACCACATGATAGCATAATAACATGTTACCCATGCTACAGAGTCGAGCTTTAGAACACAACTCGTTACTGTATTTACATCCACGCACGGGTGTGCATATAACAACATGATCGAAATATAGATACAAAAACATATTGCAAATCATATACCAAAGCATATATCAAAACATATACTAAACACCATGTGTAAGCATATATCAAAAAATCATAAAACATATATCAATATCATAAAGAATATATCAATCACCATAAAGCATATACTAAACTAGCATAAGCCTATACTAAACCACCATAAAGCAAATACCAAACCACCATAAGAAAATGCCAAACCACCATAAGAAAATACCAAACCAGCATAAGAAAATACCAAACAACCATGTCAAGTTTCTTTGCCTCCACTAGAAAACAAGGATACATGGCTCGTAGCTGATCCGCCATCTCCCATGTAGCTTCATCAGGTCCAAAGTGCTTCCATTTAACTTTAAATTGATCTATTTCTTGGTTCCAGAGCACGAGCAACGTTTTATACAATATACACTGAGGCTTCGGATGGAATTCTCCATCTGGTTCCACCTGCAATACATGCCATTCAATTACATGATCAACATATTTAACATACTTCTTAGGAAAAGAGACATGGAAAACATCATGGAATTTCAATGTGGGAGGAAATATAAGTCGATAAGCTATTGACCCAATCTGCTCAATAATATTGAAGGGGCCAAAAAACCATTGTGCCAACTTGGCACATGAGCCAATCCACAAGGACATTTTCTCCGGTTTCATGCACAAGTACACCTATTCCCCAACTTGGAACTCCTTGAACAACATTTTCCTCTCTGCATAACTCTTCTACCTATCCTATGCTGCCTCGAGATTCTTCTTGATCACCTGCATCTCCTGTTCCATGTCTGCCAACATATCTGGTCCAATCAATACCCTGCTAACTAGATCACTCCAACCAATGGGAGTGTTACAACTCCGCCCACACAATGCCTCAAAAGGACTCATCCTTAATGACTCCTGATAACTATTGTTCTATGCAAACTCCACCAAAGGGAGATACTCTTCCCACTTCCATTGCTGATGTGTCACATACATCCTCAACATGTCCTCTAAAATCTTGTTGACCCTCTCTATCTCTCCATTCGTCCGTGGATGATAAGCTATGATGAAGACCAAATATATGCCCAAACCTGCAAATAACTCCTTCCAAAACTTGGAAGTGAGCTTCGCATCCCTATTTGACACAACCTTCTTTGGGACACCATGTAGTCTAACCACATCTGTGATAAATACCTATGCCACATCACTAGCTGAGAATGTAAACTTCAATGGAATGAAGTGTGCAACCTTTTTTAACTTGTCCACAATGACCATGATGGAATCATGTTACTTCATTGTCTTTTGCAACCCTGTGATGAAATCCATGGAAATGACCTCCCATTTCCATTTTGGGATAACGATCAGTTGTAGAAGTGTCAGGCGGAAAGAGTCGATTGTGCGGACACAACCAACCTCCCTAGGAGCCTAAGACTCTCTAGTGACAAACAAGACAAACAAGAGCAATCCTTCTCTAAACATGCATTTACTATATAAGAAATCAAGTGTTTAGATCCTACCTGTAGTCCAACGCTGTTGTAGCAGTCCAGCCCCGCTGATCCGGATGAGCTCCTCCTTCACTTTGAAACCTGCATCCACTAACAATCAAACGATTAAATAGCACTTGATAATCTCATAGAATAAAACATATTTAACACATAGAACAAGGAGTACATGAAACAACTCATAAATAACAAGTTATTGAGAAGAATGGACTCATTTGCATTAATAGGAAACAAAAGGAACAATTACAACCTGAGCCTTGGTGTTGTGCAAGTCCCTCCCAGGGTCCATCAAGAGTTCTCCTTTAGTTTGACAAAGCTCACCCACTTCCAAATAGAACAAGCAAAGATGGCAATCTCTCCTCACAAGCTTCTAAATGGGAGTCCTAATTCCTGCAGCATCTACCCTTAGAAATGTTTAGCTTTCAACCTCTCCTCCTTCTGGCCCAATGCCTGTATTTATAGTGATCTAGAGGAAGTTATTCAGGTCCACCATCAATGGGATAATCCCCTCTTTGGATGGGATAGCTCCCTTATTGATGGGATAAGTTCTTCTTTGGTAGGGGTACATGAACCATCTGGAGGCGCTCAATACATGTCGAACAACCTTCTAGAATGCTCTAGAAATGACCACAAGTAGCTTTTTAAAGATGAAACTTGCGCATTTTGACCTTTACAGGGGGACGCACCTGCCCCTTCACATACAGAGCATGCAAGGATGCAGCTTTTGTGAACATTGGGTGCGTACCCGCAGGTAAGGTTGAGAGAACCTGCGTACCCAGAGATAAATACATTTATAAAGACTTTCTCTCTTTTTGGAGTTTGACATGGAGAGCAGAGGCATAAGACTTGCCTAAGAGGATAGCATGACTGTTGATAGAGCCATACTAACTGTAAATAGCCATGGTGACATTTTTTAGTGTAACAGATTGCCCCCTAAAGTGCGAAGTCTGAAATAGATTAGGGTTTTGTATTATCTAGGAAGGGTGAAGCGCTTTATCATTTCAAGGATTATCTCGTGGAGAGCCTGGTCAGAACCTGTAATTTTCAACACAAAATACATGTATAATATTATATCATCACTGAGGTAGGCATTCCCATACTCAGATCAAAACTTTAACTAACAGACTAACTATTCTGATATAGGAATGATCTTGCAGTACATCATAATCATAGACTTTTGTAGACACAGTATGGGCGCAACCATCTGTTTATGATTAGTCTACTTAGATAATGAATACAAAACTCCTCGCAGCCTGGATGGTGGAAACTAGATCCAGGGTCTTCATTTCTACTTCCCGAATTGGTACGATCCTAGCCATGCGAATAAATGAGTTGATGTCGAACATGGTAAAAACCACTTGATTACCAGTCGATGATGTAAACTGTTAACAAGTGTGAGAGAGACCACCAGTAATGTCAATGGTTCTCAAAGTACCCAGTACAATCCATGATATGTGAATAGATGAGTTGATGTCGAACATTTCACGGAGTCCTTTGATCGAAAGTCAATGATGTAAACTGACGTCAAAGGCGAGAAACCTGCCATTGATGCATGCAGACTTCAAGGTACTGACGATTTCTAAGTCATCTCTCTAGATAATGTGTTGATGTCGATAGAAAGCGACACGTTGCAGGCAAGCCCACAACACGAAATCATTGTTCAAGTTGAAGAAATGTTGCTGTAAGGACTGACTCAGGGATGGTCAAATGGATGACAAGTATTTTGCAGATGAAAGTTTTTCTTGCAGACCTCTTGAACACATAACGACACGACAGATGGTTTGGTGATAAACGACTCAAAGTTAATCCCCGGAACCCGGCTGAAGACTTTCAAAGTGGTTTGATCAACTGTGAGGTAAAGGATTTCCCAACCCAGGTGAATGAAAAGTGTCGTGTTCAAGAGTGGTAATAAAATTTCTTCTGAGACAAAAGATAACAAATAGGCTCATTCTTCTCTCTTTTCCCCCACCATTTCTGGCAAGTACCTCTTTATTTTTAACAAGCTTGAGGAGGATAACATATGCTTGATTATAAGCTCATCCTTCGGATGAGTCCAACCTAGTTTTGATTCGAACCCTAGGAAGGAGTGGTTCGTTCCTGTTTGTAATTGAACAGGTCCTTTACTGTGAAATGTTTAACGAGTCCAGTATAGGAGAAACTCGGCGTTTTTCAATTTTAGAGAGTCTGAAAAACTTAAGAAGACTCCAAGTTGAACTTTTTCGTAGATTTGTGTCCCTCAAGCCCGAAAAAGTATAAAATAATTCCTGGGGGAACCGCTTGATCTTGCGACCAAGGAATACTTTCATAATTAGTGTCACTGACCTGAAAAGTAAAAAGCGATCAAGGACACGTCGTTTTATTTCCAGTATCGAGTTTGAAACGACAAAAACCCGACAATCTTTTCCTGATTTTACGGTTAGAAAAGAGCTATAAGGGGACCGTCTTTTAATTCCGTTTTAACGAGTATAAAAGAAACGCTCGGCAATCTTTTCATATTTTAGGAGTCAGAAAAGGGCTTAAAAGATGACTCTGATATTTTGGTTCGTGAAAAATGACGATTTTCCCTCTAAATCCCTTTGTCCTGCACAAAAACGACACATTACTCATACCTGTTTAAGATAGGCAAAAATGCATTGAAAAATATCCTTCCATGGTGAAAAATGAACAAACCTAGCATTCATTCATCCAAAAAACCTATAAAAAGACTTTTTACCATGTCATTTTTACCATTTTACTGTTGAGGTTGAAAAAAGGGCTTTTGGCAAGAAACTTCCCGTGGTCGCTGCGGAGAATCCGACCGTCAGAATCGAATGCCGTCTCTTCCAGGTATTTCACAACATCCTCCTCTTCAATTTCATCCGATTAAAATTTTGTTTTAGGTTTTAGTTTTGGTTTTTGGGGGGTTTTGGGTTTTAAAATCCGCTCTGCGGGGTACGCAGGTGCCCTAAGGGTGACCTGCGTCCCCCGACTTTTTCCCACACAGGAAAAAGGTCGGGGTACGCAGCCCACCTTCAGGCCAGCTGCGTCCCGACGCTCTGTGTCCTAAACGCGGGGTGCGTCCCCCGCGAAGGGCGGAATTTGAAACCCCAAACCCCAAAAATAACCATTTGAATTTTCCCAAACTAATTCTAATCTTTGTTTCTTGGTGTGTAGGGCACTCACCATGTTGGATTGGAGAGAAAGAGAGCACGAGGACGTTGATTTAGCTGCTATTAATCATCAACCTTCCATTGATGCCCTAAAAGCATGCGGACTATATAAATACTGGGCCATACCTGGCATGAGGGCTCAGGTGAGATTCTTGGAGTGGCTGGTTGAGAGATGGAACATTCATGAGCAATGCTTTTACATCGGAGGGCACCAGCTCGAGATAGAGCCCTCTGACATATACTTTCTCATTGGCTTGCCAAATAGGGGTGAGCAACTCAATCTAGCCGGGACTAGGCCGAGTGGCCAATCCCTTGCTAGTCTCCGGGCAGATTGGTGCATACCCAATCAACATCATGCGAAAGGCGTAGAAATCAAACACATCTCTCTGCGTGAACTCAAGGTTATAGCTTTCACGGTTACCAGAATTTGCGGTGCAGCCGCTTTACATATTGCCATCGGGTCCCAAATGCGGATGGCGATTGACTGTTTCCAAGGCACCATTTTCAACTGGTGTGATGCTGTGTCGGCCAATATGAAGGGCCAACTGACTAGGGCAAAGAACGGACAACTGAAGACCTTTGGATATGGGCCTCTAGTTGTGAGCTTTGCCTTAGAGAGAGTTCCGATGCTGATCCCTCAGCAACTCACTGTTGATATCTTGGGTCCTCGGGAGCCAAAGCTGATACGATGGGTTACGGTGATGGCCCGGCATCCTGACGAGGGCGCCGCGGTTGTTCGATTCCCTGATAGTTACTTTCACTGGTTAGAGGACCAGGTTTTTTCGATCCAGGACTTTCCGTATGCCAGAGTAGATTTTCAAGGTGATCCGGACATGGTTCTTCGACAGGAGAACAATGGGACGACAAAGGTACTTTACTTTTCACAAGTTTTCAAATTATATGTTTTTTTCTTTGTTTTTTATATATATCGTCTCAAAACTGACAGTAAAAATTTTCAAAATGCAGATGTTGGTCCACAGCGCCCAGCCAACCTCCGGCCTTTTGAGAGGAGACATCCAGTTGCACCGGTACCGGCTCCACAGGACGCGGCTGCAGAGTCAGTAGCTGAGTTGGAGCAGGATCTAGAGCGTCTGACGGTGGATATACCTGAGACTACCATAGATGATATTCCTATCAGACTTCAGCGCTATGTAGTTGCAGTCCCTGGGCCGTTTAGGAGGTTCTTGTGTAAGGTAGCCCGTGCAGTGGTGTCGTATAGGGAGCACCACCAGTGATTGGATGGTCACTTTTGTAGACACATGTGACATTTTTGACTTTTTGTGCTTATCATTTTGCTGATCATAAGGTGTTTTTAAACCTATGATCGAAGACGATGTATATTTTTTGACACACTCCTATCTATATATATATCATTATTACCGGCTTATCTTGTTTAACATATGTGATGAAATGTTTTTAAATTTACTTGCATGATTATCGTAAATGTCTGTCCAACATTCGAGAAGCAATTGCATCTGCTAATGTATTTAAAGACCTTGGAATATGCTGATATTCAATGTAATCAAATTCACGTTCCAAGAGACGCACTCTCAAAAACAACCTTAATAACACAGGATTTCTAATGGCATATACTCTATTAAGCTGTAATACAACAAGTTCAGAATCTAACCTCACTATCAAACATCGAATTCCAAATGAAATAGATTCGGATAATAATTCAACCACTGCACTGTATTCTGCAATGTTGATTGTTGTTTGACTGAGGCTTACCCCATGCATAGAAACTAACTCGTCAGAGGGCGAATAGATAACCCAAGCTGCGGAAGAGATATTCCGTGTACTACGACAAGCACCATCAGCAAATCCAATGTATGTTTGGAGAGGCGTCGACATCTGCAATATCAAGAGTAAAACCAAGATAAGCCAGAATAACGACGAAAAACACACTCTCTAAGCTAAGCACACTAACTAAACTAACAAACATACTAGCTAGAAAGAAAACCTAACCTAACTAAAAATTCTCCATACCCACCATTTAAGCATAATACCTCTTTAGGTAAAGTCCATTTCTGGGTTTACCCAAAGAGTCCCCATCAAAATCTACCAGCTCATAAGCCCCTTTTGCTAGCTTTCGCTTTACAATGTAGGGTCCATGCCACATAGGAACGAATTTTCCAGCACCTAGCTTATCGTTAGCTTGATCATATAAGAGCACTAGGTCTCCCTCCGAAAAACTTCGAGGGGTCACATTTCTATCATACTGAGCTTTCATTCGCTTCGCGTGAGTCTCGATTGCCAATGCAACGTCACGTCGAGTCTCATCTAATTTAGCTAAGTATAATAAACGCTTCTCCTCTTCGGAAGTAGCTGGAAGTAATTCGACAGCCATTTGAAGTGATGGGATTTCGCATTCAATGGGTAACACAGCTTCCAAGCCATAAACTAGCTGGAAAGGAGTGAACCCTGTTGAAGTTTTCACTGAGGTTCGGTATGCCCATAGCGCTGAAAATAACATGTTATGCCAATTCGACCGATGAATACCAATGGTTCGTCGGATCATGATAACCAGAACTTTGTTGATAGACTCAACCAAATCGTTGGCTTGCGGATAATAAGGAGTAGAGCTATCGTGGCGCAAACCAAGCTGGCTTGTAAGCTCAGTCATCATGATGTTTCTAAAATGGCTTCCATGGTCAGTGATGATTTCTTCTGGGACACCAAACCTAGTTATAATATGATTGAATACGAAAACTGCAGCTGTTTTGCCGCTTGCGTCGAATGTAGGCATCGCTTCGGCCCATTTAGTAAAATAATCAACCGCGAGGATGATATACGCATGCCCCCCGGCCGAGTGAGGGTTACAAGCAATAAAATCGATACCCCATTTGGCGAATGGACCAACGGCAATTATAGGGTGGAGAGGAGCAGGTGGTGCGCGCATCTTGCGATCAAACACTTGACAGTTGTGGCACTTCCGGACTGCAATGATACAATCTTTAAACATAGATGGCCAGAAATAGCCAGCGCGCAACACCTTCTGAGCTGTGGCATACCCAGACATATGACCGCCACATGCTCCAGAGTGACAATCATTCAAAACCTTCTCAGCCTCTTCGTGAGTTAAGCAACGTCGAAAAACTAAGTCTGCCCCCCGACGATAAAGTGTATCTCCAATAATCTTGTATTCCTGGGATTGAAACCGAATTTTTCGACATTCCGACTTTGAAGCTTCAGGCTGAAAGGTTTGGGTTTGGAGATAGATGATTATATCCCCGTACCACGGATCTAAAGTACTGATAAGAAACAAATATTCGTCCGCAATGGACTCCTCTGCCACAGTTTCTGTGTCAGCATGCGGGAAATCACACATCAATTCCGCAAAAAACTAAGGATTTCTTAGACTTGGACTTCTCAAACTCCAAGTCGAACTCTTGCAGGATAACGATCCATTTAGAGTACTTGCCCCCTAGCAGTTGTTTTTTCAAGATATAAATCATAGGGTTGCAATCCGAAATGACTGTAGTTTTACGGAGAAGAATGTAGTGACGAAAACGCTGGACAGCTTGAACGGCTGCCAGGGCCAATTTCTCCACATGCGAATATTTTAGCTCAGTGGGGTTCAATGTCCTACTAAGATAATATATCACATGTTCCGCTCTGAATTCATCTTCTTGAACTAACACCATTCCAATGGTGGAATGCGAGGCTGCGAGGTATAGGAAGTAGTCCTGGTTGTAGTTGGGAGGATGCAACAACGGTGCATGGGTCAACGCGTGTTTAAGTGCATCAAAAGATTGTTGGGAAATCTCATCCCAAAAGAATTGAGTGTTCTATTTCAACAACCGTGTAAAACCTTTAGTGACCTCGGCGTAATTTGGAATGAATCGGCGTAAAAAGTTCGCTTTCCCTTGCAAACTTTGGAGTTGGCGCAAAATCGAAGGAGGAGGCAATTTGATGATAGCTTCGACTTTCGAGGGATCGACGCGAATGCCGGCTTTTGAAACAACAAATCCCAGCAATCGACCCGTCTCTATACAGAAAACACACTTGTGGGGATTCAACCGAATTCGATAATGCCTACACCTCATAAAGATTGCTCATAAGTGGACAAGGTGATCAGCTCGATGTAAAGAATGAGCAGGAAAATCATCGAGGTACGGTTGCACAATGTGCTTGATGTCATGAAATGCATAAGACATCGCCCGTTGAAAAGTGGCCCCGACATTCTTAAGTCCAAAAGGTAATTTGCAATAAGCAAATGTCCCCCATGGACAAATGAATGTCGTTTTTGGCTGTAGTCGGCAGGTAGAATATTGATTTGATTATAGCCCGAAAAACCATCCATGAAGGAAAACATTTCACTTCCGGCACAATCATCAATAATTTGATCGATATAAGGCGTATGATAGTTGTCTTTTGGACAAGCTCGATTTATATCCCTATAGTTGATACAGATTCTTATTGTTCCTTCTTTCTTATTGACCGAAACAATATTCGATACCCAATCCGTTAACGGGATTGGATAAATGAAACCTGCTTTCAACAGCTTCTCGACTTTTGCTTTAATCGCAGCCGCTTTCCGAGGGTGAATCTGACGCAACCGTTGCCGGACGGGTTTAGCATCCGGGTAGGTCTTTATTTCATGAACAACAATGGCAGGGTCGATTCCTGGCATTTCCTCGTAAGACCAGGCAAACACATCGCGGAATTCTTGGAATAGGGCCTTGTAAGTTCGGATTTCATCTTCTGTAAGTTCGGATTTCATCCCCAGTGGAGTCGCCAATTTGTCAGGCGGACACAACCAACCTCCCTAGGAGCCTAAGACTCTCTAGTGACAAACAAGACAAACAAGAGCAATCCTTCTCTAAACATGCATTTACTATATAAGAAATCAAGTGTTTAGATCCTACCTGTAGTCCAACGTTGTTGTAGCAGTCCAGCCCCGCTGATCCGGATGAGCTCCTCCTTCTCTTTGAAACCTGCATCCACTAACAATCAAACGATTAAATAGCACTTGATAATCTCATAGAATAAAACATATTTAACACATAGCCCAAGGAGTACATGAAACAACTCATAAATAACAAGTTATTGAGAAGAATGGACTCATTTGCATTAATAGGAAACAAAAGGAACATTTACAACCTGAGCCTTGGTGTTGTGCAAGTCCCTCCCAGGGTCCATCAAGAGTTCTCCTTTACTTTGAAAAAGCTCACCCACTTCCAATTAGAACAAGCAAAGATGGAAATCTCTCCTCACAAGCTTCTAAATGGGAGTCCTAATTCCTGCAGCATCTACCCTTAGAAATGTTTAGCTTTCAACCTCTCCTCCTTCTGGCCCAATGCCTGTATTTATAGTGATCTAGAGGAAGTTATACAGGTCCACCATCAATGGGATAATCCCCTCTTTGGATGGGATAGCTCCCTTATTGATGGGATAAGTTCCTCTTTGGTAGGGGTACATGAACCATCTGGAGGCGCTCAATACACGTCGAACAACCTTCTAGAATGCTCTAGAAATGACCACAAGTAACTTTTTAAAGATGAAACTTGCGCATTTTTACCTTTACAGGGGGACGCACCTGCCCCTTTACATACAAAGCGTGCAAGGACGCAGCTTTTGTGAACATTGGGTGCGTACCCGCAGGTAAGGTTGAAAGAACCTGCGTACCCAGAGATAAATACATTTATAAAGACTTTCTCTCTTTTTGGAGTTTGACATGGAGAGCAGAGGCATAAGACTTGCCTAAGAGGATAGCATGATTGTTGATAGAGCCATACTAACTGTAAATAGCCATGGTGACATTTTTTAGTGTAACAAGAAGTCCACCTAGATGTTTGCACTCTACCTTCGCTTGTTGATGAATCAAAACATCTAGCCACAAAATATGCTATATCCCTCTTCATATTTTGCTAATATAAATATCTCTTCACTACTGTGAGTGTCTTCTGGTAACCTAGATGACCTAAAATATGGTTTTGTATGAAACTCCCTAAAGATCACCTTCCTGAGGTCACTGTATGCATACCATTTAAGCCAAATACGCAAGCTCTTACTCAATGATGAAATCACTTCTTCGTAATTATAGCCAACTACACTAACCGGGACTCTGCATGCAGATCCTTATTCAATGCACACTTATCCACCAAGTTAGGAATAACATAGTTATAATTAGATCCAAAGTCAATCAAAATAGAAATAACTTGATAAAAAGTCTTACCATCCACCTCAATGATAGATGCCTGTGTTTTGCTTTCCCATTGTCCACGACTACATAGATACGAGGAATACTCTAGCCTACATCTCCAACAGTCTGCGCCTCCTGCACATTGTATATCTAGGGTCTACCACCCTAATTCTGTAGATAATCTCTCTTGCAATGGTCTTTGCCGCAATTCCAACACTCTATAGGCTTCTAGCTTCCATCCTTGTTGTTCTCTTCAGCTCGATGTCCCTGTCCTCTATTTTGTGCATTGAACCTCTTAGGAGGTGTAACATTCTCCTTGTTATATGTACCGTGTGACCTTGCTCACTTTTTATCCCATTTTCCTTTGTTATTTTCATTATCTCTCCAATCTGGCTTAGTCTCAGTTCTACACTTTGATTGCTAATAGCAATGCTCTAAATTTTGAATGGCCTCCTCCAATGATCTAGGCTCATCGAATTCAATCTTGTCTTTGAATGCAATCAGCAGTCCAATAATCAATATTTAAATCTTATCCTTCTCCTATGTGAGGTAAGGCACATACCTTAGTAACTCTAGTAACCTGCTAGTGTACTCATCATCTGTCATAGAACTGATATTTCGTTCATAATTTATTTTTTCTCTATCATCAAAGTACCTTCCTTACAAATATTTCTTCTTAAATAGCTGCTTAAACTCACTCCAAGGAAAATATTCCCCATGAATAAACCTGACATTCTTCACATCTTCCCACCATATGTCCTCTTTTACCTTTGGGACTGAAGGTAGCCACTATAGATTTCATGTTCTCTAAATAATCATGCAACCTTAAGAACTTCCTCATGCCAAGTAGCCATGCCTCTGCATCTTGTGGTTTCTTCATTTCCCCATCAAAAGTAGGTGGCTTTGATTTCTTAATTTCATATGGAAAATAACCCTTATCACATCTCCTGTAAGGATCATACCGATGACGATCATAGTGCCTATCTGAATCAGAACTAGAATCATACATGTGTCTATCCCTTCTTCTCTCCACATTTTCCAACAATCTAACATCTTGGATGGTGTAAGATATATCTAACCTGTGTCTAGTACGAGACCTGCTGCCACATGCCCCATTGGTTTTTTCCTCTTGCTCATGACTGATCAAAATTGGTCCTTGTCACTGCAAATACAACAAGATGTGAAGTATGACAACATTTACCTCTACTAACTTTTCTTATGACTACATGATTATGTCATTATCTACCTTAGAACTCCTTATATCCTCCTTTAAAATTCTCAATGTAACTACCAAGTCAGAGGGGTTCCTGACACCATAATTTTCTTTTGATTCGTAGGGAGAGTCTCTGTAGTCAATCATCTTGCTAGCAATTTGATATTTCTTCATGCGAGGAATAGTATGTTAGATAAACCAATCACAATAAATCACATACCTTAGCATAAATTGGGGAGGATACATTGTCTGCAAGATTACCAAATTAGCATGATACATGTATATCATAATCATAACAACATATAGACATACACAATTAAATGTATCAAGTCATAAACATCACTCTAGCTAGGATCCAGTCATCAATGCAAGGCCATATCAACAATGCATGCTATGACCTCAGGCATGACAACAATAATTGCTCTGTTGTACCCATTTCCACATGCAACAAATAGTATGCATCAGCAATGCCAAATCAACAACACCTACACATAAATTCATGTAGTCGAACATTTGTAATCAACCTACAAGATTGATATATGTAGTCCAAATATTAAAAAATGTAACCTAACATACAAGGATGTAAGTAGTTACCATGAAAGCAATATGTAAGAGACATATAATCCATACACAATGAGTCACATACTCACTTCAAATACATTTCATTAAATCAATAACAAATTCTCCATGATAACCATACTACAACCTTAATTCGACATCAAGCAATTGCAATAATCATATAAGTGTAAGAGAAAAACATGCAACTAACATGCATGCATGACAATCACATAGTCCATCCAATCCGAGGGGTGAACCATGCTATGGTGCCACTCAGTAAACCCCTCCTCCCACATCTACCCAAGCCATTGGAAAACAAGGGTAAACATGCGACAAGGGGCCACTATGATATGGTTTGAACTCCTAAGTCACCTTAAGGAAGTGGAACTGATGGAAACACACTATACAGACATCCAACATCATCAAAAGAACCGTTAGAGGATAAGTCAGCGACTCAAACAGGCTGTCCCTGGGTGCCACTGCTAGTTTAGGTCTCTTGGGCCATATTCGCTCTCATGCTATGGACAAGGGAGCAACAAGAAACCTAAAGTTTCTCTCACAGGCCTGCCTTCCAATGACTGTGGACCAAAATTGTCAGTTTTGTGCCAACAACCCCAGGATTTAAGCCTTTTTTAGGCTCAGATCCTAGGAAACTACCCAAAACTGATCCATCTCTTCAAATTAGTGAAGTAACATGGAAACTCAAGTACTAAATCAAATACCTATTTAAGACCTTGACTGGATCCCTAGTATCCACGATAGATATTTCGTCAAACATTTCATTGACATGTAATCTAAAGGTTTAAATAACAGAGCTAAGTGTAGAGATATCATACAAGTAAAAACATCTATTAGGTCATAGACACATTATCCATTCACATACAAGTAAAAACATGCTAAGAGCCATACATAGCTACTGTCATAAAATATGAATATAATAATCAACATAATATGACCAGAAATAGAATAAACATAAAAACCATCAAATCCATAAATACATCACTACATTTATACATGGAAATCAAGGGAAATTATTTCTCATTAATGAATGCAATGAACCAGCCAGAGATGGGACTACCACGTTCCACCCGATCGTAGAATGGCTGAGCCAAATATCTCTTCAACCATTCACCCTCGTGCCATATTCCAAGCATGAATGTGGGATCTCATAGACCACATCAATCAAAACTCATCTAGGGCTTCCAGATGCCATCCACCTCAACCCATCAAAAACGGATTTCACCTCATGGTCATATATCACAAAACCATCATCAGATTTGTCTCCATCCAAGCCTTCCAGGGCTTCCAAAGTGTTCGTTCCAACCAAGTCTTGCAGGACTAGTAACTCAACCCACAACTGTCTTCATTCTTCCAGAGCATTTGTCCAAACAAGTCTTCCAAGGCTAGTAACTCAACCCACAAGGGATTCTAGACTATTTATCCAACCAAGGCTTCCAGATCTAGTAATTCAACCCAAGTTGTTACAGGGCTTCTAGAGCGTTTATCCAACCAGGTATTCCACGAACTAATAACTCAACCCAATATAAGGAATCATGAGAACCAACCAAAACAAAAGAATGAAAATAAACCCACAATCACCATGGTTATCCTAGAAATGGGAAGGCTAGGCAATCCAGGAAATCCTCGAAGCCAATGAGAGATCCCGACCAACAATCCACATGCATATGCCATGCATGTCCAAACTAGTTAAAAAGTCATACATGCAACTCAGTACCTGCAAGAAAATCTAATGTAGCTGCTGATGTCAATGCCTTCTTATCCTTTTGTACTCTTCCTTTGCCTTCTTTCTCTAAGACTCCAAGTATGTCACACCCTCCAAGAGTGCTCGAAGAAAAACTCTAAGTATTCAAGAGTATGAGAGAGAGCTCCAACACTGAACTAACAAAAGGTTACCAACTGATCCTCATAAGCCCTTTTATGAATGAGGCCTCTATTTTCTTCATTTTCCATTAGTTTCCTTCATTTTCCTCCTCACATGAAACATGTGACCTTTCACCTCCTTTTTATCCTAATTTCCATTGTTTTCATAAATAATTGTGCCAAAATGCCATTTAATGCCTTAGCCTTTGTCTTTGCCAATTTCCTTAGCCATAAACAACCAAATGAACACCGCTAGGATGTCTTTTCCAACATTCAACATGGAATAAGTGTCCCATTCATATGTGGTTATTGTTTTTAACATTTATTACGTGAAATTTTCACCAGGGTTGTTACATAAGTTCCATGTATAACGAATGCTAATTTTTCTATGAAGGTGAGACAATTAGAGGAATGATCACAATTATTTAAATTGACCAACAAATCCATCTACCCATACCCAATGTTCTTTAAAAGCGATCTGTCATTCCTTTAAATTTCTATAAAGAACATCAAGACAATGTTGAATAAAACATGTATCATGTATATGATCATCATTGATGCAGAAATGATACTTTTTAATCACTTCATGATTATCTTCATTACTATCAGATCCATCGATACCAAGCTTTGCATGCCTATACAAAATTTAAAAGAGTATAAAGACCGGGTCTTAATGATAATATTCACTTTGTATTTCCATTTGTGGAGCGAATGTGTAATTCTTAGCAAAATAAGCAACCGAAAATATTGTTCCCTTTGGGAACAAATCACGTGATTGTTTGAAATGTAACTCGTGCCATTTTACTGTATGAGAGTGCTTAATATATTTATATATTTTATCCCTAAAATTCTCCATAAAACATGTCATAGAAATCTTATCTTCAAGTAAACTAATCTTTCTTGATGTTAACATTGAATCTACAAGGACAACAAATGTAATATATTCATATCTTCCCCACTTCACAATGATATTTGAAAATTGCAAATCATTCAAATCAATGGGATACTTAGCATCAAAGAGTTCCAAATGAGAATAATATTTGAATTTTCTTAGACTAACACATTCTTTCTTATAAAATAATTGGTCATTTTCTCGACCACATAATATATTAGAGACAAATTCACGAACACTTGAGGAAGGAGATCATTGGACCAATTATTTACACCAAATTTTAGAAATTCATCATAATATTATTGGAACAGTACATGGTATCAACAAAAAAATGTGTCACAAATAGTCATAGGATTTCATACCATGGTTTAAGCTTCACAAATGTGGTAAGGCCCAAGGGAAATATTCATGCCATTTTTAATTTCCATAAAATTCTAAAATAGCTCCACTTGACTAACCTTTGTTATTTATTTGGGATGATCTTCATAATGCACTATAGATATACGATGTTGCACAACATCTTGTTTTATTTGGTAACACACAAAAATTAAATTTCAAAAACTCTTTCACCCTTACTCTCACATTATATGAAAGTCTGTATTGATAGGATTTCCTACACATATTAGACCAACATGGAAGATCATCTTTATCATTTACTCGAATCCTAAAATTTTTATTCCTCCACAAACTTTTTGTTAATTTTTTGTATATTCTTTCTGCCACCGATGACAACTAATGTGATGCAGTTCCTTTTCTAACAATACCAGTTATCAATTCTCTATGAGAAGCTTTTCCATCTCGAGATCGTTTTTTTGCAGGTGTTCCAAGGGATGATGTTATATTTTTCAATGCCAACTCATTTACCCACACCTTTTTGGAATCATTAATACCAAGTAATTGAACTATATCTCTTAAAGATTTGTGTTTGAAAAGTATATGTAACATTTTAGCTTGTTCTGTGATACATTTACCTTGAAAAAACATTTTGATCACCTTATTCTCTTTATTTCGAATTGTTTGTTCTTTCATTGATGGCCCAATTTCTTCCATTTTAGTTGGATCCATATTCTCTAGAAAATTTTCATCAAAGACATTTATTTTATATCTTCCAATTAATTTTTGTGTTTTTCTGGATGTGGTAGGATCTTGTTGCGGGTTGGACGTTGTACTTGCATATTAAACATATAAATTTGTATTCATTACTTAATGTGTATGTACATTGAACATTAATAAAATAAATCATAATGATGACCTTGAAATATGATTTAATCTAAATATAACAATTTATTCAAAATGTAAAACATTAGTTGACTCACCAGTAGTATCAATATTATCGTTAACAAATTCCTTGACATCTCTCATTTCGTCATCATTTCTATATAAATCCACATTTCTCTCAAACTACCTATTTTGTACCCTTAAATATTCTTCAAGTTCTCTATTTGGTACCTCCACATATGCTTTCAGCTCTCTATTTGATATATCCACATTCTGTTTGGTCTTTCTATTTTTCCTTAGTGCTCTCCTCTTTTATTTTACTTTCTCATTTTTTTCCTTTGAATTAGTTCTAATGCAATCATACCTTCATTTACAATTCTTTTAGTTTCCCATGTTCCTAAATTTAGAAATATAAAATCTAATTCCAAAAACACACAAGTTAGTTCAAGCTTTTAATACTACACATGATTCAAGACAAATCAAAATATCTCAAAACATAATTTTTTATGGTGATTCATAATTTAATCTAAAATAAATTTCTATATATCTTCTCGGATACAGGTGTAACTATCAACTCATTCAACGGTTCACTTCTAAAATGAAAGGAAACACAAGCTCTCTTAAAATAATCTTAGATTTACCCCCTCCTCATAAGGCTTTATCAATTTTACTAACAATATTTATTTTTCATAGGAAAACAACAAAAAAAGGCCCTTTCTTTCAATCAAAAAGAAAAAATAGTCATCTCCTTTTTCCCCATACAAAAAAAACTGTTTCTATTACCTTCAATAGAAATTTTCTCCAAATATGAACTTGGTGTTGTTGTCCAAAGATGAACTTGGTGAACCTGGTGTTTCACACTTTCCACTTCACAATCTGATTGTTTTGGTCTCCATTGAAAATATTGGCTGAGTATTTATACACCTCTTGATTGAAATAATTGTACATTAAAAAGTGCATCGATTGATAAAATAATCTCGACGGTTGAAGAAAAGATTCTCCACCCAAACTCTCGGACGATGTTTATAAATATTTCAACTAAGAATTTTCTTGGAGGGTTTATATAGCTCTCAGCCAAGATTATGGGAAAGGAAATATTCTCTGCCCAAACTCTCGATTGAGAGTCTGTGAAAGGGAAGATTCTCTGCTAAAACTCTCGGCTAGAGTTTTAGAATCTCTTGGATGAGAGTTTTTAAATTGTTAAACTTGTAAAATTAACACAAACCATATTTGCAAAAACTATCAGCCAAGAGTTTTAATTTTCTTTCCGGAGAGTTTTTTCACAACTCTCAGCCAAAATATTTCTTCAGCCAAGAGTTGTCAGTCAACACAAATTATAAAAAATCTGGCGATTTTCAAGAAATAGCTACTTCATAGGAGTCAAATTGATGCAAAATTTAGGAGTTAGCTAACTCCTTTAGTACCATTGGATTGAAATTTGAATCCGGGTTTGAATGATATAACTTTTATTCGTTTTCATGAAGAAATGATATTTATTAATAATTTTATACTAAAATGTGTCACTGCTTATTTTTAGACTTATGAAAAATTACCTGAATTGAAAAATCAATAACTTCAAAATCGAAATGCCAAATCATTTGAAAAATCATTTAATACTTCATCTTTGCATCCTCTTCAAAATTATATTTTTAGAAAACTCATTAATGATCACATTAAAATGAAAATTGGTGGATGGCTGAAAGTGTTGAGAAATCACTATTTCTTTTGTCTTACCCTATTTCACTAAATGATTAAACATAGTGATTCAGTCTGAAAATTCACCAAAAATAGTCCAAGTTTGAGTGAAACCTGTATAGATTGTGATGACATAATGTTTTTCCCCAAATCAATTACCATCTCTACAAACCATGATGGATACTAAGGTCATTCATTATACTTGCTTGAAATTTTCATGTATATGCATTTAGTATCTACCAACTTTCTCTAGCTATATGTCCATAAAAAACAAAAATGATTACAAAGGCAGGACAATTCCCTAGAAATATATATTTTTTATTGCAAACCAAAATTCTAAAAGAAAATATGAGTTTCTCATAGCTGAAGTTGAAATAACATAAAAATTCACAATTTTCTATGTCAAAAGTAAGCTAGAGTGTTTCCCATTTACAAATGTTTACCCGCTATATTCATAGTACTTGGGTTGACATTTTAGTTACATATACATTCTTTTAGACATTACATCTAGATAAATTTTTCATGCATTTCTTTCCAAAAGACTATTCAATAGTATAATTATCTTATATGTATTTATGCCTCATTTATGAAGTAATCTAAGTGTGAAGTTCATGAGTTGTGTAAATTGTTCAATGTGTTTTTTTCACAGTTAATAAATGTTGCGGAGCAATATGTCATAAGAGTGTTGTATATAGACTAGATTTCCATCCTATGCCTTCAAATGCATTTGATTTTGGCCGCTCAAAAGCCGTATTAACTTCTTATTGATTGTAACTTCTATTTGACCATCTATCTATCACATGGATTGTTGTATATTTATTTAACTTCGTGTCCATCTTCTCCCATAATGTAGTCCAAAACACACTAAGAAATATGGTGTCCCTATTTGAATTGATGCTCCTTCGTATCCCAAAGTACACCCAGGCTTATTCAAAGAAGAAGGTTGTTGTTTCTTACCCTCTCATGGTCTTTTTTACAAGGCATGAGAATGCACCTATTGTTAAACTTGTCAACTACCACAAATCGATAGTCAGGTCCCTTTGTGGTTATTGGTAAACCTACCACAAGGTCCATTGAAATTATTCCCAAGGATGATTGGGTAGATGTAAGGAATGTTATAGACCCTGTTTCTTGTTGTTAGGCTTGTTGATACAACAAAGTATAAATCCTCTAATGAGCCTTCTACACATTATTACATTCTAGGTTTGTAAAAATACCTTTGTAAGCTAGTAACTATGTTCTCAACAAAACGATTCCCTACAACCTTGCAGGTATGGGCTTCCCTAATCAGTTTCAACCACTCACCTTTAGAAACATAAAGTTTATCCAAGTTGTGGAGGTCTCGTGGCCATGGTTTCTACTGAGGCTGTATTGTCCAAGGTGATGTGGCCTACTAAGGGCCCACACTCGTTGGCCCTCATGCCTAGCTTATGCGATAATGTGCACATGCAACCATTAATAGGTCAACGATTTATGAGTGGTGAAGAGTTATCACCTTGGGAGATGAATGGGTCGATAGCTAATACTAGAATGCCAAGTGGTAGTGAGAGGCTGACTAGGATGACCACGTCGGAGCCACTTGGGGACCATGTGGATGCCACATGGTGGCTTGATGATGTGACATTAAATTTTAAGTGGTTGTAAGTTTCAATCTAGAGGTTGGATCAAGAAAAAATTTATATCATTCGAATCATCTTGATGAGATGAACACAACTATATTATTTATTTAAGGTTTTGAACAAGTCAAAAAAGATTGAAATTTTTAGACACCATGTTTAGTGGAAAAATCTCATCCTACAGACAAGACAAATCTCCCTAGGCTCATAAACTAATATTAGAAACAAACAAACGAATAAATGAAAAAATTCCCTATGTTATGACTGAATCATAGATACAAAAAGGATGCAAAGATCATAATTTTTCATGAAATGCTTGATGATGATCCTCGTTGTTGTCCTTTCCAACTTTCAACCTTCCTCCCTTGATGCCCCAAGAGGAGGCATACAAAGAAAAATGAAAACAAGAGATCAAAGCATAAAATATATCAAATATTCAATCATAAACCATGTAAGAGATCAAGGAGCCTTCCAATAGACATTATTGTAGAAATTCCTTGTAGATTCAAACTTCATATTGTAATATGCTAAAACAATTGACTTGAATCTACTGTACTCATTAGCAGAAACAATAAACAATCGATGAAATCATGTAGAATAAAAGAGAAATAATTCACTCACACATAACATAATAATTTGCTGGGGAAACCCACAGCTAAAAACCCCTGCTATCTATATATTGCATTCATAAGAAAATATGAGAAGATTACAATGCTTTTCTCAAGCTAGAGCAACCTCTGCACTATCTCTATCTATCTCACTACTTCCCAGACAATCTCAAGCCAATTCTTAGACAATTCTTCTACCTTCCAAGATCCTATTTCCTTATGCTATTCCCTTGGGAATTAGCCCATATTTAATTGGGAAATTCTACAAATATGAAGTGCGCAATCCACATAGATATTCCTCTGATTTCATGCACCATTTGTACAATTTGGATGATTATACAACTGATAGTACACTGTCCCCCAACTCCATTCTGAACTGGGTCTTTTTCTCATTTTACATGCATGAGTTAATTATGAGTGAATATTTATTTTAATTGTTGATCAGTGCTGATTACACCCGTATACTGCAAGTTATGCCCCACTACTAGATCTCCCACTAATTCCTCCATCAGTTGGAACTAGTTTAACCAACTTTAAATTAGTTAAATTGAATTAAATAATTACAACTCAAAATAAACTTAACCAGGTCTCCTAAAAAATAGGAGACACTTTACATGACTTTAGTTAGACTCCCAACTCAAACTAGTTGAGCCAACTAAGTCGATTAACCTGGTTAACTATTACAAGTTTTCATGAGATGTGGAATTACAATTTAATTCCTAATTTAATTCAAGGAAAAAATTAAATTAGGATTTTCTTGTTGCATTTTCAACACACTCTCTCAACAAGAAAGGTATTGTCTGCTACCTTGATCCCACCTCTGGGAAACTCAAATTTTCATCTTGACAATGCCTTTGTCAAAATATTTGCATCTTGATCCTGTAGGAATTTACTCTAGTGACATGATTCTCCTCTGAACCCAATCTCGTAGATGGTGATATTGAATTTCAATATGTTTTGACTGATCATGAAAAAAAGGATTCTTAGAGAGTTTGATATAGATTTGATTGTCATTGTAAATCACTGTAGGATCCATCTATTGACCAAATAACCCGGCAAGGATTCTCATCCAGATAGCCTCACAAGATGCTTGACTAGCAGCTACGTACTCTTCTTCTACTGAATTGATTGCAACTGATCTCTGCTTCCTTTGTATCAAGAAATGACTACTGGCCCAAAAATGAATATTCCCCTTGATGTTCTCCTCATGTTGGATGGAATCCTTGCCCAATTTTCATTTGTGAAACCTTGAATCTTCACTCCACCAGTCTGTCTATACCAAAAAACAAACTGAGTGGTGCCTGTGAGGTATCTCAACACATGTTTAATTGTCTTCCAATAAAGTTTTGTTGGATTAACCATGGCTTGACTAAGCTAGTTAACTACAAAATACATGTTCAGTCGTGTCTTCACAAAAGACATAAGTGAACCCATAAGTTGTCTATAAATTGTAGCCTCCACTACCTCACCTAAAGTAACATTTTCCTTCCTGTAATTACCTGCTAGAGGAGTCTCCATGGGTTTGTTTCTCTCGCTGTGGAACTTCTTCAATATCTCGTTGGCATACTTTCCTTGAGAGAGAAACAGTTCCTCATCTCATTTCCATACTTCCATACCAAGAAAGTAACGCATGAGCCCTACGTCCTTCATCTTGAATTCTATTGCAAGATCATCTTTACAAGATTTTATCAGCTTCTGATCACTTGTTAGAATAAAATCATCGACATATAATACTATAATCAACAATTTACATTCAACCACAATATGGTAAAGGTTTTCATCTGTTTCACTTTTTGTGAAGCCCAACCTAGTGAAAATAGTTGTCAATTATGGGGTACCAAGTACGTGTTGCTAGTTTTAGTCCACAGAATGCTTAATTGAGTCTACACACATGTGATTCTCTATTGAAGGTCTCAAATCCTCCCAACTACTCAATATAGGCCTCTTCCTCAACCATACCATTGAGCAATAATGTCTTCACATCCATTTGATGTATCTTTCATCCCACTTGCATTGACAGTGGCAAAATAGATCTGATTGAAGAGTAACTTGCTACTAGAGAAAATATCTCCTCATAATCAATTCCCTCCACATGAGAGAATCCTCTGGACACAACTATGTTAGGTCCCTATAATACTAATGATTACCCCATTACTATTGTAGTTGTATGCCTTATTAATATTGTTGTGCCCCTATTGTCCCCATATTGTTATTATTGTGCCCCATAGAATCCCTCTATTGTTATTTTTGTGCCTTTATATTATTGTTAGGTCGGCAGTGTTATATTGTGACTCCTTAGACTCCTCTATATAGAAAGGAGGTTTTGTCATTTGAATCATGAAAGAATAATTCATTTGTGTGATGTAAAGGAGGTTTCCCACTCAAAGAGACTAAATTCTAAGGCGTTGATCTATCTTTTCTATCTTTTTGTGAGCTGGTTTCATAACATTTGGTATCAGATCTTTAGATTCTAGGGTTTCGCTGCTCCAAATATGTCACCGTGGAATTTTCACTATAAATTTTTTCTGCGACGTTTCAAAAGCGAAAAAAAACTCATTTAAGATAAAATTGTATTGAACCTCGGGACCGAATTTCAGAGATTTTCGTGCTATATTTGCGGAGATATGATCCGAGGAAGTTGGTCTTCTTGCAGACTCCTGAATTACATTCCAAACAGGTGACCTGAGGAAAATTGTCATAACTTTCTCTCTGAGTAGTGGATTGAAATTTCGTAAGAAGGTATAGAAAGAGGATGGACTGTAGTTTCTTGTATATATTTTTCAAAGCCAAAGGTTGAAACAGGGACATGTGGCACGTTGTACAAGTTCGCTCTACTGAACTAGTCTATAATCAGGTCACTGTGGGAGATTTGGGATAACTCTTCCTTGGAGAATCTAAATCGGATCAGAATGGTGGCATTGGAAAGAGGAAATAGAGGGCTACTGCAGGTTGCAATTTCAGAACTGGATGACCGGAAATTACAGAGATACATTAGAGGCAATATCGAGCTCCTACAAAGTGAAAAAAAGTGTGTAGATTTTTTTAAATTTTTTCTTAAGCTTAGTTTGAAAAATTATTTTGAAGTAACTCAAAGGGCATAGTAGAGCATTATTATTGGTAATTGATGCCCCAAGGAAAGGAAATGCAAACACCTAGCAAGCAACCTAAAAGCTCTAGCATGACTCATGAAGAAGAGGAAGAAATGCTACATGATATATCAAACAAGACAAAGTGCAACAAATTTCACTCTCACAAAAGCTAACAGAAGCTAAGATAAATGGTGTGGAATCTAAGATAAAGGGCGTGGAAACTAAGATTGACAATTTGAAGATAGATTTGAAGACATATTTGACAAATTTTCTATAAGAAATAATTACTAATGGTGAAAAGGTAGTAAAGGAAACTCATGATGCGAATAAAAGAAATGTTAATCATGATTTCATAGACTCTAATGTTGGATCGAAGACCCACCATATTCCAAAAATCGATATGAGGAAGTTTTATGGCAAGAATCCCGCAACATAAATATTAAAAATGGAGCAATTCTTGATCTCAATAATGTGAAAAGCACACAAAAGGTACGTATTGCAACTTTATATTTGGAACCAAATCAGTTTGTATGGTATCAAAGGCTTTGCTCTCATAAACAAGTTATCACTTGGGCAATTTTTAGGGAAGAATTGACAGCACATTATGAGGATACAAGAAGCAACACTTTTTTTAGCCAATTGATAAGTCTCAAACAAAAGGGTTCAATAATGGAGCACATTGAGGAGTTCCAAAAATTGAACATAAGGGTAAAAAATATTCCAGAGGAGCATAGGATTGATGTGTTCATAGGGACTTTAAAGGATATTATCCAACATGATGTTCACCTTTGGGAACCTGATTCATTAGAGAAGGCATTCAGGTTAGCAAGAAAAATGGAAAGGAAAATTATGGCAACCATGAAGCATACCACTCACAACTATAAAGATGGAAGTGTTATTGCCCCTAGTCTTCCATAACCTATAAGGTTGACACCACAACAATTGGAATAAAAAAGAGCAAAAAGGCTTTGTTACAGTTGTGATAGCAAATACACTAAAGGTCATAATTGTGCTGAGAAGAAATTATTCCACATAGATTGTGAAGAGAAAGAAGAAAAGGAGCAAGAAAGGTCAAAAGAAGAGGATATACTCCAAGAACAAAGCCTAGATAAAGAAGAAATGAATCTGAACATACCTTGTAATGCAGTGACTAGAATTACCACTCCTCAAACCATCAAGATAGAAGGACAAATAAAGAAGAAAAAGGTAATAGTGTTGATTGATTCAAGAAGTACCCACAATTTTATTCATTGTAAGGTAGCAAAAGAATTAAATTGCTTCCTATATCCAACACCAGAGTGTAAGTGATAGTTGCAAATGGAGGAACAATAAATTGCTCTGGAAAGTGCCATAATATCAAGCTATCCATGGGAGAATATGTATTGACTAGCCCAATGCTTTCCATTCCAATGGGAGGTGCTGATGTTGTACTAGGAGTCCAATGGCTACAATCCTTGGGTACAATAGCTTTTAATTTTCAAGAAAATTTCATTAAATTTTTTGCAGAAGGAAAGGAAGTTGAATTAAGGGGTATTACAGGGAAACCGGAAAGATAATCAGCTCTAACGGTATGACAAAGCTTCTAAAAAAGGAACAAAGAGGTGTAATTGCACAATTATGTTCGCTAGATGTTTCCAAATCGAAATCATCTATTTCTGCGGATCTCCAAAAAGTCTTGGACAATCATTCCAAGGTATTTGAGACTCCCAAAGGTCTCCCAGCTATTCATGATCATGATCATGCTATTCATCTAATTCCAGGAAGTGGTCCTCCAAACATCAGGCCATACAGATACCCCTATGCCCAAAAGAGTGAAATTGAACGTATGGTTGTAGAAATGCTAGTGGCTGGTATAATTCTACCTATTCAAAGTTCTTTCTCTGCACCAGTAGTATTGGTGCACAAGAAGGATGGATCATGGCGCATGTGTCAGGATTATAGGGAGCTCAACAAGCTCACTATTAAATATAAGTTTCCCATTCCTGTCATTGATGAATCATTGGATAAATTGCATGGATCAATTTACTTCACCAAGTTAGATCTTTGTTGAGGATATCATCAAATCAGAATGAAAACTGAAGACATTCCAAAAACAACATTTAGAACTCATGAGGGTCATTATGAATTTTTGGTCATGCCTTTTGGGCTTACCAATGCACCTTCTACATTTCAAGGTTTTATGAATCCTATTTTCAAACCCTTCCTTATAAAATTTTTGTTAGTATTTTTTGATGATATACTAATCTACAACAAGTCTTGTAAGGATCATGTTGAACATGTTGACAGGGTGCTACAACTATTGGAGGAGAAACAATTATATGCAAAAAGATCCAAATGTTTCATTGGAGTACAAGAAGTGGAATATTTGGGTCATGTTGTATCTCATGAAGGAGTTAAGGTAGACCCTAGCAAAATTCAAGCCATTAAGGAATGGGAAATCCCCACATCCATAAAGCATTTGCGAGGATTTCTCGGGTTGACAAGGTATTATCACAAGTTTGTTAAGAATTATGGGAGAATAGCAGCACCTCTAACAACATTATTGAAGAAATATGCATTTTCATGGACTCCAGAAGCAACAAAGGCCTTCGAACATCTTAAAGAGGCAATGTGCCAAGCACCAGTCTTAGCTACACTGGACTTCACAAAAACCTTTATTGTGGAATGTGATGCTTCAGGAGATGGAATTGGTGTTGCTTTAACGCAAGATGAAAGACCCATTGCTTTTGAAAGTTGTCCAATCAAGGAAATTTTTTTACACAAAGCTATTTATTAGAAGGAAATGTTGGCAATACTACATGCACTTAAGAAATGGCGACCCTACCTAATGGGAAGACACTTCATGGTAAAAACTAATCATGATAGCCTTAAATACTTTTTAGAACAAAGATTATCCTCTGAAGAGCAACAAAAGTGGGTCACAAAAATGTTGGGTTATAACTTTGAAATCATCGACAAAAAAGGGAAGCAAAATGTGGTGGCAGATGCACTCTCAAGAAAGGATGAGGATGTGGAAGCATTGTTATGCACCATTTCTATTATCCAACCAGATTGGATAAACGGAGCAAGGGAGGAATGGAAGAATGATGAAGAAGAGTGAGCACTTATTCGAAAGTTACAACAAGATTCCAGTACATCTGATACATTTAGCTGGAAAAATGATTCATTATGGTATAAAGATCGCTTATACCTTTGTAAGTATTCGCAAGTCAAACAAAAGATTCTTATGGAATTGAACACTTCTCCCTTAGGAGGGAACTTAGAATTTTTAAAGACTTACCACAGGGTTAAGAAGGAACTTTTTTGGGATGGCCTTAAATTGGATATTCAAAATTTTGTGGCGGAATGTTTGGTTTGCCAAAAAGATAAAGTTGAAACAATTAAGACCTTGGGTCTATTACAACCTTTATCCTTTCCAAGCCAACGTTGGGAGGAGGTTTCTATGGATTTTATCACAGGTTTACCCAAGTCTGAGGGAAAGAGTGTCATCATGGTGGTAGTTGACAGAATTACCAAGTATGTACAGTTTTGTACATTATCACATCCATTTAAAGCCAGTACAATTTCTACTGCATTTATGGAAACAATTCAAAAGCTACATGGAAACCCAAAGATTATTGTAAGTGAAAGAGATCCCATTTTCATTGGAAATTTTTGGATAGAATTATTTTCTTGTCTAGGTACTCAGTTAGCTCATAGCTCATCTTATCATCCTCAATCTAATGGGAAAACTGAGATAGTAAACAAATGTTTGGAAGGATATGTTTGTTGCTTTGTATCTGATAAACATACATAATGAGTCAAATGGTTGCCTCTGGCTGAATGGTGGTATAATACTTCCTTCCATACAGCAACAAAAGTGACCCCATTTATGGCACGTTATGGATATCAACCACCATCCATCACATCATATTTAAGAGAAAATTCTAAGGTTCAAGCAGTGGAACATCACATCGAGCATCAACAACAAGTCTTCCAACTCTTAAAGGATAACCTCATGTTGGTGCAGAATAGAATGAAACAACAGGCAGATCAACATTGCAGCGAAAGAAGTTTTGATGTAGGTGATTGGGTTTTCCTACAACTACAACCATATAAACAAATGTCCCTCAAGCAAGCTAAGAAGGATAAGAAATTATCACCAAAGTATTATGGTCTGTACAAGGTGTTGCAAAAGATTGGTACTATGGCATACAAATTGGAGCTTCCTGCAGCGTCCCGAGTGCACCCAGATTTCCATGTTTCATGTTTAAAGAAGGTTATAGCCGACAAGCTCCCAGTTCAAACAATATTTCCAGAACTTGATGAGGAAGGAAAAATTATATTGGAACTGGAAGCAGTCATAGAAACAAGAACTCGACAACTACGAAATTGATCAATTTCGGAGTATCTCATCAAGTGGAAGAACTTATCCATTGAAGATTCCACATGGGAGGATGAGAATTTTATATAGAAGCATCCAAAACTATTCAAGCGTTGAGGACAACGCTTTTTTAAAGGAGAGGGGCATGTTAGGTCCCTATAATACTACTGATTACCCCATTACTATTGTAGTTGTATCCCTTATTAATATTGTTGTGCCCCTTTTGTCCCCATATTTTTATTTTTGTGCCTTTATATTATTATTGTTAGGTCGGCTAGGTTATACTTTGACTCCTTATACTCCTATATATAGAAAGGAGGCTTTGTCATTTGAATCATGAAAGAATCATTCATTTGTGTAATGTAAAGGAGGTTTCCCCCTCGAAGAGGCTAAATTCTGAGGCATTGATCTATTGTTTATATCTTTTTGTGAGCTGGTTTCATAACAAAGTATGGCCTTGTGTTTCTCCACACTCCTATCTGTTGCTTGCTTTACATTGTAAATCCATATGGAACTCACCACTGACTTATCTGGTGGTCTTGGGACCACTTCCAAAACATTGTTTCTGATAATGGAGTCATACTCCTTAACCATAGCTTCAACCCATACTGGTTGATACACTACTTCCTCAAATGAGGATGGCTCAACCACTACACTCTCGCTCATGAGAGCCATGTAGCCAATTTACCGATCAGGTGATCTCCTGTGCATGCACTATGATGTGGGTGCTCCCACATTCTCTCTAGCATCATGCATCAATATTTCAGCCTCTCTGGTGAACTTCCTTCCATCTATGGAATCATTTTCAAGAGTGGGTGCTTCCACTCTTCGCTCCTGTACATGTGGTTACTCCAAATCATCTTAAGGTTCCTCCATTGGAGCTAAAATATCCTCATCTACATGTAACTAAAGCTCCCTCTCAAGGGAACATCTCATGGCCTTCTCTTCATCAAACTTCACATCTCTACCAACCGCTATCATCCTGTTGGATGGTAGGTACACCTCATAGTTGTGAGGTGTATCAGTGTACCCCAAAAATATACCTAAATCAGCTATTGGCTCTAGCATTTTCCGTGCATCCTCGGTAACATGACAGTAGACTAATCAACCAAATATATTGAAGTGTTCCACATCTGGTTTCTTACCTGAAAAATCTTCTTCTAGTGTACTCATTTCAATAATTCGATGAGGGCTTATCTTCTGCAAATAAACAATTGTGTTGCATGCTTCAGCCCACAAGTGAAATGATAGGCCCTGATCATGTAACATTGCCCATGTTGCTCCAATAATACTTTTGTTCTTCCTTTCAGCCACCCCATTCTCTTGTGGGTTATGAGGGGTTATGAACTCCCATCAAATGCCTTCTTATGCACATAATTTCTTAAATTCATTCAACACATATTCTGCACCATTATTACTTCTAGGAGGTTTAACTTTCGTGCCAATATTTTTCTTGATAAGTTCTTTAAATTCACAAAATTTAGTGAATGTTTGATCTTTCTTGTACATGAAGAAAATCCAATACTTATGAGAAAAATCATCAACAAATGTTACATAATACCTGTGCTTGCTCGTGGATGTTGTCGAGAATGATCCACACACATTTGAGTGAACTTTATCAGGGATTTCTTACGCTCGACTATATTTATCATGAAGGGAAGCTTTGGTGTACTTCCATAATGTATACCATTTTCATGTGTCTCTCTGCTCTAGTGTACCCTTGGGAAGTCTTCTAGAAATTTGTTGGAAGCTATTCAAAGCTATGTGGTCAAATTGAGCCAATATTTTATGCCACAACTCACTGATGTCTTGGCTCTGCACCTTCTCTACATTTTTTCTCGAAGCAAGACCATCTTGTACATCTAATTTTTAGAGTTTCTTCAGCTGAACCTTGAACCACTTCACCTCTCTTGAGGCTATGTGATGAAGGAAAGCCTTTCCTTGTCTAAATATCACATACATGACAAGTTTTAATGTGAGAGGAGAACAAGACTCCCTCTGAAAGATAACTGTACCGATGTTAGTCGTGCTATACTTTCCATCGTCTCCTATCTCGACGTGCATTTGGAGGTCCTTCTCCTCCAAGTCACTAAAGAAATCTTTGTTTTCGGTCATATAGAATGAGGCTCCACTGTCCAATTACCACACACAACCCATCACCGATGTCACCATGCAAGTGATGAGGGTGAAATCCAACTCGAATTTTGAAGCAAGTGTTTCACCTACAAATCCTCCTAAAATCTTCTTACTAGTCTTTTTGTGCGGATAGTTTGTGGCGTAATGTCCTAGCTATTAACAGTGAAAAAATTTAATCTTTGACATGTCATTCTTATTGCCACGTTGACTGGAATCTAATTTGGAGTGGGATGAATTACCCTTCCATTTCTTCACCTTTCCAGCTAAGGCACAATTATCCTCATCATCATTCTTGGATGAGGACCCATCTTTGGTGTTCTGACAAATCTCTTCTTGCACCATGTCAAACCACAATCGCTCCCACTTTGGTAGCTTCTCTCTCCCATTAACAAAGTCCTGATAGTTTTTCCAGCTCTTGGGAATTCCTGGAAGTGCTAGGCTCACTGGACCATCTTCAAGAACTATAGCACCAACACTTCCAAGCTCATCCCGACATTGGGTGAACTTGGTCAAGTACTTCAGTATTGAGTCACCCTTCTCCATCTTCATATTTTTGAGCTTGCTCTTTAACGCCAACTTCCTGTGGTCATTACTATTTTGAAATAGGCCTATCAAGGCCTTGCACATTGCAAATGGAGTTCCCTTACCGTGGACGTTCTAGACAATATAATCTCCAAATCCTTCTTGGATAATTCTTCTCGCCTTTGCCACACACTTTCTCCACTCTACCAGATCCTGAGCATCAACTGGCTTAGGAATACCATTGTATATGAATTTCTTAAGCCCATTATATTCCAACACAACCTCCATCATGTCCTTCGAAGAAATATAGTTCGAACTACTGTCAAGGGAATATTCAAGTCTCAGTCCGTAGAACGACATGTTGTTGGCTCTAAAGTATGATACTGCAAATTCAATTTATCTTGCAAAAGACAAACTCATATTCTCCTCTTCTATATTGATTTAATCACTCTGATACCATGTAGAAATTCCTTGTAGATTCAAACCATAGATTGTAATATGCTAAAACACTTGACTTGAATCTACTCTAGTCATCAACGGAAATAATAAACAATCGATGAAATAAAGAACCATAAAAGAGAAAGAATTAAATCACACATAACACAATAATTTTATGGGTAAATTGACAACTAAAATCCCCTGCTATCAATATATTACATTAATTAGAAAATATGAGAATATTTCAATGCTTTCCTCAAGCCAAGCAACCTCTGCACTATCTCTATCTATCTCACTTGTTCCCAAACATGCTCAAGCCAATACTAAGCCAATTCTGTTGCCTGATAAGTTCCTATTTCCATGCATTGTTCCCTTGAGAATTATCCCATATTTAACTTGGAAATTTGAAAAATATGAATTGCGCAATCCTCATAGGCATTCCTATGATTGCATGCACCACCTATACAATTTGGATGATTGTACAACTGATAGTACACTGTCCCCGAACTCCAATCTCAACTTGGTCTTTCTCTGATCTGACATGCATCATTTAATTATGAAAGAATCTTCAGTTTACTCGTTGATCAATGTTGGTTACACCCCACTACTACAGGTTACACCCTCTACTAGATTTGCCACTACACCGTCTACTAGATTTGCCACTAATTCCCCCATCAATTGGAACTAGTTTAATTGAATTTAACTCAGTTAAATTGAATTAAATACGTACAACTCAAAATAAACTCAACCAGGGCTCTTAAAAAGTAGGAGACAATCTACATGACCCTAGTTAAACTTTAGACTCGAATTAACTAATCCAAGTAAGTCAAATTAACTTAGTTAACTATTACAAGTTTTCATGAGATGTGGAGTTACAATTTAATTCCTAATTTAATTCAAGGACAAAATTAAATTAGGATTTTCTTGTTTCATTTTCAACAATTATAGCATATCCACATGGGAAGGAAACAAGTATTTTTATTAAAAATAAAGAGCAAGAGAATTCAACCAAATTTCCTTGATGTTTGAGTATCCATGCAATGATCCTCAACCCAAGCCTTTGAAATCAAAAGAACTCCAATGAGTATTTTAACATCATATAGGTAGGTTCAAAATTATAAAATGGAAACTCCAGTCTCTTTGGATGTATTGCAATTATAGGAAGGAATGGAAGTTGAGAGATTAATGAAGGGAGGAGAGAAATCCACAATCAATGGGATGGATCCACTAAAGGAGGAAGGAGGCCTAGGATATGGGGAGCTTGAGCTCAATCTCAACCAATTTCAATTGGATACCCATTACAAGGCTTCAAGAAGTGGAAGCTTTATTTATTTTTTATTTTTTTACCTCTGTAAGAATATCATCACGACTCAAACATAGGCAGAACATGATGACATTGCTCTATGTTAACTATGTAGCATGCATCATCACACGTTGTAAATTGATGACCCGTGATGTCCTAAAAAATATAGTTTTTAATATATTTAATCCAATATTATTATATACTATTGAAATATATTTTTTCCATGTTTCAAGGGGACTTATGACCATATTTCATCTGATCACAAAATACCCAGATTTGGCATCATTCACAGAAGTGTGACAAATTGATGTGTAACGGATTTCCCCCTAAAGTACAAAGTGAAATAGGTATGATGGGTGAAATTCTTTATCATGCAAAGGAAAGGACCAAGGAGTCACTATTTGGAGACCTATAAATAAACAATCAAGGGATTACGATAAAATATCTTCATCACCACTGAGGTAGGAATTACCATACTGAGAGTACAACTATCTCAAAGAATAAGTATGGAAGTGTATAATGATCCATGTCAATAAAGACTCAGAATGGATGCAACCATCATTTATAATGGATCAATTCTACAATCATGAATACTCAAAACTCCACGCAACCTAGATATATCAGAGAAGATCCACGATCTTCATCTTCTTCTCTATCCATTTGTTAATATGAATCTGACAATGTGAATAAGTGTCTTGAAGTCGAACATGGTAAAATTTGTTTGATTACCAAATGATGATGAGGACTGTTAATATATGCGAGAAAAACCACCAATAATGACAGTGGTTCTCAAGGTATTTTAGTACAATCAAACACCCATAAAATCATCCGATTGAAGGTCAATGATGAGAACCCGCCATTGAAAGTGAGAAACCTTCCATTAAGGCATGCATGCTTCAAGGTACTAGAGGAGGCTTCTATATAAAATTCCTAGAAAATGAGCTGAAGCGAATACGAAGTGACCCGTCACAAGAGGGCCTATGACATGAAACATGTCAAGTTTGAAAGAAAAAATTGGCGTGATTCAAGACAGACTCATGGACAACCGATGTGATTGAAGGCAAACATGCAAATTAATTTTAACTGAGGTTAGAATTTCCTTGAAGATAATAATGACACGACATTTGACTTGGAAGCATTTGACTCAAAATAAGACAATAGACCAATAGATTAGAAAAATTTTGAGGTAAAAAAATGGTCCTCAAAACAAAAATGTACAACAATTTTTTTTTTCTAAGGACCAGTAGGATTCAATATGCTGATGTCAACACTACTTTTTCAAATCTTATTTTCAACTTATCTCCCTACAATTTTACTCAAATTTTGAGTAGGAGAAATCATGTTTTTTCATGCATTTCACATTTTTCGTGTAGTAGGGTCCATCTAAAGTATCCAGATTGGGTACTCCTTGGATGAAATTTTAAAATTTTCATCCAACAAATTCTTTCGCTCAAAAGTTGAGTAAAAACATAGGGAGATAAGTTGAAAAAGTAGTTTTTTCTTTTTTCTCTCCAAAAATTGATGAGGTCATATAATACTATTTTATTATTTCCACTATTATTTTATAATATACCATAGGAGGCCCATTTTAGACCTCTAAATTTCTCTAATGTGGATACCTTCAATGAGGTATGATCAAATGATAGGTAAATGGATTTCCCAACTGTGACATGAAAATTGATGTAGTGTCATGTTCAAGAGCGACATACTGAATTTTCAAATACAAAAGATAAGTGTTCCTTTCCCATTCCCCCCACCTATACTGGAAATTACCTATTTATTTTTACACAATATTGAAGAGGATAACATATGCTGGTTAAATAATCTCATCATTCAGATGAGCCATTGGAGTATTTTTAACAAACCCTATGAAGGAGTGGCCCGGTCTCATCATGATTAACAAGTCCTATATTTTTAATGTTTCATGGGTAAAATATAGGGGTAAATAAACTTATTTTTAATGTTTCAAGAGTTTTAAAAATAAATGAAAAGGAAACTTCGTAAGGTCCTTTCCCTAAAATTTAGTTCCTTGAGGCCGAAAAAGTGTAAAATAATACAATGGAGAACTCATTTATTCATAATTTACTAAAATATACATTTTTTGTAAATAGTCTCCATAGTTTGTAAAAGGGTTAAACTTATATTAGGTAGATGTTTCTTCATATACTTTTATGAACATGAAGGAACAAGTTTACTTAGCAATATTTTCATATTTCGAGAGTTTAAAAAGAGCTTAAAGACGACTCTAGGTGGTTCCTTTTTTGTTCAATTTTAAAGAGCCTGAAAAAGTTATACAAGTATACTCTTTCCATTACACTATATTTCAACATTTTAACGTGTCTTTGGCACACTAAAACCACGAAATCATTAAATCTGCTTGAAAAAATGATAAAAAGGCTCAATTTTGAGTAATTTAGGTAAAAAAAGGTAAAAATAATGATTCAAAATGATTTGAATTTATATAAATGACCCAAAACTCTTTTTATTTTTACCATTTTCATTTTTAATAATTACATAGCTAAAAATCCTTTGCTACCTTCAAAATTTATGAGAGGATAATGATCAATCCATTCAACAGTTTCTAGTGGCGTTTCTTCCATGTAAGAGATCTCTCCTTCCTCTTTATTTTCACGGTTGAATTTTTGAATTTTTACGGTAAAATTATTAAATTTGTGTTTGTTAAGCAACGTAGGTTGTTTTCAAGGATAATTGTGGCTTTTGTCTTCAGACATGTAATGATCACAAGGTAAAGCATGATGTCATTACTCTATTTTGAAAAAAATGTGCAATGGAATAAGTACACAATTGTTTTTAAATTCTCATGAAATTGACTCAAGTTTTGATTTTCTTGTGATCCAATGTTTTCATTCTTTTATTTTGATAGGGATATCATTCATCATGATGATTTAATGGAGGGAAAGAGAGAATGAAAGCAATGATTTTATTGCAGCAAATGACCCAAATAAAATGTTGGGTTTTTGATGGTGCGTTTTGGCTTAATTCTTCCTAATCCCTGACATGAGAGCTTAACCAGAGATGTTAGAGTACTTAGTAAGGGCATGGGACACTAATTATCAATTATTCCATATCAATTCCCATTCCGATTCAATTGAAATATAAAACATCTATTTTCTAATTGGATTGTGTAAGAGAGGAGCTAGAGTTTAGTTAACTAGCCATCATGGTGGTGGCGAAACCACAAACTATTACATTTCTTAATATTGAAACCAAGCATCTTGTAAAGAAAGTAGTGGAAAGATTGAGATCAAGGATTTAGAATACCTTCCCTTGAAATCTATCTTGTTCACCATGTCTCAAGTGGATGGGAGCACAACTCCTCACGTATCCATGAAGCCTCAGATGCAATATGCAATTGAGTGCATGGAGGCAAAAGTATTTAAAAGGTGTGAGGCACTGCTGATGACCATGAAAGAGAAATTGAATAATATCAAAACATGCATATTGAAACAATTTGGATATGGATCTATTTTGGTATGTTTCTTCTTAGAACGGGGACCTCTATTCCAATACTAAAAGGTTGATGTGGATCCTCCTCAGCCTAGGAACTTATGCACAAGAAAATGGGTTGACATGATGACCCACCATGGTAAATGACATCACACAATCCTCCTTTCTTCAGATGGATTCATTGACAAATTATCATGATTGAGGACTACCCATATGAGAGCACTGATTTTAGAGGAGATCCAAATCTAGTCCTTCCACCGGGCACGCAGTGAGACAAATCAGGTAGAAGCATGTAATTTTATTTTTGATATATATATATATATATATATATATATATATATATATATATATATATATATATATATATAAAGTGTATCAAGACTTGAAATTTGACTATTATGTAGAGGTTGGACCAATGAGACCAGTTGGGATGCCCCCTACCCAGAGGCGGGGCCAATAAGAGGTAGAGGTTGGAGAACATAACTTAGACATTGTCGAGACACTTGCATAGTTGGAGCGGAACCTCAAGGGACTCACCCAGGGTATTGCAAACTCTGGAATTGATGATATCCTACTATGTTACTAGAGGCATACAGTGGGTGTTCCCACATAATTACTTCAGTTATTTGGACATGTTTCCTGAGTCGTAGTATGTTATCATGAGCACCATTGTGCATAGGGTTTAGACAGTTTATGATGGTTTTTTGATGTTGTTATGTAACCAACATAATAAAGGCTTAAAATCCTCATGTGCCTTGAACATAATTTTGATGTATAAACGCTTTTGAAAACTTATCGATGGAGATCTATCTATTTTTATCTGGGTTATGTACCTTTGTACAATGATGCATATGTTTGTTTGTTTTGTAAATTACACAAATGTTGATCTAGTACATAATTAGTTAACACATCTATCATTGTATTTAAATGTATTGTATTGTGTTGATATTCAATGTAATCAAAATTTATTTCCCAGAGACAAACTAGTAAAAACATTCTTAATATTGATGGAATTCTAACGAAATAAACCCTACTTAGCTGTAGAACCATGAGTTGAGAGCCAAGTCTAACAACCAATCTAAAAATACCAAAATCAATGGCATTAGATAGTAGGTCAATTATGCACTATGCATCATGATATTGTTAGTTGTACGACGCAAACATATCCCATGCAGACTCATTCACTCACCATTAGGGGTGAAAATTTCCCAAGCAACAGAAAGGTTCTGAGTACCACGACTAGCACCATCAACGAATCCAATATAAAGTGATGAGTTCATTGACATCTACAAAGCAAGTGCATCACATGATAAGAAGTGGAGATGAAAAAACATTCACAAAAGAAAAAACGACACACCAAAAATTATAAGTACAGGGATGTACAAAGTACCCATACAAGAATCTAGACATAGTACTTTTTTAGATAAAGCCCATTTCTAGTCCCAGATAAAGGAATCCCATCATAACGAACTATGTCATAGGTGAATTTTTCAAGCGCATGTTTTACAATATAAGGACCATGCCACCTGGGCTTGATTTGCTAACTCCTAGCTTATTATGTTCTTGATCATATAACAAAACCAACTCACCTTCTGAAAAGACATGAGGATTAACACTTTTTTCAAATTGTACTTTGATACATTCCTTATGAACCTCACTAACTAGTGTGGCATCATGACGAGTCTCATCTAGACATGCTAAGTATAAAAGCCACTCTTCCTTTTCAAAAGTAGCAAGGACAAATTTGATAGCTAGTTTAAGTGACAAGATTTCACACTCAATTGGTAAGATGGATTCCAAACCATATACAAGTTGAAAGAGCATAAATCCCGTCATTATTTTTGTTGATGTATGATATGCCAATAATTCCAAAGAAAACTTATGATTCCAAGTCCTCTTATGAATTCCTATCATCCCTTGAAGCATGGTAGTTAATGATTTTTTCACAGCTTCTATTTGGCCATGAGCCCATGGATAATAGGGAGTTGATCTATCATGGTGTAAACCCAACTTGGAAGTAAGATATGACATCATAAAATTTTGAAAGTGACTATCATGGTTAGTGACAATGTCTTGCAAAACACTGAATCTAGCAATCACATGGTTGAATACGAATAGGGAAACAATTTCACCATTATTCATACATATAGGCATTTCCTCAACTCACCACTGCAAGGATAATATACCCATGCCCCTTAGCCAAATGAGGGTTAGATGTCATGAAATCAGTGCCCCATTTGAGAAGGGATTGATAGTAAGAAATGGATTAAGAGGAGTAGGATGGGAATGCATTTTGATTATAAATTTGATAAGAATGACATTTACGGAACTCAATAATATAGTCTTTGAGCATATAAGGACATAAATATCTAGCATGCAAGATTTGTTGGAAAATGGAATACCCTGACATATGACATCCACATGTTTCAGAGTGACAGTCATTCAAAGCTTTTTCGAATTCCTCATGCATTAAACATCAATGAGAAAATGAATTGACACCATGATGATATAGTGTATCACAAACAATGTTGTATTGTTGGGATTAGTACAAAATATGATGACGTTCATTACGAGATAACTTACACCTAAAAATTTGAGCGTGGAAATAAATGATAATGTATCCATACTAGGGATCTATTGAAATGATAAGAAAAAGAGATTCATCCAGAATGGAATCCTTTGCCATGTTTTTTGTCTCATTGTAGGGGACATCACATATAAGCTCAACAAACATGAGTGATTTCTTTGAATTGGATTTAACAAATTCTAAATCAAATTCCTATAGGATGAAAATCCAATCTGAATACTTGCCCCCAAGAAATTGTCGCATGAGAATATAGATCATGGGGTCACAATCAGAAACCACTCAAGGTTTGTGCATTAGAATGTCTTGACGAAATATTTGGATAACTTGAAAAACTGCAAAGGGAAACTTTTCCACATGCGAGTACTTAATTTTTAAGGTGGTACAACTCCTACTAAAATGGTATATCACATGTTCATTTTATAAATTATCCACTTGTTCTAGCGGCTAAAACCACCCTCCAAAATTTTCGCCTGCACCCAATTTCGAAGCCTCCCTTGAGAGTTCCACATGATGACTGCACACACATGGTTCACTCTGTGAGCTCGTGTGAGTATTCACATTCACCCTGCTTGTTCATTTCATAAAGTCTTACATTTTGATGTCAAAGTCATGCTTGTGACCATGTTTTGGTTATGCTCAAAGTCTTTTCTTTGTGTGTACTTGTTGTGTTCGCTATGAAAACATCTGGCACACTCACACACAGAGTCACATTGACTGTTGCACAAGTGTCATCATGGTCGACCAACGATCAATAAAAAATGTCGTGCTTGTCGCTTACACCGTCGGTCATTCATATTGAACATGTGTGTCTAGATGGTTTGAGTTGTCTCATCATTGAGTCATGCAAGTGTGTGTTTGCAGGATCGCATGTGCATATTTAACTCGTTCACAAACTTAGTAATTTTGCTAACGTTTTGACAACCAGACTCCCCTCTGGTAGCCAGACTATCACCCCACCATCGACTCAATCGACTATCATCCAGAACAACCCAGAAGCACCAAACAAGTCTTTTCAAGCGGCGTTGCTTGCAAGCAAATCAATTCGCCTTCATGCTGGTCAACTAGAAAGTTTGACCAAGAAGCCACCCCAGGACTCACTCCCCTCAATATTTGTGTAGAGGTTGCATGCACTTCCGTCTCCGTTGACTAAGAAAATTATGCAGACAGGTTGGAAAGACACTCAGTGTCCGTCCCTTGTCTCTCTTAGGAAATTGCACAATTTTTCCAGCCAGCCCTCCCGACAGTCGACCGACTTCTCATACAGAAAATTGCTCAATCTTCATGAGCAGGTCCTCTACTATCCAATAGTTCGGTCAACTCAGAAATTGAGCAGAGATGATCAGCAGGTTGGCCTTCCAGCATTAGTGCAATTTATCTTACTAGTAGCTCCCAATAGCAGATTGCCAATTCCCTGTGGGAATTACGCAGTTTCTGCTGCCAAGATCTCGACAGCTGACTACTAGTTCCCCTCCGGAATTGTGTAGTTTTTTCTTCCAGTGACCAAACAGCCAGCTCCTACTTCCCTCCACGAATTGTGTAGCTTGGCTACCAGGCTCCCAACTAGTTCCTCCAAAAAATTGAGTAATTTCTTTCTTCCAAGCCTCCCTACGGCCCGACTTGTTCCTCCAGAAAATTGTATAGTTTTTGATGCCAAGCCCTATTTCTTGCTTGTTCCGGAAACTGCGTAGATTTTGCTTGCCCAGCCCTCCTATAGCCCGTACTGTTCCACTAAAGAACTATGTAATTTTGTCCTCCAGCTCGGCTAGACCTTGCAGACAGTCGCTATCGACCCGGATTGCCCATCTCCATCACCAAGTGAATATTAAGTAGTTTTCATCAGTATTGCCCATAGCCTCCATCCTGCCTCACAACCTTGTTGCCTCTCCTAGTTACCTGCTTCTGAGATGGTCATGTATCATGATAGACTAGGAGTTTTTTGGATTTGATGTCATCTCGGCATGAGTGATTGCAGGAATAGGTACACAATCAAACATGGCATGATGATGAATGGGATGAACGAAGGGGAGCACAAGCGAAAGGATAGGTTCATTGACAAACAAACAAAATATGCATGCAAAAGGATGTGCTCGTGAATGGATGATCATGCCATGATGTGTTTGAAAACGAACAGATGAGAAAACATGTGAGATGTGCTCACAAACAAACATACAAACAAACATGCACCTTTCATGAATGAACGAACCTATCAAGCCTTCCAACATACAAGAAAAGAGCAATGTGCAAAAATGACATCAAGGGAACTAACGACCATCGAAGACTACATGCACTTTGCCATGCAGAGGTGAAGTTGTGCGAAACCATGAGGATATCCAGAACCAAACAGCGCTGCAGCTCGACATGCACACCAGCAACAACATGAATGTACCAACACTATCATGTCGAGTTATGTCATGAGTTGTGGCATCCACATCTCTACTGTGGGCCATAATGTATATCAATGTAATGTAACATGGAAGTCGAAGAGACCCACTTGTTGAGAAAAGAGTCATGTAAAGTCGAAAATTCATGGAAGTCAAATAGTCATGAGGGTAGTCGAACAACCACAAGGGTTAGTTTCACCCTTGGCTATAAATACCCCCTCATTTGTACATGAAAAGGACTTTTCACCGTAGATCCTACCCCATAGCCAAGAGAGTCTGTAGTATTTTCTTTGAGGAGTAAAAAGTGGCTCCAACACCCCTCACATGGGGTTAGTGATGTATGGTGTAATGATGTGTGTTGGAACTTTTTCTTAATTCAGAAGCCTACTAACAAGCCAACACGTTTTCACACATGTATTGTATCTATTGTTTGACTAATATTTAACATTTGTAATGCATGCTTCTTGAACCTGTGTTTAAACTTGAACTAATTCACTTGTTGTAATACACATATGTTAATGAAAATGTGTTTTATATGCTATTAATGTTTTCTTTCCCATGTAGACTACTCTCCCAGACATCAGACAAACCTTTCACATAAAAATTGCTATAACAACCATTGTACTCGCATGGACTAATCCACCATGTGGAATAATCCAGATGGTGATTGCCGCATGTGTGTGGACTACTTCGTAGGAATCTGTGCACATCCTGTTGTGTTGTGTGTTGCTAGCATAGTTGGGACTTCTCCCAACCAAATTGGGATTCACTCTCACACTCTCCCTCTATAGTGAAAGAACCATTGACACAAATGACACTTATACTCAGTCAACATGCGAAACTCACTTCTCGAAGACGAAGTGGACTACTCTCCCATGTTGAAAAGCAAGGGTTGAGGCAAAGCCTTAAGATAATGGGAACTGATCCATCATACCAGATGGGACTCCCACACCAAATAGTGTGAGGTCTAGTTGGGACTTCATACCTAGGTGATCCCGTGAATGTTGGCGGGTCCAACACCGTCAACATTTCTAGCGCTAGAGGGAGGGAAACTAGTTGTATATGGCTGAACGTCCGCTCACACTCATTCATCAACCATTTGGTCAAGGAAGTAACTCATACTACCTCTCACCTATGCGTGACTCTGCAATTAGTTACTCCTCACCTCCTAGGACTGAACACAAAATTCCATATCGCTTTCTTCTGTTAATCCGTTCCATCACTCGCCAGTTCAAAAAAGAAGTCGGAATGATCCCAGTCATACAACATCTTCCATATGCATCAAGAAAGACAAAAGCGACTACTACAGGGGTTGTTATATCATCAGTGGAAGAAGCAGTCCTTGCCATAGTTGAAGGTCTGATAAAAGCTATTGAAGATGGAGAGGAACCTCCAGTGTTCTGGGAAGGTGAACAAGACACCCTTGTGATCTTGGGATTAGACTCTAGTACATGAGGTAGAGGGGAAGGCAGCGAAGGAGGCGGAGGCGGAGACAAACCAATGGACTCAGAGCTGGAACCATCAGATTCTGAAAGAGAGGAGGAGGATGAAGAAGAAGAAGAGATGGCTAACCCAATTTCAAATCGATGAATCAAGGACGATTCACTCTCTTATCTATTTTGCACAAGATGCCGAAGCGAACAGAGAGAATGAACATCAAGTTCAACCCTGACAGTACGGTGAAGGCAAAAGATTATTTGGACAGCTTCTACCTGTAGCTACAGACCCTTTGAGGTACGACATGATGACATAGATTGTAGATTGTTCCCATGTACCTTGGATGATCGCGTAGCTACATGGTATCAAATCCTTCCACCAAACTCCATACATAACTGGGGTGCATTCAAACACATGTTCCTTGAATTTTTTTTTTATGAAAAGGACCTAGTTATGTTAGTGAAAGAATTGGGTAGCCTGAAGATGGAAGGGAAAGAAAAGGTAAAATACTTTAACAAAGGTTTACACACGTATTGATTTTCGGTGGACACCAAATCTCATGACTCCATCACTATTGATTACTACATTTTCGCACTATTGACTAGCATTGCATAGTTCGTCAACCAAGTTGCGAAACCAACACTCTTGGAAAACTAAAAAGATTGTTGAAAAAGACCTACGCACAATGAGAGTCATCATAGATGATGAACCAACAAGGACTCCAGAGATGTGAGCAGGAAATCCCAAGTGATGGCGAACAAGGGTAGAGACAAGGAAGTAAGTGATATTGAAACCCTCACTCACCTCGTCAAGAAATTAACAACGGAAGTGTTCAAGCTTATACAACAAAAAATAGACACATTTGCAAGCAACCATTTGCCTAGACAGAGATAGGGGAGCAACTCATCAGAAAGTAACTGATCCGCTAAAAAAACTGCACAGAGCTCCATGTTCAATGTTGAGAAGTGTGCAGATCCCAAGTTATGTTCGTTCCACAAAGAACATCACCCTGAGAACTTCTGTTTGGACTTGAAGCGAGTCGAAAACTTTGTATATAGTCATACAATTGATGCAAAGAGTAGTTTGTAGGAGCAGCCAAATGACAGAGATAATGATGAAGTTATTGCACTTGATGAAGCATCAAGTTCTAGGCATGTGGTGAACACATATCAGAGCTCGAAAGCAATGTCGAAGACAAACACTGAGAAGCAGCCCCCAAGACAAAATGACCATTACAATATTAGGAGTAAAGGGGCTCTCCTTAGGCTTGGGGAAGTACAAGAAAATATGAGACTACTGATGAGGAAGGTTGATCCACTAGCTGCCCCAAAGAAGAAAAAAAAAGTCCGGGAAGACAGTGGCAGGCAAGAGTACCTCCATGAGGAGCAAACTGTAGAACACCCTGCCAGACGATGCGAACATCATCTTGCCCGGACACCTCGGTCAGTATTCCACCTTTGGAATACAACATTGTAGATGACATGAAGAAAACTCAAGTGAACATCAGTTTAGCTAATATCCAGAGTCAGCGGGACATCCTATTGCATGCATTGGGAAAAACAAAAATGGACATCACAACCTCTACTAGAAAGGGAGCAAGCACACCTCTGGGATCACTTTCTACTATGCTCAATACACTCCAGATGGAAGAAGAAAACTCAAGTTTCCCTCCATTCCCACTATCTTTTGAAATTTTTAACTATAATGTTTAGAACTGCTTGGTTGATTATGGCGTGGCAGCCAATGTCTTGCCACTCTCCATTGCGCAAAAGATAAATGCACAATGGAGTGAGACATCTGTGCGAATCATTTAACTTGATCAAACATCGGTACCAGCCATTGGTGAACTACGAGACATAATCATCTGACTATCTCATGACGGTCGAGCCCACCAATGCATCAACATAGTTGTTGTGGATGTACTGGAAGCATACGGTCTACTACTCAGCAGAGACTCATCTAGCAAGTTGGACGGATAATTTGCTACAGACTGGTCACACATGTGGCTTCCATACAAGGAAAAATGAAACCAAATCTGGGTAGTATTTGAGAGGCATATGAAGGATAATGTGACTCCCCTTAACAGTGAGAATGAACCATTGAACTTCATAGAACTCATGTTTGGCAACTTCCTCCTAGAAACAACATTGGAGCGTTTTCCGACACGGCTAGATCCAACCCCACTAGACACGTAGTTGGGACTCCTTCCTTGCCCAAATGATGGTAATGAAACATGTACTGTACATTGTACCAATAGTAGCAGTAGAAATAGTAGTAGCAGTAGTACTAGCATGTCAAGCGGTCTGTGTACAGACAAGATGTGGGCCATGGTTTTTGATGAATCAAGGACAAATGTTAGATCAAGGACTAGGTATCTCTCAGTCGCCAAAAAAAACATGAATTGCATGATTTAAATCTACTTGAAGTTCAAGTGAATAAACAACATTGCTGAGTACATAACACTTGTGTTGGGCTCATAAAGGACCTTTAGCCTAGATTCAGTTGCACGCAAAGTGATACTACACCCTGCTAACAGTGTTGATGCTTTGAAGCACACAAAAATTGATGAAGGTAAGCACGAGTAGCCCCTAAAAACTACAAATGAGGGCAAGAAAGGCAACACCATTCCCGAGGGTGGGGTTTCTCTCAACAAGCTCTATGGTTTGTAGAATTTCTGTCAAGGGCTAGGAAACAACAAAACCCATAGGACCACCACTACGAACAAACAGAGCAACCCAAGAACCAATCACGATCTGAAGATGGTCAGTCTCGGTATGAATTGTACACCACAACAATGAAAAGTCTTTGACTGTGTGATCAAACAGTACTGGGATGTGTCCGCATGGGTAGTTGATGACCTGAGTTCACACGACATGTGAATAATCCAACATGGGATTACAAGTAAAGGAGGAGACAAGTTATTGCATCAAAATCTAGGTAAAGAACATATGTCATTTGAAATCTTCATATAGAGAAAATTGTCTAAGATTTTGGATGTTTCGGTTACTCATAAAGTTCGTCATCATACATGGGTGTCTAATTTAAGTTCTGCATGAAATAAATCCGGGGAAACCTGCTTACGCTTTGATTTCAAAAACTTGAACCACTCCTGGAATAAAAATAATTACCCCATGCCATCATATGAGCCTACGTTGCACACAGTATTTGAAGTCATGGTGTCATCTTCACTTAAAGGTCTTTTAGAATACCACCAGGTTCCGGTAGCGGAAATCGGTAGCCTAATACTAGTCAGTGAGAAGCTTGGCACACACACACACTGTCTGCAATCACTTGATGGGAAGGTTGACAACCTTCTTGCTAATGACCAAGATCTCAAGCATTGCTTCAATTAGGTCCGCCCACGCCCCATGCCATGTACATAGTCTACTTTCTTCTTGTTGTTTTCATCTTGTTTGCTTTGCTTACTATCTTTGTTTCTACTTTGTTTGTCTGCTTACTATTTTCTTTATATTTGTTTTGTTTCTTGATAAATTACTATTTTTGTTTCCCAAAATAAGGGTTTCCAACTACTACGTTCAGGCTTTTGAATAGAGTATGTGGCTGAAATTTGAGGAGAATTGTGACATTAGAGCACTTGGCTAATCTTGTGTCTGTCTTCTCTGTGCTTGGTTATAACCTTTGGCCAATGAAGTATTGACGAAAAACATGATCCATCTACAAGAGAGGTTTTGGTCCAACCATGAACCTGTGTCCACATTGGGAAGCCCCATGCATGAACGCAGCATTCTGCTTTATGTGTTCAAGCCCATCCAACTAGTAGAAATGGAGAAGGGGAGAAATTTAAACAAGTAAACCTATGTCAGAGGTCTTACATGCTTCTCTTAAGAGACAACGTCTTCTACTGTCAATAAGTCGGGATCCCTCTTCCACCCTAAAATAAATAAGTGCCTGTGAAAAGTCCTCTTGAAAAAATACAAAGGTGAAATAAGGGAATGGCTTCCTGCGCAGAGAGGTGAAGCATGCAACTCCACTGGGGTACTGACCAAGCTCACTGGTAGTGGAGCAATGCATGTGTTCCTGGATGACTCCACTGTGGTACTGTCTAGGCCTGCTGGTAGCGGATCAACACAAGAGATGAAAACTTATACTCTGAAAATCTTCAACTCGCGAGCTAAACTACCCTTCTTGAATTCGAGACACTATGATCAAGATGAAATTTTGATTGTGTTTGGCTGAGTTGGAAAAAGGTCAACCATGTATGTTCATGGGTTAAGAGGGGAAGCTAAAGAAACCTGCACAACAATTCAATACTCCTCGAAACACCAAGGTCCTGTGCTATTAATAAGCCAAAATAGAGAAGCTAGAATTCTACTAGTGTGTTGCCAACTGTTGTAGCAGCTACAACCACCCTCCAAAATTTTGGCCTGTACCTAATCAGATCCTCCCTTGAGATTTCCACTTGATGACTGCACACACTCAGGTTCACACCGTGAGATCATGTGAGTCTTCAAATTCACCTTTCTTGTTGATTTCACCAAGTCTTACATGTTGATGTCAAAGTCATGCTTCTGACGATGTTCTGGTTATGCTTAAAGTCTTCACTAGATCAAACAACGATTAATCACAAATGTCGCACTTGTCACTTACACCGTTAGTTAGTCATATTGAACGTGTGTTTGGATGGTTTGAGTCATCTCATCGTTGAGTCATGCAAGTGTGTGTTTGGAGGATCACATGTGCCTCTTTCACTCGTTCACACACTTATTCATTTTGCTGATGTTTTGATGATCAAACTCCCCTCGCGTAGCCTGATCATCACCCCGCCATCGACTCGATCGACTGTCGCCCAGAACAATGTAGAATCACCAAGCAAGTCTTTTCAAGCAGTGATGCTCGCAAGCAAATCAATCTGAATTCATGCTGATCAACCAAAGAGTTTGACTCGACAACCACCCTGGGACTCACTCCCCTTAAAAATAGCGCAGAGGTTGCCAACATTTCCCACTTTGCTGACTGAGAAAATTGGCCAGATATGCCAGACATACACCTAGTTTCCTTCCTTATCTCTCTCAAGAAATTGCACAATTTTTCCAGCCTTCCCTCCCAAAAGTCGATTGGTTGCTCATCCAAAAAACTACGTAATCTTCATGAGCAGGTGCTTTGCTGCCCAATAGTCCACTCAGCTCAGGAATTGTGCAGAGATGATCAACAGGCAAACCTCCCAGCATTAGTGAAATTTCTCTTACCAGTAGCTCCCAGCAACAGATTGCCAGTTCCCTCAAGGAATTGCACAGTTTCTACTGCCAAGCTCTTGACAGCTGAATACCAGTTCCACTCAGGAATTGCATAGTTTTTACTGCCAGTGACCAAGTAGCCAGCTACCAGTTCCCTATAGGAATTGTGTAGTTTTAGATGTCAGGCTCCCGGCTAGTTCCTCCAAAATATTGTACAATTTCTTTCTGCCAAGCCTCGCTATAGCCTGACTTCTTCCTCCAAAAAATTGCATTGTTTTTTCTACCAAGCCTCGTTTCCTGATCATCTCAGAAACTACGCATATTTTGCCTACCTAGCCTTCCTGCAACCCGGACTATTCCCCTAAAAAACTACACAGTTTTGTCCTCGCCAGACCTCATGGATAGTTACTATCGATCCGAATTTCTCATCTCCATCACCCAATGACTCTTAAGTAGTTTTCATTAGTAGTGCCCAAAGCCTCTAGCCTATGCCGCAACCTTGTTTCCTATCCCATTCACCTGCATCCGAGATGGTCATGTATCATGATAGACTAGGAGGTTTTTGGATTTTATGTTGTATCGTCATGAGTGACTGTAGGAACAGGTACACAACTATACATGGCGCGACAACCAACGAGATGAACGAAGGGGAGCACATGCAAAAGGAAAGGTTCATTGACGGACGAAAAAACGATGAATTCAAAGGGATGTGCTCGTGAATGGATGATCATGAAGAGATGTGTTCATGGATGGACGATGAGAAAACATGCGAGATGTTCTCACGAATGGATAAACAAATGAGCATACACCTTTCACGAACGGACGAACCTGTCAAGCCTTCCAACATAGAAGCAAGGAGAAATGTACAAAAGTGACATCAAGTGAACCAATGACCACTGAATACTCTGTGCAACCATGAGGAGGTGAATATGTGACACACCATGAGGACTTCCATCACCCAGCAACACTGTACCTCGACATGCACACCAGGAGCAACATGAATGTACCAGCACTGTCATGTCGATTCATGTCATGAGTCATGTCATGAGTCATGTCATCGACATCTCTACTATGGGCCATACTGTCTATCAGTGTAAGGTAACATGGAAGTCCAAGAGACCCACTTATTGATCAAAGAGTCATGTAAAGTAAAAAAGTCATGAAAGTCAAATATTCATGAGGGTATTTGAACAACCACAAGGGTTAGTTTCACCCTTGGCTATAAATACCCCCTCATTTGTACATGCAAAGTAATTTTCACCTCAGCTCCTCCCACATAGCCAATAGAATCTATAATATTTTCTTTGAGGAGTAAGCAGTGGCTCCAATTCCCCTCACATGGGGTTAGTGATGTATGGTGTAAGAATGTGTCTTGGAACTTTCGCCTAATTCAGAAGCCTGCTAATAGGCCAACACATTTTCACACATGTATTTTATCTGTTGTAAGACTAATATTTAACACTTGTAATGCATGTTTCTTGAACATGTGTTTAGCACTTGAACTAATTCACTTGTTGTAATACACATATGTTAATGGAAATGTGTTTCATATGCTGTTAAAGTTGTCTCGCCCGTGTAGACTACTCTCCCAGACATCAAACATACCTTTCATATAAAATTTTCTATAACGACCGTTGTACTCGAATGGACTATTTAGGCGAGTGTTATACATGTTACCTTCCCTTCTGTGTTGTGATTATCACATCCGTGTGGACTGATCTACCAGAAGCTATGCATCTCCTATTGTGTTGTATGCTCCTAGCACAGTTGGGACTTCTCCCAACCGAATTGGGATTCACTCTCACCCTCTCCCTCTATAGTGAAAGAACCATTGACACAAGTGACACTTACACTCACCAGGCATGCGAAACTCACTTCATGAAGATGAAACAGATCACTCTCCTGTGCTGACAAGTAAGAGTTGAGGCACACCATTAATATAATAACAACTGGTCCATCATACTAGATGGGACTCCCACACCAAATGGTGTGAGGTCTAGTTGGGGCTTCATACCAGGGTGATCCCCTAAATGTTGGTAGGTCCAGTACCGTCAACACCTCTTGAACTGGTACCAATGCAATAGTATCGTTTGACGCAACTAAATACAGGTAGTAATCCTAATGATAATTAAGGCAATGTAATAAATGTGTATGATTGAACACATGTTTCAATGCATCATAATATTTTTTAGTAGTATTACCCCATATTAAAGGGATCCCTTTTTTTAAATGTGCATAAAACCCTTGGTAAGTGCTGTGTGATTAAGAATAAAGTGATGTAAAAAATTCTCTTTCCCTTGGAAACTCTGGAGTTGGTGTAAGTGGGAAGGAGAAGGAAAATTTATTATATCCTCTACCTTGAGAGGATCGACATGAATGCCTTTTTTGGAAATGGCAAATCCTATTAAGCAACCAGATTCCACACAAACATTTATGTGGATTTAAGCAATTATTGTAGTGCTGCCATTAGAGAATGATTTCTCACAGATGGATCAGAATTTCTTGATGTTTCACAGAATGTGCAGGTAGATTGTCAAGTTACGACTATACAATATGATTAATATCATGAAAAGCATAAGACATAGCTCTCTGAAAGGTGGCACCAACATTCTTACTTCTAAATGGAAACTTTCGATAGGCGAACGAAGCTCCCCATGGAAAAATGAAAGTGATTTTATGCTGATTCGAAGGGATTATATTAATTTTATTATAGCCGAAGAATCTATCCATGAGTGAAAATATTTCATTCCTGGCACAATCATAAACTATTTGGTCAATATAAGGGGCCAGATAGTTATCTTTTGAGAAATCCCCTTTATATCCCTATAATCAAGGCATACTCGAATAGTTCCTTGCTTCTTGGCAACTAGAACGATGTTAGAAACCTAATTAGTCAAAGGAACATGATAGATAAATCCAACCTTCCAAATTTTTTCAACTTCAGCCTTGATGGTGTTGACTTTCCTAGGATGCACAAAACATAGTCTCTGCCTAATAGGATTAGCATCAGGGTAAGTCTTGATGTCATGAACAAAAATACTTGGATCAATTTTGGACATGTATTCATATGTATAGGAAAATATGTCTCTGAATTCTTGGAATAGGGCGTTGTAAGTTCAAATTTCTTCAAGAGAACATGAGGCCTCTATATGAATGTTTTTTGTGATCCTAGGTTTCATTGAGATATAGATTGGAACAATTGTAGATATTAGATATCATTTTTGGGATTCAACTGCGTTAAGTAAGTCATTCAAACGTATGACCATTTCCATGAGAGGTAGTCGTAACTGACTAATTTCTCATGATTTTTGAATAGTTCACTTAGCACTCATGAGAAATTAGTCAGTTACGACTACCTCTCATGGAAATGGTCATATGTTTGAATGACTTACTTAACGCAGTTGAATCCCAAAAATGATATCTAATATAATGCACTGCGTAAATCCCCCATACTTAAATTGTAGATATGTTCCCTAAATTATTATCATATGGTAATTCAAGGCCATTCATAATCTCGGTGAAAACATGGTAGTGAAGTTATTACCAATTGTTTTGAGGTTGGGAAGAGAGGAGGAATGATGATGATAATAGTCCCAAGGCATTATGTCAATTGTCATAACCTCCATAATACTATCATTTGTAAGAAACATGTCATTAAAAGGATCAAGGGATGATATAAATACTAAGCAGGATGACTAAGAATACTTACCATGACCTCACTCACTTAGTCATTTGGTTCGAAACGAGGTTTAGAGGCCAAGTGGATGGATTTATAAAATAATTCAACTGGGGTCAGTGGGATTTGGTCATTGTAAGATGTCAATTTTGAATGAGTAGGTACTATCCAGGGATTGTATTATTCATGTAATTCTAAAATTCTTGATGAAACAATATTGACAAGAGAAGCCAAAGGAGAAAATTTGGGTGGAGGAAGCATAAAGGTTCTCATCAATGATGAATCTTTAAATTTATCCACACCTACAATTTCATAAGAAACATGGGTTTACCTACAAACTACCAGTGGTTTGTGAATCATAAGCATAAAAATTCAGTTGGTCTACTCTAACTAGTTTCCTTTGATAAGGAAAACATATCACATGAAAGAGTGAATACACCACTACAAACATGGAATAAGTCTAGCTTCAACCTATTAAAAGGATATCGTCTCGTTATTCATTAACATATTCTACTTCGAATATAACTATTTTACCTTCTAATTCCATGGGTAGTGGATTTAAAATGTTGTAGTTTTTGAATTATCTTCCGTAAATTTTTTTTAGAGTGGTAGGAGACTGGTTAATTGATGGAGAGCCCAAAGCTTTCCAAAAAGATACAAACATGATAAATGTAGAATCTCCCTTGTCTATCACAATGTGAAAAACATTTATACTACGCACAACAACTTTCATTTGGAATCCAAGTTGATGTAGGAGTCTAGGTACATGATTCTAAAGGTAAAATACTATAAGGTTAGAATACAATGGGTCATGTCAACCAATGGATGATAAAAATTACTTTCGTTGTGATAGTAAACTTTAAAGAACTTCGAGAGACGACATTGATAAAGGAGCTGAAGCCAAGTCTTCAATAATATTACAATTTTGAGCCACTCTAGCATGTAGACTAAAATATGGCTTTCAAATAACACATTTAGGAGGAGGAGGAATCATTGTTTCAGAAGTTGATCACTCAATTTGTAGAGGATCAGAAAGAGGTGGGACTGATGTGAAAGGTTGATTTGTAGTGTTTCCATTCGAAGGATTTTTGGAACCATAATATTTAGATCTTGTAGCTACCATAACTTGAGTATAATGAGAATACATAATCATGATGTTGACAATGTTTTTGGAAGAACAAGATTGTTTTTGAGCAACCACTTTGGTTTCTTGAGATAGGAAAGGACAAATTAAGACAACCCATGTAGAGGAACCTTTAAGAAATTGACTAAGCTTTGCATGATGTGAACATTCCTTACTATAATTATATTCATTGCAAATAAGGCAAGGATATCACAATTTTTGTTTCTTTTCAAAAGGTATGGTTTGAACCAGTTTTTCCTATTGACGGGTATTTTGTTGTTTTTCTTTTCCTTTTTCCTTATTTTTACCTCTAGGATGATGGGGTTTGCTAGTTCATGATTGAACTGCATTAACCTCAGAATCATTAACATGATCATACATAATAAGAGATGAATTTTCAACAGTAACATTCATATTAGACTTGGGATTAGAATGGCTGGAAGGTTTACTTGTAGACTGTTTACTGAAAAACCAATCATACCATCGCCAACATGAGATCGTGTAGAAGTTAATTGAATTGTGTTTGATGATTGAGGAGCTTTTGGAACATCTTGGTACATGAATCTAGATTATGAATAAACGAGTTCTAAATACCAGGCACGAGAAATAACTTTCTCTTCCATAACATCTCCTCCTTTGGAAACATCTTCAGTCATATCACGAAGTAATTATTTGACAAACCATTCAACTAACAATTGATATGGAATATAAGCTTTTACTAAACGTTGACATCTTAACTCATGTATATGATCAGGGATGTGGGTAGAATTTGATTGCATTAAAAAATTCAAGAGGTCAATACTAGTTTCATAGTGAATAGGTAACTGCAAGTGTGTCAAAATGTTTGCTTCTAATGTGTTGAAGTTATGGAAGGATACACATGGTAACTCAATGTACCATTTAGTTATGGGACCAATTAAAGTCCTTTGCAAAAGACCTAAAAAAATGATATCATCATTTAGGGAGTTTAAGGAGCACCATAAATGATAAATCATCACATGATTAAATGAGTCTTCTATAGGATTTCCAACGAATTTTGGTATGTCGCTTAGTAACTTTGCAGGAATATCTAACCAAAAAGGATAATGATAAATCAGGTGACTAGTAATCCAGGAAAAGTTTTGGTAAATCTAAATTTGCAATGAAGGGTAAATACCTATTAAAATCCTATTGAGGATATTGATAACGTTGAGGATAAAGTCCAACTGCTGGGGGAGGATATGTAGGATATCCTAGAATAGATTGAGCTATTCACACTTTCATTCTGTTAGAATAACTAGGGTAACTCACACCAAGTTAAGCTGTAAATGGAAATCCTTGAAATGGTTTTCCACCTTGTAAAGGTTGAAAAGGTTAACCTTGGATAGGTTGACCCATATAAAGTTGACCTTGGAAAGGTTGACCCAGGTAAGGTTGACCATGACATGGAATTTAGGGTACACTTGGGATAGGTTGACCAGAAGAAATCTATGAGATATCCTAGAAAGTTGGACCTATAAGGACTTGAGGTATAGCATAAAAAACTTGATAAACATGTGCTTTAGGTATAGTTTGCATGGTTTGTTGAAATAGTATCTGAGGTATACTTTGAACATTTGTTTGTTGTGAATTTTTGACATGTGGTTAAGGTGAACTTGGAACGAGATGCTGAATAGGTTTTTGAGGTGTTGTTGGAATGGGATGCTAAAAACGTTTCTGAGGTGTAGTTTCACCAATGTTTTGGACAAACTGGAAAGAATATACTTGAGGAGTAGCTTGAGCAGTTTGACCAGAGGGTGACTAGGGTGCACCATCGAGAGCAGGGTTCCAAATGGTACCTCCCATTCCTGGGAATGGAGCACCAATCAAGAGTTGAGTTACAACAGGTTGACTTAGGTCTACCTGAGATATTTTACTAGAGGATGGATAATTTCCACCAGAAAATGGCCCCACACATAGAGGATACGTTCCTTAAAGAGGTTACCCTCCTGGAAGAAAATATGGACCATAGGATAGTTTCCCCCTAGCCATAAGGCAATATCAAGTTGGGGTTTGTTAAGGTATACCTAAAACACTAGATAACAAGTTTAAGTGTTGGTAAAATGTCGATGGAACTTTAGGAATGGAAGTTTATGAAAATTCCATGGTTTGGGTAGTAGGTTCTAGATTAACTTATGATAACCTAAATGGATTCCAGAAGACCAAGTGGAAATCCAAGAAGGAGGAAGATGAAGCGTAACTCCTAAAAAGTTTCCATTAAATGACTGATATTGAATGGGTACAAAGGGTTCACCATAGATAAATGATTTTGGAGGTCCTGCAAACATGGAAATTGTACTTACTTGACTAGGTCCACTCTCACAAGTAGATGAAGGTTGACTTATAGTTGAGGATTCCATTATGGTTCGCTTAACTAAGAAATATAATGGGTACGTAATCGAGGAGTTCCCCTAGCTAAATAATATAAAGGAGTTGTATACTAAGCCTCTGGTCAAAAAGGGGTTGAAAGTTGAACTACAAGGCCCCTTGTAGTAATACGATGATTTGCAAGAAGTTATGGTTCAGTAATATCTTCAATGCAAGCTAGGTGGTAAATCACTTGAAGTTACAAATTTGAGACATAATCTATAGGGGATTAGAAACCAGACCAAGTGAAGTTGAATCATGAATTTCTTAGGTTATTGGTTTGATGAACCACACTTCAGGTATTTTAGTTTCTGAAATTTAAGACTCAGTTACTTTAGTTTTAGGTTCAATTATTTCTGGTTCTAAAGTTTCTATTTCTTCAGGTTCAAATTGAATTACTTCTAGTTTAAAATTTTCAGTTACTTCAAGTTCTATTATTTCAATTTGAATTATCTAAGATTCTGTTACTTCAGGTTATATGAATACAGGACTCATAGTACTAGATGATTCAGGTGTAATTTTAGGGGGTAAACCCTATATCCTACAAGAACATTGATGTGGATCAACAACAATGAATTTTAATTAAAATTGTTAACACGATTAATTAATCGAATTCACATTTACAATTTACACCCAAGGTCTCAATAAAAAGAAAAAAATAATATAACAGACGCTAAAAAATATAAGGATTCAAAACCATGAAAATAACCATTTCACAATGGAATCACTAATTGGAGATGAAACCCAACGTCACAAAGATCAGTGTGAAAATTTGTTATAGATAGAGCAAGTGGAACTAGTTACATTGGCAACCTAATTAATGGTCATGGCTTGGTGCAAGTAACATTAGACATACAATCTTGTATGAAGTACCCTCCAAGAATTCCCAACTGAGTCTAGCCAACATCTATTCCAGGTACAACAAGGAATCCCCCCTCGTTTTCACCTTGGGTAAAATCCCTAAGAATATGATCTCTAAGGTTACCACGTACAACAAATTGACCTAGGGGGACAATCAAAGATCGTACACAAATGAAAGGGAAGAGTAACAAAACTCAATCCCCTTGAAATATTCCTTGCAAGAAGGTAGTCCTTTCAAGTGATTTCTAATTACCTTTTGGTACCGTTTGCAATGCATGAAAATAATGCTACCACAAACAATGAAACAGGGTCAATCAATTCACTAGGTCCGATATGATCTCATGCTTAACTTGCTTGTTAGAGGATATTGCTAGAGTGAAACTCTAATAAATGGATTTACTCCCTATCACAAGATACTAATGTTTGTTTTCATCATTGGAATGTTAACTCACTCTCCTATTCCAAATTCCTACAATGTAATCTAATATGGGTGTAATGAGCCCTAGAAATATAAAAATTATGATTTATCTTATTAGCATTTTTTTTAAGGTTATTTTTATTCAAAAGGGTGATGAAAATTAAAATGATAAAAATTTCGATGAACCAATTGCTAATGCAACCAATATGACAATTCAAAACTCTTGATTCGATGAATTCCTATTTATGGGAAGGAGAAGGCTTCTTTCACTTTTCAACAAATGCAACAATTCTATCTTCAACAAATCTCTTTTCACCAAAAACAAAATGATTCCAAAAGAACTCTCTCAAAATAAACAATACACTTTATACAATGTAAAAAATCAATTCGTAATATAAAACACAATGAACTCTCTAATGCACAAATTTTTAGAATGAAGTAATTAGTGCAAATCGGTCCAAGCACAATTTTTCTTCTTTTTGTGAAAATAATATTTTTTTGTAATATACTAGTTTTTTTTTTCCAAAACATGAGTAATAGGATTTGAAAAATGATAAGTCCAGATAGAGGGAAAAAGATTCAAAATGTCTGATCATCTACAACAATGACTCTTTCCTTCACTAGGTCGATGAAGCAACCAAATCAAAAAATGCAACAATGGAAAATTTGACATGAAGCATCCAAATGAAATTAAAACAAACAATTTCAATTAAAAAATATTAACAGTCAATCCAGGAACCAAATTTATCATCTGATTGAGGCTCAAACAAAGAACAATACAAAGAAATTCCAATTACCCTAGATCATCATTGGTCAACAACCGACACTAGTGCGATGGTCACAACTGTTAAGGTGAAAAGTGCTATGTGAATGCACTGTTCCTCATAGCAGCTTGCAATGAGCGCAAAAATTAGAAAAAAAAAATAGAAAATTATCAAAAGATCACATAGTTCTAGGGATATAGAATTAATAAAGGTTGAACAAAAGACTCAGAACACAACTTGAATTTTAAAAAACAACGGAAACTGAAGAGCATATCTACCCTCATATGGTTGCAAATTTGTTTGGTGGAAAAATATCATCTTGTGGATAGGACATATCTCGCAAGGCTTAGAAACCAAGTCTAGAAACAAATCGACAAATAAATGAAAAAATTCCCTAATTTATGACTGAATCATAAATACAAAGAGGATGCAAAGCTCATACTTCACCAAATGCGTGATGATGATCCTCGTTGTTTTCCTTTGTAGATTTCAACCTTTCTCCATTGATGCTCTAAGAGAAGACCTACAAAGATAAATCCAAACAAGAGATGAAAGAATAAAATACATCAAAGAATCAATCATAAACCATGGAAGAGATCAGGGAGCCTTAAAATAGACATTATAACATATGCATATGGGAAAGAAACAAGTATTTGTATTAATAACAAAGAGTAGGAGTAATATAACCCAAGTTCCTTGATGTTGGAGTCTCCTTGCAATGATCCTCAACCTAAGCCTTTGAAATCAAAAAAATGTAATGAGTATTTTAGCAGCATGTAGGTAAGTTCAAAATTCTAAAATAGAAACCCAACTCTCTTTGGATGCATTGCACTTATAGGAAGGATTGGAAGTTGAGAGATCCATGAAGGGGGGATAGACATCCACAATGAGTGGGATTGATCCACTAAAGGAGGAAGGAGGCTCAGGATATGGGGAAATTGAGCTCAATCTCTACCAATTCAGTTTAGATACCCACTACAAGGCTTCTAAAAGAGGAATTTTCATTTAATTTTCATTTTTTTACCTTTGTAAGAGGATCATAACAATCGAAACATAGGTAGAATGCAATGACATCACCTTATGTTAACTATGCAACATGCATCATCACACGTTGTAAATTGATGATCTGTAATGTCCTAAAAAATTAGGGTTTTTAAGATGTTTAATCCAGGATTATTATACACAATTGAAAGACATTTCTTGCATCTTTCAAGGGGACTTATGACCATAGTTCATTGGATCATGAAAGACCCAATGTTGGCATCATTTGCATAAGATTTACAAATTGATGTATAACAACCCATTTCCATTAATCTACCTTGGATCTTGGGTAAGCCTAGTAAGGACCTCCTTCTAACCTTTGTTGTGGTGGGAATTAGGAGGGGGTGTGTTACAATTTGACCATGGTTCAAAGATGTTGACTAGGATCATGGTGAACGAGGACTAGTTTTTATACCATGGGTCAGAGGCACTGACTAGAATTCTAGTGAATAGTTGATGCTAATGATGTACCATGGATCTAGATATAGATTAAAATTATGATAACTAGTTGATGTTGTTGATTTACAGTGGGTTATAGTTACTAAACATGATTATGGTAATCAGATGATGCTAATGTGTATGATAAATGATGTGTTATTTTAAACCTTTTCTTAGAGAAAATTTTCATCAAGATAGCATTTGAGAAATCATTATGAATACCTCCCTAACTAAGAGAGAGTGTTTATTTTTTGTAGTCATGGTCATCTTTCATAATTTATTCTAGCCCTACAATAAAAACCAAAATGATGAATATGAAACTGAATTTCAAGAAGGTTTCAAGAGAGGGAATATGTATTTTGAAATTTAAATTATTTTTTCCTCCAAAATGTAAAGTCAACCCTACAAGCATTGTTTGTTGGCCTACCCCTATAGAAACACCACTTAGGTTCATTCAATATTTATATGTATTTGCACTCGAATTCAATTTTGGAAAGCGATTCCAGATCACTCATTCCTCTGTTCATCCACAATAAGACAACTTATTGGCAGCTAATTTAGAGCTCTTCTTATCTTCTATACACGTGAAAGGTTTTCTAAAAGAAACAGACTAAGATTCATCATTTGGCAATCCAAAGTTTATGGGAATATTTATTTTCTAAGGAAGAAGACCAAATACCTAAGGAAGAAGGCTAACTATTTGAGGCAGAAGACCAAGTACTCTTGACGTAGATTAATCTCTCAGGAAGAATGAAAGTTATTGTGATAGAGTTGAACTAAATTTTTGATGCTAATTACTTCTGTTTGACTTGTTCATCCCTGGATTTGGTCATAGTTAGTTTGAATTTTTTTGTGTGGAAAATATCACATTTTATCTCTTGTTGAATTGAATGATTTATCTAAGGAAAAGGTCCTAATGGGTTTTCCCCCAAGTTGGTTTTACTGTTGAATTTTGTAAGTATGGCTTGTAAAAATAATCATTATTTTTATCAGTGATGTACTTGAAACAATATATTTCTATGTAAATCATGTTCTTCATTCTCAAAAATATATATATATATATATTTTTTTTTTGTTAAAACAAAAATTAGAAGGCATGTTCTTAATGACCTTGTCATTTATTCTTTTTGGCTCCACAAGATGTCCAAGTAGACCCTCCTTTGATCAAGTTGACTATGCCCCAAGAAACACATATTAGGACCATTCAAGTGTGTATAAATAGGTCATTTGATCTCCATCCAAAGATAAATTCATAATTCATCCAAAACAAGTATATTTGTGTTCTATAGCATAGTTAAGAAGAAAAGAGGCCCAAGAAAGAGAAAAAAAGACAACCAAAGTCCCAAGTGCATAAGAATCTTGGTTGCATAAACATTGGATATGCCCTCTTGTATCCTCACACGTGTGACTGCATAAGGTCCAAATTTTTTTGTGATGAACTGTGAGGTTAGTCTGATATTTTTTGTGGGAGAGACTGACCAAAGTTTGATCCCTATTGCAGACATTGTTGCAGACCTTTGACAAATTCTTGCAGAGTATTGACTTGGCTTCTTAATGGATGGATGATTTTTTCATCTTGCTATTTATTTTGTCTATGATCTTGAATTTTATTGCTCTCTTGTTGAATTGATTTCTCTAGGAAAATGTTGCTAGTTTTTTCCCGCATGTGGGTTTTCCCAGGGTAAATGATTGTGTTCTTGATTTAGCTCTCTTCATGATCCTATTGTCTATGGTTGAATATATTATTTCACTACTACGTATAGCACTAAATTGTGATGACATAGTCTAATAGTATGGCCCATATTATGGCAAAGGTCAAGAAAAATGTCATTTTTAAGGTTTTGGTATACATGTTTGTTGCACGGGGGATTCACTAGTGGAGAAATACCATACCACATGTGTTCATATTAGGGGATATATAATGAGGATAAAATGAAATAATATATTGAGCATGTAATAGGGTGTAAAGGGTTTTTGCATCGGTAGGTATAAAAAATGGAGCTCAAAGTTAATGAAAAATATAAATGGGTATAACAAAATGTTAATGAAAAAATGTACACCTACAATTTTTAGTGAAAATAGGGTTTTTTTAAATTGGGAAGGTGTACTGGGTTCATATTGGTAAGAGCTTAAATATTGTGATTTTTAGAGGTATTTTCCGATATGTAGTCAAATTAATGGTATTGTTTAGTATGCCATTAACACACGTGATATGTGAGAGGTTCATTGAGTGAAGCCCCTGTGGTTTGTGGCATTTACAACAACATATTTTCCATGAGCCATAATTATGACATATTATTTCTAAGGTATCACGATTGCAACAAATTATGTATTTGGTCGCAAGTGTGATGAACCATGTCTGTTGTCACAATCGAGATGAATGACGTCTGTTGTTGAAATTGCAATGACTATATATATATATATATATATATATATATATATATGTGTGTGTGTGTGTGTGTCACACTGTTGACAAGGTTAATCCTCTCTGCGGACAAAGACGATCCCTCTAGCCCAATGAGTGGGTCTAGAAACTAAAGGGACAATCTACTAGACATCTTCCTAGATTATAATTGAAAAGTAGAACAAGAGAGAAGTCCTACCTTGCTTTGATGCTAATCCTATTTCCTTTGTTGAGATCCTCGAACTGCTTATGTCACGTACTTGTTCCCACTTCTTTCAATGCTTCTGTACCTGTACAAGTGACAAAGAGATGACAAATCATATCAAAACCAACAACAAATCCAACAATAACCTACTTAGTTGATGAAGGAATTCCAAGTGAATACATACATGAACATATATATTTTGGGAAGATGAATGAGCAGTTGTATTATTGTGTGGTTATGTCTTCCAGATCCATCACATTTTATTGTTTTATGTATCAATGTTTTGAACCATAGCCTTGATGTTGAAAGGCTCTCCTTGAGTGGTAATCCAAGTCCAAGCCAAGAATCTCTCCAACACTCCTCCAAGTCTAATGGATAACCTCTAAGCACGAGCTCGAGATAGGGGTGAAAATGGACATAGATCAACCATTTGGGAATGGTAGAGGGGGAATTTATAGGTTGGGAGAGGGAGTTAGGCCTCCTCCAAAGATAGGATTAGGCCCAAATCTCAAGGAGGTAGCTCAGAGGGATGAGACCAAGAGGTCAAATTAGGAGGATTTGAACTCATCTATGCGAAACCACCTCTAGCTCGTCGCTCTAGAAGCTTCCAAATCACGAAGCTTCTCATCCTCTTTGGGAAAACTTCCTTTATGAGACCATCATGAGTATGAGAGGGAACAAAGTGATGTCATCGATGACTTAACAAAGTGCAATAGGTGATCATTGTGGTTTTAAGCTTCATAAGGGCGATGACTCTCATTTTAGGGTTTCAAGAGCCATTTCTTCAGGGAAAGCTCCAGAGATTTTCCAAGCAATGTTAAAGGAGGGATATGAGTTGTATACATGGATGAGTATATTGTATAATGATAATGTTTCAGTCACTTCAGGGTATGTCATAGGGAACTATAGGAGGCATGACAAAATACTATGTAACAGATGCCCCCTAAAGCATGAAGGAAAAACGAGGAGTGATGGCTGAGATGCTTTACGAGATTTTGACAAGGATGAGGACACACACTGTCAAGAGACGTACAAATGAAGGATACATATACATATACATATCTGAAATCAAGACATGAATCCATGGCATGGACACAACCATTTGGATGATGAATACTAGATAAAAGACCAATGGTATAGGCACAACCATCCAGATAACGAGGATCATCATATATATAAAGTCTCACTATATGGTCATAGTCGTCTATATAGTAGAAACATGTGTACACTCATGAATACCATAAAAATCCATGCAACATGAGCCATAACAGATAAGACTCAGGGTCTTGCACTCCATCTTAACCCAATCAATGTACAAATTCTAGCATGTGAATAAACATGTTAAATTCGAACATGGTAGAAAACCACCTCATTACCAGACAATGATGTGGACCATTAATAGGTATGGGAGAAACAATGAATAATGAAAATGTCTCTCAAGGTATAATAGTATAATCTGTGAATGTGATAATGAAGCTGAGGTCGAACACTTGTGGAATCACCCGATCGAAATCCAATAATGAAGACCTATTATCGAATGCGAAGAACTGGACATTAGGGCATGCCGAATCTAAGGTACTGAAAGGGAGTTCCTAAGTCATCTTCCTGGATAGTGAGCTGAATTTGTCATGAAGTGACCCATCAAATGAGGGCAATGAGGAACCCCCCATCATCGACATGAAACAAGGAATAATGTGGTATTATATTTTGCTACCATAGCAATGACTCAAACAATGTATAGGTAAGTAAGTGTAGATTGGACATCTCTTGAGCATATTGGCCACATGACTCCAAAGTGTGGCAACATATGTATCAACATGGGACTAAAGGTTATGATGACAGTGTGGAATAGTCAAATGAGAGGCAAAATGGATCACCCAAACTTGGGAGGACGAGTGACTGAGTGAGGATATCCTAAACCCAACACAAGAGTAGAAGAGTGTCATGTTCAAGAGAGACATGCTGCATATACAAAGGAAGTATCATCCTCATTTTCCCCTACTATTTCTAGTGAGCACCCCAATTATTTTTATCACAAGCTTGAAGGTGATAACATATGCTTGTTATGTAAGTTCATTCTTTGAATGAATCCATCCTAGTAAGTTTTAGGAGCCCTGGGAAGGAGAAGATTGGTCTCATCATGGTGACGGATCTTTCATCACAAAGCTTTAATGAGTTCGACGTAAGAATAACTCAACATCTTTTTCATGTTTAGAGGGTTTGAAAGAGAAGTGAAAAAGAAAACTCCATCATGTTTCTTTTCATAATTTGTCCCTCGAACTCGAAAAGGTAGAAAACAATATCCGAGGGAACCTCTTGACCATGTCAACCAAGGTGTACCTTTTTCATAAATAGTCACTCTCAATCCAAAAAAGGGGTAAACGTATACTGAGGTGATGTCGATTCATTTAATTTAATGAGTTCGAAATGACAAGTACTCGACAATATTTTCAATTTTCGAGAGTAAAAAAAGAGGTGAAATATGACACCAGGGGGGTTCCTTTTTTGTTTATTTAATGAGTCCAGAAAAGAGATAAAATAAAACTCACAGAGTCGGTCAATAATGATCACTCTTCACATTGAAGGCACCTGTAACTGCACAAGAAACACACCCATCACTGATATTGATAAAAAATATTGCAATATTCAATAATATTTGACAAAATAACTTTCAAAACTTATAAATAGGTGAAATTAATTTTATCTATTACCATTTTACCAATATGAGCTCTGAAAGTGGTTTTGTGCCCTAATTCTCTTGATTTTCTAGTGGTCGATGCAGGAGATCTAGGGTACCATTTCACGATCCGTATACGACAGGTAAGAGCCTCATCCTTGCTCTTGCATTTCATTACTTTTTTATGCAATTTAATAGTAAATTTTAGGCTAGAAAGGAGGATTTTAAAATTTTAGGTCGTTGGTGACCATCATGGGTATGGTCATTGGACCCACGATGGTTGCACTCGAGCCCGAAGGCTTGCACGATACAATCATGCTATTTTGAAAAATAGGCACGATGACATTGAGAGCGATATTTTGAAGTTAAAAACTCTCTTTAAGAAAAATTTGATGATTTATGTCCATGCAAAAATCATTAATAAGTGTTTAAATGTTGTTTTGTAGGAGAATATGGTCTTCGAGTGGAAATAAAGAGGCCATGAGGCTAAGGATTTCCAAGCATCTCATGATCCAACATGCATATAAGCTCTGAGAGATTATGGATTGCTAAAATTCTTCAGGATCACAGGGTTGAGGGCTCAGATGGAGTTTCTACCCTATCTGATCGGCCTTTGGGATGTAGATCGAGAGATCTTCATTATCAAAGGGAAATAAATGGAACTGGAGGAGATGGACATTTATTTCATCACATGATCATTCTGCTGAGGAGAAGCTGTTCAACTCTTTGGATCTCACCAAGGAGGTGAGAGTACCAGGAGTCTAGTCCAGAGATATTGTCCTGGTGCCGAGATAACCAATAGAGGTAAGGTGAAGATTGCAACAATCACCAACAACCTCATTCAGAGAACAATTTTGTTCACCATGGTGCTTGTATCTATCATGTAAGTTATTAAAGTCAGTATTTTCATACTGCCATCAGTGATCAAAACTCCTCTTTTATATCATATTAGTGTCCCATGTTGAAATTTTTATCATTCCACCTAGGTAATCATGTAAAAATTTACTCACTAATGGTAGCCCAAGTTGAAACCCCATCCCCTATCAAAAATCAAAATTTGTTGGCCCACCTTCATGTGTCTTGCTGAGCATACATTGACTACAAAAGATCATTTCATTGTGTTTTATGTCAGTCATGTCCACCAGAACTCCAGTCATTCAAGGTCCCATTAGGTTACTAGGTTTTATTTTCCAAGGTACAATAAAACACCATTTCACTGCATAAGGCCAAAAAATTATGAGAGAGAAGAAAATAAAATCCCCTTTTTAGTTAAATGAGGGTTTACAAACATGTAATCATGGTTTCTAAAATTCCAATTTGGATTTTAAGAAACAAATTCTTTCCAGTTTGTAATTTTATTTAAAAAAAACAGAGATGTAATCATATTTTTTTATATTTATGCAATTTCATGTCATTATATGTAATAAGCGACTTTTCTCAAGTTGTCAACTCTGTTCAAAAATGCCAAAAGGCTAGAAGTCAAAGGTCAAAGTATGCCAATGTATACCAAGTGATCAATTTGTACAAGAAAGGGTCAAATGTAAAGACATAGTTTCCAAAGGTAAATTGAATGACAAAGGAAAGAAAATGGGTCCCAAGGCCCAAAACATCAATTTGATCTAGTATAAAAGCCACCAAGACATCAAAAGTAAACCAATTTGCACTCCCCAAGATCGCGCTCACACTCCCTTGGCTCAAAAAACCAGTTTTGCAGGCTTAGAGGAGAAAACTTTCTTGGCACTATGCTTAGAGTTCAGGCATCGCGGTTAGAAGCCAGGTGTTGTGCTTAGAGATATGGGTGCTCAACACTGGCATTGCACTTCTTGGTTAGGCGTTGCGATTTTTCCCAGTGCATTGCACTTTTGCCCAGAAACCCTACAATGTGCCAAAAACACCAACTCCTCTCAAACCTCCTCAAGAGTGAGTTTTCCTCCTCTATCAAGTAATTAACCCTCTCTTCCACTCATTTGATTTCCCAAATCACATTTTTTCTTGGTGTTTGAAATCCTAAGTAAAATTGGTCCCTAGGCAATGAACAAAACCCTAAGTTTACTCCTATCTTACAAAAATGATGCCTACAACCCATGAAATCCCTTCTCAAATCACTATTGATACCATCCCAACCCCTACACTATCTTTCCTTAGTCCCTAAACACTTTTCCTACAAAACCCTAAGACCTAGGTTTCTAAAAAAAATCCCTATGCAACCTCTATCCTAAAACCTATAAATTAATTCTCATTTCCAACTCCCTTCACATTTTCACCCCTCATGACCTGTCACGATTCCACGACCCACCTCCTCATCTCCCCAAATTTTATAGTCATATCCCCATTTCCTAGACCTATTGCCACCTTCCATTCTCACCTACCTTATTAGTAGAATCTCTTGAGAAAACAATATGGAGGAAGACAAAGATTATATGGAGGAAGAGAACACACAAGAAGAAGAAGACAGGGGACAAAGGATGCCACACAAAGGTGGTAGTATCCTAAGGCTGGAGCCCACTAGCATCAAAGAACTTATGGCTTCACCAATGGCAACCTCATGTTTTCACTATGTGGTTTGCCTTGATTTTTGCAAATTGATTGAAAGAGTTCAGCATCACCCAATTTGGACCAGACTCTTTGCATCACACCTTAAAGACAATCAAGTAACCCTAGAAGGAGTGACCTTCACTTTATCTACTACTATCATTGTTGCTACCACAAGCATTCCAAATATGGGTGAGAAGTGGTTTAAATCGAAGGATGTGGATTATTAGTATTATGAACCATTTATCAAACCACTGTAAAGGAATGAAAGGAGGAAGGTGTTCCCTTTCACTTACCTTCTAAATAGGTATGCTCCCTTGATGAAAATCATCATCAAGTACTTCTCTTGTGAATGCAAGTTTTCTAGGCTCTATACTTATCACATTAGACTGCTTATGCACTTCACAAGGGTCAAATTCCTCAATATCCCATACTATTTGTTCAAAAGCATAGATAGAATTGCCTCCATTATGGAAAAGAGAGATTTTGACCAGCAAGGGAACAACTTTTTCCATCACTTATTGATCAAAATCATTGTCCTTCATCACCTTGATCAGCTGCATATTTCATGGGACAATTTCATTGCCAATGACATCTTCATAGCTCCACCAACTCCACTTTCCAAATGTATGCCTTCCTCATCTCATCCCATTGATCATCATGCTAAATCCATACCCCCTTCATCTCAGCCCATTGCTTATATTCCTCCATTCAATATAGCCACCCTCATTATCACCACCATCATCACCATTTCATGATCATGCTGGTCACCTAGCAGAGTTAAGCTCATCAGGCCTAGGAGGACATATGTGAGCACATTGGTAGATAATTATCAGAGAGGTCACTTGAAGGTGTTTTCCCTGAAGATTGTGGGAGGGGCCTTTTCTTCTTCATCAGAAAATTAGGTGTAGAAGGGCAAGGGGAAGACGACAGAGGCTGAAATCTAGCAGCAAGTGGAGGACCTCGATGATATAGAGTAGGCTTTTGGCCTAGTTGACCTAAGTGAGCATGATGATAGTGAAAACATAAGCATTGTCATTACAGAAATAAGGCACTCATAGGAGAGCTCCAGTTCAACTTGCAAAAGGAAAAATACATCATTTCATACTATGAGTAGGAGAGCAAGAAGTATGAGACCAAACAAGAGCTCATGGAGATTTAGCTCATCAAGGAAAAGATGGAGGCTGAAAAGGCTAAGTCTTTACTTGATGAAGCATATGGAGAATATGGTGAATAGCTGGAGGAAAAAGTGCCAAGGAGAAGGCTAAGGACTAGAGGCCTAAAAATAGCATTGGAGCTAGAAAAACAAAAAGAGGCTGAACTAGCCAATCAACTTACCCTAAATGAACAATTTTCCAAGATGATCAATGAGAACCAGGTGCATTGGATCAAAAGGGTAAACCACCATCTTGAAAATCTCCTTGACAAGACCAATAGGGATAATGAAATTCACAAGAAGATGGAAAAACACTAAGCCTATAGAGAGAGGATTTCCACGACAAAACTCAAAGCTGCAAAGGCGAAAATTGTAGCCCTAACCAGGAAAGGGAGGGAGATACACTTGAAATTATTTCTTAGGCATCACTCATGGTTTGACACACATCATCAACATTCCTCAGGCCAAATTTTGGGAAATTTTGAAGTTTTGAGCATTTTTGGCAATTTGTGCACCAGTCACACTGCCCGTTGTGATTTTTCTAGGGACCTCCAAATGAAAAATGGCCACCACCATTGGATTTAGAATGCCAATTACAGTGAGGAAAACCACTTTTCTATTTTTTTTGGGTCAACTGGGTAGTCAAAAGGTCAAAAAAACCCAAAAAAACATGTTTCTGCCATGTTTTGGAGGTTGGCGCTGCGCTTTTGACTAGTCTTGGTAGAATAAAATTTGGGAGGGTCAAAATTTAACCATTTTTGAAACTAAGGGTAGATATTGAAACTAGACAGGACAGGCTTTTCAATGAGCTATCTTGGGACAGATTTGGATACCATAAACCCCCTCAAAAGTGGAGCTAACATTGGCGTTGCGCTTTTTACACAAATTTTCTTAGTTTCTGAGTTTTATAAATTTTCTTAGTTTTGACAGTTTCACTTTGGAAAATCATGTTTTTACCCATGTAATTGATGGATGTAAATGTAATAATGATGTTTTTACTATTACCTAGGGAAATACATTAGGTGAAAACTCTTCTTATGATGTAATGAATTAGTTTGATTAAGTTAGGGATGAGTCATTTTGACCAAACTACACTCTAGCTATCCGTATCGTTTTTGTTGCAACTCCTCCTCCTCTCATGGAATCGACCCCTAAGGCCAGTATGAGTTGGTTTGAGGCCTATATTATGTATTTTCTCATTTATTCTACAGGTTGGATGCCATTGGATATTGTACTAGTGTTTTGGACTTTGGCATGAAATATATTGGATGAGTTGCACTTATTTTGGTGGGATTACTATGGCATGCTATTTTGACATTGTTTCTTCTTCAGTCACATATGTATGAATGTTTTGTACCCTTCATGATTCATTTCACTCTAAATATGTTTGGTGTTCAAGGTGTGATAAGCATAATTCATCTTGTATGCTATGTTTTGCGAAAATCATCATAGATTGTTTCATTTCTTCAGTTTAAAAATAATTCATGATCTTCATGCTCTTTTTAGGACCTCACTAGTATAAACTATCTCATCACTATACTACCAAGTGTTATAGTAACTTTCCTACCTTTCCCATCAGATGTCTGTAATTTTGATTATCTTTTACCCTAACCTAGTTCACTCTCTGACGTAATTCACTCATCCAGTGACTACCCCAACCAAATCAAATCAAACAAACCCTGAACTATTATATCTAGCCTAAAACCCTAATATATCTAGTCCTCCTGGCTATGAGCCTTTGGAGAGAGTGCTCTCCAGCTTGGTAGGGATAGCTACCAAGTTAAAAGTTTGGTTTGTGGTTAGCACAGTTGGACTCCTTCTCAGCCTTGGAGATCTGGAGGAGCGATAACATACTGGCGCTGTTGCGAGGGAACAAAAGATTCATTTTCCATGGGTGTACGACTAGTTCTCATTTGGTTTTGGTCCTCTTGATGATGGGACTAAGCTTCATAAAGGATGATTTAGTAATTGCAGTGTCAAGATTTTATAGCTAGCCTCGAGGAGACAAATGAGACAAATTCTTAATCCTGATCTAGTTGATTCAGTTGAGGACAATCAGAGCTTGTTCAAAGAGCAAAGAAGGTTACAAATCACAAGTTTGATCAAAATTTATTTCATTGGTAAGCTCTCAATCATTACCAATTTTAGATTTCGCTATTGAAGACTTTCCTTTGAAAACAATCTCTTTCAGCTCAAAGTCTTAGGTCTTTTACCTCATATGGTTTGTGGCCCTGTTAAGATATTGACTCCGAAAAGATATACCAGGTCAAAACTTGACCCAAATCCTCCTTCTACAGTTGATAGTCCTGAAATATTGATAAGAAAGCCTAAAGTCTCTTTCCCCGAGATTGAAACCACGAAATTGTAAAGGACCACTTCGTTACCATATCAAATACATAGTATCGAGGATATACATTTCGACATTAAATTTGAGTTATACCTATTCTATTCAAAGTCTGAGTCTTGTATTATTGAAGAAGTATTTGATCCCATAAATTTTGACTCATACCTTCCTACCTCAAAGTCTTTGTTTAACCAACCTTCGGTTGCTTCTCAGTCTTCAAACTTGAACATGAGGTTTGGTGTAACTTTGTGAAACTTCAAAGCCTATCTGATCAATTTAAAATCACCGCTAAACATGCCTAAATTTAGTATCAACTTGAAATCTTACCTTCTTGCATACCCTGTACTACACCTCCGAAAACATCCCCATCACCTCCTCTATCTTCATCTCAACAAGCACAACCATAGAAGTTCCCATTCACCATTCTCCAGGAGTTATGGTGTGATTTGCACCCTTAGCATTACCTGGTCAGTTGGTAGCTTGACCTCAAACCTATGGCTAGAGGCTTCCTCTGTTTGATGGTAGCCTAGAAGTCACATCACACCAACATATTGATAAAATGGATTATTTCATTGACTTAGAGGAAGTCAATGAAGATGATGTTAAAATGAGGCTAATGGCTCAAAGTTTTTCTGGAGATGTCAAAAAATGGTTCCGTAACTTGGCAGCTTGCTCCATTGATACTCCTCAAAGGTTGAATGATTTGTTCTTAGCCAGGTGGTGGGAAAAGAAGAATCCATTGCAAATCTTGGTGGAATACAACACATTGAAGAGGAATCCTAATGAGACAGTTCAAGAATTCACTATAAGGTTCAATAAGATATACAATTCCATTCTGAATAACATGAAACCTCCACCTAATTTGGCACTTTAGCATTACCCATATGCTTTTCATCCAGAGATGGCTTATTCATTGAGGGAATGAGATCCCACAACTCTGGAAGACATGAAAAACAATGCGGTAAGTGTGGAAGCAAACTTGATGATTAAAAAGTCTCAATTGAAACATGAGAAACCAGAAAAGAGAATAACCATCAAAGAAGAACCTTCTTCTTCCACCAATCTTAAGCTAGATGCATTTATTAGAACCATGGAAAGAATGGCCGATCCGATGATAAATTCAGATAGACCTCAGGACCCCAAAGTTAGAAATCCTAACTTTAGAAATCAGCAACAACCTCAGTACAGGATAAAGCAAAGAGAGAAGAAAGCTTATGAAGTGTCAACTTCTCAGCAGCCAATTCAGACACCCTTGCAGAAGAATTATGCTCAAGGAGAGTTTGATGATGAAACAAACTCGATCGTTTAGGAAAATCACTTCTTTAGGGAAGATCACCATCCCATTTTCTTGACTAAAGATGAGAACTATGTCGAGAAAGTGGAGGATCTTGAAGATGAGGATTACATACTGGCAAGTGACAATGCATTGGAGACCCAAACCAATGATTATCAAAGAGGATATTTTAACGCACTTAGTTCTCAGTAGAGGCAATATTCTTTGAGGAATAGAGATGTCCCAATCACTCCTATTTAGAAAAGGACATCACAGTAGAAAGATACCCAACAAAAATCAAATACTAAAGGTAGCGAAAGCAAGGGTAAAGAGCTGGCAATAACCGATCAAAGCAGAACAAAACTGCCATCTACATGCAGTCCAAATAAGGATCATGAAAATCAAAAGAAGGATCATATACCAAGAGATCTTCTCAAGAAGAGGGACAATGTCCAAGGAAAGGTAGATAAATCTAGTTCATTCAATCGAGAAACTGAAATTTCAAAGTTGAAAGTGTCAATCCCTCTTACTGAACTAGTCAAAAATAGCCATTACAAGTCTGATATAGTTAAAATGCTCAAATTTGATCCTATTTATGACATGGTTAATATTGAAGATGACCATCTTGAATTGATTTTTGGTCCATCCATAGATCGTGAGTCAGCACAACTCCATGCTTGACTCCAGAGCCTCTCATAATTTAATGCCAAAAGCCATCATGGAAAGGTTGGGTCTAGATATAACTCATGAGTACCATGACTTGTACTCTTTTGATTTTTGAAAATTCCATTTTCTAGGTCTAATCAAATATTTGGTAGTATCCCTGGATCAAATCCCTGCAAATAATTTTTTAATGGATGTGGTGGTAGCTGATATACCACCACGGTTTTCCGTGTTATTGTCTATATCCTGGGGAGTGAAACTAAGAGGTACACTGTAGTTGTACGAGAAAGTTGTACCGAGAAACCAAAATGAAGTTCATGATAAATAGAAAGGATAAGCCTAACAATCATCCTATAAATTTTGTACACATTGATTTAGAGTCTTTTATTTTATATAACGATAGTGGACTGAACGATGTAGATCGTCAGCTTGTGGAGATTAAAGATGTACCCAAGATTTTCAATTATATAAAGACATTTTTCAGATCAAGAAAAAGAAGAGTCGCCATGCTCATTTGAACATCGTTCAGACAAGGCAGAAAAAGGTTCAAATCAACCATCAGAGAAGGTAATGGAAGGTTTAGAACAGTCTGAAGGGAAAGTTTAGAAAATTGACTCAAGACAGAAAAAGATGAACAACTCTTGGAAGAGGGAAATGGCATTTTGACCATGGACTTTGATGGTGCTCTTGGGAAAGACAGAGCAGGTATTGGCATTTGGATTGAAAGTCCACATCATCATCAACAAGGTAATCTCCTTCAACATGTTAGATTGTGCTCATACAAGTTAGTTTTTGATTACACTAACAATGAGGTGGAGTAGGAAGAGCTGATCATAGGTTTGAAGATCTTTAAGAGGTTAGGTGAATGAAGAATTTACATGTATGGTGATTTAGAACATGTAATTAAGAAAGTTAAAGGTGAATATCAAGATCACCATCGACGAATGAAACAATATAGAAATGCGGTTTTAGATATTCTTTGAATGTTTCCCGAATATACACTCTTAGTTGTACCAAGAACTCAAAATCGTATGGCGAATTCATTAGCTACAACTGCAAGTAATTTTGAAATTACCATTTTTTCAAACAAAAAATTCAAGATGCATGTGAAGCATCAACCCTCTATTCCTGATAACTTGCGATATTGGGAAGTATTCTGGGATGACAAATAGGTGAATAACTTTCTTTAGAGTGAAGGAGAGTTTGAAAATTGTTCTATGGATGATGTTTATGATGAAGGTGATCAAGTCATCGAGGAAACTCAAGTTGATATACTACAGCTGAAAGATAATGATATTCTGAAAGGTCTTGTACCATTGGAAGACTTGTTTGATGAAGATAAAGCAACAAGGAAGCCTACATTGGTTCCTACAGAGAAAGGTGTTGAAGATGTGAACATTAGAAAAACAGACAAACTAAAAATGATCAAGCTATCCAAAACATTGCCTCCTGAGGTAAAAGAGAAATACATACATCTATTGTTTGAATTTTCTGATGTTTTCACTTGGGATTATGCAGATTTGAAGGAGTATGATAAGAAAGTAATTCAACATACCATCCCAATCAAGCCCAATAAAAATCCTTCAAAAAAAGGCTAAGGAGGATTAACCCAAGGTTTTTTCCATCCATAGAGAAGGAAGTTAACATAATTTACAAGGCAGGCATCATTGTTCCTATCAAATTTTCTGATTCGATATCAAATCTAGTCCCGACAAGAAAGAAGACCGGGGAGATTAGGCTCTACATAGGCTTTAGAAACTTGAGCAAAGTATCTCTGAAAGATAGTTATCTGCTTCCAAAAATGGACCATATCCTTCAGAGAGTTGTGGGCGCTTCCCATCTGTCACTTTTGGATGGCTACTCAGGTTACAACCAAGTTTTAGTGCATGAAGATGATCAGGACAAGACAACATTCACCACACCTTGGGGCATGTTCAAATATGCAAAGATGCCATTTGGTCTCAAAAATGCAGGGGCCAATTTTCAGCGTGCCATGGACATAGCCTTTTTAGATGAAAAATATGTTTTCTTGGTTGTATACTTAGATTATGTAACCGTATTTTTACATTCAGGTGACCAACATTTGCATCATTTAAGAGTCATTTTTCAGAAGTGCAAAAAGTTCGGGATCTCTCTCAATCCAAAGAAAAGGTTTTTTGCTATGGAGGAAGGAAAACTTGTTGGCCATATCATTTTGAAAGACATTATCTGGATTGATCCTTCATGAGTAGAAGCCATTCAACAAATTGATTTCCCTCCTGGAAAGAAACAAATCCGAGCATTCAATGGTCAGATGAATTTCTTACACAAATTTATTCCTAATTTAGCTGAAAATCTGAGAGAAATTTCCAATATGTTGAGAAAGGATAATGAAGTGAAATGGTTCAAAGAAGCCCAATAGTCCTTTCATGTGGTGAAGCTTGCCTTAACCACTGCCCCTGTTTTGATTAGTCCTGATTCTAAGAATACCATGGTAGTAGTACTAATGCAAAAAAGGGATAAAACCGAGCTGCCAATAGCATTTTTCATTCGCAACATCAGGGATGCAGCCCTTAAGTACAACATCATTGAGAAACAGGCCTTGGATTTGGTAAAGGCGATCAAAGATTCCAGAGTTTACATTTTACATTCGCATACTCTTGCTTATGTACCTAATGTAGCGTAAAAGAAGTCATTGTACAGAATGACCTGGAAGGTAGAAGAGATAGATGGATGGCAGCATTATTAGAATATGATATTGAGATCAACCCTACAAATCTTATCAAGGGTCAAGGCTTAGCCAAACTAATGGCCGAGTCAAGCCTTCATGCTCTAGACATCAACCTTGTGGAAACATTATCCGACAATCAAGAAGAAGTGGATATCATTCAGGAATCTGAAATATTTCTACCATATCCATGATATTATAATATTATTTATGTACTTCAACATCCAAATCTCCCTCCAAGCATGTCTAAGGTTAAGAGCAGGTCATTAAAGTTGAAGGCTTCCAAATATTGTATCATGGAAAATTCACTTTACTGGAAAGATCCCGGAGGTGTGTCGCAGAAGTATTTGACCAAAGGTAAGTCCAAAGAAGTAATAAATGAATTCCACAAAGGAGATTGTGGGGCCCACTTGTACTGGAAGACCACAGCCAACAAAGTACTGGGAGTGGGTTACTATTGGCCAACAGTTTTTGTAGATATCTACAAGGCAGTAATGAGTTGTCATGAATGTCAAGTCTTCCAAGGTAAAAGAAAGCTTCTTCATTTGCCTCTACAACCAATATCAGTTAATGCACCTTTTCAGCAGTGGGGTCTAGATTTTATAGGTGAGATCAATCCATCATCGTCTGCACAACAAAATTGGATATTGACAGCTACAAACTACCTTACCAAGTGGATTGAAGAAATCCCAACGAGACAAGCAACTGATTCAATTATCATTCAGGTTTTAGAAACTAATATCTTGTCCTATTTTGGTTGTCCTAATAAGATTATCATAGAAAACACGACAAAATTCAAGTCCAAAATGATGACTGAGTTTTGTGACAAGTACAACATGAAGTTGGGACATTCTAAAACATAGTATCCAAAAAGAAATGGTTTGGTCAAGTCCTCCAATAAATCCTTAATCAATATCATCAAGAAACTCTTGGAGGCCAACAAAAAGAATTGGCACAAAAAACTGATCAATGAATTGTGGGAAGATTTGGTGAGTAGTAAGAAATTTCTTGGGATTTATCCTTTTCAAATTGTGTATGGAGTAGATACTATTTTTCCTTCATCATCAGCACTCCCAATCATGAAACTGTTACAAGAAGCCGGAAGTGAAGAGAATGACATTCAACACCAGATAAATCAAATGGTTCACCTAGAGACGACATGGGATGAGGTGTTTCAGAACATCTCCAAGCTTCATGAGAGAATAAACAGGATCTATGACCAGAAAGCAAAGAAAGATGATTTCAAAATCGGAGATGTGGTGCTTCGTTGGGATGCCATAAATAAAGACAAGGGTAAGCACGACAAATTTGATAACTTATGGAAAGGCCCTTATCAGATTTCAGCTTTCCAAGGACAAAATTCTTTCTTGTTGGATGAGATGAATGGAGAACCACACTTAGGAGGACCAGTAAATGGTAGGCTCCTCAAGCATTATCTTTTCTGAATCTCTTGGTTTCATTGTACATACATTTTGAATTTTCTGCAAGTGTGAAGTAGAAGATCATTGTTGTTCAGGGCCTGAAGTGAAGTCCATGGAGCTTCACTAATTTTATGCCATTTACAGTATTCAATCCTCATTCAAGTAAGTTAGTTTTAATTTAGTCTTCAGTTGGTCTGAGTTATTTGAGTTGTCAGCATTTACTCATGCATTCTAGTTTGAGTTTTTTTGACCGTATTGGCCCATGTGGTTAGGCTACTTGGTCTACGGTGTTCTTGACACCTCCAAGGAGATGCCATCCCCACATAAGGTTGATGTTAGAGTCAGTATTTTCATACTCCCATCAGTGATCAAAACTCCTATTTTACATCATATTAGTGTCCCATGTTGAAATTTTTATCATTCCACCTAGGTCATCATGTAAAAATTTACTCATTGATGGTAGCCCAAGTTGAAACCCCATCTCCTCTCAAAAATAAACATTTTCTAGCCCACCTTCATGTGTCTTTCTGAGCATACATTGATTATAAAATCTCATTTCGTCATGTTTTGTGTCAGTCAAGTCCACCTGAATTCCAGTCATTCAAGGTCCCATTGGGTCACTAGGTTTTAATTTCAAGTTATAATAAAATACCATTTCACTGCATAAGGCCAACAAAGTATGAGAGGGAAGAAAATAAAATCCCCTTTTTAGTTAAACGAGGGTTTACAAACATGTAATCATGGTTTCTAAAATTCCAATTTGGATTTTAAGAAAGAAATTCATTCCAGTTTGTAATTTTATTTAAAAAAAACAGAGATGTAATCATATTTTTTATATTTATGCAATTTCATGTCATTTTATGTAATAAGTGACTTTTATCAAGCTGTCAACTCAGTTCCAAAAAGCCAAAAGACCAGAATTCAAAGGTCAAAGTATGCCAATGTGTACCAAGTGATCAATTTGTACAAGAAAGGGTCAAATGTAAATACATAGTTTCCAAAGGTAAATTGAATGAAAAAGGAAATAAAGTGGGTCCCAAGGCCCAAGACATCAACTTCATCAAGTATAAAAGCCACCAAGACATCAAAAGAAAACCCATTTTCACTCACAAAGATCAAGCTCACACTCCCTTGGCTCACAAAATCAGTTTTACAAGCTTAGAGGAGAAACATTTCTTGGCGCTGCGCTTAGAGATCAAGCACTATGCATAGACGTCAAGAACTGCACTTAGAGATCTGGGCACTTCGTTTTTCAACATTGGCGCTGCGCTTTTTCCCAGCAAGCCTTCAAAGTGCCAAAAACACCTCCAACTCCTCTTAAATCTCCTCAAGAGTGGGTTTTCCTCCTCTAGCAAGTAAGTAACCCCCTCTTCCACTCATTTGCTTTCCCAAATCACATTTTTTCTTAGTGTTTGAAATCCTAAGTAAAATTGGTCCCTAGGCAAGGGAAAAAATGCTAAGTTTACTCCTATCCTAAAAAATTGATGCCTAAAACCCATGCAATCCCTTCTCACATCACTGTTGAGACCATCCCAACCCCTACACTATCTTTCCATAGTCCCTAAATACTTTTCCTGCAAAAATCTAAGACCTAGGTTTCTTAAAAAATTCCTAGGCAACCTCTATCCTAAAAATTGTAAATTGATTCTCATTTCCAACTCCCTTAACATTTTCACCCCTCATGACCTCCCACAGTTCCATAACCCACCTACTCGTGTCCCCAAATTTTGTAGTCCTATCCCCATTCCCTAGCCCTATGCCCACCTCCCATTCTCACCTACCTTATCACTAGAATCTCTTGAGAAAACATTATGGAGGAAGATAAAGATTATATGGAGGAAGAGGACACACAAGAGGAAGAAGACAATGGATAAAGGAGGCCACAAAAAGGAGGCAAAATCCTAAGGTTGGAGCCCAATAGCATCAAAGAACTTATGGCTTCACCAATGGCAACGTCATGTTTTTAGTATGTGGGTTTCCTTTTCTCTTGAAAATTAATTGAAAGAGTTTAGCATCACCCAGTTTTGACCAGACTCTTTGCATCACACCTTAAAGAAAATCAAGTAGCCCTTGCAATATTGACCTTCACTTTGTCTACTACTATCATGCTGCCACAATAGGGATTCCAAATATGGGTGAGAAGTGGTTTATATCAATGGATGTGGAGGATCGATATTATGAGCCATTTATCAAACCACTGTACAAGAATGAAAGGAGGAAGATGTTCCCTTTCACTTACCTTCTAAATAGGTATGCTCCCTTGATGAAAATCATCATGAAGTTCTTCTCTTGTGAAGGTAGGTTTTCTAGGCTCTATACTTATCACATTAGATTGCTTATGCACTTCACAAGGGTCAAATTCGTCAATATCCCATACTATCTGTTCAGAAGCATAGATAAAATTCCCTCCATTGTGAAAAAGAGAGATTTTGTCCAGAAAGGGAACAAAATTTTCCATCACTCATTGATCAAAAGCATTGTCTTTTATCACCTCGATCAATTACATATTTCATGGGACAATTTCATTGGTAATGCCATCTTCACAACTCCACCAGCTCCACTAGCTGAAGGTATGCCTTCTTCATCTCATCCCACTGATCATCATGTGGAAGCCATACCACCTTCATCTCAGCCCACTGCTTCTATTCCTGCATCTGATTATCCACCCTCATTATCACCACCATCATCACCATTTCATGATCATGCAGGGTCACCCAACAGAGTTGAGATCATCAGGCCTAAGAGGATAGTTGTGAGCACATTGGCACATACTTAACAGAGAGGCCACAGGTAGGATTTTTCCCCATAGATTATGAGAGGGGCCTTGCCTTCTTCATTTGCAAACAGGTGCAAAAGGGAAAGGGGAAGATGACAGAGGCTAAAATCCAAAAGCAGGAGGAGGACCTAGATGAGACAGAGCAGGATTTTGACCTAGTTGACCTAAGTGAGCATGATGACAGTGAAAACACAATCATTTTCATTACATAAATTAATGCACTCATAACAGAGCTCTTGGTCAACTTACAAAGGGAAAAATACATCAATTCATACTATGAGTAGGAGAACAAACAGTATGATACCAAACAAGAGCTCATGGAGATTCAACTCATCAAGGCAAAGAGGGAGGCTAAAAAGGCGAAGGCTTTACATAATGAATCATACGGAAAATATGGTGAATAGATGGGGGAACAGGTGCCAAGGAGAAGGCCAAGGACTAGAGGCCTATAAAGAGCATTGGAGCTAGAATAACAAAAAGAGGCTGAACTAGCCAATCAGCTTACCCTAAATGAACAATTTGCCAAGATGATCAATGAGAATCAAGAGCATTGGCTTGAGAGGGTAAAAAACAATCTTGAAAAGCTCCTAGACAAGGCCAAAAGGGATAATGAAATTCACAAGAAGATGAAAAAACACTATGCCTATAGAGAGAGGATTTCCAGGGCAAAACTCAAAGCTGTAAAGGAGAAAATTGAAACCCTAACCAATGAAAGGGAGGGAGATAAACTTGAAATTCTTGCTGAGGCATCACTCATGGCTTGACACACATCATCAGCAATCCTTAGGCCAAATTTTGAGAAATTTTGAGAAATTTAAATAATTTTTGAAGTTTTGTGCATTTTTGGCAATTTGTGCACTAGTCACACTGCCAAAAGCGCAATGCGCTAGAAGCTGCACTTTTTCTAGGGACCTCCAAATGTAAAATGGACACCACCGTAGCATTCAAAACGCCAATTACAGTTAGGAAAACCACTTTTCTAAGTTTTTTTGGGTCAACTGGGCTGTCAAAAGGTCAAAAAACACCCAAAAAATCCTGTTTCTGCCCTGTTTTGGAGCTTGGCACTGTGATTTGACTAGTCTTGGGAGAATCAACTTGTGGAGGGTCAAAACTTGACCATTTTTGAAACTAAGTGTAGATATAGAAAGTGGACAAGATAGGATTTTTGATGAGCTATCCTGGGCTCAATTGGGACACCGGTAACCCCCTCAAAAGTAAAGAGGAAGCTTGCACTGTGCTTAGGATAGTGGCGTTGTGCTTTTGACACAAATTTTCTGAGTTTCTCAGTTTTATAAATTTTATTGGTTTTTACAGTTTCACCTCGAAAAATCATGTTTTTATCGATGTAATTGATGGATGTAAATGTAATAATGATGTTTTTACTGCTACCTAGGGTAAATACAATAGGTGAAAGCTCTTCTTATGATATAATGAATCATCTCGCTTAAATTAGGAATGCGTCACTTTGACCACCCTACACTCTAACTATCAGTTCATTTTTTGTTGCAGCTGCTCCTCCTCTCCTGGACTCAACCCCTGAGGCTAGTATGTGTTGGTTTGAGGCCTATATTATGTATTTTTTCAGTCATTCTATAGTTTGGACTCCATTGTATATTGTACTAGTGTTTCAAACTTTGGCATGAAACATATTGGATTAGTTACAGCTATTTTGGTGGGGTTCCTATGGCATGCTATTTTGACATCGTTTCTTCTTTAGTCACATATGTATGAATGTTTTGTACCCTTCATGATTCATTTCACTCTAAATATGTTTGATTTTCAAGGTGTGATAAGCAGAATTCATCTTGTATGCGTTGTTTTGGGAAAATCATCATATATTATTTCATTTCTTCAGTTTAAAAAGAATTCATGATCTTCATGCTCTTTTTAGCACCTCACTAGTCTAAAGCATCTCATTACTATACTACCAAGTGTTAAAGTAACTTGCCAACCTTGCCCCATCCGATGTCTTCAATTTTGATTCTCTTTTACCCTAATCTAGTTCACTCTCTGACGTAATTCACTAGTCCAGCGACTACCCCTAGCAAATCAAATCAAACAAACCTTGAGCTACTATATCTAGCCTAAAACCATAATCTATCCAACCCTCCTTGTTGTGATCCTTTGGAGAGATCCCTCTCCGACTTGGTAGGGCTAGCTTTTAAGTGAAGAGGTTGGTCTGTGGTTATCTAAGCTGGACTCCTTCTCAGCCTTAGGGATCTGGAGGAGTGATAACATAAGATTTTCTTGAGGCTTCCAATTCTTAGTTTTAGTACGCTATCACATGTTTGACCCCCACCATCTTCAACTGTTGTGGAGTCCTTTTGGTGAATATGAAGTGCCAACTGAACAAGGGTAAGCACAAACACTTGAAGACATTTTGGTTTGTCTTTATACTGGTGACCTTGTTTTTGGAGCGAGTGCCGCTTTTATGGTATCAGTGGGTAGAAGTACCACATCTTGCCCCTTGGGATCTGAGGCTCATGAGATGGAGCTAGCTCATGCCTTAAGGAGGTATAGGTCAACATATGCATTATCCACCACAATTCTTCACTTGTCTTGAATGCCAATTGCTTGTGGTAGATAACTATGGTTATGCCATCACAAATTTCAGAGGGGATCTAGATCTACCTCTGCCACAAGGTGAATAGTGGACCGACACAGGTAAAAACTTGTTTTTTGAATTTATTAAAATTTTATGATTTTTTATAAAATTGTAAGCTAAGACTCAACTTATGATAAATGTGAAGATGTGGGACTAGAAATACCGCCAGGCATGTCGCTAATAACACGACGATCTTCCAATCCGATAGTGGGTGCAGACTACGAGGAAGGGGCTGACCCATTAGTAGCGATGGAGTGCAATATGGAAGCAATCACTTGAGGGGTTCTAGATCATGCCATTATCGACGATGTTCCACTATGTCGGTAGAGATATACCGTGGGAGTCTCTACGAGACTCCATCCGTTGCTAGGCCGAGTGATCAGAGCGGTCTCATGCTATCATGAGAACTATGCAGTTTGATAGTTTATCTAGTCATTTACACATTTTGTAGGCTTTGAAAGCGAAGTGTTTCAGAACACTGTACGTTTTGACATTTTGATGTAAACACTTCGACAGAATATATATATATATATATATATATATATATATATATATATATAGATGAATGTTAAATTTCTACTTATGTGTTCATACATGATTCAATTTTTACAAATGACGCAAATGTCTATCAGGAACAAAATTGGCTAATGCATCAGTTAATGTATTTAAATTATGTGAAATATGTTGATACGTAATGTAATCAAAATTTCCTTCTAGCAATATAACAATTAAATACATATGCAATATTCGTGGATTTCTCACTGAATAATGATTTTTTAATTGTAACACAACGAGTTGTGAATCCAACTTGACAACTAAATTTCTAATGCCAAGAGCAACTGCTTCTAACAAGAGTTCAATAATTGCACGTTGTAGCAGCTACAACCACCATCCAAAATTTTGCCTTAACTTCGTTTTCAAGCATCCCTAGTAGCTGTTTCACTAAAAATTGTCACCTTGACATTCTGCAATCTGTGTGAGTCCATTATCACTCATACTTTCCTCCTTTGCAAGTCTAAACCCTTAGTTCTTCATATCAAGCCCTGAAAGTAGGAGAAAGCCCTCAAAGTCTGTAAAACTCTGGTTCCACACTTTCTCTTTTCATTACCTACGGTACCGCACCTAATGGTCATGTCTCCTGCACACCTGACCACTCTGTCTCTGTGTTATGGGTGCGGACCCCTGTAAAAGTTAAAAAGGTGCGAGTATATTATAAAAAACTCACTTTTAGTCATTTCTAGAAGCTTCTGGAAGGAATCTTGAGGTGGCAAGTTCGCTCTCTTAAGGTTCATGCATCCCATACTTAAGGTGCTAACCCCTTGATGTGAGGAGCTTATCCCTTTGAAGAAGGACTCTATCCCTTCATAGGTGGACCTCTAACCTCCTCCCTCTGCACTATAAAATGATTATTGGGGGGGGTTAAAGAGCTGAATATTTTTGAGGTGAAATGCTCTTGGAACTTAGTCTTCTTAGTTGAGATTTTATGAGGAGAGATTACATACCTCTAAGATATCATTTGGAAGAGTGAAAGGCTTGTCAAAGTAAAGGAAATTCATGTTTCAAACCCCAGGAAGAGCTTGTTCAACATCAAGGCTAAAAAGGTTGTAAGGTTCTTCTACTTCAAAGTTAATACAAATAAGTTTGTTTTTCTCAATAAGCTGTTCATTAATGGTTATTTTATGGATTCGTTGATCACCATAATAGACATGATTTATGACATTTGCTATGCAGGTGCTATTTGATGTTTTCTTGTTTGTGTTTGCAGGTCTTTAAAGGACAACTCTTTCAGACAATTGAGGGATGACTACAACAAAAAAGCATTGGATCTAAGGTAGGATCGTAACACCTCTATAGTCTATATTTGTAAATTGCATATGTCTAGAGAAAGATAGATTTATTTGTCTATTTGTTGCTAGATTAACTTGTGATACTAGGGAGATCGGTCTTGTTCGCAAGAATGATTTATCCGTTCAAAAGGTTGGCGACTCGCTAGGGAATGAATTTGGTTTTTGGTTTTGTTTTGACTTGAGAAACTTGTTTTCGTTTTTGGTTTTTGTTGATGTATGTTCGATTGGGTAGTTTTTAGCATCTAGATTGTTTTTGTTTTTTTTGAAGTTTTTAGGGGACCGCACTTTCTCTTTACAAACAGTGTGGGCATCTCCGCACTTTTCTTTTATTACACAGAGTGGTACCGCACCTGGTTCTATTGGAAGCCTGCATACTCTGTAAATTTTTTTGAAAAACCTAAAAAAGTTTTCTTCCCGTTAAGTTTAGGTTTCATTTACGGTGTTTAGTGTCTACCCAGATCTACATTTGTCTTTTCAAAAATCTATTGTGAGTGAGTTCCGATGGTATTTTTGTTTTAGATGATTTTCTGGAAGTTTTGCATGCTTGGAGTAGTTTTCACTTGGTCTCTGTAGTGAGTCAAAGATCCGAAGCTTGAGAAACCGTAGATTATCCTGGTCTCTTTTTGTCTTCTTGATGAGTCTAACTTGGTTGTGAAATCTTTCCTTTGTGAGAAATAGATTTAGTTTTCTCCTTGCAAATCTTTGAACAAAGCTTTGTTATAAGTTTTGAATTTCATTTTTATAAAAGAAAACATATCTGGATGTTTTTTGATTGGTTTGTTATTTTGAACAAATGAATCCTTAGTTTACTGAACAACTAAGTAAAACATCCTCAAAAAGAATTGAAGCTCTCATTTATTTAGATTTTAAATTTTTTAGATCTCAAAATTTGTTTTTTTAGTTTTGAGTGCTTTTCTAGAACTTGTAGATCTTTTTTGAAAGGAAAATTGTTTTTCTTGTAGTTTCAAGTTTTGAAAAGTGAAAGGGATTTATTGTGAGCATTTATTATTAGTCTCGTTTTGAGTTCTTATTGAAAAAGACAAAAATATTTTCTTTTCATTCTCATGTTGAAAGGAATATTTGTTTCTTAAAGAAATTCATTCTCGAACTTTTTCTTTTAGCTAGAATTTCATTGAAAGAAAAACAAATTGCTTCTCATTTTAGGTGCATCTTTTAGCATTTGGAGTCGAGTCTTCACACCATCAAAGTTTCATTTCCATACCTATTGACTTGAAGAAAAACCCATAAAAGCAATGCTTAACTAAAAGCAACGCTTATTTCTAGGGCTCTTATCACCAATATAGCTTAGGCTAGTATCTTGGAGTAGGGAGTAATTAACTCTCCAAGATAGTTAAAACAAACAAGTAGCTATATCTTACGGTAGGAAATAAATCCAATCGTAATCAATACATTCTGGGAAGCTTCTCTTAAACAAGTCAATCACGAGATCATGTCCGAACCTTTGAGACAATCAAGTCTGTTTCATTGGGAAAGATAGAAGATTTGCGCTTATTATAAACGGTAAACCTCGGATTAACCATCGTCAAGGAGCCTGGGATCACTTGTTGGTAAACCTCAGATCAATCATGTCGAGTAGCCTTCAAGGGGATTGATCTTTGTTACTCTGCCCTTGGGCATAGATAGGATCGTAGACTATTCCCCCAGTTGTTTTTGTTGCTGTTGGTAACCTTAGTATCCATAAACTTAAGATTATTTCCTAAGGTGACGGTGAAGGACGAGTCTCATTGTACCTAGAGAAGACGTCAACTAGACTCACTTGGACTCTCTGGGGGGTTCTCTTCACTCAAGATGGTTTTGTGAAGAAACTTGTGCCAGTCTGTTTCATTAAGCAGGTTGTCAGGGTAACTGTTCCAACTGCCCTTTCTGTATTAAAATTCTACAATATTGGATTTCATCACCAACTAGTGTTTTTTGTACGGGAAGTTACTGTTTGTGTGTGGTTTGAACTCTTAGATTTTTTAGGCGTGTGATTCAATTGTTTGTTTATTTAGAGGCTTTAGGTGGTTTTATTGAAATTTTATTTGTTTGCGTGTGATTAATTAAATATTTAATCGTGGTTGAATTACCGAGACAGTCTCATAGACATTAGGGGAAACCTCCTAAATACACACCAAGTCAGCTTGAAGGGCTACGAGGTTTTGTACCACCTAGTGACAGTAGAGTTGGATCACTAGAAGCTAGAGAGTCATCCTTAACTGTTCACCCTGATTATCAAATACAAACAACATAATACACTCAAGAGCCAATTTCATTTTCCAAAGTTACTGGTAGTATTTCTCCTACCAGTTACTTAGCTGAACAACCTGAAATTTCTGAGCCTGAAACTAAACCTGCTACTCCAACTTCAGGATTTGCTTCTCCAACTTCTAGTTGTCCCGGTTCACCCTGGGTAGGAAATATCATTACCCAAAATCTTCCTTTTGGCCTCCATTCTATTGAAGAACTTGTCAGTCTGGATGAAGATGTAATTCTTCCCGAAAATCAACCAACTATAGAACTTAGGGAGTGTGAATCAATTTTCTACAGTCCTTTTAGGAGTGACTCTTGGTACGTATCATTGACAAATGTTTTACAAAACCTGGGTTTTATTTTTTCACCACCTCGAATTCCTTTTCATCCCACACCAAGAGGTTATTATACTCCATTGAATATGTCAAGACAGTCATCTATGCTTTCCCAAACAATGGAAACATTTTTATATGGTGGTCCTTCAGTTCCTTCGAGGTACCAATCACTCACTGGTACTTTTTCAGGAGCATCTCCTCAACCAATCGAACATGAGTTATCAACTGATAATAATGGAACTAGAGTGTTGAATGCAGAAGAAATCCTTATGATGTCTGGTAGTATTCCAAATCCTCAACCTCAAGGTAGTCAATTACCGCCTGGGGGGAAACCCCAAGGTAGTCAGTTACTGCCTAGGGGGCAACCTCAAGGTAGTCAGTTACAGCCTAGGGGGCAACCTCCAGGTAGTCAGTTACCACCTAGGGGTCAACCTCAAGGACAATACATACCTCAAGGTCAACCTCAGTTTCAATATATACCTCAAGTTCAACCCCAGTTTTAGTACGTGCCTAAAGGTTATCAACCTCAAGGTCAGTACCCAACTCAAGGTTTCCAACCACCTTCTGGTCAACCATTTTTACAAGGAGGTGGTAATGTGCCACTTAATTATCAGCCCTACGTTAAACCAGGTTATGGACCTCCATATGCACAACCTTTTATGGGTCCATACCTTGGAATGAATATTGTGTGGGATCTGTTTTAAACTCAACAGACTATGCAACCTAATGTGTAGTTATCAAGTCAAACTAGACAACCTTTGGTTTCTAGTCCAACCCAACAACCTATCCAACCTATTGTTCAAACCTCTGCACCTAGTTCAGTTCAACAGCCTGGGCCTAGTTCACCTTGAACTCCGCCTCAAACCACTGCAACTACTGCATCTTCTATTCAACCTACAACACCTGTTTCTGGAGTATCTGTAGCTCCGGTTTCTACTACCCTTGCATCAGTGCAAAATCCTCAAGACTCTTTACCACAGTGAGGACCTACAGTTCAGACTTCGGTCTAGATGCCTGCAGGACAAGGTCGTCCAAGTACAGTGGTCACAAGTCAACCGCAATTTACTTATCAACCTTACCAGGGACAGTATCAATTCGGTCCTACTATACAAAACCCAGTTTATCAGTATCAACCGTATCTCGGCTATACTTATCAACAGCCTCAATAACCCCAGTTTGGTTCGGTTAATCTTGGTTTCCTGGGAGGTTATAAAATTCCTAATGCAAATCCAATTCTAGGTTATCCTGGATATCCTCCTCCTAGTGCTGGTCTTATTACCCAAGGTTTTCGCGACCCTAATTGTCAGTTACCATTTATTGCAACTTTGGATTTACCTGATTTGTCCCGCCTTACGAACGATCCTATTTACTATCTTCCATATTGGCCGCTAATGCCTAATAAGTTGCCCACTGATATCCTGAAATTCAAGGGTAAGTCAGGAGAGGATCCGTCAAATCATGTTATGACTTATCACCTCTGGTGTGCATCTAATTCCATCATTGATGATTCAATTTGATTACATCTTTTTCAACGAACTTTGATTGGTCTTGCTACCAAAAGGTACATTGAGTTACCACGAGGCTCTTTTTATAATTTCAATCAGCTAGCCACTTCTTTATTAACTCATTTTCAGTTGCCTGTCAGGTATGACAATGGCACGGAACTGTTAACTTCACCGAAACAATCCATGTCCACATATATTTCTGATGATATTCATGAATGGTGATGTAGAAGGAGTGTGGTGAAAGTTTTCATTCTGGATCAAATTTTAGTGGAATGGTTCATTAAATCATTATTACCTAAAATCACTGAAGGTGTAGCTAAGGCAGGAGTTGCCACTGAAGAGCAAGTCATTTCTCAGGCTAAGTACCTTGACCTCGTCTATATGTAGTTAGGTACTTTGCATGAAAAAATCCCTAATCTTCCAAAACACGGTCAAATAACTACAGCTCCTTCAGGGTCTCATGCCGCTGATGGTATGATTGGTTCAGTTAGTACTAAAAGTAAGAAGAAATATTCTCCTATTATAACTTTACTTGATTCCCCGACAAGAGATTCTTCTGCTGAAATTCCTGCTGATATTCATGTCGTAGAATCATCTACGGCCAAATCAAAAACCGATAATAAAAATTAAGGGAAGAAGAAAAACAAACAAAAGTCAAAAGAGAAAACAGATAAAAATGAATCTACTGACGAAAAATGTAAAGCTCGCTATCCTTGTTTCATTTGTGACGAGGATCATTTTACTAAAGAGTGCCCACATTGTGCAGAGGTTTTGAAAATCGTTAAAGGTTCTCAAACACCTGCTATCTTGAAGGATCCCTTTCCTATCAAGATAGTAAGATGATTGGTTCTTCCTCAAATGCCTCAGAAGAACCCATTATGATGATGTCTCATGTCAGGATTGCGACAGGATCGCAAGATTATGGTTGTAAAAATCTGGTTGGTGGTAAAGAAGCAGAATATTCTAATTCAAACACATCAACTACAGATCCTCCGGGTTTCGGTCCACTATAGATTGAGAAACCTAACCCTAACTTAGTAATCAAATCGCTTGCTAAAGGTATACTTCGGAAATCAGCTTTCAATCCACATGCGAGAGCTACTCAGAATTATAACATTGTTGAAGACCTAGCTATTTCCCCTTCAGCAATGTTGGCTTTGGACGTGTTGCAATCATGCCCAACACAGTGTAAATTACTATTGTCTGCTATAGGAGCTATTGACATTCAGGATTTGAACCTAATAATCTTCAATTTAGAGAATAGTACACCTCACTTACCTCATCAAATGGCTTTCCAGATTCGTGTTAGTAAAAAACAGACCTTGCTTTCAGACTGCGATTGATGAAGGAGCTTCTACATGTATTATGTCGATCCAATGTTGGAGATCGCTTGGTTCTCCCACACTCAATTAGTCTCCGACAATTCTAAAGGATTTTTATGGCTGAGGATTCCATCCTTTTGGCATTTTGTAGGATTTACCTATAGGGGTCGAAGGCAAAAACGTAATTCTAGATGTGGAAGTGGTTGATGCCCCACTAGATTACAACATTTTCCTGGCTCGCAGTTGGTCTTATGCTATGACTGCTATTGTTTCATCAGTCTTTCAGCTTATCAAGTTTCCTCATAATGGAAAGATCGTTACGATAGACCAGCTGACTTATTTCTCATCCGACCCAGCCTCTTCAGATAGTATTTAGCACATTGGCAAAACAACTATCCCTTATAAGGATGTTGGAGTAGGCTTGATTAAAGATTTTGGTTTACTAGGAACTTTTTCCTTCCCTCATCCTAACGTATCACCTTCTATTGCAGCTATTCATATGATTTCATCAAGCACTATTGCTTTTGATGATCCTTGCATCGTACCTTCTGATTGTGAGGTGGATTCATTTGGTGACGCGATGCCTTTGAGTCCTTTTGAAATTGCATATCAGGAAGTATAATCATTTTCTGACTCTTATTCAACCGAAACTGATCCAATGGATGTGATCCATGGGGAATCACCTTCGATATTGACCTTAGATTCAACGACATTTTCTGATCATGTTCACACTAATGAGCATATTTGTGAACTTTTGTCTGTTGATGTTTTATCATGGGAAGATCTTCATCATCGATCTTCGTTTTTACCTGAGCTTGATCATTTTGAAAATGATTTTTCCTCTATTTTTACTATTGACTATGTCAAAGATCCGCAAAATCCATTTCAACATTCTGATTCTGAGTTGAATTTGGAAAATATTTCTTGAATGGTTCCTATTGACATTTCAGTTAAGACTGGAATTATTGAAAACATTCATATAGGTGCTTCCTGCATGGACGATGAGATCCAAACTTATAAAGCCCTATTTCAAGAATTCTATGAAGTGTTTGCTTTGTCATATGAAGAAATGCCAGGAATCAATCCATCAATTGTTGTTCATAAAATTAAAACTTACCCAGATGCTAAACCTGTCCGGCAACGTTTGCATCAGATACATCCAAGAAAAATCGCTGCTATCAAAACCGAAATTGAGAAATTACTTCGCACAGGTTTCATTTATCCAATTCGTTTAACCGATTGGGTATCGAATATTGTTCTTGTGAACAAAAAACAAGGAACGATAAGAGTATGTATCGACTATAGGGATATTAATCGAGCTTGTCCGAAAGACAATTATACAACCCCCTATATCGATCAAATTACTGATGATTGTGCCGGCAATGAAATGTTCTCCTTTATGGATGGTTTTTCTGGTTACAATCCAATCAACATACTTCCTACTGATCAAGCTCAAACAAATTTCATTTGTCCATGGGGGACATTTTCTTATTGCAAATTACCTTTTGGATTAAAGAACGATGGAGAAACTTTTCAAACAGCTATGTCTTACGCATTTCATGACATCAAGCACATTGTGCAGCCTTATCTCGATGATTTACCTGCCCACTCATTACTTAGATCTGACCATCTCACTCATTTACGAGCTATCTTTATGAGATGTAAGCATTATCGAATACGGCTGAATCCAGACAAATGTGTTTTCTATGTAGAAACAGGTCGCTTACTGGGGTTTATTGTATCAAAGGCAGGCATTCGTGTCGACCCCTCGAAGGTGGAAGCTATTGTCAGTCTACCTCCTCCTTCGAATCTTCGCCAACTCCAAAGTTTGCAAGGGAAAGAAATTTTTTTACGTCGTTGCATTCCTAACTACACGGAGATAACGAAAGGTTTCACTAGGTTGTTAAAACAAAACATTCCATTCTTTTGGGATGAGATTGCTGATCGATCCTTTGATGCACTCAAACACGCATTAACCCATGCACCGTTACTGCATCCTCCCAATTACAACCAGGATTACATTTTATATCTCATCACTTCCCATTCCACTATTGGGATGGTTTTAGTTCAGGAAGATGAATTCAACAGTGAACATGTGATTTACTATCTTAGTCGAACTCTGCATCCGACTGAGATTAAATATTCACATGTGGAGAAATTGGCCTTGGTAGCTATTCAAGCTATCCAAAGATTTCATCACTACATCTTATTAGGCAAAGCCACGGTAATTTCTAACTATAACCCTATGATTTATATCTTGACCAAACAATTGCTAGGGGCCAAGTATTCCAAATGGATAGTTATCCTGCAGGAATTTGGCTTGGAATTTGAAAAATCCAAGGCAAAGAAATCTTTGGTTTTTGTTGAATTGATGTGTGATTTCCTGCATACTGATACTGAAATTGTGGCGGAAGAGCCCATGGCGGACGAATCCTTGTTTCTTATCAGTATTCTTGATCCATTGTATGGAGATATTATTGTTTATCTCCAAACCCAATCTTTTCAGCCTGAAATCTCACGATCTTAGTGATGGAAAATACGTTTCCATTCCTAACAATACAATATTATTGGTGATACACTCTATCATCATGGGGCGGATTCTATTTTCCGACGTTGTCTATTTCATGAAGAAGCTGAAAAGGTTCTGAATGACTGTCACTCTGAAGCATGTGGCAGTCATATGTCTGGGTATGCCACAACCCAAAAGATATTGTGTGCTAGTTATTTCTGGCCATCCTTATTCAAAGATTGTATCTATGCAATATGAAAATGCCATAAATTGTCAAATTTTTTATCATAAGATGCATGCTCCACCCACTCCACTCCACCCTATAATTACTATTGGTCCTTTCGCAAAATGGGGTGTTGAATTCATTACATGTAACCCTCACTCGGCCAGGGGGCATGCGTATATTATCTTAGCATTAGATTATTTTACTAATTGGGCTGAGGTGATGCCTACATTTTCGGCAGACGGCAAGACTGCTGCAACTTTCGTATTCAACCATATAATTGCTAGATTCGGTGTTCTTCAAGCTATTATTACTGATCATGGAAGTCACTTTCGAAACATCATGATGACTGAACTGACATATCAACTTGGCCTGCGTCACGATAGCTCTACTCCATATTACCCACAGGCTAATGGTTTGGTTGAAGCTATCAATAAATTTTTAGTCACTATGATCCAACGAATCATTGGTATTCATAAATTGAATTGGCATAACATGTTATTTTCAGCACTTTGGGCATATCGAACCTTAGTGAAAACATCAACTGGTTTCACTCCTTTTCAACTGGTCTACATTTTGGAAGTAGTGTTACCTATTGAATGTGAAATCCCATCATTACAGTTAGCTATAGAATTACTTCCAACCACTTTTGAAGAGCATAAATGTTTCTTGTACTTAGCTCAGCTAGATGAGAATCGACGTACTACTGCAATAGCAAATGAGACTCATGCAAAATGAATAAAAGCTTAGTACGACCGAAATGTTACACCTCATAATTTTTCAGAAGGAGACCTAGTTTTACTATATGATCAAGCAAATGATAAGCTAGGGGCTGGAAAATTTGTACCTATGTGGCATGGTCCTTATATTGTTAAGCGAAAGCTGGCAAAAGGGGCCTATGAATTGGTAGATTTTGACGGTGTCTCTTTGGGTAAACCCAGAAATGGGCTTTATCTAAAAAGATATTATGCTTAAATTCTGGGTGGAGATTTTTTGTTAGATTAGTTTCTTTATTGCTGGTGTGTTTAGATTATAAAAGTGTGCATATTTTAGAGACTGTTTTTATCAGTATTCCTGCTTATCTAGATTTTACTCTTGATATTGCAGATGTCGACGTCTCTTCAAACATACATTGGTTTTGCTGATGCTGCTTGTCGTAGTACACAAAACATTTCTTCCACAGCTTGGGTTATCTATTCACCCTCTGATGAGTTAGTATCTAAGCATGGGGTAAGCCTCGGTCAAACAACGAATAACATTGCAAAGTATAGTGCAGTGATTGAGTTATTATTTGAATCCATCTCATTTGGGATTCAGAGTTTGATTGTTAGGTTATATTCTGAACTCGTTGTATTACAACTTAACAGAGTTTATGCCATTAGAAATCCGATTTTATTAAGATTATTTTTAAGAGTTCGTCTCTTGGAACGTGAATTTGATTACATTGAATATCAACATATTCCAAGACATTTAAATACATTAGCAGATGCAGTTGCTTCTCATATGATAAATAGACATTTGCAATAATAAAAATAGTAAATTTAAAGACATTCAATAACATGTTACACAATATAAGCCGGTAATAATGATATATCATAGCATAGAAGAAGTGTGTCAAAATATACAACGTCTTCAATCATAGGTTGAAAAACACTTTATGATCGGCAAAAATGATAATACAAAAAGACAAAAATGTCATCAGTCTACAAAACGATCATCCTATCCCTGCTAATGATCACAATAAGAACCCACTACTCGGGCCACCCTACACAGGAACCTCTTAAAAGGTCTTGGGACCCCAATCACATATCGCTGTAAACTAAGTGGAATATCATCTATGTTAGTCTCTAGAATATCTACTGTCAAACACTCTAGATGATTCTCCAAATCAGACAGGATCTTTGCTGATTGGTCCTGTGGGGTTGGTGTTGCTACAGCTGGGTGTCTCCTCTCATAAGGCTGGAGAGTGGCTGGTCGTCGTGGACCCACATCTGCGTTTAAGACTTTTAATTGTCAGTTTTAGACGATTTAAAAAAAAAAATTAATTAAAACTTAGGAAATGTTGAAAATGATTTTACTTGAATCATCCCACTGCTCTCTTGGTGGAAGAATCATGTTTGGATCACCGCGATAATCCATCTCGACATATGGAAAATCTTGAATCACAAAATTTTGGTTGTTCAACCAACGAAAATATTCAGGCAGAAATCGAACAACTTCTGAACCCTCCTCAGGCTGATGGGCCATCAAAGCAACCCAACGCATTATCCTAGGCTCTCAAGGAAGAGTAGCATCAACAGGAAGATGTTGTGGGGCTGGCATAGGGATCCTCTCTAGAGAAATTTGACAATGAGAAAACCGTATCCAAAGTTTTTCAGTTGTTCGTTCTTTCCTCTGGTAAGTTGGCCTTTCACATTTGCCAACACAGCCTCGCACCGGTTGAACATGGTGCCTCGATAACAGTCTACAACCATCTGCATCTGGGATCCAGTAGCCATATGTGATGCTACACTCCCGCATAGCTTGGTAACAATGAATACAATAAGCTTAAGTTCAGGATGGTCGATTGTTTTAATATCAATCCGTTTGTCCTTTGTTTGATCATTGCAAAACTCCAATCAGAGACTAGCGACAGATTGGCCACCTGTCCTAGTCCCGAAAATAGATAATCGTTCGCTTCTCTTGGGAAAACCAGTCAAAAAATATATGTCCTCTAGCTCAATTTTGAGCCGGTGGCCACGAATCACGAAACACTGGTCCTGTATGTTCCACTTGTCTACTAACCATTGCAAGAGGTCTACTTGGGCCCTCATGCTAGGTATGGCCCAGAACTTAAACAGTTTGCATCTCTCAATGCATTCAATGTGGGTGGATGATTTATTGCGGCAAGATCCACATCCTCATGCTCGCGTTCCCACCAAATAAATGTTTTGAGTGTCATATAATGCAAAAAAGACATATTAGAACAATTTAGTTCAAAAAAAGTTTGGGCGAGATTGGAGAAATTTAGGTTTTTCAAATCCATTTCCTGAGGTCCGCACCAGCTACTTACAAATAGTGCGTAGGTCCACACACGTGGTAAGCAACAGGTGCGGACCCACGACTTTTTTCTTTGTAGAAAAATGTCGGGGTTCACAGGGGCCGCGCGTTGCACTTGCAGACCCTCGTGAGCGATTTCCTAAACCAATTTCTCCTCCAAAAATCAAAATTAAAGCCTAAAAATGAAATGTAAATGGTTGAAATGCAAGATAAAGAGAATGTGGATTACCTGGAGCTGACGGTTTTCGATTCCAATGGACGGACTTTCCAGAATCTTCACAGGAAGTTTTTTACCCAAAAGCTCTCACTTCTCACTCTGAAATCAAATGGTAAAAATGAACTTAGAAAAGCCCTTTTTATAAGATTTTTGAATAAATGAATTTTTAATTTATTTATTTTTCAGTTAGAAAAGGTAACTTTTTAATACATTTTTATTTATCTTAAATAGTTATGAGTAATGTTTTGAGATTTTGTGCGGAATATTTGTTTTTTCAAGGGAAAATGAATCATTTTTCAACAAAGAGTATATTTTTTATCACTTTTTTGGACTCTTTCAAAAATTTATGAAAAAGTGAAACATTGGAGTCCTCTTTAAGCTCTTTTCTGACTTGTAAAATATGAAAAGATTGCCGAGTTTTTCCCCTTTTTAACTCGTTAAATGGAATTAAAAGTATGGTCCACTTACAACTCTTTTCTTACCGTATAAACACGAAAAGATCAACGAACTTTTTTCATTTCAAATTCGATATTGGTTATAAAATGACGTGTCTTCAATCCATTTTTTATTTTTTCGGATTGAAGCCACTAATTATGAAAAGTACTCCTTGATCGTAATGGTCAAGCGGTTCTCTCAAGTATTATTTTATATTTTTTCGGGCTGGAGGGACACAAATTTATGAAAAAGGACACCCATGGAGTTTTCTTAAGTTTTTCTTTTGACTCCAAAAATTGAAAAACACCGAATTTTCCCTATACTGGACTCGTGAAAATTTAACAGTAAAGGACCTGTTCAATTTCAAACAGAAACAAACCTCTCCTTCTTAGGGTCCGAATTTTAAACTAAGTTGGACTCATTCGAAGGATGAGCTTATAAACAAGCAAATGTTATCCTCCTCAAGCTTGTCAAAAATAAAGAGGTACTTGCCAGAAATGGTGGGGGAAAAGAGATAAAAATGGACCTGTTTGTTACACTTTGTTTTATAAAAAGCCATTAACCACTCTTGAACATGACATTTTGTTCACCTGGGTTGGGAAATCCTTTGCCTAACAGTTAATCAAATGATATTGAAAGTCTTCACCCAATTTCTGGGTATTAGCTTTGGGTCAATTATTACCAAGCCATCTGCAATGTTGTTATGTGTTCAAGAGATTAGTTCAAACAAACCATTCATCTGCAAAATATCTGTCATCCATTTTGACCATCCTTGAGTCAGTCCTTGCAAATGTATTCCTTCAAAACTTGATCTATGATTTCGTGTTGTGGGCTTGCCTATGGCAGATCACTTTCTATCGACTTCAGCTCATTATCTAGGAATTTGATCTAGAAATTTCTAGTACCTTGGAAGGTGCATGCCCTAATGGCGGTTTTCTCACCTTCGATGATAGGTTGCATCATTGAATTTCGATAGAAATATTCCGTGACATGTTCAACTTCAACTCATTTATTCACATTTCATGGATTGTATTGGGTACTTTGAGGGCCATTGACATTACTGGTGGTTTCTCTCACACTTGTTAATAGTTCACATCATTGACTCGTAATCAAGTGGTTTCTACCATGTTTGACTTTGACACATTCATTCACATGGATAGAATCGTACTACTTCAGGAAGCGAAAATCAAGACCCTAGATCTAGTTTCTACCATCCAGGCTGCAAGGAATTTTTTTATTCATTATACAATGGACTATTCATAAACAGGTGGCTGCATCCATACTGTGTCTACACATGTCTATACTCTTGATGTATTACAAAATCATTCCTATATCAGAACAGTTTAGTCAGTTTTCTAGTCAGTTTTGATCTGAGTATGGGAATGCCTACCTCAACGATGATATGTCTATATAAATATGTATTTTGTGTTGAATGTTTTTACAGGTTCTGACTGGGGTGTCCATAGGATGATCCTTGAAATGATAAATTTCTTCACTCTTCATACATGAAAGACTTCATCTTCATCTATTACAGATTTCGCACTTTAGGGGGCAATCTGTTGCTCTAGAAATTGTCACCTTGACATTCTGCAATCTATGTGAGTCCATTATCACTCATACTTTCCTCCTTTGCAAGTCTAAAGCCTCAATTACTCATATCAAGCCTTGAAAGTAAGAGAAAGCTCTCAAAGTCTCTAAAACTATGGTTCCACACTTTCTCTTTGCATTACCTATGGTCCCACACCTAATGGTCATGTCTCCTGCGCACCTGACTGCTCTGTCTTTGTGTTATGGGTGCGAACCCCTGTAAAAGTTAAAAAGGCATGAGTATATTATAAATAACTCACTTTCAGTCATTTCTAGAAGCTTCTCTAAGGAATCTTGAGGTGGCAAGTTCCCTCTCTTAAGGTTCATGCACCCCATACCTTAAGGAGCTAACCCCTTGATATGAGGAGCTTATCCCTTTGAAGAAGGACTCTATCCCTTCATAGGTGGACTTGTAACCTCCTCCCTCTGCACTATAAAATGAAGCATTGGGCTAGTTTTTTTTTTTTTGGGGGGGGGGGTTAAAAAGCTGAATATTTTTGAGGTGAAATGATGCTGGAACTTAGTCTTCTTAGTTGAGATTTTATGAGGATAGATTACATACCTCTAAGATCTCATTTGGAAGAGTGCAAGGCTTGTCAAAGTAAAGGAAATTCCTATTTCGGACCCCAGGAAGAGCTTGTTTAACATCAAGGATGAAAAGGTTGTAAGGTTCTTCTACTTCAAAGTTAATACAAATAAGTTTGTTTTTCTCAATAAGCTGTTCATTAATGGTTATTTTATGGATTCATTGATCACCATAATAGACATGATTTATGATATTTTCTATGCAGGTTATATTTGATTTTTTCTTGTTTGTGTTTGTAGGTCTTTAAAGGACAACTCTTTCGGACGATCGAGGGATGACCGCAACAAACAAGCATTGGATCTAAGGTAGGATCGTAACACCTCTATAGTCTATATTTGTAAATTTCATATGTCTAGAGAAAGATAGATTTATTTGTCTATTTGTTGCTAGATTATCTTGTGATATTAGGGAGATCGGTCTTGTCCACAAGAATGATTTATCCGGTCAACATTAGCATGTCTTGCCTCGTCAAGTACACAAGCTTCAGTGATTTTCTTGCAGAATGACAGCATGTCCATCAAAGCTTGTGGCATTATCCTCATAGAATGTTTCTTCAGACTTGGTCCAGCTACAAGCTGAGTAGTTTCCTCAAGAAATTGCACAATTTTGGAGGGCAACCAACCTTCCCTCCAAAATTGTGCAATTCTATCTTGTAGCCTGCTGGGCTCCATATTTGCGCAAATATGCCAGTTAAGCCTCACAGAGAAAATTACACAATTCCTCCCAATAGGGCTGCTCAACCTAAGAATAGAAAAATCCTGAGTAGCAGTCAGCTGTCCTGCCCAGAAATTGCTCAAATCTCCTAGGAAACCAGCCCAGCTCCCTCCCAAAAATATGCATTTTTTTCTCCCAACTGAGTAGACTGTTGCATGTGCAGTTCAGTTGACCGGTTCCACCCAGGCCCAAGAAAACTTGACTTGCATGCATGGCATGCATGTTCCCAAAATAGAAAAAAGAAACATGAAAAAAAGAATCCCTAGATTTTAGGGGGCTATTTTTAGCAGCTGGAGGTTACATGCAAAGATCATTTTAGAATCTTTCTTCCTTGTGTCGCTTTTTCGTAGATTTGTGGCATGCGCGTCATGAGCCTCAAACTTATTTATTCGACACTTCAGAGCTCACTCATTCACATTGATCTTGAAGTTCTAACATCCCAGAACACATCCAAGAGTCTTCGAGACATCAAGCTTATTTATTCACGGGTAAGTGGTATTAACTTGTCTTTTGTAGCATTTATGTCACTTTTTATGTTTTCGCTTGTGTGAGTGTTGTTTTATTGGTTTCTGTGCATACTTACTGTTATTTACATGCATACTAGCTTGTCCTAGCACCATTTCAGTTTTCATTAGCATTTCACTGTTGTCACATGCATGAAACTTTTTTGCACAAACAATCACTGATTCAGCAACTCGCTTCACCCACATGCATGTCGTTCCATTTTATGAATCTTTCATTCACTGTTTTCATGAACAATCATTCACTCCTGCTTAACCTGAGTATCGTCATGCATTCACTTTCACATTTTCTTTCAGTTTCCCTTCGGCAATGTTATTACCAAAAAATTGAACATCTAGCCTAATTTACTAGATGGATCAAAGTACACCATGTAAAGCCAAATTTACCTTAGTAAAATTGTTTTCACTGTGAGAAATTACCTAATAAACCACCTTTATTAAGTAATTTATAGTTGAAACCATGAAGAATAATGAAATAAATCACTTTATTTGATTTTCTTCTAGGAATAGTTAATTAAACCATTGTTTTATTATTATTCCTTGTCAAATTCGACCCAATCATGAAAAATAAATGGATAAATAATTAATTATCTTATTTTCTCTAAGAATAATTAATTAATCACTAATTAATTATTATTTTTTGTTAAATTTGACTAAATCCATTAGGAATAATTAAATAAATCCTTTTTTGTTTATTATTCCTTAACTAATTCCTTGAGATAATAAATAAATAATTTATTTATTTATTATTTCTAAATAAAATCCTAAATACTTTTTCCCTCCTAAAAAAATATAATATAATATTCCAAGTGGTTATTCCAAGAATGGGATGAATAATATTTTATTATTTCTCATTATTCGAGGATAACTCAATATGTTGTTATAAATAGGAGGGTTTTCCATTCATTATTCACTTTCGATTATTTTCATTGTTGCACTCATTGTTGTAACTCTGATTATTTTCATTGACACACACCATATTTTGCTGGGTTTATGCATTATAGAGGAGAGAGACTCTACAAAAGTTGAAGACATTTGAGGATATCCAAGAACCCATCCCATAGCAGGGGACTGGTAACATTTATTTGTTCTCTTCACAGATGTGATTATTAAATTATTCTTTACGTATCTAGTTTACATTGGCTGTTTTGGGGTTATTACTCTTTCTTTCACTATCAAACCCTGATTGCATCATAGATCAGAATTTTGGGAGTTTTTGTTTCTATCGATAGCTATAGATCTACAATTTTTAGCAGTCATTTCTATTGTTGAGATTGTTTGTCATCCACAATCTTAAGTGGGTTCTTTTAGTACATCATTGAGAAGAAAACACTACAACAAATTGGCGACTCCACTGGTTTTTATACTTTAGATCCAGAAACCCAGGTGACCTTTGGTTTTCAGCTGAGAGTTTCTTCTTTTTTCAATTCTATTAATGTTTCCTAGTCTTTTAACCCTAGATTTGATAAATTTCTGACTTCTGTAAGATTTCACATCGTTTCTGTAGGTCACAGGAACTAGTTGTGACAAAGGCCGTACTTTTTTTATGAAATTTGCAGACAGGGAGTCTCATAACAGAAATCATAGTTTTCAGCACAAAAGGTGTAATCTAGGCTCCATAACATAGGTTTCTACCCAAAAGTGTGATTTCATAAAAAAATAGGTCAGAAGCTATGATTTTTAATTTTTAGGGTTTTTCTCAGACCTATTTCTGTGTTTTGTAGAGCTGTCTACTGGGTTTCTCACCTCTGTCTCATCCCACTTAGGGCTTGGTCCATTCTAGTACACTTCCACCTTTCTAGGAGGATTTCAGTTGAGTGAGAAGTTTGAGTTTCTACAGCACTTTCAGCCACATTTTCTACATCTGTAACCTTTTGTTTTAGATCTAATAAGATAGGTTGCTACCATCCATAGGTTGCTACCATCCAGTTTGGGTGCGGTTTAGTTAATTGTTTCACTGTTTATTTTATGTTATTTATTTCAGTTTATTTGGAACAAGTTTTTTTCTTTTTTACAAGACCAGTATGGGCTTAATCAATTAATACAATTGCACACACAAGGACACCTTAAGAGAAGGGCGCTTTTTTACACCGCCAAGCCAATACTTAACATAATAAATTTATCTCACCGCATTAGAGACAAAAGATATATTTTTGATCTCCCTTCACCATTTCCATGTTTTGTGTGTCCTTCCATCATTGTGCCATGAAGGTGTGTGTCGCGGAGACTATCAGGCCTTCATATCTAGTTTCCACTTGGGCATATTACTCCTCCTTTTCAGGTTCAAGTTCATAGCCCTCTGAGTCCCCATCCCGAATCTTCTCCTGGTGTTTCTGATTCCTCACCTGATTTCGAGCCTCCTTCACTGCATTTCGTCACCTTGTCTGGACCCACAGCTCATGCAGGAACCAAAACTGGTGGTGGCTCCGGTTGTATATCGGTGGTCACATCAGGTAGAATAGTCTCAGAAACCATTCCAGTAGTCCCCATGCTCCCCTTTATTGTTGGGTTATGTCTACTGGATCTGAACTAGTTAATAAATGATCCTATACACCATGATGCTAGTTGGCACTCTATGCTGACTAAGCTTCCCTCGGACATCCAAAAATTTGAGGGTATTTCTGGAGAGGATCTTACCAACCATGTTCGGTCCTTCCACATGTGGTGTTTTTCCAACTCCATAACCAATGACTCCATTCGTCTTTGACTCTTCCAACACACACTCATTGGAGACACTACAAATGGTATGTAGACCAACCCTCTACCTATCATTCCGTTCTTGCAACACTTCCTAAAGTGTTCTTATCCTATTTCCAGTTACCTCTCCAATACAACACTGGTACTAAGTTATTGACCACATTCTATCAGTCCTCCTCCACTCGCCTTTCTGACCATCTCCAAGAGTGGCATCGAAGGAGGAGCACATCTTGTGCCTCGCCTTTCGAAGACTATGTTTATCTAGATTGGTTTCTCAAGAGCCTTTTATCCCCCATAGGGAAAGACGTCGCTTCCCATTTTCCTCAGATCGAGGAAGAAGCACTCCAGACTGCTTTGATATATGATCTAATTTATGCTCAATTTGGTTATGTCTATACTGTCATTCCAGACCTCCCTCATCCTGGAAGTGCCAATGCACGGGGGCATCTCATGCCATCGACAGTATCATTGGATCCCTTTCACACTCTTCGCCATATTCTTAGCAGAGTTATAGCTATTTGTAGGGGAGCACTAATTCCTCCAACATTTATGCCCCTCCCACTAGCAACATGTTTCCAGGGCCCCAACCCATCTACTAAACTGTTGCTCCTTCTTATGTACAGCCTGATGCTCCAGCTCCACAAGCATTAGCGCCACAAAAGCCAAACCTGGTGTACATGGGCAGGTCAAGTAGGCCACCTCCCCTAGCCTTTTGGTCTCGAATACTACCAAATTCTGATGATGAACTCTGATCAGGTTAACCCCTCCAATATCAACCTACAAACTCAGTTACGTCAATATGAAAAGCCTTCCCCCCTGTTAGTTGCTGAGTCCAAAAGCAAAGAGTCCACTGAGCCTCTTACTATACCAAATGGTCCTTTACATATCCCTCAACCCAAAGTTGAGGAAATTCCCAAGATCTTATAGGGACCATTATGTCGTAATGCAGTTTCTAACAGAACTACCCATACATATGGTATAGTAGATGACTTAGCGCAATAACCTACCAACATGTTGACGCTGGAAGTCCTCCAGTCATGCCCTTCCAAAAAGAAGGCTCTATTACCTACCTTGGGTGCATTGGATTCTTTGGACAACCGTTTGATTTTCTTCCGGTTGATACATCAGAGCGTCCCCCATTTCCTTCATCTATTTCTTTCCAGATACCAGTTAGAGTTTGTAATGGCATAATCTCTAGATGCATTATTGACAAAGGCACATCCACCTGTGTGATGTCCGCTACTATTTGGTAACAACTCAAGTCACCTAAGTTGTCCCCCTCCACCACCAGCTTGCACGCATGGGATGGACACTCCTCCCAACCCCTTTGCATGTACCGCAACTATCCAGTGACCCTTGCAGGAAAGACTGTCCATATTGATATCGAAGTCATTGATGCCCCTCTGGATTACAACATCCTCTTAGGTTGTAGTTATGCATATGCCATGTTAGTTGTCATATATTTAGTGTTCCACAATATGTGCTCCCCCCACGAAGGGAAGATCATTACCATTGATCAGTTTACTTATTACGAGTCGACATCCATGACCTCCCCTAAGTCTATCATCTCGTCGATGTCTGACAAATATTCTTCAACTCCTTATAGTAGCATCTCACCCAAAGTCTACAAGGATTCCTCCTTGTTGGGTGCCTTCCCTGGTCCTCCCCCTTGCATTTCAAAACCTACTTCCATGAGTGTTTACATATTACAAGCGTCACGGGTTGCCCTTAAATACTCTGGTGCCCCTGATTAATAACGAGCTCCGTATCATCTTGTTGTTTCCTGTTGTTGCTCTTCCAAGTGAACCTTCTAGACCCACTCACCTAGGACCTCATCTATTCGGGGTTGCCTCTCCTATGTTCCCTCCAAGAGCTATTCCTCTAGGTCTTAACCATCCAGTATCTATTCCACCGGGACATTATCCTGTCAACGAAATACCTTTCTTATTCCCCCCTCTGGGAATTTTTTTCTGTACCTGTCATGGCTTCACTAGTCCTTTCTAACATGACTCTCGAGATCCCAGTATGGTACATCAATCACCCTATAAACACTCCACCTAGTCAACTAAGACCATATCACACTTTGACCCTGATTCAATGGTACCCATCACCCCTACCACTGCTTCAGTTCCATCACAACCTCAACTGGAACCAAATCCTATTGCGAAAGCATCTGGCTAATGGGGCAAAGCCAAAAGGAAAGATTCGAAGGACAAGGCTCCCCAACCTCCTCCAACCCCTAAGGCCCCAAAGACAACACCTCCGTGTGCTTTGTGTGATGTTTTTGGGTATGTCACCAACAATTGTCCTAAACTTCTTCAACTTAAACCATTGGTTCATGAAGCATTCCCTGAATCAAATATTCTGGAAGTCCAAGTTAACATACCGGTCCCACCTAAGAAACTCAAAACGCTTCGAACAAACCATCCTTGTGCCTTGTGTGACCTTCATTGTCATTATTCCCATTGTTTCCCTAGTCTTGATGAGTTTCACTATTTCCTTGGGGAAATTCATGACTACAAGGCCACTTGTCGTGGAACCTCTACTCCTCTACCTGTGGATTCTCGTACCATCAGTAAACCGGAATAGGGAAACTCTAGCCCTTCTATTGTGATCCCTCCCCCGATATCGAGATGACAGACACCACATGCCCCATTCTTTCTCTGTCGTCATCCTTGAGTTCCTCGCAGACAAACCTTTCTGAGCTTTTTGCACACGCTTCTATTAAACCTCTTTCAACAAAATCCCATGTCTCAACATCCATTTACCAGCCTGTCGTCTACCATTCAAGATGATTCATATGTGAACCTTATTTCTCAGGTTGATGCACCAGGTAACGCCGCCACATCATGTAGTCAACCTTCCTCCCATCCACCCATCTCCCAGCCTGATGAGGACACCATGGAAGCTACATCTACCACTGATTACCCCTACCCTTAAGTAAGGGGTCATTCCTTCATGAGGATTTCGAAGGCCATCTCCTTCCTAATACTCCCAATGCGCTCTACCTCGAGAAATGTTGCTCACAACACATCCCTTTGGTTTGCATGTCTTTGTTTTTTCCATAAAGTTAGGTAGATTGCATAATCTCATCCATTGTCTTTTGCATGTTTGAGATGGATCCATCATCCACATCGTATATTGGCCAGGCCGATGGTGCGAGTCGCTTCTCCTAGAATATAGCCTTGAAAGCCTAGGCCATTTTTACCCCCTTGCATATGTTAGTCTTTTCAAAGGACATGTGCATTGGATCTGCCACCAATAATCATGCCGAATATGATGTAGTGATAGGTTTTTTAGTCGATTCCCGTGCTAATCGCATCCTTCATCTTCGTCTTCATTTAGATTCCTCGCTACTTGTCATGCAATTTAATGGTGTGTATCATGTGCATAACCAAGTCCTATTTAGAAAACATCCACAAGTGAAGCTATTTGTACATGAATTTGAAACCATTAATTTCAGTCATGTGCCTAGAGCCCAAAATCACCACGTAGATACCATTGAAAACAACATTTTAGATTGGAATTTATCACATGTGTACCATAGAAGACAACCATAAACAAAACAAATAGTGAACCATCAATGTCATATAAAATGCATAATCATATTATGTATCATATAAGTGTTTGGAGCTCTTAAATATAAATACATCCAGTACACCCATAGCATACTGGGGGCACATATGCCCCTACATCTCCTTTGGAGGACCTCGTGCCAAGCTAGGTCGAGATGCTTGAATCCATTTTTCGAGTACTCGACACACAATGGCGCTCCAAAAACTCCTCCTGCTAGGGGGCATCATTCCCACCTCTGCATACCAGATCAACATCCCATGCTTGGGCACATGATGGTTTTCCCCTAGCCATCTTCTCAATGAAGTCTCAACTTAGATCCCACTGGAGCTAGGTATGGTCAATTATCTTCCCATTCCTTTGATAGTTTGTCCTACCGGCCTCTCTGGTGAGCCATATGCACATTGCATATCATAGATTTTTGATACCATATCTTCGAATATTCTACTCTATGTTCACATAGTCCCCATGTTTGAATTAGTGGGTGAGAATAATTTTAGAGCTCCTCTAGTAGGTCATTCTCGTTTTCATCTTCCCTTAATTCTTCGCCAGGCACCATTGTTCCAAGAAGCATTAAGGCCATCTTTAGACAAGTAAGGCCACTTGCTTGAAAGTCATAGATCTGAATTCCTATGGTCAGTTTTTCCGGTACGATCTCCACAATATTTTAGGCCTTCTCCTGCTTTCAAATTGGAGAGAAAACACCCTTTTATAGGAAAACCCTCAGTTTTTCTTTTTCACTTTTCGACTAGATTGTAGCTCAGTTTGAACTTTTAGGACCATTAGAAAGCTCTCACTGAGCTCTATAATGTGTCTTACTCAGTTTTTGATGATTTAACACTTCACTAGGGAGGATTTTTTCCAACAAGGTCACTTCGTCATCTCTCAAAATTGAATTTCATCACAAAGCAACACTTTTACTTTGAGGTCCACCTCCTATTACTACTTTTTGAGCCATATTTCAATTTTTGTTATGAGTAACCATCATTTACTCATGTTTTCATGGTCCCCACTGAGCCTCGTCTGTGTCGCAGCGTCATCGAGTCAACCTTGTTTAGAGCATTCGCAATGAGTCACCTTTGCATTCTTGGAGTCTATTTCATTTCCCATCATCTCATGTCCCAATATTCCATCCATATTTTCATACTGTTCATCCCGTGTTGCCCATTTTGGCCTCCAGTCATATTGTCCCCATCCCCTCTAGAGTTGAGTCATTTGTTTCAAGGTCAACCATGCACTTTATGCTCTGAAAAGGATAGTCGTTTGTTTGTCCCTTAGTCCCATTTCCCCATTATCCCTTGTTTCAGTCCATCAGTCACATTACTATTTTCCCTCGTGCTTTAGTTGAGTATCCTCATTTCCTCATCTATCGTGGGCCTCATTTTTTCGACATCAACTCATTTATTCCATAAGAATGTCCTAGATGGTGGTGTATCTTGGTTCCAGCCTCCATTCATGTTTGGCACCTTGGATCGAGAAGAGGGTCTCATTATTTCCCTTTGACTTGGTTGTTTCATGCTCATGATCCATACACTTGATGGTCTAGTGATGAAAAATATTATACCAATGATTCCTGGGTGTGTGGGTGAGATGTTTCAAACCTCATGAGGGGGTGGCCCTTCAAGTAGCCCCCCACATGCATGGATGCATATCCACTATGATACAGCGTCAGATGTAGTTCCACAAAGCTGATGGGTTTGGTCCCTACTGATCATAATGTCCATAGCATGCACGTCTGCTTCAGATGATTCATTCAGTTTTGCAAAGCCATTCCCTGTTTAGATGGGCTTCTCCAGTTGTTCTACCCTCCCTCCCACACACTTCTTGAGGGAAGGGGCTTTGTATCTCATGTACTCAAATATTATTTTATTCAGTCTTGGCTCATGTTTTTACCAGGTTATGTATATGGGACACATTGTATTATTTTTTGGCTCTGTATGCCTGCATATCATGTACAATTCAACATGTACTTTATTGCTCAGTTTCATGTTTTTGGGTGAACCATTATTTTTGTACTAAGTTATCTCGGTGGGTATAGTTATGCCTCCCCCACCTCATTGATGTCCTGTACCACAAACATAAAAGGATACTTGCATTAGTCTCACCCCATCTGTCCCTATCCCCTCTTAAATTCAGCTTCTTTGGTCTCTGTCTCTCTCTCCTTGACTCTCCTGTGCGGTCTAAGTGATTGTGTCTTTACAATGTACTTCAGTCATATGTTTTTCTCCTAACACTCATACGTTGGGTGAAATCTGTTATCACCAAAAAATGATCATCTAGCCTAATTTACTAGATGGATCGAAGTATACCATTTAAACCCAAATTTACCTTAGTAAAATTGCTTTCACTGTGAGAAATTACCTAATAAACCACCTTTATTAAGTAACTTATAGTTAAACCCATGAAGGATAATTAAATAAATCACTATTTATTTGATTTTTTTCTTGGATTAATTAATTAAACCATTGTTTTATTATTATTCCTTGTCAAATTTGACCCAATCATGAAAAATAAACAAATAAATAATTATTTATCTCATTTTTCTCTAAGAATAATTAATTAATCACTAAATAATTATTATTCTTTGTTAAATTTGACTCAATCCATTAGCAATAATTAAATAAATCCTATTTTTGTTTATTATTCCCTAACTAATTCCTTGAGATAATAAATAAATCATTTATTTATTTATTATTTCTAAATAAAATTTCAAATACTTTTACCCTCTTAAACAAATATAATAAAATATTCCAAGTGCTATTCCAAGAATGGGATCAATAATATTTTATTATTGCTCATTATTCAATGATAACTCAATATGTTGTTATAAATAGGAGGGTTTTCCATTCATTATTCACTTTTGATTATTTTCATTATTGCACTCACTGTTGTAACTCTGATTATTTTCATTGACACACACCATATTTTGTTGGGTTTATGCATTATAGAAGAGAGAGACTCTACAAAAGCTGAAGACGTTTGAGGATAGCCAAGAACCCATCCCATAGAGGGGGAATGGTAATATTTATCTGTTCTCTTCACAAGTGTTATTATTCAATTATTCTTTACATGTCTGGTTTCCATTGTATGTTTTGGGGTTATTACTCTTTCTTTCACTGTTTAACTATGGTTGCAACATAGATCAAAATTTTGGCAAGTTTTGTTTCTATCAATAGTTGTAGATCTACAATGTTTAGTAGTAATTTCTATTGTTGAGATTGTTTTCCATCCACATTCTTAAGTGGGTTCTTTTCGTACATCATTGAAAAGAAAATAATAAAATAGGTGGGTCTCGGCAGGCTTGGCCCAGACTCTGCCTCACCAAGATAGCGTTGCGCAATCTTAAGAGGGAAGGCTCTATCTTCCTCTTACAAAATGCACATTTCTACCCAGTGACTATCCTCCAGTCTTGCATTGCACAATTTTGAGGGATAATGACTGATGTGTTGGGTTGTGTTATATTCTTTCCATGACTAGCCCACATAGTTAACTGGGGGGTTAGAGGGGGTGCAAAGCCCCCCCTTTGTTGCACCGATTTCTAGAGGGGGTGTGATAGGGGATTTGAGGGGTGTAGATGACCCCACTCTATGGGGTCCGGGGAGGACCCATCTATGGTTTTGTGCATGATTTTCACACATGTTTTTGGATGCGATGGTTTTCAGTCCACGGTATTGGATGCTTCAGCATGTATAATTATGTATTATAATATTGAAAGGAACATAATGAAAAATCAAACTGGTAGTCCCGGTTTTGGGATCCAGGGGAAAATCTCTGTGTATATGTGTTTTATGTGTTATGCTCTTGCATTGTTTATTTTATGTGTTTTAGAATTGATATGCAGGTAATTTCTGTATGGGGTTAAAACCTACATTTGGTATCAGAGTTGTCTTGGCTTCAAGGGGACGCCTTTGTTGCTGAGGGGTTTCGCTCGGGCCTGTGGTAGATCCTGTTCAATGGGAGATTTACGAGATCGATTCTGGTGGTGAAAGAAGATGGTGAGTAGTGGAAAGATAGAGATCGAAAAATTTAATGGTCAAAGTTTTGAGTTGTTGAAACTCAAGATGGAGGATCTGTTGGTGGATAAAGATCGGTGGATCGTGGTAGATTTGGGTAATAAACCAACGAGAGTGTCTGATGAAGAATGGAATAGGTTGGATCAGAAGGCAAGGAGCATAATACGATTGTGTGTCTCAGATTCACTATTACTGAATGTATCAGGGGAAGCTACGATGAAGGCTTTGTGGTACAAGTTAGGGACTTTGTACCAATCTAATTCTTTGGTGAATAAACTGTTCTTGCGGAAAAAGTTGTATAACCTAAGGATGAAAGATGGAGACTCGGTGACACAACATCTGAATACATTTAATACTATGGTAATTCAATTAGCATCTGTTGATATTAAAATTTTAGATGAAGATAAGTGCATCAGTTTGTTATGTTCTATACCAAATTCATGGGATAGTCTGGTTATTGCAATAGGTAGTAATGCAACTGCCTTGCAGTTTGATGAAATAGTCTCATCTTTGCTGACGGAGGAGATGAGACAGAAAAATATTTAGAGCCAGAATGGTGATGCCTTATCTATACGAGGACAGTCCCAGAACAGAAACAAAAGTAAGACATCGAGTGGGAGATCTAAATCTAGAGGGAGATCTAAATCTCCAAGAAACATTATAAACGTGATGTGTTGGAAATGCGGAAAGGAAGGGCACTACAAAAGGGACTTTAAATCTAAAGCTCGTGATAAAGGAAAGGGATCTAATGACGCTCCTTCTGTAGAGGCAAAAACCACCTTAGATGAAGGTGGGGATGTGTACTTGGCTTATTCAAGTACACATGTAGATCATGAGGCACGGTTGATTGACTCAAGTGCATCCTTTCACTTCACTCCCCATAGAGAGTGGTTCTCTGAGTATGAGAAATACGATGGGGGCGATGTCTTCTTAGGGCATTACAGGAAGGCTAGAATCGTTGGTCACGGAAAAGTAAAGTTGAAGTTACAAGGTGGAAGAGTTAGAACACTTTAAGGTGTTTCTATTCTTACATTGGCCAGAAATATGGTTTCTGTAAGTAATTTGGATGATGCAGGTGTAAAAATAGTGTTCGAGAAGGATACCTGCAAGATGGTTCAAGGAGCACTGGTATTGATGCGGGGAGTTTGCATTGGAACTTTGTACAAGCTACAAGGTAGCACAGTTGTTTATGGGTGCAACAGTTCTATGGTTCTTGAAAATGGAGCAGAAAATCTAGTGGTCTTTGGAGAGAAGACCATGTTATGGCATCAAAGGCTTAGACATATTGGAGAGAAGGGCCTTCGAATACTTCATGGTAAAGGTATGAGTAATATCTCTTTGGATTTTGATTTCTGTGAAAATTGTGTATATGGGAAGCATAATTAGATGAGTTTCCCGTATGGTGGTAAGAGGGCGAAGCATATATTAGAGCTTGTGCATAGTGATGTGTTTGGACCTGTGAAGGTTCCATCACTAGGTAAGTCTGTGTACTATGTATCATTTATAGATGACTTCTCAAGGAATACATGGATATATTTCCTTAAGAAGAAATCTGAAGTCTTTGACAGGTTTAAAGAATTCAAGGCTCTGCTGGAGAACCAGATAGAGAAGAAGATAAAGGTGTTGAGGACAATAACGGTGGAGAGATTTGCAGTAAGGAATTTGAAGAATTCTAGAAGAAGTGTGGTTTAGCATAGAAAAATACTACTCCAGATACACCTCAGAAAAATGGAGTTGCGGAAAGAATGGACAAGACGTTGATGGAAAGGGCAAGAAGCATGCTCAGTGGTGCTAGGTTAGAATAGGAATTCTAGGCAGAGGTGGTGGAGATATAATGTTACTTGGTCAACACATCACCTTCTTTAGCTTTGGAGGATAAAACTCCACAAGAGGTATGGATTGGTAAGAAACCCTCTCTTTCACATCTAAGGGTATTTGGATGTGATGCATATGTGCTTGTTCCAAAGGAGAAATGAACCAAGTTGGATAGTAAATCTGAAAAGTGCATCTTTATTGGGTATAAGGATGGTTTAAAGGGTTATAAGCTTTGGAACCTAGTAACAAGGAAGGTTGTGTACAACCGAGATGTGGTGTTCAGAGAGGTGAAAGATGTTATTAAACATGAAGTCCAACCAAAGGAACCTGAGAAGATAGAATTTAAGCTAAAGGAGGAAGAATTAGACTCTACAGTAGAGGAGGAATCAGAAGATGAAGAGCCACAAATTCTGGGTGTGAGAAGATTAGTTCGAGAAAGAAGGCAACCAGAAAGGTATAGTCCATCTGCTTTCTGATCACATTTTTCTTTATCTATTACTGATGATGATCCCAGAACTGTGAAGGAAGCAGTAGATTCAGAGGATGGAAAACTCTGGAATGAGGCCATGGTTGATGAAATGGTATATTTGCACAAAAATGAGGCTTGGGATCTGGTGGAATTGCCCGCTGGAAGGAAACCCATTGGCAGCAAATGGGTTTTCAAGAAGAAGACAAATGCAAAAGGAAAGGTGGAGAAATACAAAGCTTGGTTGGTAGCAAAAGGTTATTCCCAGGTGCCAAGAATTGATTTTGGTCATATTTTTTTTCCTGTTGCCAAGGTAACTTATATTAGATTACTTTTATCTATTGCTACTGCTTTTGATTTTGAGGTAGAACATATGGATGTGAAGACAACATTTCTTCATGGGGATCTAGAAGAGGAAATCTACATGAAGCAACCTGAAGGCTTTGCAGTGAAGGGTAAGAAAGAACTGGTATGAAAGTTAAAGAAGTCTCTGTATGGATTAAAACAGTCACCAAGGATGTGTATCAGAAATTTGATACATTTATACAGGTACTTGGCTTCACCAGAAGCAAAGGAGATCACTGTGTGCATTTTAAATTAATTGGTGACCATGTTATATATTTGGTCTTGTATGTGGATGATATGTTACTGGTTGGAAATGACAAAGAAATTATATAAGATTTCAAGATCCAATTGTCCTCCAAATTTGACATGAAAGATCTCGGTGCTGCAAAATATATTTTGGGCATGGAAATTAAAAGAGATTGGGCAAAGAAGAAGCTCTGGTTAAACTAGAGGAAGTATGTCAAGACAATATTATAGAGATTTAATATGAAGGATAGTAAACTAGTGAAGGTTCCTATTACTGTAGGTGTAAAGTTATCTGTTGAACAGTGTCCCAAGACACAAAAAGAGGAAGAGGACATGTCCCATGTTCCATATGCAAGTGCAGTCGGTAGCCTAATGTATGCAATGGTCTATACTAGACCAGACATTGCACATGCAGTCAGAGTATTGAGCAGGTTTATGGTTAAACTAGGAAAGGATCATTGGATAGCAGTGAAGTAGGTTTTCAGGTATTTGCATGGCACTAGTGATTATGGTTTTTGCTACCAAGGAAGATCAAGATTGGACAAAGTGTTGGATATTCGTGGCTTTGTTGATGTAGACTGGGCTAGAGATCTAGATTAGAGAAGATCTACAAGTGGGTATGTGTATAACCTATTTGGAGGTGCAGTCAGTTAGATGAGTAAGAAACAATCTGTAGTGGAACTATCAAGTACAAAGGCAGAATACATGGCAACCACTCATGCAAGCAAGGAAGTAGTTTGGTTGCAGAGATTGTGTTCAAGTATGGGGTTAGTACAGGGAGCTATAAGGATAGTCTGTAACAACCAAAGTGCAATTTTCTTGGCAAAGAACCCTGCATATCATTCAAAAGACAAAGCACAATGATGTTTAGTATCACTTTGTGAGGGATATGATAGAGGACAAAAAGGTGTTGCTAGTAAAGGTGGACACTTTGATGAATACTGTAGATCCATTGAAAAAATCTGTGAGCTTAGAGAAGTTCTCTTGGTGTAGAGAAATAATGGGCATTACAAGGTTGGATAAATGACTAAGCTCTCTTGTGACCGCCTGTGGAAAGAAAACAACAAGTGGAAGAATGTTGGGTTGTGTTATATTCTTTCCATGACTAGCCCACGCATTTAACTGGGGGGTTAGAGGGGGGACGGAGGCCCCCCCTTCATTGTGTCGATTGTGTAGCGGGGGGGGGGGGGGGGGGAGGTCACAGGGGGTTTGAGGGGTTTTGGAACCTATGTTAGGTTGGGCGGACGCACCTATGATTTTGTGCATGATTTTCACACATGTTTTTGGACGTGATGGTTTTCGGTCCATGGTATTGGATGCTTCGGCATGTATAAATATGTATTAAAACATTGAAAGGAACATAATGAAAAATCAAGCTAGTAGTCCTGGTTTTGGGATCTAAGGGAAAATCTTTGTGTATATGTGTTTTATGTGTTATGCTCTCGCATTGTTTATTTTATGTGTTTTAGAACTCATATGCAGATAATTTATGTATGGGGTTAAATCCTACATGCTGGCCCAAAAATTGCACAATGCAGTCACTGGGCCTGCAACCACTGCTAGCTGAAATTGCACATTGTGCAGTTCTAGTAGCCATAAATCCAACTTGGATTACACTTTATGCAATTCTAGCAGCCATCTAGCCTCCCAAGGCAGCCCAAACTTCCTTTTGAACAGTTCTGGTAGCCAGTCTCCTAGCCTCCTAGGAAAAATTATGCAATCCTTCCTAGTTAATCCCCAGGTATGTTGCATGTCGCTCAAATTTTCTTTGGTTTTCTCCCACAAATTTCTTGCCATTTATGTTGCTTTGTCTCCAGATCTAGCAGATGTTTGTTCACCGCTTAGCAATTTAGGATCAATGGCATTCAAGAGAGCATGATAAAAGGACACTAATGGAAGTGCAACTGGATCACAAGTTGAGTGAGTGTCTGCAAGTCTACCGATCTATGAAGACACCAAGTTGAATGTAGACAAGGAAGTAAAGCTGAAATAGAAAGAAGTCAATGATGCGTTTGTAGGCACATTTGGGGAAGACCTCGAGGACCGCCAAGTATATATGAACATTCACAAGTCTAGCTTGTACCGGATTGCATGCAGATACCCTGCGTTCCCATGCACACGATACATTTGATCGTCTTGTACACTAATCCCAAGACGATGACATTGAGCAGTGTCAGTGGGGTGGAGATTTATACCTTTTGGGCATAGGATTATGATGAAATGTATTAGATGTTGGAGCTCGTGATCATCATGGAGACACCCTTCAGCTTACCCAACAACAATGCCAACACCAGAGAGATATTGAAGAACTGGGTGAAGGAGCCAGCCAAATTCAGGATGACACCCATCCAGGTCTACAAGATGAAGATACTGCAGAAGGCGTATCAATACTTGGTCATCATCACATGTCAACTATATGGCCAAGAAAGAATAGAAACCTTCCCATAGACTTGGGTGATCGCGTTGGACCAAATGGCTAGAGAGGGAAAATCATGTAAGTGGTCTGACATGTTGGCTCATCAGTTGAAGGAATAGGTAACAAGGACTTGAAAGCTACCAAAAGATATGCAAGCATAAATCTACATGTCCACGTACATCTTGGATGAAATCTGTGCTCGATAGGATTTCCCGTGCTTGAAGTGAGCATGGACACCAGAAGAGACTGCTGTGAACACTTATTGTAAGAGGTTGTCTAAATGCAGCTTCAAAGGAGTTATCACACAATTGTTCGATGATTTTATCACCTGGGTTTACAAGATGATATTCAAACAAGATCCACCCTGCATGTCGAAGGCAACAATCGAGGCATGAATAGACATAGTTGATTGGTATGCCTCACCATTCCGCACCTTCATATGGATGTACAACTCAGATAAGCCTCCGCATGTTCTACCGAAGTTTTCCTTGGAAATACCCATCATGCATGAAGTAGAATATCACATCTTGGCAGGATTGACAACTAGGCTACACTAGAATAAGAAGGCACCTTGGCCCACTCTTCCATTGCGCATTGGGTTATACGAGATTCAAAGTTTCAAGCATGTGGATTCTGAGCCAAAACATATGAAGAAGTATCGTTTTGACCTACGAAGTTACAATCCATATGACCTGCATTTTATTGTGAAGGATCACTATGCGAGAGTACAGTTCAACTGGATCCACAGGGCATGTCATTAGGCGAAGGAGTACCCATGGAGCTATTGTTACAACCCCTCTAGACTCAATGAATAGGTTGGCTTCACTGTGGAATAGTTAGCGAAGCAACGTGAAGCAGCATCCTGGAGAGCACTAGAAGCAACATCAGCAACAAAGGTGAACATACTAGTGCATGACAAGGCGAAGAGGAAGATTTTCAATTACATGCAGGGAGAGCAAAGTTGTAAGTTCAGAGCAGATCCATTTTTTGAGAAAGCAGCTATGGCTATAGAGGCAAAGCGACAAAAACGTGATAAGCGAAATGTGAAAAGGCAGAGAGAGAAATGGAGAATGGAGGAAATAGAGAAGGATTTGCATGAGTTGAAGGAGCAACTCCAGAAGGAACAGGAGCTACGCAAACATGAGAAGGAAGTGCAACAGGAACAGGTACAACAGGGGGTGCAACTTTTTCAGATAGATAAAACAACGCTCGTATAGGTAGTGGACTCATTAGAACAACTAGCATCAGGAAAACAGGGTGAACCATCGAAGGAGAAGGACTTCACTCAAGAGATAAAGTGAGCACTTGAACAAATGGATATGGATATAGAGTGAAAGGAGTTAGAGAAATACATTGACCTCATGCCTCACTGCCAAGAGTTTGACCCACCAAATTCACCGCATCTAGAAGATGAGAAAGTCCCAAGTGACCAAGGAGACACTGAGATCCTTGGAGATCATCTGGAAGGATAGATGCACAACATCTCATTTGATGAGTCTCATCATAGAGTTGTGCAATCTCATAGAGTGTCAACTCTGGCTGATCATACATCTCCTGCGCAGTTCGAGGAATGAGTGATCGTGTTTGATGTGCACAAACATCTAGCAACATTGGGCAATGCAACGAGAGCATATGCTGAAGCCATTAGCTCAAGTGTTTTCTTTATGATAGATGAGAATGAGCGAAGGGCTAAGGAGTTGCAGATGGCCAAGCTAGGAGGATAATTGGTTACAACATCTACCCGAGTAGAATTAAAGAAGGAAATACTAGACGAAGTATTGTCCCTTGACACAGTCATATAGGCATTGTATTCCAAGTTTGGTACCGTGCATAAGGCAGTCGTCCATCTCAATGGATGGTAGAAGTGATGTGCTAGAAGAGCATGTATATAATTGAACGTGCATGATGTTGTTGAATGCACGCAAACATGGATGATGAGATACAAGGGAGCCCCACTTCAGTTGCCTAAGATGATGAATCCTAGAGTGTTTGAGCTGAAGGCATGCATTCGGTGTTAGATCTGGAACTATGAAGAGCTCCCGCATCTCATTACTAGTCTACAGGCTTCCCATGCACGTGTATTCAAGAGTATGGATGTTGTGGTGTGTGCACATGCGATACCATCTATTGGGATTCTCACCCAGGTGAAGATGAAGGAACATGTCTGACTAGAGCTTGAATTTTACTTTGATGAGTTGATGCACATAGCCACCAGCCCAGAATTTTCAATCAGTGAAGATGTCATGAACAAGTATGTTGCTGGTCTGACCGCGTTGAGGAAAATGATGTGCATGCTATAAGATGAGTTGGACAGATGAGCCCAAGCAGTGTACCCGGATGCTATGGAGGCAAGAGTCAAGTTCAAGAAAGATGTCAGCTTCGAGTATATAGACACCATTGTGAACTACCAATCTTGGCTTTAGTTCGGTACTGTCAATCATCACAAGGATGTCGAAGAGTTGGACTTCGCATGGTTGTCTGAATCATAGTGATTTCTTGCATTGCTTTCTCAAGCCATTTTGTCTCACATGGGTACATGTGCATTGTAATGTAACATATTTTCAAGTGTAATTTCAAGTGTCAATAGTTGGATGTAACAGTCATAGAGTAGATGAAGAGTCATGAGGGTAGGTGAACTCTCACAAAAGGGTAATGTCAGAGCTAGTATATATCTTTGGAGGAGCAGGCAATTGTGGATGTAACATTCCGCTATTGGAACTAGTGGTTGGACATGGATGTATTTTATGGCTGGAACCTTCACTTCTTAATAAAATAGAGCCAACATTTCATCCATATGTTGTATTGTATTCCAGCTATCTTATTTACCCTAAATGACATGTATTTCTTTGCTTATGCATGCATGTATGGACTATTTTGTATAAGTATGTATGAATCTTTCTGAAATGTGTTGTTAGTTTAACCATCACTTTGGATTGCTTGCTAAATTGATTTCCATCTTGTGATGCATCCTTTTTCATGTGATACATTCCAAGCCACGTACTATTACAGGTTTCCAAGGGGCGCACTCACCTCACCCTCATTGTGTTATAAACTCTCATGCACCTTCCTTGACTTACTACAGTTGTCACACCCTTGCTACCAACAGGGACATCCTACTTGCCTCTATGCGAAACTGTGGTCAAGGCATTACCGTATGACCCACTGCTGGGACTTCTACACCAAACTATCTATAGTCTAATTGGGACTTCTTATCGGGGAGATCCCATGGCATGTTTGCGGGTTCAGCATTGCCAACACTGCAGGATACTTAGCAATATTATTGGTTCTTAGACCAAGGTAGATACTTGTAAGTTAATTAACTCGCCATTAGGGTCATAAAGTACCCATGCCACGGAAGATAAGTTATATGTGCTAGGACAAGCACCAACAACAAAACCAATGTAATGACCCGATGACATCTGCAAATCGAGTGGAACACAGGGTAAACAAAAAAACATATGTCTGCAAAGCAAACAAACAAACCAAAAATAGAAAATGCACACTAATGAATTAAAACACTAATGTAAAAAATTTATCACATGAATTTCATGCATAATACTTGTTGATGGGGTCCATTTATGGACTCGGGTAATCAATCAATAGAGAATAAAACTAGAGTTTCAGCATTGACATGTTGTGCACGAATCGACGTGGCTAAACAATAGAGTAAAAATCATAAAAGGCTACCACCCATGCCCCCTGGGCGAGTGAGGGTTGTGAGTCATAAGATGAAAACCCTATTGCGATAATAGGAAAATGGTAGAGACTCGGTGAAAAAATTCTCATGAAAGGTGGCATGAAAAACTTGATCTCATGACGAGTAAAAGGTGTGCCCAATTGAAATATCTTGACAACTTCAGGGTCAACTGAAACGTCAACGAGTAGGATAGTAGTGATTTTCCCCATACGATCCTTCGACAAGACTTCATGTACCTAGATAGGTGTCTGAAGTGGAGGTGTAGGAGAACGAGAAACATAGACTTCAAGACAGGAAGGAATCTCATCGAGGCTAGGGAGAAAGGAGGAACAATGATGTGGACTGTTCCATGTAACTTCATCCAGAGACATGACCTCGATGATGCTCTCGTTAGTGGGGAATGTGTCGTTCAAATGATCTAGATAATCCCAAGAACCAAGCCAAGGAGATGGCATGTAAGTGTCCAGGTTCATAGCGAAGACAATATAACTTTCTAAAGCGGCCATTGAAGCTACAACAAATTCTTGATAATTTATCTCTAATGGACTTAAAGGCATAACATTGCCAAAAGAGTCAATTTGATTATCAGAAGGGATAATCCAAGGATCTGTAGAATCTGAGATCATATTGACTAAATGAACATTTGGAGGTGGGAGAGAAAAGGTACCCATTTGAGGAACATTACCTTTGGATGAACCAAAAGAAAAGAAAGGTAGTTGATCAACCATGCAAAATTTTCCTTCATGAGGAAATTGAAGTACGTGGAACAAAGAAGACACCATAAAAAACATGGTGTGAGTCTAGATTCACCTGAGAAGAAGGTTGTAGTTGAGATTAGTGTCTACAACTTTTACTTCTAATTCTACAGTATTTCCTTACTTTTACTTCTAATTCTACAGTATTTCCTTCTTATTTAATCAGAAAGTTCATGAGAATACTGTATGGTCACGAACCTTTGCCATCAAAGGCTTCCAAGGTATTCAGAGATTGGTTAAGATTAGGAGAGCCAATGGATTTCCAACACGAAACTTACATGATGTAGGTAGAGGAACCTTGATCATTAACCGTTCGATGGATTGTGTTTCCTTTGATAAGGACCTGGATCAGAAATGCAATCTGATGAGGAAGATGAGGTACATGATTCTCTAGATTAAAAGTAATCAGACTCAAATCAGAAGGATTGATAGGACATATCGCAGAAAAAAGTGACTTCCACTACGTTGGATAGGATTGAAGAACCTCCAAGGAAGACATCGCTGAAGGTGCTTGATCTAAATCCTCTATAATATTGTAATTTTGAACAACTTTAGCATTCAGACTGAAAGATGACTTTTGAAGAACACCTTTGGGGGGTGGCCAGATGACAAATTCACTATTAGGGCACTCGATATGGAGTGGACCAGCAGAGGATGAAGAAGAAGTAGGAGGAGTATCAATGGCTTCTTTCTCCATCATCTACATAGACACAACTTGATAGTCCCTAGTTCGAGTAGTGATCGAGATGGGTGATGAACCTTGCATCATGAACAATTCAGAACCTGAGGAAGCAGAAGAATGAGGTTGGTATAGCAATTAGGTCTACTATGATGTAAAGGGTTCTTTTAAGACAACTGGAGTCCCTTTCAATGAGCGACTAACTTCATATCGTTAGGGACAATCCTTAGAGTAATGATCCTCCCCATAGATGAGGCAAGGATACTTCAGATTTCTTTGAGAAGAATCATCAACAAATGATTTAGGAGGGTCTTGTTTTGGGGCATTGGCTTTGGCCTTACCTTTTCCTTCTTTTAACCTTTAGATGTTTTGTCTACTGCAGTAGACTGGACAACATGTACCTCAAAGGTTTTACTAGGACTGGATGAATTTTTGGAGGGATTATTGGAACTAGTGTTTGAGACAGATTTTTGTTTTGAGGAAGCTTTCATGGGAGTCTGAGACATGGAACCAATCACATCATCAATAGGTCATGTATCCAGAGAGTTCGATGTAATGACACCAGTATGATCTGATGGTCTTGGAGCATCAGGTAACATCTCATACAATGTGCCAGATTGTGAATAGACTAGGTCTAAATATTGAGCATGTGTGATAGCTTGCTCTTCAGTAACACATCCACCCATGGCTATGGATTTAGCAATTTTGCTGATGAATGATTTTGTGAACCATTCTGTCAATAACTCATCAACAATCTCAAACTTGATGAGGTGACACCAACATATCCATTCATGGATATGATCAGAAATGTGGCTCGCGGTGTCTTACTTAAGTGATGTAAACAAATGGGTTCTAGTTTCATAGTGAGCTGACAATTGGAAATGTGTGAGAAAGCCATAGTGAGAGAGTTGAAGTCACCGTAGGTACCTTGAGGCAATTCGATGTACCACTTAGAAGTATCACTTGTGAGATTTCTTTGAAAGAGTCAAAGATGGATAGAATCATTGACATATGAATTGGAGGAGGACCAGAAGTGATATGTCATCACGCGGGCTTTTGAATTCTCCTTCACTTTTCCCTCGAATTTGGGGCAAGCGCTTGGAATCTTTATCAGAACTGGAGGCCAGTAAGGTGAATGAAGAGTGGGAACATTCATATAGGTTCACGCAGTAAATAAATAGTATATTTGAAAACTATATCAATCATGCATTAAACCACAAAAAGATACAAAAAATTATAGCAAAATGTCTCTTTATTAATTTTTCCAACGGTTACAGACTTGACTTGCCCTGTACACTCAGTTGCAAGGGTCTGCGCACTTAGCTGCAGACTACTAGGCCTCTGCACACTCAGCTGCAGAGCCTTCTCCTACTCTACGACCCACATATACACTTTACACTTTGACTCAATCACTTAGACTTCTCATTCTTCTTCATTAGTTATCTGTTTACACTTAGATCCTCGCTCTATTTATACAATCCCATGGTCCGTGAACCATGGTAGGTCTCTCCAGCTGACAGTACATTACAATACTAGGGCAGACAACCCTGTGACTCTATCATACTTTTACGCCCCGTGCCCACTATTCACGGAGCTTTTACAACGTGATTTGGTCAAAACTTGGGCTTTAAGCCCCAACACATGCCTTTTGGGGGGATTCCATGCCCAACAGGCCCCCAAAACAAGCATCGTGACTCGCCCTCGAGTAACTCTTTCAGTACAGAAATCTTTGTGCGGAGTCCCTCCAACTGTTCTTGAACTACAACAAGGTCAGTAGCACACTAAGTTGCTACTTTCTGGATCTGCTACATATATTGTTCCGAAACCTCTGTGTCAGGAGTGCTTCTTTGCATTAAGGTGTGCATCCCTAGCATGTGTGCAAGCTTGCCTTCAATTTTTGTTGTGATGGTGAAGGCCTCGTCGATCCAAGGCTAAACACACGCCTTCCGGACTGCTTCCTTGTGTCTTGCCGTGTCCACCTACTTTTTCAATGCTTTAGCCTATTGCATCCGTGCGAGCCTTTGAGTGAGGACCACTGTCTGTGTACTTCCTCGGACACTGTCATACTGCTATTGGATTTCTTGTGCCTCTATCTCTAAACGCTAGATGTTGGGGTCATCCTCAAGATTTGTGAGGACCTCAAGTGATACTTCTAACATACTAGTGTAGTCTCACACTGCACCGCCAATCTCCTCCAGTCCCACTGTGATAGTGCTAACACGCTGTTCTCTGACATCCGAGGGGGTGGACAGCTGCGCCTTTAACTGCAGTTCGATGATCTGAAGGTTCAACTCCAGCTGAACATTTTTCATTTCTTCCATTGCCTCATAGACCCCTACTTCTAACCTGTGTATCTGTGCCTCTGCTGGCGCGTCTGTTGGGATGGCCAGCTCCGGGATGTTTTGGCCAGCCTCGTCTATTACCTGTACCAACTTTTGGTTCTACGACACCACTTCATTGCACTGCAAGCTCAATTCTTCCATATTGATTTTCTGCTTAAAACTTGCAGTGCGAGGCTCTCCCTAGTGCACAGCTCTGCAATTATCCCATCCCACAAAAGATATAAGGTTTATCATGGGAGTGCAGCCATATTGAGACCGAGACCTTTCAATGCACTAACCATAGGTCTGCTGTCCTCATTTGTGTCACTGGTGCCCCTTTTGGAAACACTATGGTATTCATCATCTGTGTGCACAACATCTGTTCTTCTGTTGTTGAGCCAACTGCAAGGCTGGTTGAAAGGGTACCAGCCTGAGGAGGGCCTGCCTATAATTCCTACAACTTCGCTCTGAGGGCCCCCAACACAATCTAGTTCTCCTGCATGAAATCTTGGAGAGCCTCATTGGTGACATTGTGCACTATCTCTCTAATGTCATGTAGATCATCGTCAGTTAGGGTGATCAGGTCAATAGACAACTTTGATGCCTTGACCTTCTTACGCGACCCTGCCCACTTTGTTGGGTGTTGTCGCTTCAACTGAGCTAACGTGGTTTGTGGGTCCATGCCTCCCTCTTTTGTCTCTTCTTCCTTTGCTTCCTGTGAAGGCATTGTTTGGCCCTCGCCTGCCTTCATGGCTACCTTCTGTGCTACTACTGTTGTTGCAGCCTTTTCATGCTCAGTTGATTTCTGTGCAGCATCTTGCACCACCTGCACTTCTGCTGCCACTGCCTCCTTCCTTCGCTTTTCAGCCAACTGTGTGATGCGTAGCTTGGCCTCTTCTTTCTTCCTTTGTGCTGCTGACTTCTCTAACTCCACGATGTCTAGGGCACGCCACTCTAGTGGCCATACCTCTAGTACGTTAAAAATGACATCGTCTGTAGCTATGAAGGATAGCTTTATTCACTGTTTGGTAGATCCTTGCACACTTTGATATAAATTTTATGCATGTTTGCTTTGAATTCTGCAAAAATCTGTAGAATATTGCAAATAGTGGGTGACAACCATGGCTTAAGATTGATCCCCATTCATAGGTTCATCTCCATTAACACCCAGAATATTTTGCTGTCACAGATCCTCTTGGCATCCTTTGTGGCCCAGAGTGAATCGTACTATGCGGCCTCTGCTAGGTCCCTGTCAATGATGGGGAATTGACTATCCTATGGTAATTCCCCTGGCACAAGCACTATGGATAGCAGAAGCCATGCACAATAGAACATTTTTCCCTGTCCCTGGGCTTCACTACAATTCTCTAAAAATTCCTTGTAGAGAAACTTGAACCAGTTAAACTGGACCTCCTCCACACACTGCTCAGCAAGTTCTACCATCGGTAGAGGGATTTTTCTGTGCGACACTTGCACGTAACTTTTCATACTAGGATTTAGGTCACCATGCGTACTACTTTCTCCTTGATGATGGAGATGACGTAGCCCCTATTCTTTTTTCCCATCTTGTACTTTTTCTTCATGGCCTCTGCGATGGCCAAGTCACTGCCCTTCCCTTCCAAGATGTCTGTGAGGTCCTCCCCTTTGCATGGAAGCCATGAGATGTGGTGAATCAAGTTTTTCATGATGGGGATGGGCTCCTCCAGTCAAAAACACCCATCATGCACTAGGCAGAGCAACTGCCTGATGATGAAAATGGTTATTGGGGCACGATGGAAATGCGACATCTAGAGTATATTCAATAGCCCCGCCTTTTCCACTATGCACAAACACTTTCACAGCTCTAGTTCTGTAACCCCAACCATGGTGTTCTGCTTTATATGGTGCCTGGTCTCAAGGTGAGGGAACTTCTCGTGGTTAGCAAGGTCCCAATGTTCTAATTTCAAGCTCAGCATGCATCCCAGGTGCGTGCCCTCAAACATAATGTTGTCGGGGAGGAGCGGGGTCTAGAGCGAGCTCTTGGTCTCATCTAAGTCCTTGGGCACTTTAGCCTTCCCCTTTCATGGGAGGACATAGGTGGGACATTTTGTTGCAGGGTGGGCCAGTTGAATGTCCTCCTCCATGGCTTCATCGTCATCCTTTGTGATGATAAGATGCTATAGGTCTTCTTCTTCTTCATTAGTCTCTATGTGGACATCTTTCCCCTTCTCCTCTTGTGAAGTAGGAAAGTGTTCCCTTTGTGGATAGAGGCAACCCCTCTAGCCCTAGAGTGGGTCTAGTCACAGCAAAGACAAAACAACAATTGATTCCCTTAAATAGTCATCGTTGGAGGCCAACTTCAAACCGGTGGTTGATGAAGCTTCGTTACGCTACTCCAACTTTCGTTTCTTCTCCCCAATGAGAAATCAACCTGAAATACCACAAGAAAACAATAGAGCATGTAACTGAGAACAACAATCACCTATTTACTCATAAAGTCAAGAAATCATGAGCTATCAATTATATTACATACAATACATAGGAAATCATCATTGATTGTATTAATAATGAATCAAGAGCACAACTTACAACCAAGTCTTGACATCGTAAGCCTTCTCGGAGTGTCCTGCCAGTATGTTTCTTCAAGCATTCACTCTCAAAGATGGGTCTCCAAAATAAACAATGTCTTCCTCTCTCACTCACAAGCTTTAATACAAAGTTAAGGGCACTGCAGAACCTCTTACAAACTATTAGCAATCCCACACTTGTCATGCTCACAACAAAGTTATCTACCAAACTCAAAAGCACTAGTGGCATTGCCCAACCAAAAGAACTAGCAGATCATAGCAATGGTGAGTGATTTTATAGGAGAAGGAGTCTCCGTGAAATAAGGGAGAGGGAGCTTATATTCAAGGAAGGTAGCACAAAAGACAGAACTACCATCCCAGAGGAGGAAGGGCGACCCAAATTGACCCAAAAACTAGGTCTAGAGACATCGAGAAGGGCAACTGTTGAAGAAAATTCACCCAACCTGGATCGTCGCTAGCCATAAACTAAGTCTCCGCGATGTCATCACAAAGAGGAAATACATGCAGACCAATCGTCACGATAAATAGTTAATAGCCTCGCATCGGGCCTTGAAATTTGACTGTCATGGGAAACAACTGTACACCTGTGACGAGGTCGCGATGAGACCGTTTATGATAGGGGGCCATCGCCTATATCAATGGTTTACTCACGATGAGGCAGAAACTTAGGGAATGAGGGTCAACTTGTAGCATCAGAGAGCATTTGCTTAATCTTCTTACAGCGGTGGGAAGATATGAGCATGTTTATTTGACACATGACACAACAGAGGGATTGAGATGAGGACAATGAAAAATTACTGTGTAACAGATGCCCCCTAAAGCATGAAGCCCGAGAGAGTGGGAGGGGTGAAATGCTTTACTAAACCATGACTGAACTGGAAACCACCTTGAAGAACCTCAAGGCGCAAGTACAACTAATATTTTTGATAGTGAAATATATGTAGTCTAGGCATAGGCACAACCGTCCAAAAGACATATGAAACTTGGTCTATGGTATGGATGCAGCCACCCAGTTGACAAGACCATGATAATGATAAAAGTATGGTCGCATCCATCCATGAATACTTAGGTATGGTCGTAGCCATCCGTCAAAGAGTCATGTGTGTAATCAAGAACCAATCCACACAACGTGAACATATGTAATCTTAGTTTGGGGTCTCGAAAACCAATCGATCATAGTACAAATTCTAGCATGCAAACAGATGTGCTGAGGTCGAGCATGATATAAAGTCGCTTGATTACCGTTCAATGATGAAAACCGTTAAAAAGCATGAGAGAAGCCACCAATAATGCTAATGGCTCTCAAGGTACTGTCTTGTACAATCCATTAAGTGTGAAGAATGAGCTGAAGTCGAACACTCATGGAGTCACCTAATCGAAGACCAATGATGAGAGTCTATCATCCGGGGCAAAGAACTTGCCATTGAGGCATGCAAGCTCCAAGGTACCGAAGGGGATCTCTAGATCAATCTCCTAGATAATGAGCTGGCGTTGATAGGAGACGATCCATCGCAGGAGGGCCATAATGTTTCCCCCATCAATGACACGAGATAAGTAACAAGTGGTAGATGGTGAAGCAGAGTATCAGAGGAGGAGGTAAGGGTGTGAATTACAGAAGGATTATACTCTTGAACATCTCTGCAACATGACTCCGGAATGTGGCAGTATTTTGGTACCAAGGGATCGGAGGTTTGATGGAGACAACATGGATTAGATGGAATGAGGCAAAATGGAAACCCAACAAACCCTAGAAGGCCAAATGACAATGTGTGGATATCCCAACCCGACAAGAAGCAAAAGTGTCGATCTTTAAGAGTGACTAGCTGCCACAAGTAACCAATAACGACTTCCAAATTTTCCCCCACCATTACTGGTGAGTACTGTTGTGTGTGGAGCATGATTGTTCATAGGTCTTTGTTTCAGTCGGATGTATACCCCAGGAAGTTTTGTACACCCCTCCACGCGGGGTGGTGCGGGGGGGACTTGTCCCCCCCGCGGGGGTCCAAGGGGGCCCATCCCACCCGGCTGGGGGGTCCGGGGGCCAGCAGTCCCCCGGCGGGGGCTTGGGGGCAGTGCCCCCGAAGTCAAAAATAAATGTAAAATTGCCTTGTAAAAGTATAGTAATTTCTAGTCAATCTGGGCTGTTCATTAGGCGGATGATCTGACGGTAGAACTTATGTTTAGTTTTGGGTTTTTTTCCCTAGAAGGCAACCCCTCTCTTTGTATGAGGGCATTGTATTTGAGGCTGTGTGATAGATGTGTATTCTGTGAGCGAGAAACATAGAGCTGAGACTGTGAGAGAAAACAGAGGATATTACATCGGATTTGTTGTAGGTTGTATCTCTTCATTTTGCTGGATAATAGAAAGGAAGGACTGGCTGTTCGGGGTGGACATAACCCAAACTGGGTGAACCACGTATATCTGTGTCTCTCTTGTTTCGTGCATTTTCTGTGTTTATTTTTCTGCAATATTTTATGTGTTCCATTGCTCTGTAATATACAATTTTCTAACAACTAGTATCAGAGCTGAAGGTATATTTGGCTGATAAACTCGCAGGAAAGAAGGGTTCCTGGTTCGAGTGGGAGCAATGGCGGAAGATGGTAAGTTTAGGGTCGAGAAATTTAACGGCCAAAACTTCTCGTTGTGGAAGATGCAGATGGAAGATTATCTGTATCAGAAAGACCTATACCTACCATTGGGCGGAAAAACAAAGATGCCGACGGGTATGAAAGACGAAGAATGGAACCTTCTCGATAGAAAGGCAATCGGAACAATACGGTTGTGCCTTGCTGCATCAGTCGCCTTCAACATTTCGAAGGAAACCATGATATAGGGTTTGATGAAGACGTTGTCGAAACTATATGAAAAACCCTCGGCCTCAAACAAGGTATTTCTTATGAAACGGTTATTTAATATGAATATGTCGGAAGGTGGATCTGTTGCAAACCATTTAAATGATTTTAATACAGTTACAAGTCAATTAAGTTCTGTAGGGGTAAACTTTGATGATGAAGTTAGAGCTCTGTTATTCTTGTGCTCATTACCAGAAAGTTGGAATGGTTTGGTAATGGCCATTAGTAACTCCGTTTCTGGATCTAGTACTTTAAAGTTTGATGATGTTGTCGGTGCTATCCTTAGGAGGAAATGCGAAGGAAAAGCTTCGGTGAGACATCGGGAAATGCTTTGAGTGCAAAGTCTAGAGGAAGAAAAATGGAAAGAGGAAAGAGCTCAGGATATCACAGTAAATCAAGGAAAGGTAGATCCAAGTCCAGATCAGGGATAGTGTGCTGGAAATGTGGAAAGAAAGGACACCTAAAGAAATACTGTAGATCTCGGAAGGGAAAAGATGGAGATGCACAACAAGAAAACAATCATGAAGCAAATGTGACAGGTGAGGTGTTACAAGATGCTTTGATTCTTTCTTTCGAAAATATTACTGATTCCTGGGTGGTAGATTCAGGGGCTTCATTACATGCCACACCTGATAAGAAATACTTTCATGACTATGTTCAAGGAGATTTTGGACAAGTTCGTCTGGGTGATGATAAAGCCTGTAAAATCGTTGGAATGGGTAAGGTTCTTGTAAAACAGCAGAATGGAAACCAATGGCTATTAAAGGAGGTAAGGCATGTTCTAGATCTAAAGAAAAATCTGATTTCAACAGGGCAGTTAGGTGGTGAAGGTTGTGTGACAACTTTCACAGATAAATCTTGGAAGGTCGTTAAAGGAGCCATGGTAATAGCAAAATGCGAAAAGGTTGGTACATTGTATTTATGCAATGGTATTTCTAACTCTATTAATGCTTTAACTTCCAAAGGAGTAGATGCAGCATTATGGCATCATAGGCTCGGACACATGAGAGAAAAGGGGATGAATATTCTTCACTCAAGGAATTTGTTGCTGGGTTTGAAGAATGTTGATTTGGACTTCTGTGAGAATTGCATTTATGGAAAACAGAAGAGAGTCAGATTTCTCAGAGTTGGGAAAGAAAAGAAGAACGAAAAATTAGAGCTTGTGCATACAGACGTATGGGGACCTGCTCAGGTATCATCTCTCGGTGGCTCTGGTTATTATGTTACTTTTATTGATGATGCAACTAGAAAAACTTGGATTTATTGTATCAAGAATAAATCTGATGTATTTGATACTTTCAAGAAATGGAAACCTTTGGTTGAGATTGAGACAGGAAAGAAATTGAAGTGTCTTAGATCAGACAATGGAGGTGAATATTGCAGCAAAGAATTTGATAGGTACTGTTTAGAGCATGGAATTCGCAGAGAGAAGACAGTTCCAAGAACACCACAAGAAAATGGTGTGTCAGAAAGGATGAACAGAACAATCATGGAGCGTGCAAGGTGCATGAGATTGCATGCAGGATTTCCTTTACAGTTTTGGGCAGATGCTGTAGATACTGCTGTTTATCTAATAAATAGAGGGCCTTCAAGTTCCTTAGATGGTGGTGTTTCGGAGGAAGCATGGAGAGGTAAAAAGGTAAACTACTCTTTTTTAAAGCCTTTTGGTTGTGAGGCCTTTGTCCATATTGATAAATAAAATAGAACAAAGCTTGAGGCAAAGTCAAAGAAATGTACCTTTATTGGATATGGTTTTAATGATTTTGGTTATCGCTTATATGATTATGAAAATCACAAAATCATTAGGAGTAGAGATGTAATATTCAATGAAAAGGTCTTGTATAAGAATCAGTTGCAGGAAAAGAAGTAAGAAAAAGAAAACAAGGAATACGCAGTTCTTGACGAAATCACTGAAAAAGTAAAGGTGCCTGAAAATAATAATAATCAACAACCACAACAACAACAACCACCAAAACAGCAACAGGCACCCCAAACATCCAAAAGTGGTGTTAGAAGATCTACCAGGATAAGTAGACCCCCTGAACGTTACTCTCCTTCATTATATTATTTATTGTTGACTAATTCTGGTGAACCCGAATGTTATGAAGAAGCAGTGCAGGTAGAAACCAGGAAGAAGTGGGAGCAAGCCATGAAAGAAGAGATGGACTCCTTAGCACATAACCAGACTTGGGACTTAGTCAGGTTGCCTGCAGGTAAAACAGCATTGCAGAATAAATGGGTTTACAGGCTGAAGGAAGAAGATGGAGGAAAACAGAGGTATAAAGCTAGACTTGTGGTGAAGGGGTTTGCACAGAAGAAAGGTATTGATTTTGATGAAATATTTTCTCCTGTTGTTAAAATGACTTCAATCAGAACTATTTTAAGTCTTGTAGCAGCTGAAGATATGCATCTTGAGCAGTTAGATGTAAAGACAACCTTTCTCCATGGGGATTTGGAGGAAGAGATATATATGCAGCAGCCACAAGGATATGAGGTGAAAGGGAAGGAGAAACTAGTGTGCAGGTTGAAGAAGAGCTTGTATGGCTTAAAACAGGCTCCAAGGCAGTGGTATCTAAAATTTGACAAGTTTATGTCTGAACAAGGTTATACTAGATGTCACTCTAATCAATGTGTTTATTTGAAAAAGCAAAATGATGGCAGCTATATTATATTGTTATTGTATTTAGATGACATGCTTGTTGTAGGATTTAACTGTTATAGACATTTTTGTGCCTTACAGCTATAAGCATGAAATGTCCATAAACCAAGGGATCCTAAGTCCCTCAAAGTGTTGTTCCGACCCCTAAAGGAACAAGGTCAACAAATTACAGCTTCTCCCAGAAGTTCTCCACCAGAAACTGCTCAGAATCAGTCAAATCAGGATCATTTCAGCTGCTCCACTGGCTAGCTGCGTTGCATAGCACCCAAATACACTAGCTAGGTGCATTGCAACGCACCTAAATGCACTACCAGGGTGCGTTGAGTGGGAAATGACAAATGTCAGTGTCATTCCGCGAGGTGGAAAGACAATGGAAGCTTCTAGAATCTTCCCCAATGACACTTGCCTCACTAAGTTTGACCAAGGATGAGTAAGAGGCTCTCAGTCTCCAAGTGGAAGTAAGAACTGACAGAGAGAAGAAACTAGTCAAATCATAAGATGACTCATCCTCTTTGCATACATCTATATATGGATCCCTCATCCCAGAGATCCAGAGGCTAGAATTTTGTACATTGCAGAGAATTGCTGTTGGTTTTGAGATAGATATCAGAGTATTGGGTGATTTATGCTTTGTTGGAGGTGAAGAGGGGCTTCTTTGCTGGGAGGTTGATGCTGAATCAGGAATCATCGGTTGTAACTCCTCTTGGATCTTCTTGTTATATCAATAAAACTATTTGAGTTTCTCCTACATGCTTGTGTATCATTGATGTTTGTTACATTTGTATGTTTAGCTTAAATCTGATCCTAAGCTATTTATGAATATAAATCCATGTCTTTGTGTAGTTTTCTTCTTCTGTGATCTTATAGGAACTTGGTGAAGCTGGGCAAGTAAGGAAGCAGGTAGCTGGAAGCTGTCAAAGAGGAGAGAGATTGGATCAAAGGACTAGTGCAAGACACAGGTTGGTTCATCCTTTTCCTCTTCGTTTATAGTTCATAAAGAAGAATACAAAAGTAGTTTTCTCTGTTTGTTTCTAAGGTCACTGTCACACCTTAGTGGGATAGGGTCGTTCTAAATAGACACTTTTCCCGTTAACAAAATGGCGACTCCGTTGGGGATCATGTCGAATTAGTTTGTTTGTGTTTCTCTTGTTGTTTGTTTCATAAACATAGAAGTAGCAATCGAACTGCATTTTCCATTAACAAATGCAAAGTAGACATCTGCTACTTCAGTCCATTCATTGGATCTGTTTATGATTTGAACAACTGATTCACAAATGATCTGATTTCCCTTTGTGATAGCTCTTACACCTCCTTTAAATCTACCCTCTGATTTTGCATTACTGATTGCTTTCACTCGGCCAGAAACCATAGATTAAACTGCAAACCGTGACCCAGAACCCGGATAGAATTCTCGTTTCTTCCCCAGCGTAGGCTCTGTGAATAGGTTCTGCATTTCAACGCAGTTCCCGAGAGGGCTACCTACGCTGCAATCCAATTTCTCTGTGTAACAGGTGCGCTGATCAGCCTAGCCTGTGCAACTGAGGTTCTTTGCTTCTTTTTTTCAGTTTTGTCTCTGATTTTTGTAGCCTGTGATCAGTATATGTGTCTCTTTAAAAACCCCTTTTCTTTGCCTTAATTCCGCCTCCTTTGTACAAAAAGACTGTAGATGTTTTTGTGTGTTTGTTACATCATTTACAATTTTCCATTGCAAAAGTACAATAGTCATACTGTCGTCCTTTGATTTAGATCTGTCGTAACTGTCGCTTTTGATCTTAGGAGAAAGTTTATTTGCTGTTGACAGTCAATTATGCTTTTACTTTTGCCTTTGGTTTGAATTTGTGACTTTCTAGTGTCGAAACGAGTATTTATTTCAAAATCGTAAAGTGTCGTAATCATCTCTACCTTTTGATTTCGGAAAGAAGCTTGTTTGTGTTTGTCACTTGAAAGCAAATTCAGATTTGTACATCAACTTTCTTTTTAGGCATCAATATTAAGAAAGTGAAAAACAAATACATACACATGTGCATTTGCATATTGACAGTCTGTTTGGCTTGATTTAGGAAAGTGCATTTACAGTGTGCTCTTTGCTCTTTGCGAAAAGATTGTGTCTTTCTTTTCCCCTTGTAGCTAGGATTTTCATTGCTGAAAAGAGATAAAAGTTTGCTTATCATCTTTAGATTGCATTTTAGGAATTACATCTACATCTCGTGGTGAACCCAAAAGGCAAACTTCATAAGAAAGATCAACTTAAAATAAATTGAATGAATCTAACAACGCTTTGGAACTTAACGCACAACATTTAGAGGTCTAGGCTAGAGACGTATTTCGGCGTCGTAAAGCCTGGTAACTGTTGTCCTCACTGATGGTTGGGTGATTCCTCCACTTTGAGACGATAAGTGCCAGTACGGACTTGTGCTCCCATGTACCGTCGAGTATATATTGGGAGACCCCTATAGGCTTAAAACTTTTTATCCATAGGAAGCCGTGTCGGCCGCCCTACTGATTGCAATGCACCGAACACAGCATTCGGGAAGATTGGCTGCCGTACCGTAAAAAGTATTATGTATTTTTGCGATTGGTTTGGTACTCCCTCTACCTAGATCTCCAGAGTAGTCCCTTTCCTTCCTTTTCAGACTCCTTAACGGAAAATGTCCATCTGAGCACTTGTCACTTTGGGCTCATTAAAAATCGAAGGAGACTAGAGTCATCTTTTGTTTTTTCTCGACTCTTAAAAACTGAAAAAACAAGTTGTGTCAAAAGCATCTAAATTTCATTTAATTCGGAAACATACTTCCCTTTTTTATTTTAGTTGATTGAGTAATCCGCAATCGTGGACGAAAGTCAATTGAAACCCCGTCGTTCGCAGAGGCTTACGAGTCAACCGTCTTTGTCTCCGGAATCGAAACCAGTACGGACAAAGGGAACTCGTTTAACCGGTTCCAAATCTCCTATTAAAGTTAGAACAAGTGTTCCAACGACATCAGAGACTCCGGTTACTCCAAACATTTCTGGAATCCCTGCCTCTACAGAAGAAGTTCAACAGCTACAGAAGGACAGTGATACTGATCCTAGTCTGAGAGTAAACACTTGTGTTACCGAACCAGTTCCATCTACAACCGGTTCGGAGAGTCTTGCTCTTCAAACATCTGTCGCTGTCAATTCCACACCTTCTTCGGCACCAGAAATATTTTACGGACCTGACAGTCTTCCACTTCCACCTGGTCTGATTGCAATTGAAGAAATTGTAGAAGATCCTCAAACAAGTACTCCAACGCACTTTGGAGTCGGAATCACTCTATATCCTTCTTCATCAGAAGTTAGTCTACCACCAGTGGAAGCTCCTGTAGAATCGCTAGGTAATCTTTTGGATAGACTACAAATGTCTGAACAACCGTCAACATCTAGGACTGTTTCATCTGACACAGCGATAGCAGAACTCCCTGCTATCACTCCGACAATGTTCGTTGGCATACCATCTGTCTCGACTAGCTCTCAACTGCTAGAAGGAGCCCACTCAGGGGCTATTTCGATAGCCTGGTCCATTCCTGTTTGTTCATCTGGAATAATATCCGGAAACTCTTATGTTGAGTCTCAACAAATTGATTCGTTTGGAGGTCAATTTGGGCAGTCCGGTCTCCAAGGGAAAATAATTCCCTTGAGTTCTGGATTACCACCGTATGGGGGGCAGTATGCCCTTTCGTTATCCCCTCCGGGTGGATATCCATACGGGAGTTCACAATAATATTCAGGTTATACTGGAATTACCTCAAGTGGTTGGGTACCTATACTACCTCAACAACCAAGAGTTATGTATTCGATGCAACAATGTGTACCTATGTCAAATATCCCGACTACACCAGCTATTGTGACGGTGTCACAAGTTCAAACGCTGCCTGTTGTATGCCAACCTCAGGTTTCTCAGGTTGTAATGCAATAGCCCCTTGACCTTGTGACTCAACCACAATCGCCAACTAGTGGGGCGACACAGGTCCAGACGGGTACAATTACCCCGCACCTTGGTCCAATGGTTAGTATAGCGCAACAGCACATGGCTTCTCAACCATGGTTGGTGCAATACCAACAACCACAATTCCAACAAGTATGCCAAGGTTCTGAGCAGCAAATCTTTGCGAATAGTGGACAGTCGTACATTCAAAACGGTCAAAATCAACCATTTTACAATGGTCATGTCCACCAACCTTATCAGTCATACCAGCATCAAATGCATTATGCTGGCATGCAAAGACCAACTGCTCAAGCAATCCCATCTTACCCTGGGTATGCTTCACCTAATCTGAATCAACAGTTACCATTCGTGGCAACTTTAGAGTTACCTGATTTAAACCGGTTAACAAACGATCCAATTGCTTATGCCCCTCAGTGGCCAGCGATTCCACATAAACTTCCATCAGATATTCCTAAATTTTGGAACTCTGGGTGAAGATACATCAAATCACGTGATGACATTTCATCTATGGTGTTCATCAAACACCCTAAATGATGATTCGATAAGGCTTCGCCTCTTTCAGAGGACGTTAACGGGTCCAGCGGAAAAATGGTACATTGAGTTGCCTAGAGCTTCGTTCGACAACTTCAGTACCTTATCCACAATCTTTTTAACCCATTTTCAATTACCGATAAGGTACGAAATGGGAACAGAACTCGTTAACAACTTCAAATAGACAACGGCCACTCACATATCTGATCATATACATGAGTGGCGATGTCGTCGTAGGATGGTAAAAACGTACGTCCCCGAACAGCTATTAGTTGAATGGTTTATCAAGTCATTACTACCTTTCATCATGGAAGATGTGGCAAAGGGGGGAGTCGTAACGGAAGAGCAAGTTATCGCTCGTGCCCAATATCTGGACTTAATTTATACTTAGTCTGGCACGCTCTACGACAAAATACTTGACGCCCCTAGATCGGAATTCTCAATTCCTCCTCCTCCTAAATCAAACAATGACTCTCACGCCGGCGATGGCGTGATTAGCACAAAAGACACGAAATCGACAAAGGATACATCCAAGAAGGCCCGTAAGATTTCAGGTCAAAATGCAAAAAACGAACTTCTTGCTTCGGAAGTAAATGTCGTATCGACAGATAAGAGCAAAGAAACCAAACAACCAGGAAGCAAGAAGAAAGGCAAAGGGAAGAAGAAGAAACATGATGAGTCATCTCCTGAAAAACCTTCTACAAACCCTTCTGGGCAAAGGAAACCCCTTGCGGCGTGTAATATATGTGATGAGGATCATTGGACAAAAAAGTGTCCATACAAAGCTGAGCTTAAGAAATTCTTTGAAAGTTCGAAAACCTCAGCAGTGTTAACTGATCCGTTTCCAAACCCAGGAACAAATCTGGTTGAAAGTGGAAATGCTTCCCCGTCTCAAGTGCTGATGTTGTCGATTTCAAAACAATAGAATGATGCTTTGATTTCGACAAGGAACAAAGATTACAGGAATCCGCAGTTGTCGAACAACAAGGATAAAGATCAACCAAGTAGTTCAACAACAACTTCGACAGAAGTTGTACCACCCACCATTCCTGAATTGACAATAAAACCGCCGAAGGGAGTAGTACACAAGTCAACATTTAATCCCCGCGCTAGAGCGACGCAACATTATAACATAGTGGAAGATTTGGCCTAATCGCCATCCACTATGTCGACTCTTGAAGTACTACAAAATTGCCCATCCCAAAGGCAGGCTTTATTATCGGCCATTGGTGGGATTGATCCAAAGGATTCCAATCTTGTATCCTTCAACCACAAAGGATACGATCCTCAGTTACCGGCTCAACTAGCTTTCCTTGTTCAAGTGAAAGCCCTCAACAAAACTATTCATCGAACAATTATTGATGAGGGGGCATCTACATGTATTATGTCGATGAGTTGCTGGAAAAGTTTAGGATCTCCAACCTTGTCGCGGTCAACGACGACATTAAAAGCATTCGACGAAGGACATATACCCCATATGGTATTCTAAATAGCTTTAAAGCTGAACTAGGGGGAAAAACGGTAGAAATAGATGTTGAAGTCATCGATGGGAATCTTGATTACAACATCCTACTAGGAAGACCATGGATATATGCCATGGTAGCTATTGTGTTGACCTATTTTAGAAAGATTGCATTCCCCTTTCAAGGAGGAATTACAATCGTCGATCAACAAAACTTCCTCCCCAATGGTTCTCAAGTTATAGGAAGCATTCCCATGATCCATGGAAGCCCCCATTCGCTTCAGAATATCGGAGTAGGCCTACTGAAAGATCCTATACTAATGGGAACTTTCGCTCTTCCACCTCCAATCAACCTGGCGGAAGTAGCGTCGGTAGGAATCTGCAACATGATATCTTCTACAAAGATATCAGAAAACGATATCGACATGGATCATGCAGTGGTTTTGCCCCCAAGCCCAATAGAAATATTATAGCAATCAATGTTTCTAGCATGGGATGCAAACCCAAATCAACGCTCATCAAGCGTTTGGATAGATAGGTCTAGAGAATATGGTACTCCTTTAGATCCTTGGTCGCGAGTGCATGTCACCGATGAAGGAATTGTCCAATCTATGGTAATTGAAGGAGCACCATGGAATGATTCCCACCATCGTTCCCTTCTTCCGGATTGTGAAGAAGATACTCAAAGTGACTTTACCATCCTGCAGTAGTTGATTTTCTGTCAAATACTGTAAATACCATGGATTCCGAGCGAAACTTTGTAGAAATTTTGAATAATTTAACACATATTCAATGGAGATTATCCTGATCATGTACTAATGCGGAAAACATACACAATACATAACTCCTCTACGTTGATCAAGAATATAGCAGCATCAATAACAATAAAACATCAAGAGCATTCACACATTGACACAGTATGTATCACGGGGAAAGCATCTCGCTAAAAACCCCACACTATCTGTATATTAATGATTGAGTCATGTAACATTACACAGCATAATACTTCTCACAAGTATCTCCACCTCTGTTACACACAATACAGCTCAGATCTGATCTCCAAATCTCTTCCACTGCTTGCCTGCCTCCACTGCTCAATACCTGCTCAAGAACTAATGAGAATTGCTTCCCAAACTCGATTTTCACCTGCAAAATAGTCACTCACTCTTTGTGGACGTGAGCAAAGGCTAAAATGCAGGCCAAATACGTGAGCAAACTCATTGGCATACTCAATCCTTTGATTGTGCAAGATCTGGTGCACAACTATAGTCACAACTGATAGCAATCTGATTCTCTACCACCTGTCCCTGTTGAACTGAACATGCATTGACATGCAACTGAGTTAACTGATGTATTCTCTAGTTGTATTATGAGTTAATAATTAGTTTAACAACTCATCATTAGTCTATCTGCAGTTAGACTAACTACAACCAGTTTAACTAAGTTAAACTGAACACAACTCCATCAACTGTACCTCCAGTCCACTAAACTCAACTCACTTGAGTTCTAACTGAAGTCATGCATGCAACAACTCAACTGACTCATAAGAAAAACGAATTTCCTTCTGACAGCTGCATGTGCCACTTCCGTAGCTCAAACTGAAGTGCTCCAAGAGAATAAGATTAAGTTTATAGTCCAAATATTATTGTGAGATAATAATATTTGACTTTTCTATTTTTGACAGCCAGTCTAAAAATAGACTTGATCACTCACACTGTGATCACTCACACTTTCATCAAAAATAGAAGTCCATCTATTTTCCCAACTTGATCAATCATCCATAAACATAGACATGATCCATATGTCTAAAAATAGACATAGTCTAAAAATAGACTTGCGCCAAAAATAGCCTGCGGGCCCACTTAGTGAAGGTGACTCTTTTCACTAAGCTCCATCATCTTGTTGCAATCTCAACACTCCCTCTCGACAAGATATGGATTATCAGCAACCCCTATCCTGCCTCGGTGGTACTCAAATTTGCTCCTGGTGAGAGCCTTCGTCAGAATATCAGCATCCTGATCCTCCGTTGGAATGTACGAAAGTAACATGATCCTCCGCTGCACACAATCTCTGATATGATGGTACCTGATGTCAATATGTTTAGATCTATCATGAAATACAGGATTAGCCGAGAGTTTAATGCAACTCTGGTTATCACAGTAAATCACAGTAGGATCCAAATGAGAACCGAACAAACCAACCAGGATCTTCCTCATCCATATAGCCTCGCATGCAGCCAAACTTGCTGCCATATACTCGGCCTCCGCTGAACTGAGTGCCACGGATCTCTGCTTCCTGCTGTACCAAGAAACTGCTGTCAATCCGATACTGAAGACCCCTCCTGATGTGCTCTTTCTGTCTGTTGGGCTCCCTGCCCAATCTGCATCCGTGAAGCCACATAGCTTCACCTCATCCTCCTGTCTGTACCACAAACCATATCCCGATGTGCCTCTCAAGTAGCGCAATACATGCTTGCCCGCCTTCCAGAAGAGCTTGGTAGGCTTAACCATAGCTTGTGAAAGCTGGTTAACTGCATAGCATATATCAGGTCGTGTATTGACCAAATACATCAGCGACCCCACCAACTGTCAATAAACAGTGGCATCCACTTCTTCTCCCGAAGTGGCATCCTCCTTCCTCCAACCTCCAGGAAGAGGAGTATCAACAGGCTTGCAGCCATGCATGTTGAACTTCTCCAGTATCTCCCGAGCATACTTGCCCTGAGAAACAAACAGTCCACCACTGCGCTGCCATATTTCCAATCCTAGGAAATAGTGAAGGAGGCCCAAGTCCTTCATCTCAAACTCTGTAGCAAGATCCTTCTTGCATGACAGTATCAACAGCTCATCACCCGTTAGAATCAAATCATCAACATACAGTACAATGATAAGCAACTTACCCTCCACCACAATCTGGTATAGGTTCGGATCTGCCTCGCTCTTGGAGAATCCAAGTCCTGTGAAATAGCTGTCTATCCGTGTGTACCAAGCACGTGGTGCTTGCTTCAACCCATACAGCGCTCTCTTGAGCCTGCACACATGCGACTCACTGCTGAAGACTTCAAAGCCTTCGGGTTGCTCAATGTACACCTCCTCCTCAATGACTCCGTTGAGGAATGCAATCTTCACATCCATCTGATGAATGTGCCATCCCATCTGCGCTGAGAGAGCAAGAATCGTCCGTATGGAAGAATACCTTGCGACAGGTGCAAAGGTCTCCTCATAATCGATCCCCTCAATCTGTGAAAAGCCTCGGGCAACAAATCTTGCCTTGTACTTCTCCACACTCCCGTCAGCTGCCTGCTTAACTTTGTAGATCCATCTCGAACCCACCACTGATTTCCCTTCCGGTCTAGGAACAATCTCCCATGCACTGTTTCTGACAATAGAATCATACTCTTCCACCATGGCGTCTACCCATGCGGGATCCTCCACAGCTTCCTCAAAAGAGGATGGCTCAGTCACAACACACTTGCTCATAAGAGCCATGTATCCAGTGTACCGATCAGGTGACTGTCTCTACCTGCGTTGGGCTGTAGGTGGTCCTACAACTTTCTCTGCATCTTGAGCCAGTCGCTCAGCTTCTGTCAAGCGCTTTCGCCCTCTGATGGTTGGCGCTGCATGAGTGGTCTCTTCCACTCCATGAACCTCGTCCTGTGGCTGATCCACGTCCTGAAGCTCATCCTTAGGAACTAATAGCTCCTCATCTGCATGCAAGTGTAGCTCCCTCTCAAGCGAACACTTCATGGCTTTCTCCTCCTGAAATTTTATATCCCGTCGCACAACAGTTTTACCACTATCTGGCAAATACACACGATAATTGTGGGGCGTATCAGTGTACCCCACAAATATCCCAACCTTTGCAGTTGGCTCCAACTTCTTTCTGGCATCCTTCGTCACATGCATGTAAACGTTAGCACCAAAAATCCTCAAATGAGAAAGATCAGGCTTCTTACCAGAATAAGCCTCCTTGGGTGTACTCATGCCAAGTATCCTATGAGGACAACGGTTCTGCACATAAACTGCTGTATTGCATGCTTCCGCCCACAAGTGAAGGGGTAGGTCCTGATCATGCAACATTGCCCGTGCAGCACCCACAATCGTTCTGTTCTTCCGCTCAGCTACCCCGTTCTGCTGTGGGTTATGGGGAGCTATGAGCTCTCTACGAATCCCTTCTGCCTTGCAGAAATCCTTGAACTCGTCCGAGATGTATTCACCACCATTATCACTCCTAAGAGCCTTCACCTTCTTCCCCGACTCCTTCTCGACCAATGCTTTGAATTCACAGAACTTTGAATATGTCTCGCTCTTCTTCTGCATGAAGAAGATCCAACACTTACGAGAGAAATCATCAACAAAAATCACATAATACCTGTGTTTTGCTGTCGAAGCAACTGAGAAAGGTCCACACACGTCTGTGTGAATTCTCTCAAGGATCGTCGTGGCGCGACTATCCTTCTCGTGAAAGGTGGCTTTCACAAACTTCCCCAAAGTACACCCCTTGCATTGATCTGACTGCGCAAGTGTGCCTTTAGGAAGCCCTGTAGTGATCTGCTGCAGTATCTTCAAGGCTCCATGGTGAAGGTGACCCAATCTCCTGTGCCACAACTCGCCATCATCCCGGCTCACCAATCCTTCTTCCTTGCCTGCCATTGCTGCGCATCCATCTACATGCAACTGATAAAGGTTCCTCACTCGAACCCCTATCTTTCGGGTCTCACCAGTTGTCTTGCTGCGCAGGAAGGCCTTTCCCTCGCTGAAAACAACATCATACCCCTTGTCTTCTAACATCGCCACTGAGATGAGATTCTTCTTCAATCCTGGAACATGCATGACTTCCTTCAATACAAAGGGTTTACCAGACTCCCTCTCAAAGGAAATGGTACCGATACCGGTCGCACTGTATCTACCATCATCGCCCATCTCGATGTGCACTCCAAGATCTTTGTCCTCCAGATCAGAGAACAAATCTCTATCTCCCGTCATGTGAAAAGACGCACCACTGTCCAGAAACCACACTGATCCCATCACACTTGAAACCAAGCATGCGATCAATGAAAAATCAAGCTCAAACTGAGAAGCTAAAGCCTCTCCCCCTGCAGATCCAGCAGCTTGCTTGTTCTTCTTCTTCTGCGGAAAATTTGTGGCATAGTGTCCATGCTGGTGACAGTGAAAACACTTCACCTTGGACATATCCTGCTTCTTGCCTTTCGCACCAGACTGAGAAGCTTTCTTGCTCTTCCCTTTCTTTGCTTTGGCAGCCAAAGCACAATTCTCTTCATCAGATACCTTTGATGAAGATCCATTCTCACCTTTATTGTTACTGAGTTTATCCTTGAGCGCCAGGTCGCTCTTGCTTTGGAATAACATTTGCAATCCGTTGAAAGACATTTCAACAACACTGCTGCAAATTCGATTTTCCACCAGCTCCAAACTCAACTGCTTCCGATCAACCCTCGCTTGATATCCTGTAAAAATCTCTTCTACAAATCAAGCTGCTCCGATACCATGTAGAAATCTTTTCTACAATTATCTAGCTCTGATACCATGTAGAAATTTTGAATAATTTAACACATATTCAATGGAGATTATCTTGATCTTGTACTAATGCGGAAAACATACACAATACATAAGCTCCTCTACGTTGATCAAGAATATAGCAGCATCAATAACAATAAAACATCAAGAGCATTCACACATTAACATAGTATGTATCACGGGGAAAGCATCTCGCTAAAAACCCCACACTATCTGTATATTAATGATTGAGTCATGTAACATTACACAGCATAATACTTCTCACAAGTATCTCCACCTCTGTTACACACAATACAGCTCAGATCTGATCTCCAAATCTCTTCCACTGCTTGCCTGCCTCCACTGCTCAATACCTGCTCAAGAACTGATGAGAATTGCTTCCCAAACTCGATTTTCACCTGCAAAATAGTCACTCACTCTTTGTGGACGTGAGCAAAGGATAAAATGTGGGCCAAATACGTGAGCAAACTCATTGGCATACTCAATCCTTTGATTGTGCAAGATCTGGTGCACAACTATAGTCACAACTGATAGCAATCTGATTCTCTACCACCTGTCCCTGTTGAACTGAACATGCACTGACATGCAACTGAGTTAACTGATGTATTCTCTAGTTGTATTATGAGTTAATAATTAGTTTAACAACTCATCATTAGTCTATCTGCAGTTAGACTAACTACAACCAGTTTAACTAAGTTAAACTGAACACAACTCCATCAACTGTACCTCCAGTCCACTAAACTCAACTCACTTGAGTTCTAACTGAAGTCATGCATGCAACAACTCAACTGACTCATAAGAAAAACGAATTTCCTTCTGACAGCTGCATGTGCCACTTCCGTAGCTCAAACTGAAGTGCTCCAAGAGAATAAGATTAAGTTTATAGTCCAAATATTATTGTGAGATAATAATATTTGACTTTTCTATTTTTGACAGCCAGTCTAAAAATAGACTTGATCACTCACACTGTGATCACTCACACTTTCATCAAAAATAGAAGTCCATCTATTTTCCCAACTTGATCAATCATCCATAAACATAGACATGATCCATATGTCTAAAAATAGACTTGCGCCAAAAATAGCCTGCGGGCCCACTTAGTGAAGGCGACTCTTTTCACTAAGCTCCATCATCTTGTTGCAATCTCAACAAACTTATCCAACATCGAGGAGACTATAGCCATAAATATCTCGACCAAAATAGATGTTGTAGAGAATATTTATGTTGGCAAATGTTGTTCTCCTTCAGAACTGGAAATATATAACGCCCTTTTTCATGAATTCAAAGATGTCTTTGCTTGGTCATACAGTGAAATGCCAGGCATCGACTCGAGTATCATTGAACACGAAATTAAGATGTATCCAGATGTCAAACCAGTACGACAACGGCTAAGGCAGGTGCACCCCAAGAAAGCCGCTGCCATTAAGGCAGAAGTTGAAAAACTTCTCCATGCTGGTTTCATCTACCCGGTTCCTCTAACCGATTGGGTATCGAATATTGTCCCTGTTATGAAGAAACAGGGGACAATTAGAGTGTGTGTCAATTATAGGGATGTAAATCAAGCTTGTCCAAAAGACAACTACCCTACACCCTTCATCGACCAGATAATTGATGAATGTGCCGGATGCGAAATCTTTTCATTCATGGATGGATTCTCCGGGTATAATCAAATAAATATCCGCCCAAAGGACCAGTCAAAGACTGAATTCATTTGTCCATGGGGCACATTCACATATCGAAAATTACCCTTTGGCTTAAAGAACGCAGGGGCGACGTTTCAGAGGGAAATGAATTATGCCTTCCATGACATCAAAAACATCGTTCAACCATACCTCGATGACCTTCCGGCTCATTCGCGAAAGCGGACTGATCATCTGCAGCATTTAAGAGCGATATTTCAACGTTGCCGACACTACAAGATACGACTCAATCCGCACAAATGTGTATTTTGCGTCAGTTCTGGTCGTTTACTTGGCTTTGTAGTCTCCAAGGATGGGATTCGTCTCGACCCTTGTAAGGTCCAGGAAATCATAAATTTGCCTCCACCTTCAAATTTGCTTTAGATTCAGAAACTCTAGGGGAAAGCAAACTTTCTAAGGAGGTTCATTCCAAATTACGCCGAACTTGCTAAAGGTTATACACGTCTTTTGAAAAAGGAGGTACCCTTTGTCTGGGATCAGGTTGCGCAAGCTTCCTTTGATGCTTTAAAAGATTCCCTAATGAAAGCATCATTAATGTACGCCCCCGATTATCAAAGAGATTTTAACCTGTATCTGGCTACAGCAGATACGACCATCGCAATGGTTTTAGTTCAAGAAGTCGATGGAATTGAACATCCTATATATTATTTAAGTAAGAACTTAAATGATACAGAAAGCAAATATTCTTATGTTGAAAAACTAGCACTTGTAGCTATTCAAGCGATACAAAGATTTCGACACTATGTCCTCTTTCGGAAAACTACCATTATGTCAGATTGCAACCCCATGACTTATATATTGTCGCGACAGTTGTTAGGGGGCAAATATTCAAAATGGATAGTGATTCTTCAAGAGTTTGATCTGGAATTTGTAAAATCCAAGAAAAGAAAGCTCTAGTTTTTGCAGAACTATTATGCGATCTCCCATCGTCATCCAACGATGAAACATCCGAAGAATCAATCGTGGATGAGAATTTGTTTCTGATATCTACAAGCAATGAGTGGTATGGAGATATAATCATTTATCTTCAAACCCAAAAATTTAGGCCAAACACCTCACACTCTGAACAAAAACGTATTCGATACCAAGCAAAAGACTACATGATCGTCGGTGATACACTTTACCGTCGTGGTATCGATACAGTTCTGAGAAGGTGCCTCACCCACGAGGAGGCCGAAAAAGCCCTGAATGAGTGTCATTCAGGCGCCTATGGGGGGCATAAATCCGGATATGCTACAACAAAAAAAATCTTACGAGAAGGATACTTCTGGCCAACAATGTTCAAAGATTGCATAACCGCAGTCAGAAGTTGCCATGCTTGTCAAATTTTTGATAGCAAAACCAGAAGACCAGCCACACCTCTACAGCCAATAGTTGCTGTTGGGCCATTCGCCAAATGGGGCATCGATTTCATGACATGTAACCCCACCTCGACCGGGGGGCATGGGTATATCATAGTCGCAATTGACTATTTTACCAAATGGGCCGAGGTGATGCCTACATTAGACAATACTGGTGAAACAGCTGCCCTCTTCTTTTTCAATCATGTAGTCACCAGATTCGGCATACCATAGGCTATAGTCACAGATCATGGATCGCATTTTCGCAATCACATGATGGTCGAATTAGCTGCCAAACTAGGGTTGTCTCACGACAGCTCTACTCCGTATTATCCGCAAGCCAACGGACAAGTTGAAGCGATCAACAAGGTCCTGAAGTGCATGTTGCAAAGGATGATCGGGGTTCACAAAAGAAGGTGGCACCTAATCCTGTACTTAGCCTTGTGGGCTTACCGAACATTGGTAAGGAATGCAACCGGGTTCACACCCTTCCAACTGGTATATGGCCTGGAAGCAGTCTTACCAGTCTAGTGTGAAATCTCGTCTCTCAAACTCGCAATTGATCTCCTCCCTGGAACTTCAGAAGAAGAGGCTCATTTCTTGGAATTAATCCAATTGGATGAAACCCGTCGTGACGCCGATTTGGCTAACGAAGCCCATAAGAAACGAGTCAAGGCACAATTCGACAAAAATGTCAAACCCCGTGTCTTCTCGGAAGGTGACTTGGTCCTGCTTTACGACCAAGAATCCGATAAATTGGGAGCAGGTAAATTTAAGTCTTTATGGATGGGCCCCTATATTGTTAAACGAGTGTTAGCGAAAGGAGCCTATGAGTTAATGGATTATGACGGAATTCCACTGGCGCAACCTCGTAATGGGTTGTACCTCAAGTGTTACTATGCATAAATAGTAACCAATATGCTTTTGTTATATTTTTGTTTTCGCTAAAGGGTTTGTTTTGGTCGAGTAATCCACTTTTTTACACTTATTGCAGATGTCAAACCTATTGGAGCCATGTGTTGGATATGCCGACGGAGCGAGTCGTAGTTCGCGGAACCTGTCCTCCGCAGCCTGGGCCATTTTTTATCCAAGCGGCGAGTTAGTAAGTTTCAGAGGTGTATGTATTGGACAATCAACGAATAACATCGATGAGTATAGCGCGTTGATAGAACTTCTCTCTGATGCCATCACCCATGGTATACGCTGACTAATTGTCAGGCTAGACTCACAACTCGTAATACTACAACTCAATGGTATATATTCCATCCGAAACCCATCTATTTATCGCATGTTCCTAAGGGTTAAGATTTTGGAAAGACAATTTGATCTTATTCAATACCAACATATTTCCAGAAACTTAAACACATTAACCGACTCATTAGCAAACTATGTGTTAGATAGACATTTGCAACATTTATAAAAAGAAACACATCATCAATGTTTTACATGTGGATCATATAGCTCAACCAAAATAAAACCCCGAAAATCAAAAATATATACAGCTGTTTATGGTTTACACATAATGTTCTGTAACCAAGACAAAATCGGTCACACGACCCAAAAACTCAAAATTCTAGGGGGCACCCTAGTCTAATGATGCTCGTGATAGCAAGTCACGGCCTGTGCGATCATGCGTAAGAGACGAGTCCATCATCTCGGCACACCAGTACTATGCCACTGTAACTGCAAAGGTAGCTCGTCAGTCCTCACATCTGGTATATCGAGAGTGAGGCCCTCAATCTGCTCTGGTAAAGCTGAGAGAGTCTCGGCCACATCAAGGTCGCGAAGAATAGCTCTTCCGGTGGCCTCTCCTACTGGGGAAATAGCTGGTACTCTCAGGCGAACTACTGGATGAACAGGACCAACATCTGCATGTACACATGAGTTTGATTAAAGTCTTGATAGAATAAAGCACAAGGACATTATAAACAAAAACAGTAAACAGCAATATGGTCAGAGATTTTACCAATAGCACCCCACTGCTCGCCATCCGGCAGTACTAAATCTAGATCACCCTGGAAGTCCATGCCAGCATATGGATACTCGGAATAAACCATCTCCTGACGATCAAACCACCTGAAGAAGGTATTAGAAAATGAAATCTGAGACTGGCCAGCATGCCTTGACATATGGTCAACCCATCTCTGCATACGTGGTTCAGTAGGAGAAGGTAAATCGAGTGCAATGTACTGCGGCTACATCAGTGGTATCTTCTCCAAGGCAAAGGCGGTCAAAATAGAACTGAACCCAAAGTTCTTCAACCTCTCATTCTTTATCTTGGTCAACTGTTCTTTCATCACAAGAAGTACTGCGTCACACCAGTTGAACACCTTCGGTTGGAGGCATTCCAAGACATGCTACATATAGGATCTGTTCGCTACATGAAGAGACGCACTACCGGCCATCCTACCAAAAGTAAACAGGATAGTCCTAAGGGACCTGTCAGTGACATCACAGATGATGATCTTGTCATCTTTACTCGGCTGAGATCCTTCCCTGCAATACCGGTGGACATAATCTCTCACAGAATCGCCTCCTCGAGCTGAACCTGACAAAGAGATGGGGGCACCCCGCCTCGACAAGCCAGTCAAGAAATAGATGTCTACTGTAGTCAAGGGGATAGATTTGCCCCTAATCTGGAAAACTTGATTGGTAGGATCCCAAGCATCGAGCAAATACTGCAGTAGGTTGATATGCTATCTCATGCTAGAAATGCGGAAGAACTTCAGCAAGCCACAATTCCGCAGCGCGTTCACTATAATTGGATCATGTAGGGCAATCATGTCGTCCTCTTCATGCTCACGTTCTCGCCATGTAAGGGTCATCTTGCTCCCAAATCTCTGAAAAAATAAACAAGCGAGGAGTTAGATCCTGATTTTGGTGAGAAACAAGCAAAAATTCCATCAAAAATTATGCATCAAATTACCTTTCTGCGCCCAACGCACCTGCAGCAGTGTTCTAGGTGCGTTGAATGTCAAACTGCCTTCATACAATCCAGCATTCAATGCAGGTTTCGATACACTGGGGATGCGTTGATGGTAGAACGAATCCCTCAAACCCCAGGGACTCAGAAAAGCAGGGAATCAGGGTCAAAAAGCAAAATGGAAACCATGAAATGAAAGAGCTCAGGTTTAGCTCCTACCTGGTCTAGACGGCGCCGAGAATCGTCCACAGGATCTCCCGAAATCAACTTATGAAAATCGAGGGGGAAAAGCACCTCCAAAGCTCCAACAAACCAAGTTCAAATGAAATGGTAAAATGAGAGGTAAAAACACTTTTTAATTACTTTTACGTAGTTTGAAGTAAAATATTAGCGTTTTAATCTCATTTTCAAGCAAATATTGTTCATTTCTGACTAGTTTGATGAAGCAGTTGAAAATACAGTACTATGTTTGGAAGGACAAAGCTATTTATGGTAAAAAATCAAAACAAGACCATCTAATCGAGCAGTTTTAGCACATAGTTCAAGCTCGTTAAAAAATAAGCATAAGACATGAGCAAATGTTTCCACCCGCGTTTAAGCTCGTTAAAAAATGAATTATTCCCTAGTAAATAACCACCGTGAATGTAGCATTTCAGCCATTAAAGCCTCGGTCGTGTTTGCACCGTCACCTCCACTTTTCCATTGGCCGATCATTCACCTCCATTTGATTGTTTACCCATTTTGAGGAACAACTGCGAAGAGTGATTTCACTAGCCATCCTTGTGACACTGCCATGATTGGAAAATTCCAATCCTTACCTGGAATCAGCTACTACCCATTTTATCACTCGTTCCTCAAAAGACGAGTCTTCTTTAAGCTCTTTTCAACTGACTCGTAAAATATGAAAAGATTACCGATTTTTGGCCTTCCAGCTCGTTAAAGCGACCGGAAGTGCTATCCCTCCACTAGATTTTAATCTTTTTGGACCTGAGGGATTATTGCACAAAAAGATCGAGCGCTTGTTTTGTTCGGCTCATTAAAACTATCGAAAATTCATCCCTTCTGTATTGTTTTATACTTTTTCGGACTTAAGGGATTAGATGACGAAAAATGAATTTTGGAGTTAACTTTACGTACCTTTTCAGACTCTCTAAAAATGAAAAGGACCGAGTTATCTTTGTTGTTAGACTCGTTAAAAAGATTAATAGCGAAAAACTTGTCTTTAGACGAGAACGAGTTTCACTATCGCTAGGCTCATTAAAACATAGCGATGGGTTTGCCCGAAGGGAAAATTCTAGAACAAGCATATGTTATCCTCCTCAAGCTTGAGAAAAATAAAGAGGTACTGGTTAGCAATGACTGGGGAAAAATTGGGAAGAAAACTCAAAGAATCTTTATTGGTAGCAAGTCGCTCTTGAACATGACACTTCCACTCCGTGTCCGAGTTGGGTTGGGTTGTTTCATTCACCGGACACATCACCATGGTCACGCCATACCATCCACATTTGGGGTAAATGCTACCAATCCATTAGATAACTGTCGCCGACAGGTTCAAAAGAAGTCATCCAGAGGAGTCACCTGTGTCCCATCCACTACCATATATTATACTTCATTCTTTCATGACCGCCATCCTGAACCGTATATCATCATATTGTTTTCACCTCCATCAAAATCATTTGGTCCGTTCCTTGTCATTGATGTGGGATTCATTAAGGCCCTCCTTTGACGGATCGCTTCTTGTCGACACCATCTCATTATCCAAGAAGTTGATCTAGGAACACCCCATTCAGTACTTTGAAGCTTGCATGCCCCAATGGCAACTTTCTCACTTCCGACGACAGGCATACATCAATGACCTTCGACCGAAAGATTTTGCGTGGTGTTCGACGCCAAGTCCTTTATTCACACCACATGAATTGTACTGCAGTACCTTGAGGGTCATCATCATTATCGGTGATTCCTCTCGCGCTTGTTAACGGTTTACATCATTGACTGGTAATCAAGCGATGTCTTTCCATGTTCGACTTCAAAACATTTCTCACATGGATCGACTTGTACTTCGAGTGAAGATCGGACGAGATTGAGGACCCCGGATCTAGTTTCATCCATCCGAGCTGCGATATATATTCAGGAACAATAAAGACATTGAAATGTACAGCATTGCAGCACAGATAATCATCCTACCAAAAGGATGATGGCTCTATCAGAATCATCAGTCTACCATCAGATGATTGTCTGTCCTATGTACATGAAAATGAATTTATAAAGCTGAGCATGGGAATGCCCGCCTCAGCTAGATCATGAAAAATAGTATGAAGATAATGTATTGTATTGTATCTTATTACAGGTCTCCTCCCAGCATTGAAAGAACTTCGGATCCTCCTAATAGAGCATTTCACTCGATAAACGGCCTCATACTTTAGGGGGCAACTGTTACAGACATTTTTGTGCCTTACAGCTATAAGCATGAAATGTCCATAAACCAAGGGATCCTAAGTCCCTAAAAGTGTTTCCGACCCCTAAAGGAACAAGGTCAACAAATTATAGCTTCTCCCAGAAGTTCTCCACCAGAAACTGCTCAGAATCAGTCAAATCAGGATTATTTCAGCTGCTCCACTGGCTAGCTGCGTTGCATAGCACCCAAATACACTAGCTAGGTGTGTTGCAATGCACCTAAATGCACTACCAGGGTGCGTTGAGCGGGAAATGACAAATGGCAGTGTCATTCCGTGAGGTGGAAAGACAATGGAAGCTTCCATAATCTTCCCCAATGACACTTGCCTCACTCAGTTCGACCAAGGATGAGTAAGAGGCTCTCAGTCTCCAAATGGAAGCAAGAACTGACAGAGAGAAGACACTAATCAAATCATAAGCTGACTCATCCTCTTTGCATACATCTATATATGGATCCCTCATCCCAGAGATCCAGAGGCTGGAATTTCGTACATTGCAGAGAATTGCTGTTGGTTTTGAGATAGATATCAGAGTATTGGGTGATTTATGCTTTGTTGGAGGTGAAGAGGGGCTTCTTTGCTGGGAGGTTGATGCTGGATCAGGAATCATCGGTTGTAACTCCTCTTGGATCTTCTTGTTATATCAATAAAACTATTTGAGTTTCTCCTACATGCTTGTGTATCATTGATGTTTGTTACATTTGTATGTTTAGCCTAAATATGATCCTAAGCTATTTATGAATATAAATCCATGTCTTTGTGTAGTTTTCTTCTTCTGTGATCTTACAGGAACTTGGTAAAGCTGGGCAAGTAAGGAAGCAGGTAGCTGGAAGCTGTCAAAGAGGAGAGAGATTGGATCAAAGGACTAGCGTAAGACACAGGTTGGTTCATCCTATTCCTCTTCGTTTATAGTTCATAAAGAAGAATACAAAAGTAGTTTTCTCTGTTTGTTTCTAAGGTCACTCTCACACCTTAGTGGAATAGGGTCGTTCTAAATAGACATTTTTCCCGTTAAAAAAATGGCGACTCCGCTGGGGATCGTGTCGAATTAGTTTGTTTGTGTTTCTCTTGTTGTTTGTTTCATAAACATTGAAGTAGCAATCGAACTGCATTTGCCATTAACAAATGCAAAGTAGAAATCTGCTACTTCAATCCATTCATTGGATCTGTTTATGATTTGAACAGCTGATTCACAAATGATCGGATTGCCCTTTGCGATAGCTCTTACACCTCCTTTAAATCTACCCTATGATTGTGCATTACTGATTGCTTTTACTCGGCCAAAAACCATAGATTAAACTGCAGGTACATGAACAATCCAGGAAAGGAACATTGGATGGCAGTGAAATGGATTCTCAGATATTCGAAAGGTACCACAAATCAAGCATTATGCTTTGGTGGTTCAAACGTCTCCCTACAAGGATATGTTGATGCAGATATGGCAGGTGACAGAGATAACAGGAGGAGCACTACAGGATATGTATTTAATGTTGGAGGAACAACTGTCAGTTGGGTTTCAAAAATCCAAAGTGTTGTTGCACTTTCAACAACAGAAGCAGAGTATGTTGTTGCTACAGAGGCTAGTAAAGAAATGATTTGGTTACAAAGGTTTATGGGTGAATTGGGTAAGGAGCATGATATGGGCACGTTATACAGTGATAGTCAAAGTGCCATTCATCTTGCAAAGAACTCAGCATTTCATTCCAGGACTAAACACATATAGCTCAAGTACCATTTCATATGATCAGTGTTGGAAGATGGAGAGTTGAAGCTGGAAAAGATACACACTAGCCAGAATCCTGCAGATATGCTAACAAAAGTTGTAACTAGGGAGAAACTGAGAACATGCTCAGTTTCAATTGGTCTTCAAGGATGACGATGAAGATGAGAAAGAGCTAGGTCCAAAGAGGAGTCATTGTCCAGCAAATGAAGCAGCGGTGGAGTTGCTACAATCATTCTCCAAGTGGGAGATTGTTGTGTGTGGAGCATGATTGTTCAGAGGTCTTTGTTTTAGTCGGATGTATACCCCAGGAAGTTTTGTACACCCATCCACGCGGGGGGGTGCGGAGGGGACTTGTCCCCCGAAGCCAAAAATAAATGTAAAATTGCCTTGTAAAAGTATAGTAATTTCTAGTCAATTTGGGCCATTCATTAGGCGGATGATCTGACGGTAGAACTTATGTTTAGTTTAGGGTTTTTTGCCCTAGAAGGCAACCCCTCTCTTTGTATGAGGGCATTGTATTTAAGGCTGTGTGATAGATGTGTATTCTGTGAGCGAGAAACAGAGAGTTGAGACTGTGAGAGAAAACAGAGGATATTACAATGGATTTGATGTAGGTTGTATCTCTTCATTTTGTTGGATAATAGAAAGGAAGGACTGGCTGTTCGGGGTGGACGTAGCCCAAACTGGGTGAACCACGTATATCTGTGTCTCTCTTGTTTCATGCATTTTCTGTGTTTATTTTTCTGCAATATTTTATGTGTTCCATTGCTCCGTAATATACAATTTTCTAACAAGTAACCCTATTATTTTTGAAAACAAGCTTGAAGGGGATAGCATATGCTTGTAATATAAGTTCAACCTTCGGACGAACCCAACCTAGTGATAGTTTAACGAGCGTTAGGGAGGAGAAGCTCGAGTCTCGTCATGGTGATGATTCCAATGTTGTCAAGGTTTAACGATTCCAACATAGGAAAAAATCAAAGTCTTTTTCATGTTTAGAGAGTTTGAAAAAGACACGAAAAAGAAAGCTCCATGGGGGTCCTTTTTTGTAAATTTGTGTCCCTCGAGTTAGAAAAAGTATAAAATAATACTCGAGAGAACTGCTTGACCATTACGATCAAGGATTACTTTTCGTAATTAGTGGGTTCAATCTGAAAAAGTAGAAAAGCGATTGAAGATACGTCGTTTCGTAACTAGTATCGAACCTAAAACGACAAAAGTCCGACAATCTTTCAATGTTTATACGGTCAGAAAAGAGTTGAAAGTGGACCACCTTTTATTCCATTTAACGAGTTAAAATGGAAAACTCGACAATATTTTCATCTTTTATGAGTCAGAAAAGAGCTTAAAGGAGACTCGTCCTAGAGGAGCAAGTGGTATAAAGGGTAGAAACTAGTTCCGACAATGGTGGAACTACTTGTAATGGTCAAGAGGCTGGCCAATAAAAGCACTCATTGCTGTGGTCCCTCAGGAAAGGAAAAACAACCAAGTGAAAGCATATGATCGGCTAAAGAGATGGCGGTGATGGAAGGAAATAGCCAAGGCTCATCTAGCAGAATTTAGCAGATAAAAACGGTAATCATGAGGTGTAAATTGGGTATGGGTTCATGTTTACACAAGCTTGAACCATGGAGAACTTTTCTTGGATTCAGTTTCATGTTTACACAAGCTCGAAACAAGAAAAATATGCTTTTTATAAGTTCGCATGCCCCCAACATTATAACGAAAATCGAGGTACATGCCCCCCAAGCTTCATTTCATCCAACGGAGTGGATGGAATGAAGGTTCACTTTCGAGATCTTGGAAAGACTCGACTTGGAGTTTATGAGATCTTAATCAAAGACTCGATTTGGAAGGGAGCTGTTTCATTTTTTCATGAGGTTGACCCAGTAAAAGAACTATCCTCATAACCCTTGTTTCATTTTTTAACGAGGTTGACATAAGATCAAGAACTTTCCTCAAGACTCCTTGTTTCATTTTTTAACGAGCTTGACACAAGATTAAACTATCCTCAAGAACTCCTTGTTTCATTTTTTAACGAGGCCAACACAAGAAGAGAACTCTCCTCAGAACTCCTTGTTTCATTTTTTAACGAGGTCTGCACAAGAAAATAACTCTCCTCGGGACCCCTTGTTTCATTTTTTAATGAGCTTGACACAAGACAAGGAACTATGCTCCATGATCCTTGTTTCTTCTTTTGACGAGGTTGACACAAGTTCAAACTATCCTCGAGACTCCTTGTTTCATTTTTTAACGAGGTGGACACAAGACCAGAACAATCCTCAGACACCTTGTTTCATTTTTTAACGAGGTTGACATAAGAAAAGAACTCTCCTTAGGACCCCTTGTTTCATTTTTTAATGAGCTTGACACAAGACAAGCAAATGTGATCCATGATCCTTGTTTCATTTTTTAACGAGGTTGACACAAGAGAAAACTATCCTCGGACACATTGTTTCAATTTTTAATGAGGTTGACACAAGAAAAGAACTCTCCTTAGAACACCTTGTTTCATTTTTTAACGAACTTGACACAAGACACAGAACTGTGCTCCATGATGCTTGTTTCATTTTTTAACGAGGTTGACACAAGATCAAACTATCCTCGGATCCTGCTCATGGGTCATCCGCAAACATGACTCCCAAGAGACCTTCACTGGATGGAAGAATCACACTCTGAGAGGAACACATGTCATTAGACACCAATGACATATTGGGTTTCAGTGGCCCTAGTACATGATCCATCTACATGATCATTAGCAGAGGTGGAGACGGAACAGGTAGCTACATAATTGACTTGCGGCTGGGAAGGCACAAATTGTGAGCAAGAACTGATAAGGGATGACAGCTACGTAGGAGGTATCAGGGGGCTAAAGAATGATGATTAATCTATGGTCACCATTCTTCCATCGTGTGGAAAACAAACCACACGGAAAAGTGAAGAGACGAGGACCCCCATGGTATAAATATAGTCACGGCTAAGGAGTAGACTGAAATCTAAAGCACCTTGGATAACCATTACGCCTATATAGATAGTTTTGCCCCCCAAAGTAATAGGAAGCTTTGGGAGGATCCCTAAAGGTTGACTGGTTCCTTTGTCAAATGCCAATAGATTCTGCGTGACTGGCACAAGCTGTGGGGAGCCCAAAGGTTTCCAAGTAGTGAAAGGCATGATGCTAATCGACGCACCCTCATCCAAGACAGTGCCAGGTACTACCTTATCATAGGCATGTACTGTAATCTAGAAAGGCACATAGGATGGAAGGTGGAAAGTAGCCAAATGACTCCAGTCAAAGGAAACAATCAAACTACTTGGTGGGGGCTATCATATGATTGTCCACATGCTCTACAGGAACCGAAGGAGAACTCTCTAAATCAGCGAGGATAGGAGGGTCAAGTTTTGACTCAGGAGAATATGATGAGATGAGAAGAACATGAGCATGATGCTCTTCTAAAATAGAGTGATCAACAGGTGGTGAACCCAAGTTGACACTCTCTTCGACCAATGGTCGGTTTGGAACAGGCTTAGCACTGCTAGGCTCGGAAAGAGGAGGGTGGACAAGAGAAGAATCTAAGCCAATATCTTTGTCAATGGGGAGAGAGTCTGAAGAGAGCCTTTGATAACTAATGGGAAGCTGAGGTGAAGAAGCTTTAAGACTTTCCAAAACGGTAGAAGCTTTATCCATGAACGGACAAAGGTGAAGGGGATGATTACCCTCACACAGTCTATAGGGGAATCGAATCCTCACTTTCTTCTGAGCACTGCCAGTTGAGGATTGAACATCGACATGAGCTTTAGAGGATGATGAGGGATGAGCCAGTTCGTGAGACCATACTTCTACGATCCTAGGAATTCTAGGACAATCACGAAGAAGATGGTCATCGTTGCATAATTTACAAGGAAACTTAACCTTCCGTGAAGGAGCAGAAGGTGGTCCGACCCGAGATGTACTTGGAGCAATAGCTGCACAGGTGGTCTCACGTTTATCAGACTTCATCATCATCATCATCATCATCATCTTCTTCTTCTTAGTCTCCTGGTTACTAGATGTGAAACTTTCACTAGGCGAAGGATGAGATGAAGGTGAAGAAACAGGGGAAGAAGGCGTAGTCTCAACCTTGGAATCAACGTGTCATGATTCAAATGAAGGGGATGGTGGAACAAGATTCATTATGCTTGGGACCACCGAGATTGAAAACAGCCAAATGGGCAAATCGATGGTTGACCTAGGCAAGGATAGTGTTGCCATATATGGAGCACCAACATTTCCAAAAGGCAGAAACGGACCAGGATTCCCATCTGGGGGACGACCTTGGCTGGTAGACTCAGGGAATGTCACCATTGGGAACGATCCTAAAAAACACTCTTATCACAACCAAGAACTCTAACTTTTACCAAGAATATGTCGTGGGCAGTGAATTTTATGACGCAGGAACAAAACTTGACCTTTTCATTTTTAAAGAGTCGAGAAAAGGACAAAAGATGGCTCTAGTCTCCTTCGAATATTTAATGAGCATGAAAGGACAAGTTCTTAGATGGACCTTTTCTTCTAGGGAGTCCGAAAAGGAATGAAAGTGACTACTCTGGAGAACTAGACAAAAGGTTTACCAAACAACTTATAAAACGAAATATACACCTTGGCGATCATATGAAAAACCAAGGACTTTCCGTATGGCAGTCAATCTTCCTGAATGATGTGTTCGGTGCGTGATGGTTTGCAAGGCTATAGAAATGTCTTCCTATGGATTTAGGATGATAATATATTGGGGTCTCCTAATATATACTCGACGGTACTGGGAGCACAAGTCCGTGCTAGGAAACTATTGAGTCATAGAAGGAGGAATCACCCAACCTTAAGTGAAAGCAATAGTGACTAGGTTTAACGATGCTAGAGCACGTCTCTAGCCTAGACCTCTAAATAATGTGCATTAAGTTCCAAGGCATTGTTAAGTTCATTCAGTTGATTTTAGAGTTGATCTCAAATTAGGTTTGAATTTCTAGTCCTTACGATATGTATATCAAAAACCCTAGGACGCAACTAGAATGAGTAAAGAATATTTCAGTTTGATGAACACCTACTTAAAGGAGGGTAGAAAGTTCATCCCCAAGAAAACAAAATCGAATGCAAACACTAAGAAACACAATGCATCAATACACTAATCTCACAATGCATCGATGCCACTAATGAAAGATTTAAAGATCGCTTTCCACTTTCTCAAATATGAATATTTGAAATGCACATGTACTTTCACTTTCGTATACTAAATGAATGCAATCCCTTAATTATTTTTTTCTCTGAATTTAAAGAGACAAACAAGCAAGTGTGAACTAATCAATCCAAACAATTGTGATCTATGCTTGGTAGTGAATAAATCAAATAAAAAAAAATTGGTTCAATAATCGACACTAAAAATCAACTAGCAAGAAAACAAGCAGCGAAAATCCTCAAGCAAATTGATTTGACCATCGTGGATGAACCTTGGACAGCCAAGTAACCCAAGTAAATAGTTTTTTGATGAAACATTTAAAGAGCTAGGTCACACGGTCTAATAACACAAGACTCACTCAATGAAACCAAAGAGACAGTACCTTAACCAAAAGCAATCAAACTAAGCTAATGGGCCAGAGAAAGACAACAGGGGATAAACAAGACTGGTGAATTCAGGAGGTAGAGTTGAAAAAACAACTCTATAGGAATTGTCACAGGCATAAAACCAGCAACTAGTGATGATCAGCCAATAGCTGCAGCAACAGAGTGATGTCGTCACGAGAGTACACGTCTCTTTTGTGACGGGGTGATTTCAGGAATCGTCACGACTATACGACAGGATTCAGTGACGCACAAGATTATAAAACAGAGACAAGGCGGCGTCGGCGTGACCGTTAAGATTTTTCCAGTGACAAGCTTAAAAACAATAAAAAATAAATAAAAAACCCCCAAACAAAAGCCAGACTATCATCCATAGAGTAAAGGGATTTCCCAGATTGACCCAGATAACTCAAAAGACTGGTGGTTTAACCCCAAAATTCAAGAGTCACTAAATCAAAACCAAAAAAAATCAAATAAGAGAAAAAAACATACAAAGGACTCCCCAACGGAGTCACCAACTTCTGAAATAGGAAAGTGTTCCCTCTGTGGACAAAGACAAAACAAAAATTGATTCACTTAAATAGTCATCATTGGAGGCCCACCTCAAACCAGTGGTTGATGAAGTTCTGTTGTGTTGCTCCAGCTTCTGTTTCTTCTCCTCAATGAGCAATCAACCTACAACACCACAAGAAAACAATAGAGCACGTAACCGAGAAGAACAATGATCTATTTACTCATAAAGTTGAGAAATCATGAGCTAACAAGTAAACTACATACAAGACATACGAAATCATCATTAATTGTATTAATAATGAATCAAGAGCACAACTTACTACCAAGTATTGACGTCGCAAGCCTTCTAGGAGGGTCCAACTAGTATGTTTCTTCAAGAATTCACTTTCAAGGATGGGTCTCCGAAATAAACAATATATTCCTCTCTCACTCACAAACTTTAATAATAAGTTAAGGGCAGTCCACAACCTCTTACAAACTATTAGCAATCCCACACTTGTCACACTCATACCAAAGTTATCTACCAAACTCAAAAGCGCTAGCAACACTGCCTAACCAAAGGAACTAGCAGATCATAGCAATGGTGAGTGATTTTATAGGAGAAGGAGTCTCCATGAAATGAGGGAGAGGGAGCTTATATTCAAGGAAGGTAGCACAAAAGAAGAAACTACCATCCCAAACGAGGAAGGGTGACTCAAACTAACCTAACAACCAGGTCCAGAAACATCTAGAAGGCTGACTGTTGAAACAAATTCACCCAATCTGGATCGTCGCTAGCTGTAAACTAAGTCTCCACGACGACATCGCAAGGACGTAATACATGCAGAACAATCGTTGCGATAAAAATTTAATAGCCTTGCACCCTGCCTTGAAATTCGACCATCAAGGGAAATAGGTGTACACTTGTGACGAGGTCGCCATGATACCATTTATGATAGGGGACCATCGTGTATATTAAGGGTTTACTTGCGACAAGGCAGAAACTTAGGGAAAGAGGGTCAACTTGTAGCATCAGAGAACATTTGCTTAATCTTCTTACAGTGGTGGGAAGATATGAACATGTTTATTTGACACATGACACAATAGAGGGACTGAGATGAGGATAGTGACAAATTACTGTGTAACAAACACCCATCATGTGAAGTAGGAATCCATTCACTCTATGGACAGAGGCAACCCCTCTAGCCCTAGAGTGGATCAAGTCACAACAAAGACAAAACAACAATTGATTCCCTTAAATAGTCATCGTTGGAGGCCTACCTCAAACTGGTGGTTGATGAAGTTCCGTTGCGCTACTCTAGCTATCGCTTCTTCTCCGCAACGAGCAATCAACCTGAAAGACCACCAAAAAACAAAAAAGCACATAACTGAGAACAAAAATGATCTATTTACTCATAAAGTCAAGAAATCATGAGGTATAAAGTAAATTACATACAAGATATAGGAAATGATCATTGATTGTATTAATAATGAATCAAGAGCAAAGCTTATAACCAAGTCTTGATGTCGCAAGAATTCTCAGAGGGTCCAACTATTATGTTTCTTTAAGAATTCACTCTCAAGGATGGGTCTCCCAAATAAACAATATCTCTCTCTCACTCACAAGTTTTAATACAAAGCTAAAGGCACTCTACAACCTCTTACAAACCATTAGCAATCCCACACTTGTCACACTCACACCGAAGCTATCTACCAAACTCAAAACCACTAGTAGCACTGCCCAACCAAAAGGACTGGCAGACCATAGCAATGGTGAGTGATTTTATAAGCGAAGGAGTATCCATGAAATGAGGGAGAGGGAGATTATCCTCAAGGAAGGTAGCACAAAAGGCGGAACTACCATCCCAGAGGAGGAAGGGCGACCCAAACTGACCCAAAAACCAGGTCTAGAGACTTCTAGAAGGTTGACCCTTGGAACAAAATTGCCCAATCTGGATCATTGCTAGCCATAAACTAAGTCCTCGCGACGACATCACAAGGAGGTAATGCATTCAGACCAATCGTCATTATAAATAGATAATAGCCTCATGCTGGGCCTTGAAATTCTATTGTCGCGAGAAGCATGTGTACACCTACGACAGGGTCGCGATGAGACTATTTATGATAGGGGACCATCACGTATATTAAGAGTTTACTTGCAATGAGGCAGAAACTTAGGGAATGAGGGTCAACTTGCAGCATTAGAGAGAATTTGCTTAATAGTCTTATAGCAGTAGCAAGATATGAACATGTTTATTTGACACACGACATAGCAGAGGGATTGAGGTGAGGATAGTGACAAATTACTATGTAATAGATGCCCCCTAAAGCATGAAGCCTGAGAGAGTGGGAGGGGTGAAATGCTTTAGGAAGATATGAATGAACTGGAACACCACCTTGAAGAACATGCAAGCGCGAGTATGACTGATATCTCTGATAGTGAAATGCATTTAGTCTAAGCATAGGCGTAGCCATCCAAAAGACATATGAAACTTGGTCTGTGTTATGGACGCATCCACCTAGTTGACAAGACCATGATAATGATAAAGGTATGGTTGCAACCATCCATCAAAGAGTCATGTATGTAATCATGAACCAATCCACGTAGCTCGAACATATGTAATCTTAGTTTGGGGTCTCGAAACCCAACCTATCATAGTACAAATTCTAGCATGCGAATAGATGTGCTAAGGCCGAGCATGACAGAAAGTCGCTTGATTACCGGTTAATGATAAAAAGTGTTAACAAGGGTGAGAGAAACCACCAATAATGCCAATGGCTTTCAAGGTACTATCCAGTACAATCCACTAAGTGTGAAAAATGAGCTGAAGTCAAACAATCATGGAATCACCCAATCGAGGACCAATGATGAGAGTCTATCATCAGGTGCGAAGAACTTTCCATTGAGGCATGCAAGATCCAAGGTACCGAAGGGGATCTGTAGATCAATCTCCTGGATAATGAGCTAGTTTCAGCATTAGACGATCCATCGCAGGAGGTCCATGATGTTTCCCACATCAACGACATGCTACAAGGAACAAGTTGTAGATGGTGAAACGGAGTATCAGAGGTGGAGGTAAGGGTGTGAATTGCAGAAGCATTATACTCTTTAACATATCGACGACATGACTTCGAAATGTGGCAGCATTTTGGTACTAAGGGATTGGAGGCTTGATGGAAACAACATGGATCAAATGGAATGAGGAAAAATGGAAACCCAAAAAAAAACTCTGGAGGGCGAAATGACGATGTGTGGATATCCCAACCCGACAAGAAGCAAAAGTGTTGATGTTCAAGAGTTACTAGCTACCGCAGGTAACCAATGATGACTTCCAAATTTTCCCCCACCATTGCTGGGGAGTACCCCAATTATTTTTTTGATACAAGCTTGAAGGCGATAGCATATGCTTGTAATATAAGTTCGTCCTTCTGACGAATCCGACCTACTAACAATTTAACAAGCCCTAGGGAGGAGAAGCTCGAGTTCCGTCATGGTGATGAGTCAAATGTCGTCAGGGTTTAACGAGTTTGACATAAGGAAAACTCAGAGTCTTTTTCATGTTTAGAGAGTTTGAAAAAGACATGGAAAAGAAAACTCCAGAGAGGTCAAGAGGCTGTCTAATAAAACCACGCATCGCTGCGGTTCCTTAGGGAAGGAAAAACAACCAAGTGAAAGCATATGATTGGCCAAAGAGATGGTGGTGATGAAATGAAAATAACCAAGGCTCATCTAGAAAAATTTAGCAGATAAAAACGACAATCACGAAGTGTAAATCGGGTATGGGTTCATGTTTATAGAAACTTGAACCATGGAGAACTCTGCTTGGATTTAGTTTCATGTTTACAAAAGCTTGAAAATAAAAACTATGTTTGTTATAAGTTCGCTTGCCCTCAGAATATTGATGCAAATCGAGGTGCATGCCCCCCAAGCTTCATTGCATTCAACGAGGTGGATGAAATGAAGGTTCATTTTGAGATCTTAGAAAGAATCGACTTGGATTTTACGAGATCTTAATCAAAGACTCAATTTCAAAAAGGGAGTTGTTATTTTTAGTGAGGTTGACACAGTAAAAGAACTATCCTCATAACCCTTGTTTCATGTTTTAACAAGCTTGACACAAGACAAGGAACTATGCTTGATGATCCTTGTTTCATTTTTTAATGAGCTTGACACAAGACAAGGAACTGTGCTCCATGATCCTTGTTTCATTATTTAACGAGGTTGACACAAGATCAAACTATCCTTGGAACTCCTTGTTTCATTTTTTAACGAGGTCAACACAGGAAAAGAACTCTCCTCATAACTTCTTGTTTCATTTTTTAACGAGGTAGTCATAAGAAAAGAACTCTCCTAAGAACACTTGTTCATAGGCCGTACAAAAACATGGCTCCCAAGATATCTTCACCGGATGGAAGAAGAACGCTCTAGGAGGAACATATGTCATTAGACAACAATGACAGATCAGGTTCCAATGCCCCCAGTACATGATGTATGAGACCATCTGCATGATCAACAGCAAAGGTAGAGACGAAATGGGTAGCCACATAATTGACCTCTGGCAATGAAGGTACTACTTGCGGATGAGAACCAATGGGGGATGATGGTGGTACAAAAGGTACTGGGTGACTAAAGAATGACAATTGATCAATAGTCACCATTCTTCCATCATGTGGAAAACAAACCACACGGAAAAGTGAAGAAACAAGAGCTCCCATGGCATAAATATAATCACGGCCAAGGAGAAGACTAAAATCGAAATCACCTTGGACAACCATCATGTCTATATAGACTGTTTTGCCCCCCATAGTAACAGGGAACTTTGGAAGGATCCCTAAAGGTTGATTGGTTACTTCGTCGAGTGCCAACAGATTCTGAGTGACTGGAACAAGTTATGGGGATCCAAAAACTTGCCAAGTAGTGAAAGGCATGAGGCTAAATGACACACCCTCATCCAAGATAGTGACAAGTACTGCCTTATCATAGGCATGTACTGTAATTTGGAAAGGCACATAGAATGGCAGGCGGAATGTGGTCAAATGGATCCAGTCAAAGGAAACTACCAAACTACTTGGTGGGGGAATCATATGATTACCCCCTGGTCTACATGAACTTAAGAAGGACTCTCTTGATTAGCGGGGATAGGAGCATCGTTCTCAGACTTAGGAGAATCTGACGAGACAAGAAGAACATGAGTAGTGTGATCATGGCACTCTTCCGGAACAAGGTGATCAACGGGTGGTGAACCCAAGTCGAAACTCTCTCTGACCAATTGTTGGTCGGGAACAGGCTTAGCATAGCTAGGCTTCGGAAGAGGAGGACAGACAAGAGAAGAATCCATATCAATCCCTTTGTCAATGGGGAGAGGGTCTGAAGAGAGCCTATAATAACCAATGTGAAGTCAGGGTGAAGAAGTTGTAAGACTTTCCAAAACGGCAAAAGCTTTATCCATGAGCAGACAAAGGTGAAGGGGATGGTTGCCTTCACAAAGTCTACAGGGGAATCAAATCTTCCCTTTTTTCTTACCACTGCTAGTCGATAGGGTAGAATCGTCATGAGCTTCAGAGAACAATGAGGGACAAGCCAGATCGTGAGACCAAACTTCTAATATCATCGGAATAACAAGACAATCATGAAGAAGATGGTCATCCTTGCATAATTTAAAAGGAAACTTAACCTTCCATGGAGGAGCAGAGGGTGGTCCGACCTTATATGTACTCGAAGCGATGGCGGCACAAGTGGCCTCATGTTTATCAAACTTCTTCTTCTTCTTCTTAGTCTCCTGGTTACTAGATGTGGAGCTTTCACCAAGCAGAGTAGGAGACGAAGATGAAGGAACAGGGGAAGAAGGCGCAAGATCAACCTTGGAATCATCATGTCATGGTTCAGACGAAGGAGACGGTGGAACAGGAGTCATGATGCTTGGGACTATCGAGGTTGGAAACAACCAAACAGGCAGATCGATGGTTAACCCAGGCAAAGACAACACTGCCATGTACGGAGCACCGGCATTTCCTGTAGGTGGAAACGGATCGAGATTTCCATCTGGGCAAAGACCTTGGCTTGTAGACTCAGGGAACGTTGCCATCAGGAATGAGCCAAAAAACGGAGAAACTTAACTGTAACCAGGGATATTTCGTGGGCAGTAAATTTTATGATGTAGGAACAAAAATTGACCTTTCCATGTTTCAAGAGTCGAGAAAAGGATGAAAAGGTGACTCTCTCTCTTTCGAGGTTTAATGAGCCTGAAAGGAGAAGTGCTTAGATGATCCTTTTCTTTTAAGGAGTAAAAAAGGAACGAAAGTGACTACTTTGGAGAGCTAGGCAAAAGGTTTACCAAACAACCCGTAAAACTGCATATACACCTTGGTGACCAAATGAAAGAAAAAATGAGCAAGTACTTCCCATGCTGTAGTCAATCTTCCCGAATGTTGTGTTTGGTACATTACGGTTTGCAAGGCAGTAGACACAACTTCCTATGGATGTAGGATAATAACCTAGTCTGGGTCTCCCGATATATACTCGACGGTACCGGGAGCACAAGTCCGTGCTAGGCAACTATTGAGTCACAGAAGGAGGAATCACCCAACCTTAAGTGAAAGCAATAGTGACTAGGTTTAACGATGTCATAGCATGTCTCTAGCTTAGACCTCTAAATAATGTGCATTATGTTCCAATGTGTTGTTAAGTGCATTCGATTAATTTTAGAGTTGATCTTGAATTAGGTTTCAATTTCCAGGCCCTACCATATGTATATCAGAATCCCTAGGATGTAGCTAAAAATGAGTAAAGCATCTTTCATTTCGATGAACACCTACTTATAGAAAGGTAGTGAGATCATTCCTAAACCAAGACAAAACCAAGGCAAGCAAATGCAAGTGAATGAAAGCGTTAAGAAACAAAATTCATTAACACATGAATCAACATTGATACTACTAACGATAGATTTAAAGTTTGCTTTCCAATTTCCCAAACATGAAAATTTGAAATGCAAATGTATTTTCACTTTCGTATACTAAATGAATGCAAACTTTTGATTTTGATTGCTTTGAATTTAAAGAGACAGACAAGAAAATGTGAATTGATTGATCCAAACAATTGTAATTTATGCTTGGAAGTGAATAAATTGAATCAACGTGAAAAATTGGCTCAATAATCGTCACTAAAAATGAACCAGCAAGAAGCAAGCAATGAAAAATCTATAAGTGAATCAATAAGACAGTTGTGGATGGAAATTGGACAGACAAGTAATCCAAGCAAACAGTTTCTCGACGAAACCTCTAAAGAGCTAGGTCACATGGTCTAAAAACACAAGACTCAGTCAATGAAAACAAAGAGACAGTACCTTAACCAAAAGCAATCAAAACAAGCTAATGAGAGACAAGAAACAACAGGGGATAAACAAGATTGGTGGATTCAGGAGGTAAAGTTGTAAAAACAACTTTACAGGAATCATCGCAGGTCTTAAACTGACAACTAGAGACTAGTCGTAAGTGTTACACTGACAACTAGATAAGTCGTCGCAAGTGTTACACTGACAACTAGATACTAATCTCTAAAGTACACCTGTTTTAAGAGACCATCTGATTTCAGGAGTCGTCGTGGGAATTAAACCAAAAACTTGAGACGAAAGCCAAATATTTGGGGGTAAAAAGCTAGAACATTAGTGACGTCGTCACGACTGTTAGGCTATCTTCAACGACAATCTTAAGTAGAAGACAAAGTAAAATAACTTAAATGACACCAAATAATCTTTCCAAGCAGTAAGGGGAATTCCCAGATTGACCTAGGTAATTGAAAAACCAATGGTTCAACCCCAAAATTCAAGAGACACTAAATCAAAAGAAAACTCAAGGGTAAAAAGAGAAAAAACATACAAAGGAGTTCCCCAACAGAGTCGCCAACTTGTGAAGTAGGAAAGCGTTCCCTCTGTGGATAGAGGCAACCCCTCTAGCCCTAGAGTGGGCCTAGTCACAACAAAGACAAAACAATAATGATTCCCTTAAATAGTCATCTTTGGAGGCCTACCTCAAACCGATGGTTGGTGAAGTTCTGTTGCACTACTTCAGCTTCCGTTTCTACTCCTCAATGAGCAATCAACCTGAAACACCAAAAGAAAACAACAGAGCACGTAATCGAGAAAAAAATGATCTATTTACTCATAAAGTCAAGAAATCATGAGCTATCAAGTAAATCACATACAAGATATAGGAAATCATCAATGATTGTATTAATAATGAATCAAGATCAAATCTTACAACTAAGCCTTGACGTCACAACCCTTCTTGGAGGGTCCAGCCAGTATGTTTCTTCAAGCATTCACTGTCAAGGATGGGTCTCCTAAATAAACAATATCTCTCTCTCACTCACAAGCTTTAATACAAAGCTAAAGGCACTCCACAACGTCTTACAAATGATTAGTAATCCCACACTTGTCACACTTACACCAAAGCTATCTACCAAACTCAAAACCACTAGCAACATTTCCCAACCAAAAGAACTAGCAGAACATAACAATGGTGAGTGATTTTCTAGGAGAAGGAGTCTCCATGAAATGAGGGAGAGGGAGCTTATACTCAAGGAAGGTAGCACAAAAGATGGAACTACCATCCCGGAGGAGGAAGGGCGACCCAAACTGATGCAACAACCAGGTCTAGAAACATCCAAAAGCCCGACTGGTCGAACAAATTCACCCAATCTAGATCATCCCTAGCCATAAACTAAGTCTCGCAATGGCATCGCAAGGGGGCAATGCATGTAGACCAATCATTGCGATAAATAGTTAATGGCCTCACACAAGGCCTTGAAATTCGACCGTCGCAGGAAATAGGTGTACACTTGCGATGGGGTCGCGATGAGACCGTTTATGATAGGGGACTGTCACGTATATTAAGGGTTTACTTGCAATGAGGTAGAAATTTATGGAATGAGGGTCAACTTGTAGCATCAGAGAGCATTTTCTTAATCTTCTTACAGTGGTGGGAAGATATGAACATGTTTATTTGACACATGCCACAGCAGAGGGACTGAGATGAGGACAGTGACAAATTAATATAACATATGCCCCCTAAAGCATGAAGCCCAAGAGAGCAGGAGGGGTGAAATGATTTACGAGAGCATGACTGAACTAGAACACCACCTCGAAGAACCTGCAGGAGCAAGTACAACTAATATCTCTAATAGTGAAATACATGTAGTCTAGGCATAGGCATAGCCATGCAAAAGACATATCAAACTTGGTCTGTGGTATGGATGCAGCCACCCAGTTGACAAGACCATGATAATGATATAGGTATGGTCATAGCCATCCATGAAGACTCAGGTATGGTCACACCCATCCATCAAAGAGTCACATATGTAATCACAAACCAATCCACGTAGCACGAACATATGTAATCTTAGTTCGGGGTCTCGAAAACCAACTGATCATAGCACAAATTCTAGCATGCGAATAGATGCGTTAAGGTTGAGCATGATAGAAGGTTGCTTGATTACCAGTCAATGATGAAAACCATTAACAAGCACGAGAGAAGCCACCAATAATGCCAATGGCTCTCAAGGTAGTGTCTAGTATAATCCACTAAGTTTGAAGAATGAGTTGAAGTCGAACACTTGTGGAGTCATCTAATCGAAGACCAATGATGAGAGTCTATCGCAGGTGTGAAGAAATTGCCATCCTGGATAATGAGCTGGCATCGACAAGAGACAATCCATCACAAGAGGGCCATAATGTTTCCCCCATCAATGACATGAGATAAGGAACAAGTGATAGATGGTGAAACAGAGTATCAGAGGAGGAAGTAAGGGTGTGAACTGCAGAACGATTATACTCTTGAACATATCTGTAACATGACTCCAGAATGTGGTAGCATTTTGGTACCAAGGGATCGGAGATTTGATGGAGACAACATGGATCAGATGGAATGAGGCAAAATGGCAACCCAACAAACCCCAAAAGGCCCAATGATGATGTGTGGATATCCCAACTTGACAAGAAGCAAAAGTGTTGATGTTCAAGAGTGACTTGTTGCCGTAGGTAACAAATGATGACTTCCAAATTTTTCCCCACCATTGCTGGCGAGTACCCCAATTATTTTTGAAAACAAGATTGAAGGGGATAGCATATGCTTGTAATATAAGTTCGACCTTTGGATGAATCCAACCTAGTGATAGTTTAATGAGCCATAGGGAAGAGAAGCTCGAGTCTCGTCATGGTGACGAGTCCAATGTAGTCAGGGTTTAACGATTCTGACATAGAAAAAACTCAGAGTCTTTTTCATGTTTAGAGAGTTTGAAAAAGACACAAAAAAGAAAACTCCACGGGGGTCCTTTTTCATAAATTTGTGTCCCTCAAGCCTGAAAAAGTATAAAATAATACTCGAGAGAACCGCTTGACCATTACGATCAAGGAGTACTTTTCATAATAGTGGCTTTGATCTAAAAAAGTAGAAAAGCGATTGAAGACACGTCGTTTCTTAACTAGTATCGAACCTGAAATGACAAAAGTCTGGCGATCTTTTCATGTTTATACGGTTATAAAAGAGTTGAAAGTGGACTGCCTTTTATTCCATTTAACGAGTTGAAAGCGAAAACTTGGCAATCTTTTCATCTTTTATGAGTCAGAAAAGAGCTTAAAAGGAGACTTGTCCTAGAGGAATGAGTGGTATAAAGGGTAGCAACTGGTTCCAACAATGGTGGAACTGCTCAAAACATGTAATGGTCAAGAGGCTAGCTAGTTAAACCACTCATCGCTGCAGTCCCTCAGGAAAGGAAAAAAAACCAAGTGAAAGCATATGATCGGCCAAAGAGATGGTGATGATGGAATGAAACAACCAAGGCTCATCTAACAGAATTTAGCAGATAGAAATGACAATCACGAGGTGTAAATCGGGTATGGGTTCATGTTTACACAAGCTTGAACCATGGAGAACTTTTCATGGGTTCGGTTTCATGTTTACACAAGCTTGAAATGAGAAAACTATGCTTATTATAAGTTCGCATGCCCCCATCATTATAACACAAATCGAGGTACATGTCCACCAAGCTTCATTGCATCCAATTGGGGGATGGAATGAAGGCTCACTTTTGAGATCTTAGAAAGACTCGACTTGGAGTTTACGAGATCTTAATCATTGACTCGATTTGGAAAGGGAGTTCTTTAATTTTTTAATGTGGTTGACATGATAAAAGAACTATCCTCATAACCCTTGTTTCATTTTTTAACGAGGTTGACATAAGATCAAGAACTTTCCTTAAGACTCCTTGTTTCATTTTTTAGCGACCTTGACACAAGACAAGGAACTGTGCTCCATGATCCTTGTTTCATTTTTTATCAAGGTTGACACAAGATCAAACTATCCTAAGAACTCCTTGTTTCATTTTTTAACGAGGCTGACACAAGAAAAGAACTCTCCTCAGATTCCCTTGTTTTATTTTTTAACGAGGTCGACACAAGAAAAGAACTCTCCTTAGGACCCCTTGTTTCATTTTTTAACGAGCTTGACACAAGACAAGGAACTGTGCTCCATGATCCTTGTTTCATTTTTTAATGAGGTTGACACAAGATCAAACTATCCTCGAGACTCCTTGTTTCATTTTTTAACGAGGTGGACACAAGATCAGAACAATCCTCGGACACCTTGTTTCATTTTTTAACTTGGTTGACACAAGAAAAGAACTCTCCTTAAGACCCCTTGTTTCATTTTTTAATGAGCTCGACACAAGATAAGGAATTGTGCTCCATGATCCTTGTTTCTTTTTTTAATGAGGTTCACACAAGATCAAACTATCCTTGGATGCCTTGTTTCATTTTTTAACAAGGTTGACACAAGAAAAGAACTCTCCTCAAGACCCCTTGTTTCATTTTTTAACGAGCTTGACACAAGACAAGGAATTGTGTTCCATGTTTCTTGTTTCATTTTTTAACAAGGTTGACACAAGATCAAACTATCCTTGAATCCTGTTCAAGGGTCATACGCAAACATGACTCCCAAGAGACCTTCACTGGATGGAAGAATCATGCTCTGGGAGGAACACATGTCATGAGACACCAACGATAAACTAGGTTCCAATACCCTAGTACATGATGTACGAGACCATTTGCATGATCATCAGCAGAGGTGGAGAGAGAATGGGTAGCCACATAATTGACTTGCAGCTGGGAAGGCACTTCTTGCGAGAAAGAATCGATAGGGGATGATAGCTACGCAGGAGGCATCAGGGGACTAAAGAATGATATTTGATCTATGGTCACCATTCTTCCATCATGTGGAAAACAAACCAAACGGAAAATTGAAGATACGAGGGCCACCATGGTAAAAATATAGTCACGGCCAAGGAGTAGACTGAAATCTAAAGCACCTTGGACGATCATTACATCTATATAGACGGTTTTGCCCCCCAAGGTAACAGGAAGCTTCAGGAGGATCCCTAAAGGTTGACTCTTTCTTCCGTCAAATTCCAATGAATTATGCGTGACCGGCACAAGCTGTGGGGAGCCCAAAGCTTGCCAAGTAGTGAAAGGCATGAGGCTAACCGACGCACCCTCATCCAAGACAGTGCTAGGTACTGCCTTATCATAGGAATGTACCATAATCTGGAAAGGAAGGTAGGATGGAAGGTGGAAAGTAGTCAAATGACTCCAGTCAAAGGAAATGATCAAACTACTTGGCGGGGGTATCATATGATTGCCCCCATGCTCTACAGGAATCGAAGAAGGACTCTTTGAATCAGCTGGGATAGGAGGGTAATTTTCAGACTCAGGAGAATCTAATGACATGACAAGAACATGAGCATGAAGCTCTTCTAAAATAGAGTGATCAACAGGTGGTGAACCCAAGTCGACACTCTCTCCCACCAATGGTCGGTCTGGAACAGGCTTAGCATAGCCAGGCTCAGAAAGAGGAGGACGGACAAGAGAAGAATCTAAGTCAATCTCCTTGTCAATGGGGAGAGTGTTTGAAGAGAGCCTCTGATAACTAACAGGAAGCTGAGGTGAAGAAGCTGTAAGACTTTCCAAAATGGTGGAAGCTTTATCCATGAACGGACAAAGGTGAAGTGGATGATTTCCTTCCTATAGTCTACAGGGGAATCGAATCTTCCCTTTCTTCTGAGCGCTGCCACTTGAGTATTGAACATCAACATGATCTTCAGAGGATGATGAGGGATGATCCAAATCGTGAGACCATACTTCTAAGATCCTAGGAGTGCTAGGACAATCACAAAGAAGATGGTCACCCTTGCACAATTTACAAGGAAATTTAACCTTTCATGGAGGAGCAGAAGGTGGTCCGACCTGAGATGTACTCGGAGCAATAGCTACATAGGTGGCCTCACATTTATCAGACTTCTTCTTCTTCATTATCATCTTCTTCTTCTTCTTAGTCTCCTGGTTACTAGATGTGAAACTTTCACCAGTCGAAGGAGGAGATGAAGGTGAAGAAACAGGGGAAGAAGGCACAAGCTCAACCTTGGAATCAACATGTCATGATTCAAATGAAGGGGACGGTGGAACAAGAGTCATGATTCTCAGGACCACTGAGGTTGAAAACAACCAAACAGGAAAATCGATGGTTAACCCAGGCAAGGACAGTGTTGCCATATATGGAACACCGACATTTCCAAAAGGCGGAAACGGACCAGGATTCCCATCTGGGGGAAGACCTTGGCCAGTAGAATTAGGGAATGTTGCCATCGGGAATGAGCCTAAAAAAACTCTTATCACAACCAAGAACTCGAACTGTTACCGGGAATATTTCGTGGGCAGTGAATTTTATGACGCAGGAAGAAAACTTGACCTTTTTATTTTTAAAGAGTCGAGAAAAGGCCAAAAGATGACTCTAGTCTCCTTCAAATATTTAATGAGCCTAAAATGACAAGTGCTCAGATGGACCTTTTCTTTTAGGGAGTCCGAAAAGGAATGAAAGTGACTACTCTGGAGAACTAGGCAAAAGGTTTACCAAACAACTTGTAAAACTGCATATAAACCTTGGCGATCATATGAAAACCATGGACTTTCCGTACGACAATCAATCTTCCCGAATGTTGTGTTCGGTGCATTACGGTTTGCAAGGTGGCAGACACGGCTTCCTATGGATATAGGACGATAACCTAGTGGGGTCTCCTAATATATACTCGATGGTACTGGGAGCACAAGTCTGTGCTTGGAAACTATTGAGTCATAGAAGGAGGAATCACCCAACCTTAAGTGAAAGCAATAGTGACTAGGTTTAACGACGTCGGAGCACATCTCTATCCTAGACCTCTAAATAATGTGCATTAAGTTCCAATGCATTGTTAAGTTCATTTAGTTGATTTTAGAGTTGATCTTGAATTAGGTTTCCATTTCTAGGCCTTACTGTATGTATGTCAAAAACCCTAGGATGCAGCTAGAATGAGTAAAGCATCTTTCATTTCAATGAACACCTACTTAAAGGAGGGTAGAAAATTCATCCCCAAGCAAACACAACTGAATTAAAAAACTAAGAAAAACAATGCATCAATACACTAATCTCACAATGCATCGATACTGCTAATGAAAGATTTAAAGTTCACTTTACAATTTCTCAAATATGAAAATTTGAAATGCACATGTACTTTCACTTTCGTATACTAAATGACTGCAATCCCTTAATTTTTTTATTTTTTTTTAATTTAAAGAGACAAACAAGCAAGTGTGAACTGATCGATCCAAACAATTATGATCTATGCTTGGTAGTGAAGAAATCAAATAAAAAAAATTGGTTCAATAATCAATACTAAAAATCAACCAGCAAGAAAACAAGCAGCGAAAAAGCCTCATGCAAATAAAAAAAATGGTCGTGGATGAACCTTGGATAGATAAGTAACCCAAGAAAATGGTTTTTCAACAAAACATTTAAAGAGCTAGGTCACATGGTCTAAAAACACAAGATTCACTCAATGAAACCAAAGAGACGGTACCTTAACCCAAAGCAATCAAAACAAGCTAATGGGCTAGAGAAAGACAGCATGGGATAAACAAGATTGGTGAATTCAGGAGGTAGAGTTGAAAAAACAACTCTAAAGGAATCATCGCGGGTGTTAAACTATCAACTAGTGATGATCAGACAATAGTCGCAACAACAGACCGACGTCATCGTGAGAGTACACGTCTGTTAAGCGACGGGCCGATCTCAGGAATCGTCGCGACTATACGACAGGATTCAGCGACGTACAGGATTATAAAATAGAGATAGGGTGATGTCGGCGCGACTGTTAAGTTTTTTCCAGTGACAAGCTTAAAAACAATAGAAAATAAATAAAAAACCCCTAAATAAAAACCAGACTATCCTCCACACAGTAAAGGGATTTCCCAGACTGACCTAGGTAACCCAAAAGACTGGTATTTTAACCCCAAAATTCAAGAGTCACTAAATCAAAACCAAACAAAAGCAGACAAGGGAAAAAAACATAAGAAGGACTCCCCAGCGAAGTCAACAACTTGTGAAGTAGGAAAGTGTTCCCTCTACATACAGAGGAAACCCCTCTAGCGCTAGAGTAGGCTTAGTCACAGTAAAGACAAAACAACAATTGATTCCCTTAAATAGTCATCGTTGGAGGGCTACCTCAAACCAGTGGTTGATGAAGTTCCGATGCATTGATCCAGATTCCATTTCTTCTCCTCAATGAGCAATCAACCCGAAACACCAGAAGAAACAACGGAGCACATAACCGAGAACAGCAATGATCTATTTACTCATAAAGTCAAGAAATCATGAGCTATCAAGTAAATTACATACAAGACATAAGAAATCATCATTGATTGTATTAATAATGAATCAAGAGCACAACTTACAATCAAGTCTTGGCATTGCAAGCCTTCTCAGAGGGTTCAACCAATATGTTTCTTCAAGCATTCACTCTCAAGGATGTGTCTCCCAAATAAAAAATATCTTCCTCTCTCACTCACAAACTTTAATACAAAGTTAAGGGAACTCCACAACCTCTTACAAACTATTATCAATCCAACACTTGTCACACACACACCAAAGCTATCTACCAAACTTAAAAGCACTAGCAACACTGCCCAACCAAAGGAACTACCAGATCATAGTAATGGTGAGTGATTTTATAGCAGAAGGAGTCTCCATGAAATGAGGGAGGGGGAGCTTATCTTCAAAGAAGGTAGCACGAAAGATGGAACTACCATCCCAGATGAGGAAGGGTGACCCAAATTGACCCAACAACCAGGTCTAGATACATCCAAAAGTCCGAATGTTGAAACAAATTCGCCCAATCTAGATCATCGCTAGCCGTAAACTAGGTCTCCTTGACGGAATCACAAGGAGGATATACATGTAGAAAAATCGTCGTGATAAATAGTTAATAGCCTTGCTTCAGGCCTTGAAATTCGACCGTCGCGGGAAAAAGGTGTACACCTGTGACGGGGTCACAATGAGATCCTTTATGACAGGGTTCCATCACGCATATTAAGTGTTTACATGCAACGAGGCAAAAATTAGGGAATGAGGGTCAACTTGTAGCATCAGAGAGCATTTTCTTAATCTTCTTACAGTGGTAGGAAGATATGAACATGTTTATTTGACACATGACATAGTAGACAGACTGAGATGAGGACAGTGACAAATTACTGTATAACAAACACCCATCATGTGAAGTAGGAAAATTTTCCCTTTGCAGATGGAGGAAACCGCTCTAGCCCTAGAGTGGGTCTAGTCACAACAAAGACAAAACAACAATTGATTCCCTTAAATAGTCATCGTTGGAGGCCTACCTCAAACCGGTGGTTGACGAGGTTTCGTTGTGTTGCTCCAACTTCCTTTTCTTCTCCTCAATGAGCAATCAACCTAAAACACCATAAGAAAACAACAAAGCATGTAACCGAGAACAACAATGATCTATTTACTCATAAAGTCAAGAAATCATGAGCTATCAAGTATATTACATACAAGACATAGGAAATCATCATTGATTGTATTAATAATGAATCAAGAGCAAAGCTTACAACCAAGTCTTGACGTCGCAAGCCTTCTTGGAGGGTCCAGCCAATATGTTGCTTCAAGCATTCACTCTCAAGGATGGGTCTTCCAAATAAACAATATCTCTCTCTCACTCGCAAGCTTTAATACAAAGCTAAAAGAACTCCACAACCTCTTACAAACCACTAGCAATCCCACACTTGTCACACTCACACCAAAGCTATCTACCAAACTCAAAAGCACTAGCAGCACTGCCCAACCAAAAGAACTAGTAGATCATAGCAATGGTGAGTGATTTTATAGGAGGAGGAGTCTCCATGAAATGAGGGAGAGGGAGCTTACCCTCAAGGAAGGTAGCAAAAAAGATGGAACTACCATCCTGGAGGAGGAAGGGCGACCCAAACTGACCCAACAACGAGGTCTAAAGACATCTAGAAGGCTAACTATTGGAACAAATTCGCCCAATCTGGATTGTCGCTAGTCGTAAACTAAGTCTCCACGATGACATCATAAGGAGGCAATGCATGCAGACCAATCATTGCGATAAATACTTAATAGCCTCATGCAGGGCCTTGAAATTCGACCATTGTGGGAAACAGGTGTACACCTGCAATAGGGTCACGATGAGACCATTTATGATAGGGGACCGTCACGTATTTTAGAGTTTACTCACAATGAGGTAGAAACTTAGGGAATTAGGGTCAACTTGCAGCATCAGAGAGCATTTTCTTAATATTCTTACAGTAGTGGGAGGATATGAACATGTTTATTTGACACATGACACAACAGAGGGACTAAGATGAGGATAGTGAAAAATTATTGTGTAACAGATTTCGCCTAAAGCATGAAGCCCGATAGAGTGGGAGGGGTGAAATGCTTTATGAAACTATGACTGAACTGGAACACCACCTTGAAGAACCTGCATGTGCAAGTACAACTGATATCTCTGATAGTGAAATACATGTAGTCTAGGCATAGGCGAAGCCATCCAAAAGACATATGAAACTTGGTCTGTGGTATGAACGCAGCCACCCAGTTGACAAGACAATCATAATGATAAAGGTATGGTCACAGCCATCCATGAAGACTCAGGTATGGTCGCAGCCATCCATCAAAGAGTCATGTATGTAATCACGAACCAATCCATGCAACCTGAATATATGTAATCTTAGTTCGGGGTCTTGAAACCCAACCAATCATAGTACAAATTCTAGCATGTGAACAGATGTGCTGAGGTCGAGCATGATAGAAAGTCACCTGATTACTGGTCAATGATAAAAACCATTAACAAGCATGAGAGAAACCACAATAATGCCAATGGCTCTCAAGGTACTATCCAGTACAATCCACTAAGTGTGAAAAATGAGTTGAAGTCGAACACTCGTGGAATCACCCAATCGAGGACCAATGATGAGAGTCTATTGTTAAGCGCGAAGAACTTGCCATTGAGGCATGTAAGCTCCAAGGTAACGAAGGGGATATCTAGATCAATCTCCTGGATAATGAGCTGGTGTCGACAGGAGATGATCCATCGCAGGAGGGCCATAACGTTTCCCCCATCAATGACATGAGACAAGGAATAAGTGGTAGATGATGAAATAGAGTAACAGAGGCGGAGGTAAGGGTGTGAACTACAAAAGGATTATACTCTTGAACATATTGGTGACACAACTCCGGAATGTGGCAGCATTCTGGTACCAAGGGATCAGAGGCTTGATGGAAACAATATGGATAATATGGAATGAGGCAAAATGGCAACCCAAAAAAATACCCGGAGGGCGAAATGATGACGTGTGGATATCCCAACCCAACAAGAAGAAAAAGTGTCAATGTTCAAGAGTGTCTAGCTGCCGCAGGTAACCGATGATGACTTCCAAATTTTACCCCACCATTGCTGGCGAGTACCCCAATTTATTTTTTGAAACAAGCTTGAAGGGGATAGCATATGCTTGTAATATAAGTTCGTCCTTCGGACGAATCCAACCTAGTAACATTTTAACGAGCCATAAGGAGGAGAAGCTCGAGTCCCATCATGGTGATGAGTCCAATTTCGTTAGGGTTTAATGAGTCTGACATAGGGAAAACTTAGAGTCTTTTTCATGTTTAGAGAGTTTGAAAAATACACAGAAAAGAAAACTCCAGAGAGGTCCTTTTTTGTAAATTTGTGTCCCTCGAGACCAAAAAAGTATAAAATAATACCCGAGAGAACCGCTTGACCATTTTGATCAAGGAGTACTTTTTGTAATTAGTGTTCCTAACCCAAAAATGTAAAAAATAAATCAGAGACACAACGTTTCATAACCAAAATCAAAGTTGAAATGACAAAAGCTCGGCCATCTTTTCGCATTTATATGGTCGGAAAATAGCTAAAAGTGGACCGCATTTTTATACCGTTTAAGGAGTCAAAAAGGAAAAACTTGGCAATCTTTTCATATTTTACAAGTCAGAAAAGACCTTAAAGGTGACTTGTCCTAGAGGAATGAGTGGTATAAAGGGTGGCAACTGGTTCCGACAATGGTGGAACTGCTCAAAACATGTAATGGTTAAGAGGCTGGCTAATAAAACCACTCAACACTGCGGTTCCTCAGGAAAGGAAAAACAAAAAAGTGAAAGCATATGCTTGGCCAAAGAGCTGGTGGTGATGAAATGAAAAAAACCAAGGCTCATCTAGCAAAATTTAGCAGATAAAAACGGAAATCACAAAGTGTAAATCGAGTATGGGTTCATGTTTACACAAGCTTGAACCATGGAGAACTCTGCCTGGATTCGGTTTCATATTTACGCAAGCTTGAGACAAAAGACTATTCTTGTTATAATTTCGCATGCCCCCAACATAATGATGCAAATCGAGGTGCATGCCCCCCAAGCTTCATTGCATTCAACGAGGTGGATGGAATGAAGGTTCACTTTCGAGATCTTGGAAAGACTCAACTTGGATTTTACGAGATCTTAATCAAAGACTCGATTTGGAAAAGGGAGTTGTTTCATTTTTTTTTTTGTTTAATGAGGTTGACAGAGTAAAAGAAGTATCCTCACAACCCTTGTTTCATTTTTTAACGAGCTTGACACAATACAAGGAACTATGCTCGATGATCCTTGTTTCATTTTTTAACAAGCTTGACACAAGACAAGGAACTATGCTCCATGGTCCTAGTTCCATTTTTTAGTGAGGCTGAAATAAGATCAAACTATCCTCAGAACTCCTTGTTTCATTTTTTAACGAGGTTGACACAAGAAAAGAACTCTCCTCAGAACTCCTTGTTTCATTTTTTAATGAGGTAGACACAAGAAAAGAACTCTCCTCAAAGCACATGTTCATAGGCCGTACGGAAACATGGATCCCAAGAAATCTTCACCAGATGGAAGAAACATGCTCTGGGAGGAACATATGTCATTAGACACCAATGACAGATCAGGTTCCAATGCACTCAGTACATGATGTATGAGTCCATCTGCATGATCAGCAATAGAGATGGAGACGGAAAGGGTAGCCACATAATTGACTTGTGGCAAGGAAGGTACTGTTCACAGATGACAACCAATGGGGGACGATGGTGGTACAGAAGGTCCGGGTGAATAAAGAATGCAATTGATGAATAGTCACCATTCTTCCATCATGCAGAAAACAAACCACACAAAAAAGTGAAGAAACAAGAGCTACCATGGCATAAATATAATCACGGCCGAGGAGAAGACTGAAATCAAAAGCACCTTAGGCAACCATCATGTCTATATAGACGGTTTTGCCTCCCAAAGTAACAGGGAACTTTGGAAGGATCCCTAAAGGTTGACTGGTTCCTTTGTTGAATGCCAACAAATTCTGAGTGACTGGCACAAGCTGTGGGGAGCCTAACGCTTGCCAAGTAGTGAAGGGCATGAGGCTAACGGACGCACCCTCATCCAAGACAGTGCCAGGAACTGCCTTATCATAGAAATGTACTGTAATTTGGGAAGGCACATAGAATGGCAGGTGGAATGCGATCAAATAACTCCAGTCAAAGGAAATGATCGAACTACTTGGTGGGGAATCGTATGATTACCCCCCTGCTCTACAAGAACCGAAGAAGGACTCTCTTGATCAACGGGAATAGGAGGGTCGTTCTCGGACTCAAGAGAATATTACGAGATGAGAAGAACATGAGCAGTGTGATCATGACACTCTTTCGGAACAGGGTGATCAACGGGTGGTGAACCCAAGTCGAAACTCTCTCCAGCCAATGGTTGGTCAGGAACAGGCTTAGCACAACTAGGCTTGAAAAGAGGAGGATGGATAAGAGAAGAATCCATATCAATCCCTTTGTCAATGGGGAGAGGATCTGAAGAGAGCCTCTAATAACCAACGAGAAGTCGGGGTGAAGAAGCTGTAAGGCTTTCCAAAATGGCAAAAGCTTTATCCATGATCAGACAAAGGTGAAGGGGATGGCTGCCTTCACGCAGTCTATAGGGGAATCGAATCTTCCCTTTCTTCTTAACCCTACTAGTCGATAGGATAGAATTGTCATGAGCTTCAGAGGATGATGAGGGACAAGCCGGATCGTGAGACCAAACTTATAATATCCTCGAAATAGGAAGACAATCATGAAGAAGATGGTCATCCTTGCACAATTTACAAGGAAACTTAACCTTCTGTGGAGGAGCAGAGGGTGGTCTGACCTTTGATGTACTCGAAGCGATGGCGACACAAGTGGTCTCGTGTTTATCAGACTTCTCATTCTTCTTCTGCTTAGTCTCCTGGTTACTAGATGCGGAGCTTTCACCAGCGGAGTAGGAGAAGAAGATGAAGGAACAAGGGAAGAATGTGCAAGATCAACCTTGGAATCGTCATGTCGTGGTTCAGATGAAGGAGATGGTGGAACGGGTGTCATGAGCCTCGGGACCACTGAGGTTTAAAATAATCAAATGGGCAGACCGATGGTTAACCCAGGCAAAGACAACATTTCCATGTACGGAGCACCGACATTTCCAACAGGCGGAAACGGACAGGGATTTCCATCTGGGGAAAGACCTTGGTTGGTAGACTCAGAGAATGTTGCCATCAGGAATGAGTTGGAAAATGAAGATACTTAACTATAACCAGGGATATTTTATGGGCAGTAAATTTTATGACGTAGGAACAAAACTTGACCTTTTCATGTTTCAAGAGTCCATAAAAGGACAAAAGGTGACCCTATCTCTTTCGAGGTTTAATGAGCCTGAAAGGACAAGTGCTCAGATGATCCTTTTCTTTTAAGGAGTCAAAAGGGAAAAAAAGTAACTACTCTGGATAGCTATGCAAAAGTTTTACCAAACAACCCTGTAAAACTGCATATACACCTTAGCAATAAAATGAAAGAAAAATGACCAAGGACTCCCATACGGCAATCAATCTTCCATAATGCTGTTTTCAGTGCGTTATGGTTTGTAAGGCGGTAGAAACGACTTCCTATGGATGTAGGATGATAACCTAGTGGGGGTCTGCTGATATATACTCGATGGTACTGGGAGCACAAGTCCGCGCTAGGCAACTATTGAGTCACAGAAGGAGGAATCACCCAACCTTAAGTGAATGAAATAGTGACTAGGTTTAACGATGCTAGAGCACATCTCTAGCCTAGACCTCTAAATAATGTGCATTAAGTTCCAATGCATTGTTAAGTTCATTCGATTAATTTTAGACTTGATCTTGAATTAGGTTTCAATTTCCAGGCCCTACCATATGTATATCAGAAACCCTAGGATGTAGCTAAAAATGAGTAAAGCATCTTTCATTTCGATGAACACCTACTTACAGAAAGGTAGAAAGATCATTCCCAAACCAAGACAAAACCAAGACAAGCAAATGCAAGCGAATGAAAGCGTTAAGAAACAAAATGCATTAACACATGAATCAACATTGATACTGCTAACGATAGATTTAAAGTTTGCTTTCCAATTTCCCAAACATGAAAATTTGAAATGCAAATGTACTTTCACTTTCGTATACTAAATGAATGCAGTCTTTTGATTTTGATTGTTTTGAATTTAAAGAGACAGACAAGCAAGTGTGAACTGATTGATCCAAACAATTTTAATTTATGCTTGGCAGTGAAGAAATTGAATCAACATAAAAAATTAGCTTAATAATCGTCACTAAAAATCAACTAGCAAGATTCAAACAAGCAATGAAAAAGTTATAAGTGAATCAATAAGACAGTTGTGGATGGACCTTGGACAGACAAGTAATCCAAGAAAATTGTTTCTTGACGAAACCTCTAAAGAGCAACATCACATGGTCTAAAAACACAAGGCTCACTCAATGAAAACAAAGAGACAATACCTTAACCAAAAGCAATCAAAACAAGCTAGTGAGAGACAAGAAATAGCAGGGGATAAACAAGACTGGTGGATTTAGGAGGTAAATTTGTAAAAACAGCTTTACAGGAATCATTGCAGGTGTTACACTGACAACTAGAGACTAGTCGTAAGTGTTACACTGACAACTAGATACGTCGTTGCAAGTGTTACATTGACAACTAGATACTAGTCGCTAAAGTACACCTGTTTTTAGAGATGGTCCAATTTCAAGAGTCGTCGCGAGAATTAAACCAGAAACCCAAGACGAAAGCCAAATAGTCATAGGTAAAAAGCTAGAACATCAGCGATGTCATTGCGACTGTTAGGCTATCTTCAGTGACGATCTTACTTAAGCAAAAGACAAAGTAAAATAACCTAAATGACACCAGATAATATTTCCAAGCAAGGGGAATTCACAAATTGACCCAGGTAACCCAAAAACTGACGGTTTAACCCCAAAATTAAAGAGACACTAAATCAAAAGACAAATCAAGGGTAAACAAGAGAAAAAACATACAAAGGAGTTCCCTAACAGAGTCGCCAACTTTTGAAGTAGGAAAGCGTTCCCTCTGTGGATAGAGGCAACCCCTCTAGCCCTAGAGTGGGTCTAGTCACAACAAAGAAAAAACAACAATTGATTCCCTTAAATAGTCATCATTGGAGGCCTACCTCACCGGTGGTTGATGATGTTCCGTGGGATTGCTCCAACTTCCGTTTCTTCTTCTCAATGAGTAATCAACCCGAAACACTGCAAGAAAACAATAGAGCATGTAACTGAGAACAACAATTATCTATTTACCCATAAAGTCAAGAAATCATGAGCTATCAAGTAAATTATGTACAAGACATAGGAAATCATCATTGATTGTATTAATAATGAATCAAGAGCAAAGTTTACAACCAAGTCTTGATGTCGCAAGCCTTCTTGGAGGGTCCAGCTAGTATGTTTCTTCAAGCATTCACTCTCAAGGATGGGTCTTCCAAATAAACAATATCTCTCTCTCACTCGCAAGCTTTAATACAAAGCTAAAAGAACTCCACAACCTCTTACAAACCACTAGCAATCCCACACTTGTCACACTCACACCAAAGCTATCTACCAAACTCAAAAGCACTAGCAGCACTGCCCAACCAAAAGAACTAGTAGATCATAGCAATGGTGAGTGATTTTATAGGAGGAGGAGTCTCCATGAAATGAGGGAGAGGGAGCTTATCCTCAAGGAAGGTAGCACAAAAGATGGAAGTACCATCCTGGAGGAGGAAGGGCAACCCAAACTGACCCAACAACGAGGTCTAGAGACATCCAGAAGGCCAAATGTTGAAACAATTTTTCCCAATCTAGATCGTCGCTAGTCGTGAACTAAGTCTCTGCAATGGCAACGCAAGGAGGAAATGCATGCAGACCATTCATCGCGATAAATACTTAGTTGCCTCGTGTCGGGCCTTGGAATTCGACTGTCGCAGCAAACAGGTGTACACCTGTGACGGGGTCACGATGAGATTGTTTATGACAAGGGACCATCGAGTATATTTAGAGTTTACTCATGACGAGGCAAAAACTTAGGGAATGAGGGTCAAATTGCAACATCAGAGAGAATTTTCTTAATCTTCTTACAACGGTGGGAAGATATGAACATGTTTATTTGACACATGACACAGTAGAGGGACTGAGATGAGGACAATGAAAAATTATTGTGTAATAGATGCAAGCCACAAACACCCATCATGCTCTAGGTAGGTAGCTGACTAATGATGAAAATGGTTATTGGAGCTCAGTGGAAATGCGACATCCAGAGTAGATTCAGTAGCCCCACCTTTTCCACTCTATGCAAACACTTTCACGGCTCTAGTTCTGTACCCACACCATGGTGTTCTGGCTCATAAGGTGCTTGGTCTCAAGGTGAGGGGACTTCTCGTGGTCACCGAGGTCCCAAAGTTCAAATTTCTGGCTCGTCATGTGTCACAGGTGCGTTCCCTCAAACATAATGATGTCTGGGAGGAGTGGGGTCTAGAGCGATCTCTTTGTCTCGTCTAAGTCCTTGGGCACTTTAGCCTTCCCTTTTCATGGGGGGACATAGGCGGTCAAGTTTCTTGTGGGGTGTGCCAGTTGAGTGTCCTCCTCCATGGCTTCATCGTCATCCTTTGTAATGATAAGATGCTCTAGGTCTTCTTCTTATTCATCAGTCTCTATGTGGACATCTTTCCCCTTCTCCTCTATTGATAACTTGGTCGACAATGGGTTCCATGGGGACACATGTATGGGAACCATTACTTGTTTTCCATTTTTGGTTCTTGGCATGCGCAGTGATTTCAGGATTTCTGCCACAATGCCGGTGCCTTTTAGAACATCCTCGACAGTGAGGGCCTCTGTGGCTTCCTCGGCGTTCATTTGGGTTATCTCAATAACACCCTCAGCTGATGCCATCATATTTGTCTAGAAATGTTTCACTCACGAACTCAAGGGCTCAATCAAAGCTCGACACACAACAATCAGGGCTTTGCTCAATAGCTCAATTCGTAAATGACCAAGTGTGGTTTCTTGGGCAAACCTTTGTATTTTATAGCACTTTTTGAATTTGAATTTTACCATTCCCCCCAAATCTGGTTCATTAATGCTTCCTTGGTGACAGATTTTCCCAAATCTTGCCCATAATTCGTGTCTTAAATGCCTGCCGCCTACTCCATTTAGCCTGAAGTCGAGCATCCGCTCATGAACAGTGACTTCAAAGATCACTTTCTAGGCAACTCGCGTGGAAGTGCTGCCCCCCATGTGCGGTTGTGAACCTTGTGACTCTTTGCTTCTGCGTGCAACTCCAACATCTCGCAGCTCCCATGCAGAATAGTTTATAGTCCCGCGCTTCCTTTCAACTACCTGCAGTGCTAAGACTTTACTTTTTTCAGCTAGTTAGGTGGTCACACCACTCGTGAAAAGTTTCATCCTCTCCTTCACCATGTTTCCTGGAGAATACTCACCTTTTATTGCTATGGTTGGTATCACACACTTTACCATCTATAATGTGCTACCTTGGTCAATACGCTCAGCAATGTGTGGTCCAAGCCAAGGCATCAGATTGACCAATTCATGGCGATAGGCCTTAAACCTATCCTCACAATCATATGCATCCTACCTTGTCACCCTGGTTTTTTTTCCAAAAAATCTTCCTTTATCTTGTCCTCCAGCGTCTTGACTTCTGTATCCAACAGAGCACTTTTCTTCCTTAATCATATCCTTTCTTCTTCTAGTTCTTGGAGCTTGAGATTTCCTTGTTGGATTTCTGATTCCAAATTTCCGTGAACCATCGTGTCTACTAGTGCTAGTATGCGCGGTCCAACATTTCGATGTATTATGGGTTTTACACTGATTCCTTGATACTGAAGCCTTGGTGGTGTCTGTGTGGTCAGCTTTTCACACACGGTTTGATAAGCCTAGAGTACTGCTGGTACACGTAGGTCTGAGTCAGTTTGCTACACATTGTGGACCTTGCTTAGTGCTTTGCTGCATTCTGGTCAAGGGTCCATGTTTCGACCTAAACTCTATAGTTAGGAGTTTGATCCATCATCAGTTCATAACCTCTGCAGGTGTACTCGTCATGGCCTACTAGCCTGCAGAAATTACAGAAAAACTACTAGGAGTTCGACTTATACTTCTGTAATAGATGGCAGTTATCTGCAGCATGCTTTCCTCCTATCTGACAAATCACACACCATAACACAGGCACCGTGCTTCGTCCTACTTGTGCCTCCAGTCTCAATGGCATTGGTCCTCCTCCTGCGAGGTAATTCATGAACACCAAGCAGTGGTCCTTATTGTTCCCTTGTCCCTTGCACTTCATACACCATACCTCGTCGCGCACTATTGGGCAAGCTATGTTGTCTTGTTTCAAAGTTTGCATCTCAGGGCAAAAGTTTTTTAGCTGCGCATGAATCTGTTGAACTCCCAGGTTGGGATCTTGTATCGGAGTCTCATGCAATATCATTGCAACCTCCAAAGCTTCACCCTGAGTGGTTAGTCTTTGTTGCACCAGCGCATTTTGTAGATGCGGCGTTAATGATGCTACAAACCATTCATGGCGTTGCCCATCTGCTAATGTCATGTTTACTTTGCGAATTGTGCACTTCAATCTTTGATCCAACTCCCACGGGATTTCTCTTGGTAGCATTGTAATTTCCTTGAATCCAATAATTGAATGTGCTTATAATTTTGGCCTGCTAAATTCTTTGTTTAGTGCAACTTGAATATCTGCTATCCCTGCATTCGGATTTTCATTTGAATACTTAATGTACTAGGTTAGAGCGCGATCCTGCAGAGCATTGACCAATGTTGCTTTCTTTATATTGTCACCTATGATACCTTGTGCCTACCATACAACTTTTATCATGAACCAAAACTGGTCTGGATCTTCATTCCATACTCCCTTGAACACTGGTAGCTTTATTGCACTGGCCATACTGCTTTGCAGGGGTGGCGGAGGTGGTATGGATGAAATAGGGGTTGAATATGGTTAAACTCGTGGTAGTGTGGGTGGGGGTTGTATGCATGGAATCCTTTACCTTATCATATTGATTGCACTTCTTGGCTAGAACTTCGCGAGCTCTTCTTCATCCCCTCGCAAAGGTGAAATCAAGGGGCTAGTCTCTAATTTTGTGCTACCATTGTTTCTGTAGATTCTCTCACTTAGCGTAGCCCCAAAAATCAATTTATTTGCATAACCCACTTTTCACACAGTATAATTTTAATCCAAGTGTTCAAAGATTTAACGTACTTACCTAGTAGTCCCTTGAGGAAGCGTCATTCTGCCTCGCTATAACTGACTGAAGTATCTGTGAATTTGGTGATTAACCCTCCTATGATTTGATCGAGCCAGTGTTCGATAGTGCATGATCTTATCTTCCAATGCTTCTAGTTTGCACACCAATTCTGGAGTCCAAACAATAAGTTTGTCGAGTTTACACTTTCCTTGGTTATCTGCTAGCTTCAAAATCCACTCGTACAACTTAGTGGGGAGGGATACAAAGAAAATTTCATGGATCTTTGTATCTAAGTAGTAGTCTAACCACTCTTCCTTTGATAGTCACAAATTCCTATTTTTCTGCGCCACGAACACGTTAATCTTTCTGTCCAACCAATATTCAGTTCATTTCTTTGTCAAATTCTAGTGATACATCATTAGACGTCTCTATGCCAATACTGGTCCTAACAACGAAACCATTCATTGGCTTGTTGGGGCCTGACCCAGGTTCGAAGTTAATTAGCCAAACAAATCCCAGTACTACTGGCCCTTTCAGAAACAGTCCACGGAGCATGGACTGTGGTCTCACTTGAAGTAGTATGGGAGGGTGCTAGAACCAAGTTTCTTCACCCTCGAGATGTTTGATGAGTTCGACTGGCCCTTCATTTTTCCCTGTAAGCAAGTGGCTCTGCAAACTTTCTCGTTCCTCCCAGCCTAATACACTGCCTTCGTGCAGCCCTAACTAGGCGTTGTGACACACTTTGCACTATTAACCAAGATCTTATTTATTTTCCAGTATTGTTTAAGCACCTTTGCCTACTTAAGTGTCTTAATTTATACTAAACAACACAAAACATTCATATAGGTTCGTGTAGTAAATAAACAGTATATTTGCAAAGTAAATCAATCATGCATTAAACTAGGAAAAGATACACGTATAGCAAAAATTCTATTTATTGATTCTTCTGATGGTTACAGACTCAACCTACCCTACGGACTCAACTGCAGGGGTCCGTGCACTCAACTGCAGACTACTAAGCCTCTGTGCACTCAGCTGCAGAGCCTTCTCCTACTCTACAACCCACAGACACACTTTATAGTTCAACTCAATCACTTAGACTTCACATTCTTCTTCATTAATTATTTGTTTACACTTAGAGCCTCACTCTATTTATACAATCACATGCTTCGCGGACCATGGGTATGTCTATCTAGCCGACATTACATTACAAAACTAGGGTAAACAACCTTGTGACTCTATCATACTTTCGCGCCATGCACCCACTATTCGCGGAGCTTTTACAACAATATTTGGTCAAAACGTGGGCTTTAAGACCCAACACATGCCTTTGGGGGTGATTCCATGGCCAAAAGTTGTACCCTAAGGGTAATAATAGTTCCTGAATTAGACCTAGTGATATCCACTAGGCATAGAGGATTGACCAGGCTGAACATAAGGTCAAGCTTGAGGAAAGTAAGGCAAATTAACCATGGCTTGTGAACCATATGGGACATAAGCCAGTTTGAATGGAACCTGAGCCATATATGGCTGCTGATACTGGATGTTACCTGACTCGGATGAACCAGCAGAGTTAGGAATAATGCCATATAAAGGTTGATTCATTTGACCATGTGAGTTGGTAATCCACTCACACTTGTTTCGCCTCACATGACAGGAATATTTGGATGTTTCCAACTAGGAAGTGGCACAATATGTCCAATTGTTGGAGGTATAGAAGAACTTACTGAGAGCTGACCTGAGACAATCAGCTGAACTAGAAGAGTTGGTCAAAATGATGAAATAGGTTGAGACAGAATGGTATGGTTAATTAGAACTGAAGTGACTGTAGTTTGTATAATTGTTCAGGAGGTCATGTTTTGAATGAACAGACTTGATGTAGGCATAACACGAGAAGACCAAATCAGGTTCTGATACAATGAAAAGGTAGTAGGAGTGCCCAAAACCAACTGAGCTAAAGAGTTATAACCATGCAACAACATGGGTTCACTAATTTCAGGATAGGAGAGAAACGAGACTCTTGTTGTATAAGGAAAGCCTTCAGGAGGGAACTCATATCCCTTCTCATCATCTATGTGAGGAGTATTGTTGTTGGGAAAAGTATCCAATACGGAATGACCCTATCCCACTCTAAGGGTGATAGTACCTCAGCAACAATCAAAGCAAAGCTATTTGAGATTACTTCTTTATGAGATGTAAGAGAGAGGAGAAAGAGATCCACTAACCGTTATCTTCCGCTAATGATTGATCCAATCTTCCCTCTTTGCTGCTTGCTTCCAGCTCCTTTCTCTTTCTGTTATAGACATTTTTGTGCCTCGCAGCATGGAGCATGAAATGTTAATAATTACAGGGATCCTCAGTCCCTAAACATGTTGTTCTTACCCCTAAAAGAGCAAGGTCAGCAAACCACAGCACTTCTCATCAGTTCTCCACCTGAAAACACTCAAAAACAGGCTATTTTTGGATCATGTCAGCTGCTCCACTGAGCATCTGCGCTGGAATGCAACTGCTCCTCCTTGTACCTGCACTGAAAGTCAAATCTAATGAAGGCTACCTGCGCTGGGCGAGATTGGCCAAGTGGCACAGTCATTCTGCAAGGTGTCAATTGCCCAGGAAGCTTCCAAACTGACACTTGGTTCATGGGATTCTCCCTGTGATGAGTAAGAGGTACTTGATCTCCATGTGTAAGCAAGGATCTCCAAGTGGACTCAAGAACTGAAGTTTAACTGAAGAGGGAGAGGACACAAGGCAGCTTTATGTCAGTCTCAAGCTGACTCATCCTTTCTTCTTCTATCCTATATATAGAGCTCTTCTATGAGGTCTAAGGAGGCTGGAATTTTGTGCAAAGCAAGGAAGTGCTGTTGGTTTACAGTTAGAGTTATTGGGTGATTGCTTTTATAGAGGTGAAGAGGAGACTTCTTGCTGCTGGGGAGGTGCTGCTGGATTGGAGCCATTGATGGTTGTAACCTTCTCAGAACCCTGTTACTTTTATCAATAAAGCTTTGAATGTTCTCCTATATATTTGTATTGCATTGATGTATTGTATTTACTTGTATATTTGATTCACTCTAATCCATGCATCAGTTATGAGTACATGTATCTTGTAGTTTTCTTCTCTCTGTTGTGCAGGATCTGTGTGTAGCTGGACCGGCAAAGGGAGCAAGGAGCTGGGAACAAGAGACAAAGAGAGAGGATAAGGATCGAAAAAGTGAAAGACACCGGTTGGTTAATCTTTTCTTCCTTCTCTCTGTACTTTCATAAAGGAAAACATTAAAGCTTTACTTTCAGTTGTTGCTAAAGACTGTCACCTTTAGAGTAGGGATAGGGTCATCCGAGTCGGATACTTTTCCCCACAACAAACTGGCGACTCCGCTGGGGAGCCTAGTATCTTGTTGGTGTTTGTAGTATCTTTGCTATTCATTTCCTGAACCAAAGAGTACCAAATCGAAAAGCTTTTGACTATATCAAAAGCGAAGTAGAGGGACTGCTACTCTTGCTCATTTACTGAGCAGATTCATGATTTGAAGAGCTGATCTACAAAAGACTCTTGTACTCTTTGTGATATATTTTCATCCTCTTGATCATCCCTTAGCCTGTACTTGACCTATAGCTTTTTATTTCAGCAAAAACAGTGCATTTTTGAGCTTTTTATGACCCGGAAATCCTTGTAAACGCAACTCTCGTGTCCCAGAGCAAGCTGTCCACAGGCAGTCTGCATTACAGCGCAGGTACTCCCTTCGGGAACTGCGCTGGAAGTCAATTTGACAGACCAGAGCCTGCGCTGGACCTGTTAGCCAGTGTCTTCCAGAGGTTTTCCACTGTGTCTTAGCCCTGTTTTCACTGATTTTTTGCTGCTGATTGCTGGTCATTGTACTTGCTGTAAACCAACTTTCCTTGACATTATTCCGCCTCAGTTGTGTGATGAAACTGTGATTGTTCTTTCAGTATTTCTTGTTTCAGTTACAGTCTCCCATTGTGAAAATCAAACCAGTATAGCTGTGGCCTCTTAGATCCTGAACTGTAAAAGTGTCTTTGTGATCTTAAGAGCTAGTTTTATTACTGTTCATGGCTGTTTGAGTTTGTTTGTTTTTCATTTTATGGTTTGAATCTATACATTTCCAGTGTCTAAACAAGTCGATCTTAAGGTGTCTTTTGATTTTGGACAAGCTTGTTTATTTTCGCTTGAAATTAGATTCGAAATTATACAACAGTTTCCTTTCTGTCTTACATCAACATTAAGGAAAAAGAAAAGAAATATCTGCATTGTGCATTTTTCATTTGACTGTGTGCTTGACGATTTAGGAAAATTTTCATTTTAGTGTGTGTTCTATGATCTGTGGAAAAAGTTGTGTCTTTCTTTTCCCTCAGTAGATTAAGGTTTTCAAAGTTGAAAGATTGAAAAGATTTGCTTCTCATCTTAGATTGCATATAGGAAGTTGTATATATACATCTCGTGGCGACCCTGAAAGGCAAACTATTAAGCAAGATCAACATTAAAATAAACTCAATTTACATAACAACGCTTTGTAACATAACGCAAACATCTAGAGGTCTAGGTAGAGACGTGTTCCGGCGTCGTTAAACATAGTGACTGTCGATCTCTACGAAGGTGGGTGATTCCTCCTGAGAGTCGGTGGCACTAATACGGACTTGTGCTCCCGCGTACCGTCGCGTATATTGGGAGACCCCTATAGACATTTATCCTTTATCCTTAGGAAGCCGTGTCGGCCGCCCTACTGATCGCGATGCAGTGAACACAGCATTCACGAAGATCGACCACCCGTACCGTAAAACGTATTCTGTGGTTTCGCGAAAGGTTTGGCACACCCTCTGCCTAGATCTCCAGAGCAGTTTCTTTTGGCCTTTTTCAAACTCTATAACTGAAAAAGTCCAACCGAGCATTTGTCACTTCGGGCTCGTTAAAACATCGAAGGCGACTAGAGTCATCTTTAGCTTTTTCTCGACTCTTAAAACATGAAAAAGCAAGTTTGTGTCTAAAAGCGTCGTTAATAAAATTTATTTTAAGCGGAACATAATCACCTGTTATTCCCACGTTGATCTTTCAGTTGAAAAGTATGGAGCCCACCAACCAAGGAAGCAACCTTGGCGGAAGTCCAAATCCCTTCTCCTCTTGGGGAGATGTTGGTGCGCCTCATATGGCAACATTGTCACTTCCAGGATTGACAATTGGCCTACCTGTATGGCTCTTTTCGACTAATGTAGTCTAGATCGCCACTAATCCTAAGCAGTCGAATCAACAGTCAGAGCAGTCTAGAACTACCCACCAGCCTTCCACTTCTTACAATACTTCCTCTGATCCTTCCTCTTCACAAGGTGGAGCTGGCAAAAGTCAGCCTCCCAAGGGGAAGAAGGAAAAGAAGAAGAGAGAAAAGAAGCAGAAGGGGCCTATGGCGAAGGCGACTGGGGGCAAACAAAAGGCAGCTGACAAAAACCCACACACTGCACCGACCGGGCCTAAATCGCCATGTGTCATTTGCAAAGGGACCCACTTCCATCGTGATTGTCCTTGTATTCCCCGGATACTAAGGGACTGGTCCCCCAGGTTGCACAATCTGGTAGCATCAACCTCTGGTAGTCATGTTGATTGCAGTCCATCAACCAGCGAGAGTGAAGGACGAAAAGGGAGACCAAGATCACCCTGTATGTTGTGTGAAGACGATCACGCCATTCACCGATGTCCATTCTTAGATGAGGTGAAGAGAGTTTTGGAAGATCGTCCGGTATCACCATTACGACTTCCTCCTGGATACCAAAAACTCGTGCCTAATCCCTCGATAGTTGAAAATCCAGCTGGCCCGCTCAAGTGGTCAGCTGAAGCGTCAGTCACTGAAAATGAACCTACTGAATCCAGACCGGATGAAAGTCCAAAGGTCGATACGGCAGTTGACCCGGTTCTACCTTCAGAAGTTTCATCTTCGAATGACACCGTCGCCGAAGAGTCATCTTCATGCGACACCCTCACTGAAGAGAATAAGGATGACACCATCCAGGTTCTTTTCATCAGCACCGACTCTGATGAGCGTCAGGGCAATGCGCCCATTCCTTTATCGCAGGAAGGAACATCATCAGGGTCATATCCGGCCGTATATTCGGTCCCACCACCAAGCAACCTGGTTGTATCCTTTGATTGGAATCAACTAGGCAGACCCCGGTTACCAGCCAGTGTACCATTCAGAATCATTGTCCAGATCTATAGAATGATCATGGCTGGTACTATCATTGATGAAGGGGCGTCTGTGAGTATCCTTTCCTCTGTTGCTTGGAAAGCACTGGGTTCCCCGGCGCTTTTACCTGAGTTAAGAAATCTCTCAGGTTTTGATAAAGGAACCAGTCAACCGTTAGGAATCCTCCCCAATGTGCCTGTTACATTGAAAGGGAAGACCGTTAATTTGAACGTGATGGTTGTCCAAGGACCCTTGGATTATAACCTACTCCTTGGACGCGACTATATTTATTGCATGGGAGCGATAGTCTCCTCACTCTTTAGAGTAATGTGTTTTCCACACGAAGGAAGGGTGGTCAAGCTCGTAGACCAACTTTCATTTCCGGGATCTCGCATCGCAAATAGTCAAATACCATTCCTAAATGGTCTGTTCACTCAAGATTCGCCTCCACCGCCAGTCCTCCTTCCCGATGAGTGCGAGTGATTCGGAAAGAAAGACTGGAACCCAGGGGGCATGCACCCTGGTCTGCTTCGGGCAGAAGAAACCCTGGGTGTAAGGAAGAATTTCCGCAGAAGAATAGACTAGTCCGTACCTCGTCCGGCAGTGGAAGAGGGGTTGTTCTAGAATAATATTCTTTTGTCAAAGTTATGTGAGTGAGATAATCAGCTTCTCGCTCCCCTTGTCTAAATAATCAGGATACCGAGGAAGGGGACCATTTGTGGTAGCAAGTAGTAACCATCTTTGAAGACAAGCCTCACCCATTAAAACATATGTTTTGAAGGATAAGTAGGGGCAGCCTCCAAAGAAAGAGATTCTATTGCTGCAACAGGTGGTCGCCATCTTTGGTAACCCGATAATAGACACCGCCGAAGAAAGGGATTGATTTGCGGCAGCGAATAGAACCCTCTTCGGATAATAAGAAAGAGGCAAGCCTCCCTCAATAGTACCAATGTTTTGTCTTTGAGTAGTGTTCTTCCATTGTCACAAATAGCTGTTTGTTAAAAGTGGGCCGACGGGAAGCCTGAGTACTGCGTAAGACCCCTTAAAATAACGAGAAGACAAGTATCGTTAACATTAGATTGGCAAGATGACAAATAACTGTGAACACCCAAAGAAAAGCAGAGGTAGGGGAGAGGAGGGGCAGCCTCGAAATTCTATCCTATACCTGGGGGCATGCAAACTTTTGGAATGTAAGCAAGGGACGACTATTTATTTTTTAAATTTTTAGGTCCTCCCTTTAAACCTGTAGGTCTAACCCTTTAAACTCATAGGATTAGCCGTTTCAGACCTTACATGAAGAAAGCCTGTGGGGCAAAGGTAAAAACTTGCCAAAATTGGAGCATAGCTTCGTGAGATAAAGCTCCTTAAAAAATAGCTATCTCACAGGAGGCGTTCTTATTATGACTGGTATATCGAGCAGTTTTAGCACATAGTTCATGCTCGTTAAAAAATAAACGCAAGACCCGAGCAGTTTTAGCGCATAGTTCATGCTCGTTAAAAAATAAACATAAGTTTATGAGCAGGCTTTCCTTCAGAGTTCAAGCTCATTCAGAAAAAACGAACCGGTAAATAACCTTTTGAGATCGTAAATTCATCAGCCATAAAAGCCTTGGTCGTGTTTGTGCACCGTCACCTCCACTGTTCATTTGGCCGATCATTCACCTCCATTTGTGTGTTTACCTCTTTTGAGAAACAGCTGCGAAGAGTGATTTCACCTAGCCATCCTTGTGACACTGCCGTGATTGGAAAATTCCAACCTGTACCTGGAATCAGTTGCTATCCCTGTTTATCACTCGTTCCTCAAAAGACGAGTCTTCTTTGAGCTCTTTTCACTGACTCGTAAAATATGAAAAGTTTGCCGAGTTTTGGCCTTCCAGCTCGTTAAACGACCGGAACGCTATCCCTCCTCTAGATTTTAATCTTTTTTGGACCTGAGGGATTATTGCACAAAAAGATCGAGCGCTTGTTTTGTTCGGCTCGTTAAAGCAATCGAAAACCCATCCCTTCTGTATTGTTTTATACTTTTTCGGACTTAAGGGATTAGATGACGAAAAAGGAATTATGGAGTTAACTTTCTGTACCTTTTCAGACTCTCTAAAAATGAAAAGGACCGAGTTTTCTTTGTCGTTAGACTCGTTAAAATGATTAAATAGCGACAAACTTGTCTTTAGATGAGAACGAGTTTCCCTATCGCTAAGCTCGTTAAATCATAGCGATGGGCTTGCCCGAAGGGCAGGTTATAGAACAAGCATATGTTATCCTCCTCAAGCTTGACAAAAATAAAGAGGTACTGGTCAGAAATGACTGGGGAAAAATTGGGAGAACATCAAAGCTTAATGGTAGCAAGTCACTCTTGAACATGACACTTTTCCTCCGTTCCACATCGGGTTGGGTTGTTTCATTCACCGGTCTCATCACCATGGTCTTCGCCAAACCATCCACATTTGGGGTAATGCTACCGATCCATCGCATCAGTGTCGTTATATGTTCAAGAGGGGTCATTCTGAAAGTGTCAACCGTGTCCCATCCACTGCCATACATTATCCTTCATCCATTCATGATCGCCACCCTGAATCATATATCACAGTTTGTTTTCACCTCCACTAAAATCATTAGCTCCGTTCCGTGTCATTGATGTGGGATTCATTAAGGCCCTCCTTTGACGGATCACTTCTTGTCGACATCAGCTCATTATCCAAGAAGTTGATCTAGGAACAACCCCATCAGTACTTTGAAGCTTGCATGCCTCAATGGCAAGTTTCTCACTTCCGGCGACAGGTATACATCAATGACCTTCGACCAGAAGATTTTGCGTGGCGTTCGACGCCAAGTCCTTTATTCACGCCACGTGAATTGTACTGCAGTACCTTGAGGGTCATTATCATTATCGGTGATTCCTCTCGTGCTTGTTAACGGTTTTCATCATTGACCGGTAATCAAGCGATGTCTTTCCATGTTCGACTTCAGCGAAATTCTCACATGGATCGACTTGTACTTAGAGTGAAGATCGAACGAGTTTGAAGACCCCGGATCTAGTTTCATCCATCCGGGCTGCGATACATATTCAGGAAATATAAAAGCATTTGTCATGTACATCATTGCAGCAGATGATCATCCTACTCAAAGGATGATAATTTCAGCAGAAAATTATCAGTCTACCATCAGACGATCGTCTATTCTATGTACCAAAATGTATTTATAAAGCTGAGCATGGGAATGCCCGCCTCAGCTAGATCATGAAAACAAAATGAAAAATAATGTATTGTATTGTATTGTATTACAGGGCGCCTCCTCAGCACTGGAATGAACTTCGGACCCTCTAGATAAAGCATTTCACCCGATAAACGGCCTCATACTTTAGGGGGCAACTGTTATAGACATTTTTGTGCCTCGCAGCATGGAGCATGAAATGTCAATAATTACAGGGATCCTCAGTCCCTAAACATGTTGTTCTTACCCCTAAAAGAGCAAGGTCAGCAAACCACAGCACTTCCCATCAGTTCTCCACCTGAAAACACTCAAAAACAGGCTATTTTTGGATCATGTCAGCTGCTCCACTGAGAATCTGCGCTGGAATGCAACTGCTCCTCCTTGTACCTGCGCTGAAAGTCAAATCTAATGAAGGCTACCTGCGCTGGACGAGATTGGCCAAGTGGCACAGTCATTCTGCAAGGTGTCAATTGCCCAGGAAGCTTCCAAACTGACACTTGGTTCATGGGATTCGCCCTGTGATGAGTAAGAGGTACTTGATCTCCATGTGTAAGCAAGGATCTCCAAGTGGACTCAAGAACTGAAGTTTAACTGAAGAGGGAGAGGACACAAGGCAGCTTTATGTCAGTCTCAAGCTGACTCATCCTTTCTTCTTCTATCCTATATATAGAGCTCTTCTATGAGGTCTAAGGAGGCTGGAATTTTGTGCAAAGCAAGGAAGTGCTGTTGGTTTACAGTTAGAGTTATTGGGTGATTGCTTTTATAGAGGTGAAGAGGAGACTTCTTGCTGCTGGGGAGGTGCTGCTGGATTGGAGCCATTGATGGTTGTAACCTTCTCAGAACCCTGTTACTTTTATCAATAAAGCTTTGAATGTTCTCCTATATATTTGTATTACATTGATGTATTGTATTTACTTGTATATTTGATTCACTCTAATCCATGCATCAGTTATGAGTACATGTATCTTGTAGTTTTCTTCTCTCTGTTGTGCAGGATCTGTGTGTAGCTGGACCGGCAAAGGGAGCAAGGAGCTGGGAACAAGAGACAAAGAGAGAGGATAAGGATCGACAAAAGCGAAAGACACCGGTTGGTTAATCTTTTCTTCCTTCTCTCTGTACTTTCATAAAGGAAAACATTAAAGCTTTACTTTCAGTTGTTGCTAAAGACTGTCACCTTTAGAGTAGGGATAGGGTCATCCGAGTCGGATACTTTTCCCCACAACACTTTCACTGGCCCAACTACACCAAGATCCTGCAAAATGACAAGAGAGGGAAACTACAAGAAGCATACATTCATAATTGATTCAAGGATTATCATAAATCAAATATACAAATATCAATACGCCATTGAGACACATGCATATAGAAGAACCTCAAATGCTTTATTAATGGAAGAAGTAAAGTTCTGAGAATGTTACAACCATAAGAGGCCCAATCCAGCAACACCTCCCAGCAGAAAGAAATCTCCTCTTCACCTCCTTCAAGCAAATCACCCAATAGTTCTATACTCAAACCAACATCACTTCCTTACATTCACAAGATTCCAGCCCCCCTAGACCTCATGAGAGAGCTCTATATATAGGAGTTTTGGAGAAAGGATGAGTCAGCTTGAGCTTGGCATGGAGCTGACTTGTGTCCTCTCCCACTTCAGTTATTCTTCAGTTCTTGAGTCCACTTGGAGGTTCTTGCTTCCACTTGGAGATCTAGACCCTCTTACTCATCACTAGGCGAATTCCTTGATCCAAGTGTCATTTTGGAAGCTTCCTGGGCATTGACACCTTGAGGAATGACTGTGTCACTTGGCCAAACTCGCTCAGCGCAGGTAGCCTTCATTACTGTTGACATTCAGCGCAGGTACAGAGTGGAGCAGTTGACATTCAGCGCAGATGCTCAGTGGAGCAGTTGACATGATCTAGAATTAGCTTGCTTTTGAGTGTTTTCAGGTGGAGAACTGATATTTAGTGCTGTGGTTTGCTAACCTTGTTCCTCTAGGGGTAGGAACAACATGTTTAGGGACTTTAAATCCCTCAGATCATTGACATTTCATGCTTCATGCTGTAAGGCACAATAATGTCTATAACAAGTATGGGTAGCGGAGACTTTCGAATGAGTTGGATAGGAGACTGGGATCTTGCTTTCTAAGTCCGTAGGTGGAAAGAACTAGCGACGAGGAACAAGAGATGTATGAGGAGATAAATCCAAAGGAATACCAGGCCGATTGTATGGACTATGAGGGAACTGAGGAGATATCATAAAAGGATCGAACAATGGATTCAAAGGATAAATAAACAACCATTTCTAACTTTTAGTAGTCTGCGGATTCTCAGGTGTCTGAGTAGGTGATCCAGGAGGTTTTTGCTTATAGATCTATAGAAAATAATTGCATATAAACTTGCAGCATAACACGTAAATGTGCACATAAGAAAAGAAGAAATGAACACATAAAAGGCACAAAAGAGGAAACCAAGGCTTGATAATGAAGTTTGTCCAATTCGGACTATGTCTCCAGGCCCAGCTCAACAATGGGGAAACCTTTCTTATTAAATCACATGAAAGAAACAAGGTACACTCACTAAACTGTCCACAAGGAGGCTTATACCTCCAATCTGCAAGATGGCTATGACATGAATGCCTAATGATGGAGAGGTAAGCAACACCAAAGCATTCTGTAGCAAAGAAAAGGGCTGGAATATGTAAACTATCCAAAACAGACCAACATGTGCTCTTGGCCTCCTACGAAATAGCGTGCTACCACCAAAATTGCCTCCTCCATGCTCTTTCCATTGATTGTGTTTTATAATGGGTTCTTTGGATAGAATCCCATTCAAATTGGGGATATTTGGTTAATAAGAGAGGTCGATAGAGTGGAAGGATTGGCGAGTGCAACCGACTCTCAAGATGGCCCTTTTATCATTGCATTGATAAGGCTTCAAAATCCCAAAAACCATATACCTGGACTTCATAATTCATTAAATCGAGCTTATAATTTGTATCAGTTCCACACTGAGGTCGTGAATCAGCATATTGGGTGTCTCTGTCCTAGTTATCGGGAATGACCGATCGCCAATCACCGATCGCCAATATCAATGTCAGCCGATCGCATCAACACCCCCCACATATGTCCCCCGGGTGACCGATAAGGGTTTTTCCAATCTAGTTAATCACCGAGTTTCTTGCTCCCCGATATTGTCACACGGAATGAGTCGTTCTTGCGGACAAGACCGACCTCCCTAGTGTCTAATGATATCTAGTGACAAGAAAGCCAATCAAAATCTATCTTTCTCTAAATATGCAATTTATAAACAAAGGCAACAAGTGATTTAGGCCTACCTTGTGTCCAATGCAAGTTTGTGGAAGCCTCACTCCTTTGATCCAAATGAGCTCCCTTGTAGAAAATCTGCAAACACAAACAAGCACACAAATTAAATAGCACCTGAAAAACCAATGTAATAAAGCATACTCATTATGATGATCAAGGAATTCATAAAACAAATCACATAAGACAATTTGTTGAGAAAAATGAATCTGATTGTATTAATTCAAATCAAAGAAGGACTTTACAACCTATGCCTTGATGCTATACAAGCTCCTCCCAGGGTCCAACAAGAAGTCTCCTCTACTTTGACAAGTTTCACTCTCTTCCCAATGAAGCCAAAAGGTATGTGATCTATCCTCTCAACCTTAACTAGGAAGTCTCAATTCCACCAGCATTTACCCTAAAAAATGTTCAACTTCTAACCTCCCTAGCAACCAACCCAATGCCTTAATTTATAGTGCAATGGAGGGAAGTTACTAGGTCCACCTTCAAAGGGATAAAGCCCTCCTTCAAAGGGACATCTCCTCTCATCAAGGGATTAACTCCTTCTCTTTTGGGATGCATGAACCACCTAAGAGCGAACCATCCACGTCAAAGTTCCTTCTAGAATCATCTAGAATTAACCCAAAGTGAGTTTTTTAGAATAAACTTGCACCTTTTTGACTTTCACAGGGGTCCACACCCACTCCTTCAGAGACAGAGTGGGCAGGTCCGCAGGTAATATGAACAAGGGGTGCAGGACCGCAGGCAATAGTGAGAGAAATTGTGGAATCAGAGGTTTATTGATTTTTAATGTATTTCTCTCATTTTCAAAGCTTGACATGAAGAGCTGAGGTTTGAGACTTGCTTAGGAGGACAATATGAGTGATGAGAGACCCATATTGACTACAAATAGTCATGGTGACAATATTTTGTGTAATAGATTGCCCCCTAAAGTGTGAAGTCTGTAGTAGATGAGGATTTCATTTATCATCTAGGAAGAGTGAAGTACTTTATCATTTCGAGGATCATCTTGTGGAGAGCCCGGTTGGAACCTGTAAAAACATTCAATGAAAAATATATATATGAGATCATCTCATCGTTGAGGTAGGCATTCCCATACTCAGATCAAAACTGACTAGAAAACTAACTGCTGCTCTGATATAGGAATGATTTTGTAATACATCATAAGTATAGACACATGTAGACACAGTATGGATGCAGCCATCTGTTTATGAATAGTCCACAGTATAATGAATACAAAATTCCTCGCAGCCTGGATGGTGGAAACTAGATCCAGGGTCTTCATTTCTACTTCCTGAAATAGTATGATTCTATCCATGCGAATGAATGTGTTGAAGTTGAACATGGTAGAAACCACTTGATTACCAGTCAATGATGTAAACTGTTAACAAGTGTGAGAGAAACCACCAGTAATGTCAATGGCTCTCAAAGTACTCAGTACAATCCATGAGATGTGAATAGATGTGTTGATGTCAAATATGTCACAGAATCCTTTGATCGAAGGTCAATGATGCAACCTATCGTCGAAGGCGAGAAACCTACCATTGAGGCATGTAGATCCCAAGGTACTGACGATTTCTAGATCATCTTTCTAGATAATGAGCTAGAGTCGATAGAAAGCGATCCGTCATAGGCAAGCCCACAACACGAAATCATAGATCAAGTTTGAATAAATTTAGTTGCAAGGACTGACTAAGGGATGGTCAAGATGGATGACAGATATTTTGTAGATGAATGGCTTATTTACACTGACCTCTTGAACACATAACGACACAGAAAATGGTTTGGTGACAATTAACCCAAAGTTAATACCTAGAAACTGGCTGAAGACTTTCAATATGGTTTGATCAACTGTTAGGCAAAGGATTTCACAACCCAGGTGAATAAAAGTGTCGTGTTCAAGAGTGGTTACAAAGTATGACAAATAGGCTCATTTTTCTCTCTTTTCCCCCACCATTTCTGGCAAGTACCTCTTTATTTTTGACAATCTTGAGGAGGATAACATTTGCTTGATTATAAGCTCATCCTTCAGATGAGTCCAACTTAGTTTAAATTCAAACCCTAAGAAGGAGTGGTCCGTTCCTATTTGTAATTGAACAAGTCCTTTATTGTTAAATTTTAACGAGTTCAGTATAGGAGAAACTCGACATTTTTCAATTTTAGAGAGTCTGAAAAAACTTAAGAAGACTCCATGGTTGTCCTTTTTCGTAAATTTGTGTCTCCCAAGCCTGAAAAAGTATAAAATAATACTTGAGAGAATCGCTTGATCATTATGACCAAGGATTACTTTTCGTAATTAGTGCCTCTGACCTGAAAAAGTGAAAAAGCGATCAATGACACATCGTTTTATGACCAATATCAAATTTGAAACAACAAAAATCCGGCAATCTTTTCATGTTTTTACGGTCAGAAAAGGGCTGTAAGTGGACCATCTTTTTAGTTTTGTTTTAACGAGTTTAAAAAGAAAAACTCGGCGATATTTTCATTTTTTAGGAGTCAGAAAAGAGCTTAAAGGTGACTCTAATGTTTTTTCATCGAAAATGACCGATTTTTCCTGAAAAATCCATTATCCTGAACAAAAAACTCAAACATTACTCATACCTATTTAAAATGGATAAAAATGCTGCAAAAGTTACCTATTTAAAGTGAAACATAAACAAATTAAAAACTCATTTATTCAAAAAACTTATAAAAAGGGCTTTCGTAAATTCATTTTTACCGTTTGACTTTTGGGTGAGAAAATAGAGTTTTTGGTCAGAAACTTCCCGTGAAGATTGCGGAAAATCCATCCGTTGGAATTGAACGCCATCTCCTCCAGGTAATCTACATCATCCTACTCTTTAATTTCATTCGTTTCAAAGTTGTTTTTAGGTTTTAATTTCATTTTTTAAAGGATTCTTAGGTTAGAAACCTGTGCGCGGGGGCCCGCAGGCACAACACAGGTAGCTTGCGGACCCCAACTTTTTCGTAACGGGAAAAAAGTTGGGGGTCTGCACCTGTCGTGAAGGAAAGGTGCGGACCCATGCACTGTCTCTAACAAAGAGGGTGCGGTCCCCGTAGCAAGGGTTTTTAAACCTAAAATTCTCAAAATTCACCCAAAAGCTTTGCTTTTAGACATTCTAATTCGCCTTTTTGTTGAATGTGGAGTATACATAATGCTTGATTGGCGAGAACGGGAGTATGAGGATGTAGATCTCGCCGCGATAAATCATCAACATTCGATTGATGCATTGGAGGCATGCGGCTTATACAAATTCTGGGCCATACCTGGTATGAGGGCCCAGGTGGAGTTTTTGTAGTGGCTGGTAGACAGGTGGAGCATATAGGACCAGTGCTTCTTCATTGGTGGTCACCAGCTCGAAATGGAGTCGGCAGACATATACTTTTTGACTGGTTTGCCTAGGAGAGAAGAACACTTGACTCTATTCGGGACTAGGCCACGTGGCCAGTCTGTTGATAGCCTTGGGCTAGAGTTCTGTAACAACCAGACTAGAGACAAAGGGATAGATATCAAAACCATATCCCTTCCTGAACTCAAGGTAATTGCGTTTACTGTTACCAGGCTCTGTGGGAGAGCAGCACTATATGTAGCCATTGGATCCTAGATGCGGATGGCAGTGGACTGCTTTCGAGGCACCATCTTCAACTCGTGCAATGCTATGTTGGCTAATATAAAAGTCCGACTGACTAGAGCAAAGAATGGACAACTGAAGACCTTTGGATATGGTGCTTTACTCGTGAGCTTTGGTTTAGAGAGGGTTCTAATGTTGGTCCCACAGCACCTCACTGTTGGAGCTGGACTTCCTCGAGAGCCCAAACTGATGTGATGGGTTGCAGTTATGGCCCGTCATCCTGAGGAGGGGACAGAGGTCGTTCGATTCACTCCTGAGTATTTCCATTGGTTGGAAAACCAGGTTTTTGCTATTTAGGACTTTCCTTACGCTGGGGTAGATTTTCATGGTGACCTAGACATGGCTCTTCCACCAGGAGAGCAATGGGATGACTTAGGTAAAATCATTTTCAACATTTTGTACTTTATTATTATTATTATTATTATTTTTGTTATCTTGTCCCAAAATTGATAGCAACAGTTTCAAAAGCAAATGTAGGTCCACGGCGACCAATCGCTCTCCGGCCCTATGAGAGGGAACAACCAGCTGCAATGGCACCAGCCCCACAGGATGAATCAGCAGAGATCTTGGCCGAATTGGAGAGCCATCTAGAGCGTTTGACAGGAGACATTCCAGAGACCGGCATAGATGGCATTCCTCTTAGGCTACAGCGCTATGTGATTGGGGTCCCAGGACCTTTCAGGAGGTTCCTTTGTAAGGTGGCCCGTACAGTGGTTTCTTATCGAGATCATCACCAGTGATAGGATGATCGCCTATTGTAGACACATATGACATTTTTTACTTTTTGTACTATCATTTTTGCCGATCATAAGGTGTTTTTCAACCTATGATCGAAGACGATGTATATTTGACACACTCCTATATTATACTATATCACTATTACTAGCTTATCTTGTAAAACATGTTATGGAATGTTTTTAAATTTACTTGTATGATTATTGCAAATGTATACTTAACATTTGAGAAGCAATTGCATCTGCTAATGTATTTAAATATCTTGGAATATGATGATATTCAATATAGTCAAATTCATGTTCCAAGAGACACACTCTCAAAAATAATCTTAATAACATTGGATTTCTAATGACATATACTCTATTAAGCTGTAATACAACGAGTTCAGAATCTAACCTCACTATCAAACTCCGAATCCCAAATGAAATAGATTCAGATAATAACTCAATCACTGCACTATACTCGGCAATGTTGTTTGTTGTTTGACCGAGGCTTACCCCATGCATAGATACCAACTCGTCAGAGGGTGAATAGATAACCCAAGTTGCGGAAGAAATATTCTGTGTATTATGACAAGCACCATCAGCAAAACCAATGTATGTTTGGAGAGGCGTCGACATCTACAATATCAAGAATAAAACCAAGATAAGCAGGAATAATGACGAAAAACACTCTCTAAGCTAAGCACACTTTTTAAACTAAAACACACTGGCTAGAAAGAAAATTAACCTAACTAAAATTCTCCACACCCAGGTTTAAGCATAATACCTCTTTAGGTAAAGACCATTTCTGGGTTTACCTAAGGAGACTTCATCAAAGTCTACCAATTCATAGACCCCTTTTGCTAGCATTCACTTAACAACATAAGGACCATGCCACATAGGGGCGAATTTCCCAGCGCCTAATTTATCACTTGTTTGATCGTACAATAAGACTAGGTCTCCTTCCGAAAAATTTCGAGGGGTAACATTTCGATCATACTGGGCTTTAATACGTTTGGCATGAGTTTCGATCGCTAATGCAGCATCACGTTGATTCTCATCTAGCTGAGCCAAGTATAACAAATGTTTTTCCTCTTCGGAAGTGGTTGGAAGTAACTAGATGGCCATTTGCAGTGACGAGATTTCGCATTCAATGGGTAACACAACTTCCAGACCATAAACTAGTTGGAAAGGAGTGAACCTGGTTGACGTTTTTACTGAGGTTCGATATGCCCAAAGCGCTGAAAATAGCATGTTATGCCAATTCGACCTATAAATCTGAATGATTCTTCGGATCATGATGACTAGAACTTTGTTGATGGCTTCAACTAGACCATCAGCCTGTGGATAATATGGAGTTGAACTATTGTGACGCAATCCAAGTTGGCCTGTAAGTTCAGTCATCATAATGTTTCAAAAATGACGCCCATGATTAGTGATAATCACTTGTGGAACACCAAACCTAGCAATTATATGATTGAGCATGAAAATCACAGCAGTTTTGCCATCTGCCTCAAATGTAGGCATCACCTCGGCCCACTTGGTAAAATAATCTACCGCAAGGATGTTATACGCATGCCCCCCGGCAGAGTGAGGGTTACATGTAATAAAATCGATACCCCATTTCGCAAAAGGACCGACAACAATTATAGGGTGGAGAGGAGCAGGTGGAGCACACATCTTTTGATAAAAAATTTGGCAGTTGTGGAATTTTTCGGACCGCGTTAATACAATCTTTAAACTAAGACGGCCAGAAATAGCCAGCACACAATATATTTTGGGTTGTGGCATACCCAGACATATGACCGCCACACGCTCTAGAGTGGTAGTCATTTAGAACCCTTTCAGCATCCTCATGAGTTAAACAATGTCGAAAAGCAAAGTCTGCCCCACGATGATAAAGTATATCTCCAATAATTTTGAATTGTTGGGACTGGAATCGTATCTTTCGACGTTCTGAACTTGAAATTTCCGGCCGAAGGGATGGGTCTGGAGATAAATGATGATATCCCCATACCATGGATCTAAAGTGCTGATTAGAAACAAGGATTTGTCTGTAATGGGCTCCTCCACCACAGTTTCCGTGTCAGCACGCAGGAAGTCACACATTAACTCCACAAAAACTAAAGATTTCTTTGACTTAGACTTTTCAAATTCCAAGTCGAACTCCTACAGGATGACAATCCATTTGGAGTACTTGCCCCCTAGTAATTGTTTGGTAAAAATATAGATCATAGGGTTGCAATAAAAAATTACTGTAGTTTTACGTAGTAAAATGTAATGACGAAAACGTTGGACAACTTGAACAGCTGCCAATGCCAATTTCTCCATATGTGAGTATTTTAGCTCAGTTGGATTTAATGTTCGACTAAGGTAATATATCACATGTTTAGTAACGAATTCATCTTCCTGAACTAACACCATTCCAATGGTGGAATGGGAGGCGGCGAGATACAAGAAGTAGTCCTGGTTGTAGTTGGGAGGATGCAATAACCGTGCATGCGTCAACGCGTGTTTTAGTGCATCAAAAGATTTGTCAGATATCTCATCCCAAAAGAATGGAGTATTCTGTTTCAACAACCGGGTAAAACCCTTTGTGATCTCAGCATAGTTAGGAATGAATCGACGTAAAAAGTTTGCTTTCCCTTGCAAACTTTGGAGTTGGCGAAGACTCGAAGGAGGAGGCAATTTGACAATAGCTTCAACCTTCGAGGGATCGATGCGAATGCCAGCTTTCGAAACAACAAACCCCAGTAACCGACCCGTTTCTATACAGAAAACACACTTGTGTGGATTCAACCTAATTTGATAATGTCTACACCTCATAAATATTGCTCGTAAATGGATGAGATGATCAGCTCGATGTAATGAATGAGCAGGTAAATCATCGAGATAGGGTTGCACAATGTGCTTGATATCATGAAACACGTAAGACATGGCTCTTTGAAAATTTGCCTCGGCGTTCTTGAGCCCAAAAGGTAATTTGCAATAAGAAAATGTCCCCCATGGACAAACGAAAGCCGTTTTTGGTTGATCAGCATGTGGAATATTGATTTGATTGTATCCGGAAAAACCATCCATGAAGAAGAATATTTCATTGCCAGCACAATCATCATTGATTTGATCGATATAGGGAGTTGGGTAATTGTCTTTTGGACAGGCTCAATTAATGTCCCTATAATCGATACATATTCTTATTGTCCCTTACTTTTTGTTAACAGAAACAATATTCGATACCCAATCCGTTAATGGAATCGGATAAATGAAACCTGCTTTGAGTAATTTTTCAACTTCTGCTTTAATAGCAGCATCTTTTCGTGGGTGGATCTGGCGCAAACATTGTCGGACAGGTTTAACATCCGGGTAAGTTTTTATTTCGTGAACAACAATTGCTGGGTCAATTCCTAGCATTTCCTCATATGACTAGGCGAACACGTCGTGGAATTCTTGAAATAGGGCCTTATATGTTTGAATTTCATCTTCTGTACAAGAGGAACCTATATGAATGTTTTCAACAATTCCAGGCTTAACCGAAATATCAATAGGAATAGTTCGAGAAATTTTTCCCAAATTTAACTCTGTATCAGGATTTTTCATTGGATTCTGAGGTTCCTTGACATATTCAGTTGTAAAAATAGATGAAAAATCATTTTCAAAACGATCACTCTCTGGTAAAAATGAACATCTATGATGAAGATCTTCCCATGGTAAATCATCGACACATAGGATTTCACGAATTTGCTCATCAATGTGAACAAGTTCGGAAAACGTTGTTGAATCCGAGTTTGATGTTGAAAATGATTCCTCATGGACCACATTCATTAAGTAAATGTTGGTTGAAGATGGGTCGAAAAATGACTGCAGGGCCTGATACGCAATTTCATATGGACTTAAAGGCATAACATCACCAAATGAGTCTATCTCAGATTCGGAAGGTACGATCCAAGGATCATCATAAACAATAGTGTCTGACGAAATCATATGAATGGTTGCAGTAGAAGACGATGCGTTGATAGGAGGAAAAGGAAAAGTTCCTAGTAGACCAGAATCTTTAACTAGTCCTACTCCAACATCCTTATATGGGATAGTTGTTTTTCCGACATGCTGAATACTTTTAGAAGAGGCTGGTTCAGATGAAAAGTAAGTCAGGTGGTCTATAGTTATGTTCTTTCCATTATGAGGGATCTTTATAAGCCGAAAGACCGATGAAATGACAGCTGTCATAGTGTAAGACCAACTACGACCCAAGTGAAGGTTGTAATCGAGAGGGGCATCAACCACCTCCACATCTAGATTAACAGTTTTACCTTCAACCCCTATAGGTAAATCCTATATAATGCCAAAAGGATGAAACCCACGGCCATCAAAGGCCTTTAGAATCATTGGGGATTGATTTAGCGTAGGAGAACCAAGCGATCTCCAACACTATATCGACATAATACATGTTGAGGCTCCCTCATCAATCGCAGTCCTATAACAGGGCCTGTTTTTTACTAACACTGGGATCTGGAAAGCCATTTGATGAAGTAAGTACGGTGTACTATTTTCTAGATCGAAAATTATAAGGTTCGAGTCCTAAATGTCAATAGCTCCTATAGCCGACAATAGTAATTTACGTTGTGCTGGACATGATTGGAGCACTTCCAAAGTTGACATTGCTGAAGGTGAAACAACCAAATCTTCAACATTGTTATAGTTTTGAGCCGCTCTCGCATGTGGATTGAAAGCTGACTTTCAAAGTATACCCTTGGCGGGTGGTTTGATTACTAAGTCTGGGTTAGGTTTCTCGATCTGTAGTGGATCGGAACCAGGAGTTGAAGTTGATGGGTTCGAATGAGAAGATTCTGCTTCGGAACGGGGACTTTTACTACCATAATCATGCGATCGAGTCACAATCCTAACATGGGACATCATCATTATGGATTCCTCAGAGGCATTTGAGGAAGAACATATCATCTTATTGTCTTGACTAGGAAAATGATCCTTCAAAACAGCAGGCGTTTGGGAACCTTTGACAATTTTCGCAACCTTTGCACAATGAGGGCACTCTCTTGTAAAATGCTCTTCATCACAAATGAGACAAGGATAACGAGGTTTGCGTTTCTCATCAATTGATTCCACTTTTTCTGGTTTCTCTTTCGAATTTATATCTGTTTTATTTTTCTTCTTCCCTTTCTTCTTACCACCAGATTTTGATTTGGCTGTAAATGATTCTACAACATGAATATCGGCGGAAAGCTCCACAGAAGAATCACCTGTGGGGGAATTTGGTAAAGTTATGATAGGAGAATAATTCTTGGAATATTTCTTCTTACTTTTGGTATTAACCGTACCCATCATACCATCAGCAGCATGAGACCCTGAAGGAGCTATAGTTATTTGATTTTGTTTAGGAAGATCGGGGATTTTCTCATGTAACATACCTGGCTGCGTATAAACTAAGTCAAGGTACTGAGCTTGAGAAATTACTTGCTCTTCAGTAACAACTTCGGCCTTAGCTACATCCTCAGTGATCTTCGGTAATAAAGATTTTACAAACCATTCAGCTAAGATCTGATCCGGAATAAAATCTTTCACTAAACGTCGTCGACGTCTCCATTCATGAATATGATATGAAATGTAGGTGGACGTTGACTGCTTTAATGAAGTTAATAATTCTGTGCCATTGTCATATCTGACTGGCAACTGAAAATGAGTTAAAAACGAAGTAGCTAGCTGACTAAAGTTATAAAAAGTGGCTCGTGGTAACTCAATGTACCACTTGGCCGCAAGACCAATTAGAGTGTGCTGGAAAAGCCTTAAACGGATTGAATCATCTGAAATGGAATTAGACACACACCAGAGGTGATAAGTCATCACATGGTTTGACGGGTCCTCTCCTGATTTGCCTTCAAACTTAGGAATATCACTAGGAAAATTACTCGGCATTGGTGGCCAAAATGGAAGATAGTTAATTGGATCGTTCGCAAGGCGTGACAAGTCAGGCAAGTCCAAAGTTGCAATAAACGGTAACTGACAATTAGGGTCCCTAAAACCTTGGGTCATGAGACCAGCCCTAGTAGGAGGATATCCAGGATAACTAGGAATTGGAATTACATTTGGGATATTATATCCTCCCAGAAAACCAGGATTAACCGGACCGTACTGAGGTTGTTGAGGTTTTTGATATGTATACCTAGGGTACGGTTGATAGTGATATACTGGCTTCTGCATAGCAGGACCGAATTGGTACTGTCCCTGGTACGGTTGATAAGTAAATTGAGGTTGAATTATGACAACCGTACTTGGACCAGGTTGTCTTACAGGCATTTGAACCGAAGTCTGAATCATGGATCTAGACTGAGGTAAATATGTATGAGGAGTTGATACAGGGACAGTAGAAACCAGAGTTGTCGATACTCCAGAAGTAGGTGGGGTAGATTGAACAGATGTTGCAGCAGTCGTTTGAGGTGGAGTACGAGGCGTACTAGGCCTAGACTGAGAAACTACAGAAGGTGTAGAAGTTTGAACAGTAGACTGGACAGGTTGCTGGGGTGAACCAGAAACCAAGGGTTGTCGAGTTTGAGATGACAAATGTACATTTGGTTGCAAGACATATTGAGATTGAGATGGATCCCTCACTAAGTTCATTCCGGGGTATGGACCCATAATAGGTTGAGAATATTGAGGACCATAACCGGCTTGAGGGTAGGGTTGATAATTCAAAGGTACATTTCCAGCTCCTTGGACATATGATTGACCGGAAGGTCGTTGGAAACCTTGGTTTGGGTACTGACTTTGAGGTTGATAACCTTGAGGCACGTACTGATACTGGGGTTGACCTTGAGGTACATATTGAGTTTGGGGTTGACCTTGAGGAACGTACTGTCCAGTAGGTATGTACTGTCCTTGAGGTTTCCCCCAGGCGGAAATTGGGTACCTTGAGGTTGCCCCCCAGGCGATAATTGAGGACTTTGAGGCTGCCCCCCAGGTGGTAACTGGCCACCTTGAGGTTGAGGATTAGGAATAGTATCTGACATCATGTGAATATCTTCTACACTCAACGGCTTAGTTCCATTATTTCTAGTTAATAACCCTTGTTCAATAGGTTGAGGATATGCTCGCGAAAAAGTACTAGTAAGTGACTGATACCCAGAGGGAACAGAAGGACCGCCGTATAAAAAGGTTTATGGATATTGAGAAAACATGGACTACTGTCTTGACATATTTAACGGAGGATAGTAACCCCTATGTTGTTGGGAAAAGTATCCAATATGGAATGACCCTATCCCACTCTAAGGGTGATAGTACCTCAGCAACAATCAAAGCAAAGCTATTTGAGATTACTTCTTTATGAGATGTAAGAGAGGGGAGAAAGAGATCCACTAACCGATGTCTTCCGCTAATGATTGATCCAATCTTCTCTCCTTGCTGCTTGCTCCCAGCTCCTTGCTCTTTCACTGGCCCAGCTACACCAAGATCCTGCAAAATGGCAAAAGAGGGAAACTACAAGAAGCATACATTCATAATTGATTCAAGGATTAGAATAAATGAAATACACAAGTATAACAATACACCATTGAGACACATGCATATAGAAGAACCTCAAATGCTTTATTAATGGAAGAAGTAAAGTTCAGGAAGTAATACAACCATAAAAGGCCCAATTCAGCATCACCTCCCAGCAGAAAGAAATCTCCTCTTCACCTCCTTCAAGCAAATCACCCAATAGTTCTATACTCAAACCAACAGCACTTCCTTACATTCACAAGATTCCAGCCTCTCTAGACCTCATGAGAGAGCTCTATATATAGGAGTTTTGGAGAAAGGATGAGTCAGCTTGAGGCTGGCATGAAGCTGACTAGTGTCCTCTCTCACTTCAGTTATTCTTCAGTTCTTGAGTCCACTTGGAGGTTCTTTCTTCCACTTGGAGATCTAGAGCCTCTTACTCATCACCAGTTGAATTCTCTGATCCAAGTGTCATTTTGGAAGCTTCCTGGGCATTGACACCTTGAGGAATGACTGTGCCACTTGGCCAAACTCGCCCAGCGTAGGTAGCCTTCTTTGCAGTTGACATTCAGCGCAGGTACACAGTGGAGCAGTTGACATTCAGCGCAGATGCTCAGTGGAGCAGTTGACATGATCCAGAATCAGCTTGTTTTTGAGTGTTTTCAGGTGGAGAACTGATATTCAGTGCTGTGGTTTGCTGACCTTGTTCCTCTAGGGGTAGGAACAACATGTTTAGGGACTTTGGATCCCTTAGATTATTGACATTTCATGCTTCATGTTGTAAGGCACAAAAATGTCTATAACACCCTAAGTGTTGGGTGAAAAGGAATGCGAGGTGGTGAAAAACTTAGTCCCGGGTTTTCCAAAAAATTGGTCAATGAAAGATACCAAGCGTTGCTCCTAGGTGGACTGTAAAATATTGATTCACGCTCCCTAAGTTCTATAATAGGTTGATTTTCAGGGATAGGGATACCTTATTCTTCCGGAGTAGCAAGTCCTTCAATAGCTATAAGTCCAGAAGGAAGATTTTGGGTAATTATTCTTTCTACCCTGGGTGAACCAGGACCACTAGAAGTTGGAGAGGCAAATCCCGATGTTGGCGTAGCAACAAATTCAGTTTCAGGTTCAGATATATCAGGTTCCTCACCTAAATCACTAGTAGATGAAAAACTACTAGTAACTTTGGAAACAGAAACAGATTGTGGATTATAATCTGCTACTAAAGCTTGATAATGAGGATGTACCACTAAATAAGATTCTCCTTCTTTAGGTGACCCAACTCTACTGTCTCTAGGAGTTACAAGGGCTCGAAGCCCTTCAGGATGGCTCGGTGAAAACTCAGGAGGTTGGCCCCGAAGTCTACGGGACTTTCTCGGTAATTCAGCCACGATTAAATATTTTAACTACTTCACACGCAAACAAAGTAAAATCTCAATGAAAACCACCTAAAGCCTCTAAAGAACCAAACAATTTTGAATCACACACCTAAAGAATCTAGGAGATCAAACCACACACAAACAGTAACTTTCCGTATTGAAAACACTAGTTGGTGATGAAATCCAACGTCACAGAGTTCAATACAGAAATGGTGGTTGGAACAATTACCCCGGCAACCTTCTTAATGAATAGACTAGCACAAGTTTCTCCACTAAACCGTCTCGAGTGAAGAGAACCCCCCAAAAAATCCAAGTGAGTCTAGCCAATGTCTGCTCCAGGTACAGTGGGATCTTCCCGCCACCGTCACCTTAGGAAAGAATCCTATGGAATATGGTCACTATGGTTACCAACAGAAACAAATATACCTGGGCGAATAGTCTATAATCCGATACACATGCAAGGTCAGAGTAACAAGCTCAATCCCCTTGAAGTCTCATTGCCATAATCCAAGGTTTACCAACAAGTGACCCCAGGCTCCTCGACAATGGTTAATCTGAGGTTTACCATTTTTAATACGTGAATATCTTCTATCATTCCTAATGAGGAAGGATTGATTCCCACACTGGTTCAGATATGATCTCGTGCTTCTCCTTTAAGATGAGCTTTCCCAGAGCATAGATGTAACAATTGGATTTTTCTCCTACTGCAAGATACAACTACTTGTTTGTTTTACTATCTTGGAGAGTTAATTACTCCCTACTCCAAGACACTAGCCTAAGCTATGTTGGTGTATCAGAGCCCTAGAAATAAAAATATTACTAGATGAATTTTACTTTAAGTGTTATTTTTTATTGGTTTTTGTTTAAGTCAAGAGGTGCGGAGATGAAACTCATGGTATGAAGACTCAACTCAAAATCACTAAAAATGCACTTAAGATGATTAAACAATCTTTTCCCTTCAGTGAACTTCTAGCTAGGAAAGAGTTTGAGAATGCAAATGCTTTTAAAAACAAATCTTTTCCTTAACAAACAAATCAAAAGAAGAGCTTTTCTTTTTTGTCTTTTCCAATGCACTAAAAAATGAGACAACTAGTTATGCTCATGAAAATTTCCCTTTTCTTTCAAACACTCAAATGCTACAAAAACAAACTTTTTCCAAAAGAGATTTTTTTTTGTTTTCAATTTTCATAAAACACTCAAAACTGTGGAAAAATCTAATCTTGAGATCTACAAATTCTAAGAACTATTTGAAGTAAAAGCTTACAAGTTTTCTTTTCAAGGATTTTTTACTTACCTATAAGCAAACTAAGGACTAATTTGTCCAGAATCACAAATCAGTCAAAAAACAACCAATTTTTGTTTTCTTTTCTAAAAATGAAATCCAAAATTTTTAACACAAGTCTTATCGAAGTTTCGCAAAGAGAAACACAAGATGGATTCCTCAACGAAGGTAGATTTTGCAAATGGTAAGACTCCTAAGAAGGCCAGTAAAAACCAAGGTGATCTGAGGCTTCTAAGTCTTCTAAGCTCTGAGCTACTACAAGACCAAAATGAAAATCAAGCCCGGCAACCAAAACTTCTAGGAATTTCACCTAAAACCCTAATACCAATGGAATTAATCTAAGAAAAGTTCCTGACAATTCACATGCAGGTTTGGGCAGGGGATAACAACACCTAAACAAATCCTAAGCTGACTGAAAGAGAAAATCTTAAGTTTTCCAAAATTTTGACAGGGTCCGTAGGCCCGCAGTCCACACAGGTGCGGTACCGCTCTGTGTGTAAAGAAAAAGTGTGGACAGGTCTGCACTGTGTTACAAGCAGAGGGTGCGGTCCTCTCCCAAAAGTATGAAAAACAAAAAATAATCCAAGATCTACTAAATCTACCCAATTCCACACAAAACAAGCCAAAAACAGAAACAAAAACACAGTTTCTCAATTCAAAGTAGAGCAAATCAAAAAACCAAGTCCCCAGTGGAGTCACCATTTTGTCACACGGAATGAACTGACCTCCTTAGTATCTAACGACATCTAGTGACAAGCAAGCCAATCAAAATCTATCTTTCTCTAAATATGCAATTTATAAACAAAGGCAACAAGTGTTTTAGGCCTACCTTGGGTCGAATGCAAGTTTGTGGAAGCCTCCCTCCTTTGATCCAAATGAGCTCCCTTGTAGCAAATCTGCAAACACAAACAAGCACAAAAATTGAATAGCACCTGAAAAGGCAAAATAATAAAGCATACTTATTATGATGATCAAGGAATTCGTAAAACAAATCACATAAGATAATTTGTTGAGAAAAATGAATCTGATTGTATTAATTAAAATCAAAGAAGAACTTTACAACTTGTGCCTTGATGCTGTACAAGCTCCTCATAGGGTCTAACAAGAAGTCTCCTCTACTTTGACAAGTTTCACTCTCTTCGCAAAGAAGCCAAAAGGTATGTGATCTCTCCTCTCAAGCTTAACTAGGAAGTCTCAATTCCACCAGCATTTACCCTAAAAAATGTTCAGCTTCTAACCTCCCTAGCAACCAGCCCAATGCCTTAATTTATAGTGCAATGGAGGGAAGTTACTAGGTCCACCTTCAAAGGGATAGCTCCTCTCATCAAGGTATTAGCTCCTTCTCTTTTGGGATGCATGAACCACCTAAGAGCGAACCATCGACGTCAAAATTCCTTCTAGAATCATGTAGAATTAACCCAAAGTGAGTTTTTTAGATTAAACATGCGCCTTTTTTACTTTCACAGGGGTCCGCACCCACTCCTTTAGAGACAGAGTGGGCAGGTCCACAGGTAATATGAACAGGGGGTGCGGGACCATAGGAAATAGTGAGAGAAAGTGCGGAACCAGAGATTTATTTATTTTTAATGTCTTTCTCTCATTTTCAAAGCTTGACATGAAGAGCTGAGGTTTGAGACTTGCTTAGGAGGACAGTATGAGTGATGACAGACCCATACTGACTACAAATAGTCATTTTGACAATATTTTGTGTAACAAATATACATGAAAGTCCTCCAATTTCAATTTCCTCTGATCCATCGATCCAATATGATCAGAGATCGGTGATCAAGCGTTCCATGGCCCAAAGCTTAAATCCACGCATATGCAACCTCCGATTGTGATTTGGCCTTAAAGGCTTAAGACTCCTTTTCAAAGGAAATTTTTCATTTTTTTAAGGACTAAAGCATCCTTCTTTGGGCGATAACTTCATCATCTAGACTTGGATTGAAGTACCATTCATCCTGTTGGAATCAGGAAGACGAGATCTCTGCTTTGGTCTTGGGTTGACTTTATTCTTTCCACTTGGATTTTTGAGTTTTTCCATGCCATTGTATTTGAATATCCACCTGGGTCAATCCTCCCCATTGAGAAGCTTTTGGACAGCCAAAAGCTTTTCATTACTCAATTGGAAAGTGAGGGAATTGTTCCCTCACTTTCTCTTTCTCCAGCAATCTAGCCTTGCTGGGATGTGTTCCATTGAATCCAACTTGAAGGTACTATACATCTCCTCACTGTGAAGTCTTGGTCCTTCTGCTAAGGATGATGTGTATAGGCAACTCATCGAGATATTCTAGTGCAAAATCATCGACTATAGGAACTATGCCCACGTCATCAGTGTCCATGATCAAAGGTGGTTCATATAGCTTCAAGTTCTCCACATTCACTACTAAGTACATTTGCATATATACCGGCAAGTCAAGACGAAAGGAATTGCTCCCAATCTTCTCCAATATGGTGAATGGTCCATACCGGATTAGCCACAACTTCCCTTCTCCCTTAATCCTATCTTTGTTGATGTCGAACCACACCTTGTCTCCCATTTGGAATTGATGGTTGACCCGATGTTTATCATGTCAAGCCTTATAATGGGCTTGACTTTTTTCCAATTGCTATTGCACTTCTTGGTGAATCAATTGGATTCGTTGAATGAATTTCTGAGCTTTGTCCTTATCATTACATCCACTAGAGCCATCCTCCCTTCCAAAGACCACATCAAAAGGGTGTTTTGGCAGGTAACAAAAGCATGCCTCGAATGGTGAATGCTGCTTCGATGAACGTACTGCTCATTGTAGGAATGTTGTATATAGGGAAGATGTTCATCCCACAACTTGGGATGTTTCCCACAATAGCCTCATAATAGGTGTACCATGGTACAGTTAACAACCTTTGTCTACCCGTTTCTCTGTGGGTGAAATTACGTGTTTCTTTTCAGTCTGGTGTCCATCATCCTCCACAGGCTGGTCTAGAACACCCAAGGAAGAGAGAGTCTCGATCCGACAAAATTGATGTGGGTAATCCAAAGTGGACCCAAACATACTGAAATAAAAGAGAAGCAGTCTACTCCGCAATAATCTTCTTTTTACAAGGCATAAGAATACACATTTTTCTAAAATGGTCAACGAAGACATATAAATAGTCATGACCCTTCCTAGACAAAGGTAAACCTCCTACAAAGTCCATTGACAAACTTTCCCATGGACAACTCGGAATAGGGAGTGGTGTGTAGAGCCCAAGTTTTCTATTAGAGGGCTTTGAAACAGAACACATCACACACCACCATACATAGCGAGTCACAATGTTTTACATATGAGGCCAAAAAAAAATCTTTGTACATGACATAAAGTATTTTCGACACCAAAATGTACAGACATAAGAGAAGTGTGGACCTCTCGAATTACATGCACTCTTTCCCCTGTGGGAATAAACAATTTACCAAGGTGATACAACAATTTCCCCTGCAAGTGATAGTTGTCCACCTGTGAACCATGGGTTAGTTTTGCATAAAACTCCTTAAAGTCATCATCATTAGCATATTGTTCAGCATAACTTTCAAAAGACAATGAAGCATTATGCAAAATAACATAAGCATAAATAGGAGGGCGAGATAGCATATCGACCACTTTATTGCTAGTGCCCTTCTTATACTTTATTACCAGATGAAACTGTTGAAGAAAGCCCATCCACTTGAAATGATGAGTTTGCCACAACTTGGTTTGTGATTGAAGGTATTGCAAGGGCTGATGATCTGTATGGATGATGGTCTCCTTATTAATCAGGTAGTGTTTCCACTTTTTCACACTCTGCACCAAGGCATAAAGCTCCTTGTCATAGGTGGGATATTTTATCACAACTTGAGAAAAATTCTCAGAATGGTAACAAATTGGCTTCTTTTTCTACATTAGTACATATCCCATGGCTTTTATGCTGGCATTGGTTTCGATCTCAAATGGTTGTTGGAGATCGGTTAAGGCTAAGTTTGGCGCGGTGTTAATTTTTTCCTTTAATGTTTTGAAGGACTTCTAGTATCTTCCTCCCCACTGGAAGACCTATTACACACTTGTCAATGTGTGCAAAGGTGTTGCAATAACATAGAAATTAGCAATAAATCTTCTCCAATACTGGACTGCACTTGGAAAGCTACGGACCTTAGTTACACTAGTAGGCTTAGGCCAATTTACAATTGCTTCAAATTTATCAAGATCAATTTTTAACTAACCATGACCAACAATATGACCTAGGTAACCCAAAGAGGCTTTCCCAAACTCACATTTTGACAATTTTACAAAGATTTTTTCCTTTTTCAGCACATCAAGCACTTTCTTTACATGACTCACATGTTCAAACCAATTCTTGCTAAAAACTAGTATATCATCTAAATATACAAGAAAGAAATCATCAATGAAGGGCTGAAATATATTATTCATAACCTGCATAAAGGTGGCTAGAGTGTTGCAAAGCCTGAATGTCATTACCATCCATTCGAATAGCCCCTGCTTGGTTTTGAAAGCAGTTTTACACACGTCCTACTCCACAATTTAGATCTGGTGATAGCCACTGCGCAAATCTAACTTTGTGAAATATCCAACATTTTTAATTGATGCAATAAATCATCTATGAGTGGGAGGGGATAGCAATTTTTCACCGATATTTTGTTAAGCGCACGATAGTCCACGCACATCCTCTAGCTACCATCTTTCTTTGGCACTATAACAATTGGAAAACTGCATGGAGGGGAGCTCGACCTGATTACACCTTGGTACAACAATTCCTACACTTGCCTCTTGATCTCCTCCATTTCGACTACTAACATCCTATACATGCTGATATTTGGCACGGGGGCGTCATGTAACAATTGGATTTCCTGTTGGATTTCCATTTTTGGAGGTAGTCCCTGCGACTCCTGAAACAATTCTATAATCAGAAATTAATTGCATTAATTTCTAGTTAAGCTCCCCATTGCAGCCCTGGAACGTGTCCACGAATTCAGTCTCCTTCTCCCTTACAACCATAAGCATGCATGTCTTGTTGGAATTCACCAATCATTTCATCTGCCCTGCGCTTACGAGGCTGGTCTTAATCTTGTTTTGATGAGCCCACACTATGTATTCTACCCCATCCTTCGTGATGTGATATTTATTCTCATGGCAGAAAAAGACAACTTTTATGTCATAAAAGTAGGGGCTCCCAAATACCATGCCACATATGTCCAGTGGTATAACATCCATCTCTACTTCATCTACCAGCTTAGACGCAATAAAATTTTTTACCTTGCACTGTTGGGTCACATTCAATTTAGCTTTATCATGTGCCCATCCCAGCGGGTAAGGCTTTGGGTGCGGTTTTGTTTCTAAGCCAAGATTCTTTACCATGGATTCTGCAATTAAATTTACTTGGGACCCCATATCAAATAGAGTTTCTACTTTGGTATGATTTACTACAACTATGATATGAAATAATTCAATTCTTTTTCTATCATTCAAAAGGGACTCATCTATTGAATTGGTGCTTCCATGTGATTTAGAATCAATAGGAGGTGTAAGGGTACCTTTTGTTCCCGCTGCTGTGACCAGTGCTTCATTTCCCGAATCTGATCCAAGGTCTTGCTGTGCTGCTGCCACTGTTTTCTGCTTCCCTTTTCCTCCATGCTTCTTTGGGCGTTTTTCTGGGTGCTGCTTCCAACAGTGATCATCATCGTGGCCTTCTTTCTTGCAATGATTGCAATAAGGCCACTCTCCCTCTTTGACTGCTACTGTTTTCTTCTCCTTCCCTTTCCATTTTGCTTTGGATTTGCCATTGGGAGGTTTGGACGGTGGCTTTTTGGACTGGTCCTCTCTTTCATTCTTGACCCTATTCTCAATATGAATTGCTTTCACACTAGCTGTGTCAATAGCATTTGGTTCAAACAACAATAATGAATGCCAAATATAACTATTCAGTGAGCAAATATACTTAGTTACAACTTCAGGTGTATCAAGTGCAATACCCAAATTCAGTGCTTTCTTCCTAAATTATTTTGTAAAACTCTGAACATTCTACCCTTTCCCTTGACTTAAATATTACCAATTCATCAAAGCTTTCTATTTGTATCCTAAGGGATAAAACTATTCCTTTAATGCAAAAGTAAAATCAGACCATGATGAAAAGAGCTTACCCACATTTTTACTGCTCTGCAGTTTACTCTCCCACCAAATGAGAGTTGTGTTGCCTAGCCGCAAAGAGGCCAGCTGGATTTCCACCTCATCCTATACGATTTTCTAAATCCTGCAATAAACCTCAATCTGCCTGATCCAATTGTTAAGCTTTTATGCGTTACTTTCACCATTAAACATAGGAATATCAAATTTAACATCTAATTTAAAAAAAGGTTTCTTAGATGCATACTTTGGATTTCTTTGATTATGGTTGTGAGGGAAAGATGTGTAAGGACTTTGGACACCACATATCTCCACAATGGTATGATATTGTCCACTTTGGACCTAAGCCCTCATTGATTTTCTTTTGGACTTACCCCAAAAGGCCTCATACCAATGGAGATATTTGTCCATCCTTATATACCCATGATCCTCCCCACTTCTAGTCAATGTGGGACTTTGGTCGTATACCCAACAATCCTCCCCTCGAACAAAGGACCATCGAGCCTCCCCTCAAACAATTATCCATCTGTCCACTCTCTACCAACCAAGATTCTCCGCTCCAATGCATTGGAAGCACACGCCTTACATGGAACACCACCTGCCTCGAGAGCTTTCTCTATCCCAGGTCAACTCCTCTTCACTGTGTTGGGACCAGGACATGTCCATGAAGAATACAGAGCACACCGCCTGTCTAACTGAGCTCATCCACGGATCCCGTCGTGATATTATCGGGGCCCACCACCTTCGTTCACCATTCGGAGGATTCATCCACTTTGGCCAACTTGGCTCCGATACCACTTGTAAGGACTCTAGACACCACATATCTCCACAATGGTATGATATTTTCCACTTTGGACCTAAGCCCTCATGGATTCACTTTTGGACTTACCCCAAAAGGCCTCATATCAATGGAGATATTTGTCCATCCTTATATACCCATGATCCTCCCCACTTCTAGTCAATGTGGGACTTTAGTCATATACCCAACAAGAAGAACCTTCACCACCAGAAGGAGAAGGAGGGGGTTCTTCTCCATCATTCCCATGTGCTGAACCTTATCCTTCTGGGTTCCTCTCTTTTTATTTTTCCAGTCTTATAACCAGATGACTGATATTCTCTGCCATTGAATAGAAACTCTTTCTGAAATTACGATCCTCTTCAATACAAGCTTCCTCTTTAGCCATGTTTCTTCTTTGAGGTGCACACCTTGCCTCTGGATCGAAAGGTTCTAAATTCCCTTCACCTCTTTGAAGCCTGCCTCTTTTTAGCATACAAACATGTAATTCACATCTAAAAAGCCCTACTCTGATACCACTTGATCCACGAGGTCTTTGCTTATAGATGTATAGAAAAGAATTGCATATAAAATTGCAGCATAACACGTAAATGTGCACATAAGAAAAGAAGAAATAAACACATAAAAAGAAAAAAACAGGACACCAAGGCTTGATAACGGAGTTCATCCAATTCAAACTACGTCTCTGGACCTCTCTCAATAATGGGGAGGCCTTTCTTATTAAATGGCATGAAAGAAACGAAGTACACTCATCAAACTGTCCACAAGGAGGCTTATACCTCCAATCTGCAAGATGGCTATGACATGAATGCCTGATGATGGAGAGGTAAGCAACACCAAAGCGTCTCGTAGCAAAGAAAAGGGCTGGAGTATGTAAACTATACAAAACAGACCAACATGTGCTCTCAGCCTCCTGCGAAACAACACGTTGCCACTAAAATTGCCTCCTCTGTGCTTTATCCATCGACTGTGTTTTATAATGGGTTCTTTGGACAGAATCCCATTCAAATTAGGGTTGTCTAGTTAATAATAGAGGTTGGTAGAATGGAAGGATCAGCAGGTGCAATTGCCTCTCAAAATTTCCCTTTTATCGTTGCATTGATAAGGTTTCAAAATCCCGAAAACACTACAAAATCCTCCCAAAAACCATATACCCAGACTTCATAATTCATTAAATCGGGCTTATAATCTGTATCAGGTTCGCGCTAAGGTTGCGATTCGGCATATTGGAGTGTCTCTATCATGTTTATTAGGAACGACTGATCACTGATCACCGATATCGACATTAGCCAGTCATGTCGGCATCCCCCACATATGCCGCCTCGAGTGACCGATAAGGGTTTCACCCCGCTTGCCGATATACATGTAAGTCCTCCAATTGCAATTGCCTCTGATCCACCGATCCAGTCTTATTGGAGATTGGTGATTGAGGGTTCCATGGCCCAAAGCTTAAATCCACCCATATGAAACCTTCGATTGCGATTTGGACTTAAAGGCTTAAGACTCCATTTCAAAGGAAATTTCCCATTTTCTTAAGGACTAAAGCATCCTTCTTCAGGTGATAACTTCATCATCCAGACTCGGAATGAAGTACCATTTACACCGTTGGAATCAGCAAGACGAGATCTATGCTCTAGTCTTAGGTTGACTTCATTATGCCCACTTGGATTTCTGAGTCTTTCCATGCCATTGTATCTGAAGGTCCACCTAGATTAATAGGATTTTTAGAGGAATCTATATCAGATTCTTGAGGTGACTAGGAATCTGATGGAGGTGGGTGAGAAGAGAAAGGTTGGATACTCAAAACAATTCCAAGTTCAACACCTTGATCCTCAATCAATTGAGGAATCTCTGGATGAAATACTTGGGAGGACCCTTCAATATCAGACAATGAAGGGGAACTATGAGATGGACCGAATGGTTCATCCATGATGGCTTCCCCTCAACAACAAAAAAAGGAAAGGAAAAATTTTGTTAGGGATCTAGCAATCTTGAAATTAACATGGAATGACTCAATTTGGTCCAAGAAGCAACTGCTTGGGATTCACATGTTTACCATGGGAAGTTACATTTTAGAAACAAAACATTGTCTTTTCATATTTTAAGAGTCAAGAAAAGGGCTAAAAGGTGACTCTAGTCACTTTCAATTGTTTTATGAGCTTGAAAGGAAACGTTTCTCGATGATCTTTTCAAATTTAAACAGTCAAAAAAGATCAAATGACTACTCAGGTGAATCTAGGTAAAAGGAGTAGCAAGTAACAATGAATTGCAATATACACCTTAGCCAATAAATTGACCAAGTATTTGATGTATGTGCAGGAAATCTCCCAGAATGTTGTGATCGGTGTATCAAATTTATAGGGTGTCATACTTGGCTTCCTAAAGATAAAGGGTTGCAACCAAGGGGGGTCTCCCTTTATATACACGACAGTCCGGGGAGCACAAGTCCATGCTAGCACTATCTAATGCCGAAATGAACGATATCTACTAAGTTTTTAAGATGCAAGAGCACGTTTCTTACCCATACCACTAGATATGATCGTTAATGTTTCAAATGATCCTTAGGTTAATTGATATATTTTAAAGTTGATCTTGTAATTATGTCTCAATTTCAAGGCCTTAGCGATGTTACCTCTTCCTAAAATGAAAAGTAGACGATGAAATGAAATCCTTCGATTCAATGAAATCTATTTGTGTATGGAAGAAGATCACTCAAATCACGCATCAAACCAAATGAAAAAAATGCATCCATGACAATCTTCAAATGCTAAATGCAAAATCTAAAATATAATCTTTCATATGATAAGAAAATGCAATGCCGAAACAAATCTTAAAGAAAAATTTCCTTAAGATATAATGATGTTTTTTCCTCTTTTTCAGCAATGCAACTAATGTAATCTAGTGCAAAGTAAAAGAGAAAGAAATAAAACCAAGAAGTATGAAAATCGCTTTCACATCAATGATTTGAGTGCAACGCAAAATTCTTTGAAAACTAGGAAAAGAATAACACTTTCACTTTCATTTTGAAACAAGAAAAACTTCAAAGAAAACACTTTCTTTTGATTCCAATGAGACAATCGATTTGTAATCTATCATTCATGAAATGAAGCTTAAGTAAATTTCACTATATCCACTAATGCAAATAACTAAAGGCAAAAGAACCAAAAAGTGATCTGCAAAGTATGTTTGAACACACAAAGACTCTTTAACACATGCAATTGATCAACCAGTGGATGAAGGTTGACCTAGAAGACTTAGAACCCTAAAGGCTAATCAAACTTCAAGGACACTTAGGCCAAGTTAAAAGAAAATTGGAATCAGACAAAGAGAGAGTCGATGAAAAACACACTGGTAAATCATAGGGAGAGATAGCAAGAACTAAAAATCAAAGAGTAAACCCTAAATTTCTTCATTTTCTTCAATCATCACACCTATCAGGAGTAAAGTAGTGATCATCTCTACAGTAACTTAAAAAAACATGACATCATCGTGATTGTCAGGCTCAAAACCACAATGGCCAAGAAAAACAAAAAAGAAATCCAAAATCTTCAATAACACCTCAAGTTAACAATCCTCAGGCATCTACCAGACAATGAGACTAACTACAAACAAGAAATGAAGTCTAAAAATCAATGGTTGACCAAAATCTTCAAAAGACAAGATGAAGGAAGCGAAGGAAAGGGTCATAGGCTCCCCAGCGGAGTCACCATTTTATTGACAAGGTTAATCCTGTCTACGAATAGAGACGATCCCTCTAGCCCAATGCGTGGGTCTAGCAATTGAAGAGACAATCAACTAGACGTGTTCCTATATTATAATTGAAAAGTAGAACAAGAGAGAAGGCCTGCCCTGCTCTGATGCTAATTCGATTTCTTTTGTTGAGATCCTCGAACCGCTTGTGCCACGAACTTGTTCCTTCTTCTTTCAGCACTTCTCTACCTGCAAAAGTGACCAAGAGACAACAAAGAATACCAAAATCAATAGCAAATCCAACAATAACCTACTTAGACGATCAAGGAATACAAAGCCAATACATACATGAACATAAATATTTTGGGAAGATGAACCAATAGTTGTATTATTATTTAAAGAATAAAGGGAAAGCTTACAACCATATCCTTGATGTTCAAAGGCTCTCCTTGAGTGGTAATCCAAGTCCAAGCCAAGACAATCTCCAACACTCCTTCTCCAAGTCTAGTAAATAACCTCTAAGCACGAGCTCAACATAGGGGTAAAAATGGACATAGATCAACCATCTAGGAATGGTAGTGGGGGAATTTATAGGCTAGGAGAGGGAGTTATGCATCCTCAAAAGATATGATTAAGCACACATCTCAAGGAGGTAGCTCATAGGGATGAGACCAAGAGGTCAAATTAGGAGGATTAGATCTCATCTATGTGAAACCACCTCCAACTCACCGCTCTGGAAGCTTTTAAATCACAAATATTCTCATCCCCTTCAGGAAAACTTCCCTTTCTAGATCATCGCGAGTATGAGAGGGAACAAAGTGATATCATCTCTGGCTTAACAAGGTAAAACAGGTGAGCCTCACGATTTTGAGCTTCATAAGGGTGATGACTCTCATTTTAGGGTTTCAAGATCCATCTCTTCAAGGAAATATCTAGAGATTTTCCAATCAAAGTTAAAGGAGGGATCTGAAATGTATACATGAATGAGTATACTGTATAATGATCATGTTTCTGGAACTTTAGGGTATGTCATAGGGAAGCGCAGGAGGCATGAAAAAATATTGTATAATACACACCAACACTTCAGCATTTCACAACCCCATCCGAAGACCTTTTATTCTGGTTGAGAGACAAACCACATCTATTGTTGAAATTGCGATGACCATTATATATAGGCTTTGTTTTGTCTAAATCTAGTATATGTGTTATATATATATATATATATATATATATATATATATATATATATATATATATATATATATATATATATATATATATATATATATATATATATATATATATATATGTATATATATATATATATATATATATTATATATATATATATATATATATATCTATATATATATCTATATATATATATATTAAATATGTTATTTAATGTTATTTATATATATGTTATACATATGTCGTGCCACTTCACCATTTCACAACCCCATCCCAATACATTTTATTTAGGTTGAGACTGTCTCTACAGGAAGTTGATCAGATTCTTTTGGATAATTATAGAGTCTTCCAATTTCATTGAGTTAGCTCGGAGTTTTGTGAAGGGAAAAAAACATTGTTATAGTCCTACCCTACTTGTTTTTGTCAGTTGCACCACTTGAAGATCCAAACCCTGCCACTTGGAGATCCAAACCCTTGGAATATATTCAAAGCTTGTTTCCACTAATCATGTGACTTCGATATGTAAACCCTACTTCTTGGAGATCTGAACCCTTATCCACTGAAACTAAAAAATGGTAAGACTAGGGTTTTCCTTGTTTTTTTGTTGTTGTAACTTCCTAATGATACATTTGCCTCCATGCTGCCATAATTTCTTTTCTAAATGAATTTGCATTTTGACAAGTAATGGGTGCAAAGATGTTCCTCTCAAGATGTTGCTTCAAACTCTTCACTTTTTTGAATGTCTGCATCTCTATGTGCTTGAATTGATTTGTGACCACTTACATCAACCAACAAATCTTGAAAAATCATTCGATAACTAATTCAGAAATTCAAAGCAACTGTAATGCTTGTGGTAAGATTATGTAGCACAAGTTATAGACCTTGATTTTCATTGTCGTGGTGTGATGGATTATGTAAGGAATAATCGACTTTGCAAAGAAAGGAATATTTTTTTTTTGTTTTATCACTACAATGAAATAGGTCATTGGTGATGGTCATGCTTGTGACAAACCTTTAAGGTCCATCACCAATGTTGCATATGGTGACGGTCCTTAAAAACAAATTTTTGTAAGTGGATATAGTGATGGCCCTTTAAGGTTTGTCACCAAAGCCATTTTCAATGACATTTTAGTGAGGGTTGTTTAGAGTCCCATCACTAATTCTCTATTTTGTGACACTTCTAGTGACGATCCTTTATTGGCCCTCACCAATTCTATTTTTGGTTACTTTTTGTCATTATAAAAAATGTTTATCATCATTGATCATTCCAATGAGTTTTTGGTGATGCTTTGTGCCTGTTGCTATATTTATTATTAAAATATAACTATTTAAGGCCATTGTTGTGGAATCTTTTTCATTATGTGTCCAAGGCCATAGTTGTTAGAGTCAGTGAATTTTTTAAGGAGTAATTAGTGTGTATCAATTCCCTCAAGTATTGAGAATATAGTTTTCCTATGATTTAACAGATTATTCATCTCTATTAGGTTTATTATCTAATGATTTCCATTTAGATAAAGTTTCACTAGTGTGTGTAGGAGCTATATTATTTAATACATAATAAAGCTCTATCAATTCTATTAATGAGGGATACCTAACACTCCTCAACACTCTTGGCACACATTAACATGCCTTGGCACACACTAACATTCCTTGGCATCTCCCATGTCTTGGAAAGTCTTTGTACTTAGAACATATTGCCATGACTAGGACTCCCAAGCACATGTTGGTAGACCCTAGCATAACATAGCACTCTCGTAGAATATGTTGGCATGCCCTGTAGTCCCTAGCATTTTATGGAGCACTTTGGCATGCATTAAAATACATTAGAACTTAGCACACATTGGCACTTGGCATGTATTAGAAGCTATTATTCATGTGCCTAGCATGCCCCTTGACCTAGTTCCCTGTACTCATCTTTAGATAAAGCATTGACTTATTGACCCTCTTATGTGTTGATTTTTTTTTGCATTTTAGCTTGATTCCTCCTTTTTTCCATGAAACGCCTTGACACATATTGGCATACCTTTGTACCCTGAACATCCTAGCATGCCTTAGCACCCTGCATGTCTTGGCATGCCTTGGCTCTATTTAGCATATGTTAGCATACCCTGGAACTCCCTAGCACATTGTGACACTTCTTGACTTGCCCTAATATTCCCTAACATTCCTTACCAATGCTTAGTATACCTTGTCACTTCCACACATTTTGACCTAGTGCTCCCTTGTGTTTCCCTAGTATTCCCTAACACTCCTTGTTACAGATTTATTTGGGCACGTCAACCCTAAATTAAATGTCAATGTTATTAGGGTTCATAAACCCCTAATATAGTTGTTTCATGCCCTAAAAAACTTAGTGATTTGAATACCTCACTCCCAAAGAAGTTCCATCAATAAATTCATCCAAAAAGTGTCTCTTAAGAGATCATTGCAGGAAGCCCTTCATTAGGTTGCAATGCATTGTAGGTGCCACACTGACTGAGTGTTATGCATCACAGTTAGGCCCTCTTTAGCCTGTAATGAGCGAGCTTGGGAAAAGTTCCAAGAGAGTTTGAAGAATCAATTATTCATGGAAACCTATAAAAGCTTCTCAAGTGCCACCTACCCCTCTGAGTTTTCCCAATGATGATAAAAGGAATTATGAAACATCAACCTCCTATCTCCCTCTTTCATGGAACTAATTCGTAAAAATAGAAAGGTATTCATCATCATAATTGATGACCCAACCTCCTTCACTCATCTATAAATGGATCACTCATCCAAGGGATCTATGGGCTGAATAATTTCTGAGTTGTAAGGAGGTGTTGATGGTTTTAGTATTGAGGCTAAGTATTTTGGTAACGTTGGAATTTCTTGTTGTTCATGAGGTGAAGAAGGTTTGAAGCTGGAAGGATGGTGTTGGATTGAACTCATGGGTTGTAATCATTCTTTTTGTTAATAAAGATTTTCAAGGTTTTTCCCCTATGTTTGTGTAATTTGTCAATGCATTCATATGTTTATCATACTTTTGATTCTATGTTGTTCATGAATTATGGATCATTATGATTTGACGGGTCCTTGTTTCTGTAATTACATAGGTACTCTCCAAGAGTGTTAAGTACGAGGAGGAGCAGTGAGATCAATCAAAGGAGAAAGAGATCAAGAGAGGAATCAAGTGGAAGTTACAGGTTGACTCCTTATAATCTTTCTCTTATCTATCGTTCATAGGAAAAATAGTGAATTGTTTTAACTGTTGTTTCTAGGTTAGCTACCAAACCTAGAGGGTTAGCATTTTTTAGAGACACTAATTTTCCTGGAAACAAATTAACAACCATAATGTGGAGCCTATTCCATTTTTGGTAGTTTATTAGCCTCTTACAACATTCCAATACACTTTACTTGCTGTTGTTTATTCAAGTCAAGCTTAATCCACTGAAAATTGAATCGAATTTGAGCCAAAAACACCTTCAAAATTGCTCACTGTAATCATTGCACTATCCTTAACTAAGACCTGCTATGCATTGCACTTCCCACATGGACATAGTGTTATGCATCTTACTGTCTCTAACTACAGCCTACGATGAACTCTTGAGGATCAGTTTTCCGATTTAGGAACTGAAGTTTTTGTCAATTTTCATTATTTGTTGGATTGCTTGATGGATATGAATGGTGTCCCATTTATGAAATCAACCTCCCATCTCCTTATTTCGGCCTCATATAAACTGGATTTTTGAATTTTTTTTTGTGTATTTGTTTTATCATTTGCAATCTATTGTTGAAAAGTAGTTTTGATCGATCGTTGTGTCGAATTGAAAAGTGTCGTAAAGTCATCATTTTCATCGAAAAGTGAAGTGTCGTAAAGTCCTCCTTCATAGATAATTGATCAATCTATTTTTGTGCATTTGATTTGATTTTCATTCAAAGTGTCGAAAAGCTTCATTTCTTCAAAATTGAAAGTTCATATAAGTCTTCCTCTCTCTTTGAAAGAAATTGTTGCAATCATCATTTTTGTATGAAAAGAGTTCTGAATCATTTGTGCATTAGTTTTTCTTATTGCATCATTCACATTAAGAGAAACTGAAAAGAAATACATGCAATTTGCATTGAAAAGAGTTTGTGTATGCTTGAAAGGTATGGTTTAGGGAATTGCAACTAGTTTTTGCTCTTTGTTGCTTGTTCAAAAAGTACTTGTATGCTCTATCCCTCATAGCTAGGATTTTCATTGCTGAAATTAAATGGAAGGAATGCTTCTCATTCTAGTTGCATTTTTAGGAATTTCGAAAAACATCACATGGTGAACCTTCAAAGGAAAATTCTAAGCAAGATCATCCTAAAATTTACATCAGTTAATCTAATAACGCATTGGAACTTAACGAAAAACATCTAGAGGTCTAGGCTAGAGACATGTTTCAGCGTCTTTAAACCTAGTGGCTGTTGTTTTCTCTGAAAGTTGGGTGATTCATCCTCCTTGATTCGAGAAGTACTATTATAGACTTCTGCTCCCTGTACCATTGAGTATATAGTGGGATACCCCAATAGGTTGAAATCTATTAGAAAATTATATATTACAGAGAAATGGAACACATAGAATATTGCAGAAATATAAACACAATAAAACACATAAAACCAAAGAGACACAGATATACGTGGTTCAGCCAGTTTGGGCTACGTCCACCCTGAACACCTAGTCCTTCCTTTCTATTATCCAACAAAATGAAGAGATGCAACCTACAGCGGATCTGCTGTAATATCCTCTGTTTTCTCTCACATTCTCACCTCTCCGTTTCTCGCTCGGAAAATACACATCTATTACATAGCCTCAATAGAATGCCTTCATATAAAGAGAGGGGTTTCCTTCTAGGGAAAAAAAACCTTAAACTAAACATAATTTCTATCGTCAAATCATTCGCCTAATGAATGGACCAGATTGACTATAAATTACTATAGTTTTACAAGGCAATTTTACATCTATTTTTAGCTTCGGGGGCATTGCCCCAAAACCCTCGCCAGGGGACCGCTTGCTCCCAGACCCCCAACTGGGGGGGAATCTACCCCCCTGAACCCCCGTGGGGGGAACAAGTCCCCGTCACACCCCCCAGTGTGGAGGAGTGTACAAACTTCCTAAGGTATACATTCGGCTGAAACAAAGACCTCTAAATAATCATGCTCTGCACCCAACAAAATCATTTATCCCTAGGAAGCTGAGTCTTCTACCTTATCGATCACAATGCATTGAACACAACATTCGGGAAGATTGACTGTCGTACATAAAGTCCTTGGTAATTTCTCTTTCATTTATCACCAAGGTGTATATTGAAATTCTGCAATTTGTTTGGTAAACCCTCTTGTCTAGAGTCTCCAGAGTAGTCACTTTCATTCCTTTTGAACTCTTTAAAAGTAAAGGGATCATCTGAGCACTTGTCCTTTCAGGCTCATTAAAAATCGAAGGTTACTAGAGTCATCTTTTTCTTTTTGTCGACTCTTTAAAACTGAAAAAGAAAAGTTGTGTTCCAATGTCATAAAAATTAATTGACCCTGGATAACATCCTCCATGCTTATTTCTTAGTTGATCTTAGGTTGAAACATATGGTGACAAATCTGGAGTCCACCAATCAAGGAATTCCTTTTGATGGAAATCATAGTCCTTGTCCTCCATTTGGAAATACTGGTGCTCCATATATGGCTACGTTGTCCCTTCTGGGATTTACCATTGGCTTGCCAGTATGGTTATTTCCAACCTCCTTGGTTCAAAATATCGTGATTTCTCTACAATCAAGTACTACTCCAACTGGGCAAAATCAACCTCCAATTGATCCTAAAGTTTACCCTTTGCCTTCTTCCTTAGTTGTTTCTTCCTCCCCTTCTTCCTCTTCGCTTGGTGAAAGTATTGGTACTAGAAACGAGGTGGCTAGGAAGAAGAAGAAAGGGAAGAAGAACAAGAAGAAGAAAATTCAGTAGAGTGCCAACCAAGCAACAATTGCTTTGAATGCAACATCAGATGAGAAACCATCCATCAAGTGTCACAAAGTTAGATATCCATGAAAACTTTGTATGGGAAACCATCTTCTTTGTAGTTGTCCTGATATTCCTTAGATCTTAGGAGAATGGTCTTCGCGTTCACATCATCCTATGTCATCAACCTCTGGAGATCATGTTGGTGACACACCATCAACTGGTGATAGTAAAGTTCATGGAAAGAAGGGTAGAGTTAAGTTTCCCTGTAGGTTATGTGAAGGGAATCACGCCATTCGCCTTTGTCCCTATCTGGACGAAGCCAAAAGAGTGTTGGATAACCGTCCTACTTCATCGTAGCGACTTCCATCTGGTTACAGGAAACTATACCTAAATCCTTCATTAGTTGATGAATTGACTGACTCAAATCAACCGTCAGTCAAACCCACTCTCTCTGAAAGTGAATCTTATGAGTCTATACCCGACCCAAATCAACAGGTTGAGGAAACAGTTGACTCGATTTCACCTTCAGTAAATCGTACCTTTCCCAAAGAGAGTGAATATGATACCATTCAAGTTCTTTTTGTTTATTCAGATTCTAAAGAGTTTGGGGGTAGACCTCCTATTCCATCAAGACAGGAGGAAAATCATTCCACTCTAGTAACTCAAGGGGTTAATTATCCCATTTCCACGATACCCCCTCCAATTAGTCTAGTCACTTCCTTTGATTGGAATCGATTGGTAGGATTCCGCCTTCCTTCTTGTGTGCCTTTCTAGATCATAGTACAGGTTTGTAATATGATTGTATCTGGCACTATTATAGATGAAGGTGCATCTGTGAGTATCCTTTCCTCAACTTCTTGGCAAGTGCTTGGTTCATCACGAATTGTGCCTATTACGCAGAATATGTTGGGCTTTAACAGAGGAACCAGTCAGCCGTTGAGGATCCTTCCTCAGTTACCTATTACTTTGGGAGGGAAAACCGTTTATCTGAATGTGATAGTAGTCCTAGGCCCTTTAGATTACAATTTACTTCTTGGGCGCGACTATGTTTATGACATGGGAGCTATTGTTTCAACACTCTTATGAGTGATTTGTTTCCTGCATAAAGGAAAAATTGTCATTGTTGACTAGCTTTCATTTCCCGGTCCAAATATAGATCCTAGTCAACCATCTTCCCTAAGTGGTCCTTTTGTACCCATGGTATCATCCCCGCCATGGGTTAATTATGTGGCAACCTGTTCCATACCTACATCAACTGACAATCAATTTAGTGATGGGGCATTGGAACTAGATCTCTCCTTCATGACCTCTTATGAGTTGTGATTGATTCCAAGGATAGTTCATTGTCTTGTGTCAACCTCATTACAAAATGAAACAAGAGCCTGAGGATAGTTCATTGTCTTGTGTCAACCCTGTTGAAAAATGAAACAAGGGTCTATGAGGATAGTTCTTTTACTGTGTCAACCTCATTAAAAAATGAAATAGGTCCTCGAGGAAATTTCCTTATCTTGGGTCAACCTCATTAAAAAATAAAACAAGGAATTTGAGCAGAGTTCCTTGTCTTGTGTCAATCTCATTAAAAAATGAAATAAGGACCCCTGGAGCAAAGTTCCAATTCGAGTCTTTGATTAGATCTCGTAAAATCCCAGTCGAGTCTTTCACATGATCTCATAAAAGAACCTTCATTCCATCCACCTGATAGCCATGAGTAGTCTACTTAGGTGAATGTAATGAAGCTTGGGGGGCATGCACCTAATGGTAAAGTTAAGTTTCCTTGTAGGTTAGGTGAAGGGAATCAACCCATTCACCTTTGTCCATCTGGACGAGGCTAAAAAGGTGTTCGATAACCATCCTACTTCACTACAATGACTCCATCTGGTTGCTGGAGAATCTCCATTTCATCATGTTGGGGGCATGTAAACCAATTCTAGCATAGTTTTTCATTTTAAGCTTGTGTAAAAATGAAACTGAATTCAATCATACTTTGTCATTTCAAGCTTGTGTAAACATGAAACTGAATCCAAGCACAGTTCCCTATGGTTCAAGCTTGTCTAAAAATGAACCCATTTCCCTTTTCAACCCTCGTGATGGCAATTTTATTAGCCTTTTTCATCAGTTGAGCCTTGGTTATTTCATTCCACCTCCACCATCCCTTTTCGATCATATGATTTTACTTGGTTGTTTTACCCTTTTTTGAGGAACAATTGCAATGAGTGGTCATATTAGCCAGCCTCTTCACATAAATTAACATGTTTTGAGAAGTTCCAACATCACTGGAACTATTTTCTATCCTAGACACCACTCGTTTCTCAAAATGGAGTCCTCTTTAAGCTCTTTTTAGACTCTCTAAACATGAAAAGATTATCTAGTGCTTGTCCATTCCAGCTTGTTAAAGGATTGGAAGCGACATCTCTCTTGTATTATTTTATGTTTTTTCAGACTTGTGGGATTATTTTTACGAAAAAGAAATTATATAGTTTTCTTTTTGTCCCCTTTCAAACTCTCTAAACATGAAAAGGACCGAGTTATATTTGTCGTTAAAATATCATAATAGCGAAAAACTTGTCCATCTAGACAAGACTGAGTTTCACTGTCGATAGAATCATTAAAACATCAAATAGCAATGGGTTTACCTGAAGGGTGAATTATAGAACAAGCATATGTTATCCTCCTCAAGCTTGATAAAAAATAAAGAGGTACTAGTTAGGAATGACTGGGGAAAATGGGAAAAGTCTTGAAAACTTATGATAGTGAGTCGCTCTTGGACATGACACTTTCACTTCATCTCCGTGACTAAAGTTGGGTTGGGTCCTTTCGTTTGATGGTCATCATACAGTTGGTCTATGACACCATCCATCAATTTTTGGGTCAACGCTAACAATTCATCTCAGTGTCGCCAATATGTTCAAGAGAAGTCATCTAGCTAAAACTTCATCCGTTGCAACACTATAAACCTTCATTTTCATGACCGCCATTCTTGAACCTTTTTTCATCAGTCGATTCTCATCTCCAAAATCATTTACTTCATTTCGTGTCATAGATATGGGATACATAAAGGCCCTCCTACAACGAGTCGCTTCTTGTCGACATTAGCTCATCATCCAAAAAGTTGACTTAGAAACACCTTTTCAGTTCTTTGAAGCTTGCATACATCAATGGAAAGTTTCTCACTTCCAGTGACAGGTTGACATCAATGGCCTTCGACTGAAATATTTTGCATGATGTTTGACATCAAATCATTTATTCACGGCATGAGAAACGTATTGTAGTACCTTGAGGATCATCATCATTATCGGTGATCCCTCTCGTGTCTGTTAAGAACTTACATCATTGGTTGGTAATCAGGCAATGTTTCTCCATGTTCGACTTCAGAACATCTATTCACATGGTTAGACTTGTACATTGAGTGAATATTGAATGAGATTGAAAACCCCAGATCTAGTTTCATCCATTTTGGGCTGCGATATATTTAGGAGTACCAAATCAAATGTACAAAGGATTTACACAGATGGTCATCCTAATCATGGATCACAAATCTATATATGTAGAATCATAAGTCTATATATGTAGACAACTATCTGATCTATGTACATGTAATGAAAGTTTATAAGCTGAGCATGGGAATGCCTCCATCAGCTAGTTCATGAGAAAAATCAGATTATCATGATGTATTGTATTGTAATTAACGCAGGTCGCCTTCCCTTTTGAAACATCCGATCCTCATGATAAAGCATTTCACCCGACATAGATATTTATGACCTCATGATTTAGGGGGAAACTGTTACAGATTTATTTGGGCATATCAACCCCAACTTAAATGTCAATGTTATTAGGGTTCATCAACCCCTAATATAGTTGTTTCATGCCCTAAAGAACTTAGTAATCTGAATGCCTCACTCCCAAAGAAGTTCCATCACAAGATTCATCCAAAAAGTGTCTCTAAAGAGATCATTGCAAGAAGCCATTCATTAGGCTGCAATGCATTGCAGGTGCCACATTGACTAAGTGATATGCAACAAACTTAGGCCCTCTTTAGCCTGCGATGAGTGAGCTTGGGAAAAGTTCTGGGAGAGTTTGAAGAATCAGTTATTCATGGAAACCTATAGAAACTTCTCAATTGCCACCTGCCCCTTTGAGTTCAACCAAGGATGAAAAAATGAATTAAGAAACATCAACCTCCTATGTCCCTCTTTCATGGAACCAATTCCTAAAAGTGGAAAGGAATTCATCATCATCATTGATGACCCAACCTCCACTCATCCATAAATGGATCACTCATCCAAGGGATCTATGGGTTGAATAATTTCTGAGTTGTAAGGAGGTGAGGATGGTTTTAGTATTGAGGCTAAGTATTGTGGTAATGTTGGAATTTCTTGTTGTTCATGAGGTGAAGAAGCTTTGAAGTTGGAAGAATGGTGCTAGATCGAACTCATGGGTTGTAATCCTTCTTTCTATTAATAAAGCTTTTCAAGATTGTTCCCCTATGTTTGTGTAATCAATCAATGCATTCATATGTTTATCATACTTTTGATTTTATGTTATTTATGAATTATGGAACATTATGCTTTGACGGGTCTTTGTTTCTGTAATTACACCAGTACTCTCCAAGCGTGTTAAGTACGGGGAGGAGCAGCGAGATCAATCAAAGGAGAGAGAGATCAAGCGAGGAATAAAGCAGAAGTTATAGGTTGGCTCCTCATAATCTTTCTCTTATCTGTCGTTCATAGTAAAAATAGTGAATTGTTTTAACTATTGTTTCTAGGTTAGATACCAAACCTAGAGGGTTAGCATTTTTTAGAAACACTAATTTTCTCGAAAACATTCCTCAACATGCATTAGCACCATCTGGCACACCTTAGCACTCTTCGACATGCTCTACCACTTCATAACATAGGTAGCAATCCCTAACACACATTGGCACTTGGAAAGTCTTATCATGTTTTCCATTCATTGAGATGCCTTGGTATGCTTTGGCATGGTTTAATATTACAATTATTTTAGATCAATTATTAGAAAGTATATGAGAAGTAACAGATGACTATTTGACACTTAGAATGCACTAACACTTGGTACTTATCACCTATTGACACCTAGTGTTGGTGTGCCTAGCATGCCCCTCTTGGAAAAGGTAAACTGATGACTTATTAACCCTATTATGTATTCATTTCCTTGTATTTTAGCTTGGTTCTCCTTTTTTTTTCCTGGACAATCCCTGCCACACATTTCCATACCCTTGCACATATTGGCATGCCTTAGCACTTGGCACATATTAGCATATTTGACATGCCTTCACGCTATCTAGCACATGTTAGAATTCCCTAGCATGCCTTTGCACTCATGCCCTCACAACTAGCCTTAAATTTTTTCACATCTTGGTAACTCAATGAAGTCCTTAGATATTGTAGTTGATGTGACATTGTCCTACTTCAACTACAACAACTTAACTAATTGCACCTACTACAAGTAGATTGTGCATTTTTTACCTAAGAACTAACTATAACTCATCTTAGGCCACTGATGTCCAAGCTCAACTTGTCCCACTGAAGAAGTTATCAAGACAAGGATCACATCTAGCGATGGCCATAAAACAACTAAGAAGCATAGCTTACACATGAAATATTTCACATGTATGTACAATTAATATAAACAATAGAGCATTAATTGAGAGTTCACAAGAACCACAAGATGCACAAGATATAATCTAGCACAAGATGAGTGCCCCAAAACTTATACACAACAATGTACAATATGCAATTGTCTAGAATAGTTTAAAACATAAGAATGTGGCTAAAGTTTTCCACATGTCATATAAAAATAATCTCTAAATGAAAAGCAGTGTTGTGCTCAACACAAAGTCTTCCTTTGTCTAAACTTGCTTTGTTGAGCCCCTTATCGCAACCGTAGGCTTTCCTCTTGCAATCATATTATGAAATTCTCCTAACACACTTCATCCTTGGCACACTTGAATTCACTTACACTTCCTGGCACACACTCTTATTTGTTCATTTCGATGCATTTTGACCTATTTCTCCCTTGTGATGCCTCGACACTCCCTAACACTCCTCAAGATATATTGACATTGTTCAGAATGTGTTAGCATGCCTTTTAATTCCTTGGAATTCTAGAACCCTCCCTAGCTATCATGCTCTCACAACTACCCTTACTTAATTTTCAACTTCGGAACTAAACCAATTCCTCACTTGACTACAAGAGCTTGACCAAGTTATGGTTACTATAACTAGACTATGTTGTTGAATTGTGTAGCTTACAAGGTACTCCACTAGCCTAGTGGGATGGGTTTTTGTGATTTTTGTCACAAAAGGCTTTGTGGGAAAATATGACATAAAATTAAAAAGGAAAATTAATATGTCCTATGGTCTAAGTGGATAAAAATCATAAGTTCTATAGGGTTCCTAAGAGGCCTAGGAAAATATATTTAAGAATGCCCTAGTATGGAGGAAAAAAATCAAGTGAGAAGGTGCTCATTTGATCAAGGAGGCTAGGAGAGATGTAGTCATAAAGTAGGTTGAGTTAGAGGGTTGATTAAAGGTTGCTAAAGGGAGGCCATGATCATCCACCAAGAGAAATATCATCATGTGAGGGTTCATAAGAAGGTCACATACCTTAATGGGTTCGATCTAGGAAGTCGGATGACATACTGTTGGTTTTCTTGTGGTAGATAAAGCTCAAGAGAGGTTGCTCATGAGAATTTGGGCATGTGATTTCAGTGGTGTCACTGTGTGAATGAAAAATCTAATTCTAAAATAGAAGAGAGGTTTGAGACCCTACCTTATGGTGGATAGTAGGCCACAAGGTCTGTGATAAATAACAAAAAAAATGGAGGAGGGACTACACTGGAATTTAAGGCTAGAACAAAATTAGTCGCAAGTGTAATATTGAATGAGGTAACCATAGATTGAGGGTTGTAGAGATCTGAAGTTCAGGTCAATATTTAATCAAAGAAATGTCGAGAATCTATAGATCCATATGAGCTAGGCCAAGTCTCTTATGGAGGCAAGAGTTTCTTTTTTTTTTCTCTTTGGGTGGATAAGGTTTGTTTTGAATAAATTAGAACAAAAGTATAATTCCCTAGTTAGGGTGGTTTCCTATCATGTTCAATCCCTAAGGTATGCCATTAAGAGTGTGACAAATATGCATATAAGAAGATGGGCCATGACCCTTAGACCAAGGTTTATCTCTACAATATAGACTAGATATATGGAAGATGATTTGCAAAAGTATGTGTGGAGATAAAAAATCCGAAGGAGGTTGGAACTTGAGCAAAAGATTGAGTAGAAGAAATGTGCCATATGAGGAATGGGTTGACATGAAGAGGAGTTGATTTTGGTGGATTGTCCATATAGTTTTGGACTAATACATGAAGTATAATATAAAAATTAGTCAATGGAACATTAGTGGATAATTTGAAACCCTAGATTGATCTAGAGATTGTTAGAAGGATGATAAGAGCATCAATTCAGATTTGTTCATAGATTGGAAAATAAAGAAATTGGTAAAGAAGAATAGTGATTTTGAGAGGGCTCAAATCATTGTTAGGTGGCATATTTGAAGATCTTTAGATGAGGGTAGTGCTATGGGCCCTGGATTAGTAAAATAATTAACTTTGGTTGGGAAAATTGATGGTAGTCTAAGTGTTGTAACTTATTTTTACCCTGTCAATATATTCTAGTTTTTCCCTTTATGTTCAAAAGGAATTTTGAAAAAATAGATAAAAAGAAAGAAAAATACAAAGAGAAAAAGATTGAAAAGAAATAAAAGAGATAAAGAAAAAATGATAGTCAGAAAAAATAAATAAAAGGAATAAAAAATAAATAAAAGTAAAAATTCCAAAAGGGTGCGCATGTTTAAATGCCACCCCACCATAGCCTAAATAAATTTTGTTTTATATAATAAAAAATTGGTTTGACTGCTGCCCATTGACATTTAAAAAGGATGCAACAATTGATGGTGGATGTGAATTCTGCCCAGATCAATGCCCTGTGCCCAATCGCGGGATCCCCTGCATCCTTGAACATTAACAGAGGTGGAGGGTCCGCAAAGTGGATTCAATCAAAACCTATTTTTCTATATGGTAGCTCCATGAGCACTGCACCCCCTAGCCATAAACCACTTACAACAACAAACCCCCACGCCCAAACTGCTCATCTTCCCATTCGCTCTCCCACCATCCCCATTCTTCCATTCTTTCCAATCGCTAATATGCTGGCATATTTGACTATCGCTATCACTCCCTCTACATTTAGCACATGACCGTTGTGCATTTAAAATTCCTGAAAATGTCTAATTACATTTAGTAGCCCTGTGCCAATAACAGTTAAACACCAAAAAAACTATTATTTGTTCCTCATAAACACTGCTATCCATTTCTATTTACCATTTTACGAATTCTTCCAACTATTGGTATTCACCAAAACACCATTGCAAGTAGAATCTCAATAAAAAAGTGACTTCGACCGATCTGTTGGGTGTGGAGCCTAATTATCTTCTTTATTTTGAGGTATGAATGCATTGGACCCCAGTTCATAATGGGGAGGCAATGCTGCCTGTTTGTTCGCCGCCAAGGGGGGCGATGACTATTTTTATGGGCCCACCCTGGCTGGTGACCCCAAAGCTAAAAAATAGATGTAAAAGTGCTTGAAAAATGTTATATTTTCGTAGTCAATTTGAGTTGTTCATTAGATGGACGATCTAAATGTAGAAGTTATGTTTAATTTATGGATTTCTTTTCCCTAGAATGCAACCCATCGCTATATATGAGGGAATTGTATTACGAATCTGGTAATGTGTATTCTAAGTGAGAAAGAGAGAGGAGATTGTGTGAGAGCATAGATGAAATTACAACGGATCTGATGTAGGTTGTATCTCTTCATTTCACTGGATAATATAAAAGGAAGGACTCATTGTTTCTCTATGGATGTAGCTCAAATTGGGTGAACTACGTATATCTAACTGTCTTGTTTTATGCATTTTTTGTGTTTCTGTTTCTCCAATATTTTATGTGTTCCATTGATTTGTAATGTATAATTTTCTAAAAAGTGGTATTAGAAATGAAGGTCTATTCGGCAGATAAACTCGTAGGAGAGAAGGGTTCTTAGTTTGAGTGGGAGAAATGGTGGAAGATGGTAGTTTTAGGGTAGAAAAAATTAACAACAAAACTACTAGTTATGGAATATGTAGATGGAAGATTATATGTATCAGAAAGATCTCTACCTACCGTTGAGTGGAAAGACAAAGAAGCCGATGAGTATGAAAGATACATGATGGGATATTCTTGATAGAAAGGCACTTGGAACAATACGGTTGTGCCCAGTGGCGCCAATAGCCTTTAATATTTGAAAGGAAACAACAACAGTTGGTTTAATGTTGGATTGGCCAAACTATATGGAAAAACCTCGACCTCAAATAAGGTATTTATTATGAAACTTTTATTTAATATGAATATGTTAGAAGGTGGATCCCTTTCTAATCATTTAAATGAATTTAATATAGTTACCAGTCAGTTAAGTTCTGTAGGGGTAAATTTTAATGATGAAGTTAGGGATTTGTTATTTCAGTGCTAATTTCCAGAAAGTTGAAATGGTTTAGTTATGGCCATTAGTAACTATGTCTCTGGATATACTACTTTAAAGTTTGATGATGTTGTCGGTGCAATTTGTAGTGAGGAAATGCGACTGAAAATTTCTGGTGAGACCTCAGGAAATGCTTTGACTGCAGAGACTAGGAGAAGAAAAATGGAAGTGGAAAGAGCCAAGGATATCATAGTAATTCAATGAAAGGGAGATCCAAGTCCAGATTGAGGTAGTGTGATGCAAATGTGGGAAGAAAGGACACCTGAAGAAAGATGATAAGTCTCAGAAGCGAAAAGAAGGAGACGCGCAACAAGAAAACAATCATGAAGAGAATCTGACAGGTGATGTGTTGTAACATGATTTGATTCTTTCATTAGAAAATATTATTGATGCCTGGTTGGTAGATTTAGGGACCTCATCCATGCCACACATGATAGGAAACATTTTAATGTCTATTTTCAAGGAGATTTTAGACAAGTTCGTTTGGGAGATGATAAACATGTAAAATCATTGGAATGGGTAAAGTTTTCATAAAACAATGGATTGAAAACCAATGGATATTGAAGGAGGTAAGGCATGTTCCAGATCTGAAGAAAAATCTAATTTCAATAGGGAAATTGGGAGGTGAAGGTTGTGTAAATACTTTTATAGATACAACTTGGAAGGTCACTAAAGGAGCCCTGGTAATATCAAGAGGATAAAGGGTTGGTACATTATATTTATGCAATTGTATTTCGAATTCTGTTGATTCTTAAAACTCTACAGGAGAAGATACAACATTGTCGCATCATAGTCTCGGGCACATGAGTGAGAAGGGGATGAAGATTCTTCACTCAATAAGTTTGTTGCTAGGTTTGAAGCATGTTGATTTGGAATTGTATGAGAATTGTGTTTATGGAAAACAGAAGAGAGTTAGATTCCTCAGAGTTGGGAAAGAAAAGTAAAGAGAAAAATTAGATCTTGTGGATACAAATGTATGGGGACCTACTCAGGTATCATCTCTCAATGGATCTCGTTATTATGTTACTTTCATTGATGATGCAACCAGAAAAACCTGGATTTATTGTATTTGAAATAAATATAATGTATTTGATGCTTTCAAGGAATGGAAAGCTTTAGCTGAAAATGAGACAGGAAAAATGTTAAAGTGTCTCAAATTAGACAATGGAGGTGAATATTGCAACAAAGAGTTTCATAAGTATTGTTCATAGTGTTAGCACTTGAAATTTCACCTCAGGCTGAGAAAGGTAAACCTCAAGGCAACATCAAACCACTTAGCCTCGTAGCTAGCCCTACGGGGCGGGAGAGGTCTCTCTCCGGTCTATCTCGATAAATATCTTCAATGGGCGAGATAACCAATAGGGTAACACTAATTTTAGGCTAGTAAACTGATCAAAAGGGTTGATTTGGGATTTTTAGGGTTTTTGGTGGCAAATTGAGGAGTAGCAATTTTGGGTGCGGGGATAGGACACAGTTTCTGCAGGGGGTTCTTTGGGGCGAGATAGGATACAGTATTGATGCCTTAGATTGAGGTGAATGGATGAGAAAGACAAGTTAGGAGCTAAGGAGAGCAAACAATAACTTTGAATTCTCCTTAAACAGTAGAAAACATTGAAATTAAACAAACTTAAAAGCAGAGCATGATAGTCATGAATTCTACTTTAACACTTCATTTGTTTAATGTGCAGAAGGAAAAGAAAGGAAATGATTCACATAACACACTTACAAGTACATAGAGAAACACACCATCAATACATGTAACCACAAGAATCCAAAAAAGGACTGCAAAACCCTGGTCTTCCTTAGCCAAAAATTGCAGAGATACAGTGAATAATACAATGATAGCTTCTCCCTCAAGAGTCCAACCCTGAAAATGAGCAAGAAAGTACATAATATAGATCATATAACCTCTTTCCCTGCCTCCATGGGTCGAGCTCACTATCCTAGGAGCTATTTCAACCACTTCTAAACTAAGCACTGAAAACTAGGCAGTCAAAACAACTTGCCTCTATAAGCTAGGAAACCAATTCATTCATTTAATTTTCACCTTTTTCATGAATGAATCTTCTAGAAGAGGTACATAAGTGTAAAAGTGTCATAAAAGTACATTAATTACATAAAAGAACATAATAATCTACCACAAAAAGTCAAACAGGGTCAAACTGCGTTTTTCTGAGCTGTACACTGAAATTTGGAGAAATTTGCCTGACGGGTAGCACACCTCTGCCTGACGGGTCGCGCGCCTCTGCCTAACGGGTCGCGCGGCTTTGGGACCACTTTTGGGGCACTTCCAGGTGTCCAAATTGAGCAAGATTAGGCTTGTTGGAAAGGTCTATGAGTCGACTTTCCAACCCAACTAGAATTTCTGAATTTGGTGGTCATTTACCCCTCCAAAAGTGCAATCTCCCGAGACTGCTTTCTGTGTCTCAAAAATGTGGCAGAAAGTCATTTTTTGCTTGTTTTTTGACTTTCTGGAGGCCCAAAACTTCATAAAATATCTTGTCCATGGATGAGCATATGTAACTTCTCATGAAAAATCTAGAAATGCTGAGTTTTTGCAAAATGGAGTTGCCAGGATGAAGGGTCGCGCGGGGGGTGAGACCCGTTAATGGAGAAAACCTGTAAATTGCCTGAAAAAACCAAAATTTACCCAAAATGCTCAAAATTTCTTGGGATTTGTGCCGTGGCTAGGCTATTTAGTGCCTTGGCCCTTCAGTGAAGCCTCGGCCAAGATATGGAGGGGATCGGGCCTCTTTCTCCTTTTTTGTGCCTTGGACAACCGCCTTTGGAACATCTTCATCTTTGCCTTGCACACGTGCATTCTCGCCCAATAATGGTTCTTCATGTTTCTCAATAATTTTTTATCTTGGTTAGCCTTAGCCAACAACCTCTCCAAGTGAGCATTGAGCTGGATAAGCATGGACTCTCGCTCAGCGGGCAATAGATCACCGGGTCTTCTTCGATTCAAGTTGCGGTCACTACGAATCCTCCACAACTCATCAAGAGCTTGCTCATCCTCCAACTGTTTGTTGCACTGCTCTAGATATGAGATTGTCCATTGTGCCCCCTCTAATCTCCTCTACAATGCAGCATTTTCAGCTCTAAGGTGCTGAATGATCTCCTTTGACTCTCAGCTAGGAGAACTGACATCAAGATCAATAAGCTCTATATCTAGAACACCTGATGGTCCCTCATCAATCCTGGGCTGCTTGACCCTCTGTGATACCTGTGCTGCTGAAGAAAGTGAGGCCCCTTCCACCTGATGTGGAGATAACACTCGTTGAGCTGATGAAGAAGGCGAGACCCCTTCCACATGCTGTGGAGAAAGTACTCACCGAGCTGCTGCAAATAAGGCCCTCTGGCCCCTTTGATAAGTAACCAATGGTGAATAGCTGACATGTCTAGTGACGGGGATGTCATGCTGCTGTGATGGTCCTCCCTCCTCGTGAATAACCTCAGGATGTGGCGGTGGTGTTGCTGTGAAAAGCTCACGAGAGATGAACTCCTCCCATGAGATGCCCTGCTGAGCCAACTGATGTAATACTACAAGCTAAATCAAACCATAATGGTAAAGGCTCCTATACTACTGTGCCGGGCTCTTACTCTGCATCATGGACACCATCCTCTCAATGTTCTGATAGAAGAAAACAGGGATGTTCATCATCCGTACCCGTGTGAAGTGCATCAATAGGCGAATATGGTACGAATATACCTGTGAAAATCTGCCCTCACAGGTAAAATAGAGCATGATGAGCCTCATCATGGGAGCATACTCACTCCTGAGAAATCTAAAGTGAAACACTCCTGTCAAGTGTCTCATGAGTGCTGGTCTAACGAAAGGCTCAAAATGAACATTGTCCAACACCTTGCGCTTATTCCATACCTCTCCGACATTAGGTATCCCTGTGGCCTGTGCAATCATCTCGGGTGTCAATGTAAAGTCCACCCCGGCAAGGTTGACATCTCCATCATGCAAGTGTAAAACAAATAGGCGAGCCAACTCTCTGTGGTGCTTAATCCGAGAGATCCTCTTGCAAAACTCATAGCAAGACATGTACTGGAAACATGAGACTGCCATAGGACAAGCCTGTAAATCTGCCAAAGAAGCGGGCTCCTCTCTCTTATGATGACCACCCTTTCCACCCTTATCAGGCCTCCTCTGTACCTCAATCTCTGAAGATGATACCTGGTCATCACTATGCTCATAGGTTTCGGTTTCTGACATTGTTTAAGGAGCAAAGTGGCCAAAATGTACTGCTGTTTCTGCCTTGTAAAATGCTGATTTATATGCTGTTTCAAGGGGGACAAGGAGCATGAGGGGAATGTTAGGGGAGGGACACTTTAAAAGGAAAATGGGAATAAATATATAAAACAGGGATTTAAGGGAAAAAACATTGCAAAAATCATTGCATATGCATCATTATATACATTGTTTACATGGGTATTATGAGAGGTAGGATTAGGGCTTGATTTTTCATTTTTTAGGGAAAGGGGTAGGGTTTAGGTTTTCTTTACAAATTTAAAAGGGAAATTTATATAGAAAGACAAGGAAAATGACATGGGAAATGGGAAAAATGATTTACAAGGGAAAAACCTTAAAACAACATAAAACCCTAGGCATATTTTACAATTTTAAACCACAGCCATATAGAGCTTTTTTTTCTTGCACAATGAGATCTTTAAAACATGTATTCATGATGTCTTTAACCATAACAAACAGCAATTTGTAAGTTGGAGGGCCTACCTTAGGCAATTTAGCAATTTTGTTGGCTCCTTGGATGAATTTGCAGGTGATTTGGTAAGGAGGGCGCTGACGGGTCGCGCGCCTCACCCAACGGGTCGCGCGCCACTGACGGGTCGCGCCCGTTATAAAATAACACTGCTGGAATGGGCTCGACGGGTCGCGCGCCTCTGACATGTCGCACGCCTGGTCTGACGGGTCGCGCGCCTGTCAAGCTCACAATTTCGCTCAAACCCTCGCCCAATCTCTCTTGCAAGTGAGTTAGATGCACAATGAGGGTAAATGGAGGGAGATTGGGCTTTTATAATTTTGATTTGAAATAATTTCATGCCCAAACCCACTTTATAATGTTTTTCTTTGACACTTTATAAAATTGACCATTTTGGTTTCCTTTGTCCTGAAATTGACTCATTTAATGCTTTTGCTCGATACTTTTTGCAGGGATATCATCTGAGGGATCTTGGCAAGGGAGTCAGGGTTACACGCTGTCCTTGGAAGCTTTTTGAAATTTCATCACTTTTTACAAAAATTTGAAAAATGACCTTGGCTTTAAAAACAGGGTTTTTAAATCCAAAGTGAAAATTAACTGTACAAGATAGAAATTTGCGAAGAAACACCTTTAAAATCATCCCTCTGGCTTGCTGAGCACTTATTGACCTTCAGAGACATGACCTTGTAAACAAACTTGACCAAAACACTAGACCTAGGAATTTGACCTCAAGACAAGACAAGACAAGCTTGAAAGTGACTAAGGATTGAAATGACTTGATCCAGCAATGCCAAGAGGGGGACAAAAACACCAGCTCCTCCATCAGGGTTATGGCATGCCTAATGGGATGCAAAAATTGACACTGATGAGACACCTACTTATGCAAATGCAAAGAGTTTTGATCGCTGATGGAGGGCTACAAGACCGACTCTAACACATAGCATGGAATTTGCAAAGAGAAGATAATTGTAGGAACATAATGAGAAAATGGTGTGTCAGAAAGAATGAACAAGACAATCATGGAGCATACAAGGTGCATGAGATTGCATGTAGGGTTGCCTTTACAATTTTGGGCAGATATTGTAGATACTATCATTTGTCTAATAAATAGAGGGCCTTCAAGTTCCTTGGATGGAGGTATTCCAGAGGAGGTATGGACAGGTAAAAAGGTAAACTAGTCATTTTTAAAGACTTTTTGTTGTGAAGCCTTTGTCCACATTAATAAGGAAAATAGAACAAAGGTTAAGGCAACAGATAAGAAATGTAGTTTTATTGGATACGGTGTTAATGATTTTGGTTATCGCTTATATGATTATGAAAATAAAAAAAATCATTACGATCAAAGACATCATATTCAATGAAAAGGTTTTGTATAAGGATTGGATGAAAGAAAGTAAATAGGAAAAAGAAAATAGAGAATACACAGCGCTTGATGGGATCACAAAGAAGGTAGAGGTGCCTAAAAATCATAGTTATAAAAAACCAAGACAACAACATGCACCTCAAATACCTAAAAGTGGTGTTAGAAGCTCTACCACAATAGGTAGACCCCCTGAATGATACTCTCCTTCATTATATTATGTATTGTTGACTGATTCTAGTGAACCCGAATGCTATGAAGAAGCAGTGCAGGTAGAAACTAGGAAGAAGTGGGAGCTAGCCATGAAATAAATGATGGACTCCTTGGTAAATACCTAGACTTGGGACTTAGTCAAGTTCCATGGAGGTAAAACAAAATTCCAGAATAAATGGGTTTATAGGTTGAAAAAAGAAGATGGAGGTAGAAAAAGGTATAAAGCTAGACTTGTGGTGAAGGGGTTTGCACAGAAAAAAGTTATAGACTTTGATGAGATATTTTCTCCTATTGTTAAAATGACTTCAATGAGAGCTATTTTAAGTCTAGCAACAACAAAATATTTGCATCTTGAGCAGTTAGATGTAAAGACGAAATTTATCCATGGGGATTTGGAGGAAGAGATATATATTCAACAACCACAAGGATATGAGGTCAAATGGAAGGAAAAACTAGTGTGCAGGTTGAAAAAGCGCTTGCATGGCTTAAAACAGGCTCCAAGGTAGTGGTGTCTAAAATTTGATAGGTTTATATTTTAACAAGGTTATATTAGATGTCACTCTGATCATTGTGTTTATCTGAAAAGGAAAAATGATGGCAGCTATATTATATTATTATTGTATGTAGATGACATGCTTGCTACAGGGTGTAACATGCAGGAAATAAATCTGATCAAAGAAAAATTGGAAAATTCATTCACAATGAAGGATTTGGGTGTTGCAAAACAAATCCTTGGTATGAGAATAACTAGAGATAGGAAAAATCACAAATTAACAGTGTCTCAGAGTGAGTACATACAAAAGGTGTTGGAAATGTTTAATATGCAGAACACAAAACCAATTACTACACCTTTGGCTAGCCATTTCAAACTAAGTAAGGTGATGTGTTCCAAGACTCATGAAGAGATGGATTATATGTCTAAAGTTCCATATGCATTAGCAGTTGGAAGCTTAATGTATGTAATGGTATGAACAAGGCCTGATATTGCACATGCATTGGAAGTTGTAAGTAGGTACATGAACAATCTAAGAAATGAATAGTGGATGGTAGTGAAGTGGATTCTTAGGTATTTGAGAGGTACCACATATTAAGAATTATTCTTTGCTGGGTTAAACATTTCTCTACAGGGATATGTTGATGCAGATATGGTAGGTGATGGAGATAACAAGAGGAACACCACAATGTATGTGTTTAGTGTAGGTAGAACAACTATGAGCTAGGTTTAAAAATTCCAGAGCTTTATTTCACTCTCCACGACAGGAGCAAAGTATGTCTCTCCTACAAAGGCTAGTAAAGAATTGATCTGGTTACAAAGGTTTTTGGATGAATTGGGTAAGAAGTAAGAGTTGGGTAGGTTATACAATGATAGCCTGAGTTCTATTTACCTTGCAAATAACTCAGAATTTCATTCCAAGACTAAAAATATACATCTCAAGTACCACTTCATATGACCAATGTTGGAAGATGGACAATTGAATCTGGAAAGGTTACACACTAGCCAAAATCCTGGAGATAAGTTAACAAAAGTTGTAACCAAGGAGAAATTGAGATTATGATCGGTCTAAATTGGTCTTCAAGTATGATGATGGAGATGAGAAATAGCCAGGTCCAAAGTGGATTCGTTATCCAACAAATGAAGGAGCGGTGGAGTTCCTATAATCAGTCTCCAAGTGGGAGATTATTGGGTGTAGAGCCTGATTATTGTATTTATTCAGAGGTATCACCACATTGGACCCCAATTCATAATGGGGTGGAAACACCAATTGTTTGTTCAACACTATGGGGGTCCAGGTGGGAGCAATGGATATTTTTATGAGCCCTCCCTTGGTAGGGGTTTAAGGGAAACACCCCCAAAGCTAAAAAATAGATGTAAAATTGCCTTGAAAAATGTTATAATTTCATAGTCAATATGAGTCGTTCATTAGGCAGATGATATGACAATATAAGTTATGTTTAATTTACTGTTTTTTTCCCTAGAAGGAATCCCCTCCCTATATATGACGGAATTGTATTGTGACTATGGAAATATATATTCTGAGCAAGAAAGGGAGAGGAGATTGTGTGAGAGCGAAGATGAAATTACAACGGATATGTTGTAGGTTGTATTTGTTCATTTTGCTGGATAATATAAAAGGAAGGACTGATTGTTTCTCCATGGATGTAGCCCAAATTGGGTGAACCACGTATATCTGTTTCTCACTTGTTTTATGCATTTTCTCTGTTTGTCTTTGTACAATATTTTATGTGTTCCATTGCCTGTAATATACAATTTTCTAATACCATCATATTTCTAGTAATTCTACCTCGATTTCTTAGTGATTTTGTTTTCCAGATGGCCTCCCATAAAGGAAAGGAAAAATTTCCTATAGATAATCCTTTTTTGCCCCTTATTATCAATTTAGATGAATTTCCATTAGTTGATACTTAATTCAAGGTTGTATAGACCAATTGTGAGTTCAATTTGTATGAACTTCACAATTGAGCATATCAAAAGTTTAAAGATGCCAGTGATGAATTCAACTTATGGGAATCCCCATTCCCCAGTTCTTCTTCTCTGAAACTCAAATTTTATAGAGTTTATATCCTGGTGTAGAGGTTGATATCTTCCTAGTAAAAGATTTGTAATTTCTCAAAACAATGAAATCCTTTTTCATATTACAACTAAGTCAATCTGTCAAGCCCTACAACTATATTGTTAGGCTTCCTTACACCATTTTTCTTTTGATTCTTTAATGGAAATCCACCACAAACTCACTTTCCCACAGAGAGCTCACATTTTCCAATCATTTTTACCCTAAAACGTAGAGTTACCCAGAACTAACCCTCCTTATCAATCTACCATGTTCCTTGAGATGTCTAGGTAGGTAATTTCATTAGTTTTTGGTCTATTAGAATATCCCAGTGACTAGTGGGTTGATGAATTTATTTTAGGCTTTATATCGATATTTTCTTCTGGTAAAAAACCATGAATTATGTTCAACTACAGTTAGTTTCTTTCGGATACTATTCATGACTAGTTTTTAAAGTTTAGCACATAAGGATCCTTTAAACATCAGCCAGTTTTGGTTTACCTATTATGATATTATCAATATGAAGGATTCAAATTTCCTTCGAAAAAGTTGTATGTTGAAGGTAAACCTATATGAGTAATTTATTGGACATCTTGGATGAGGAAAAATTCTGAAGAGTTTTCTTTCATTGATTTTGTAACTCAATTATTGTACACAACTACTTGTTTTTTAAACAATGATGCAGTCCCTAGATTTTCAACAGAGATCAAGAGAGTTTTACATCTAAGTGACCAAACAAAGGTTGGATATTGTTATTTATACCAAAATTTCACTAAAATATGAATTCATGTCTGTGAGCTTCAACCATACAAATTCCAATGTTTCTCCCATGATTATTTTTGCACTGGAATACATCAAACAAATGCTAAATATAGTTCATTTTGTTTCCAAAAAACAAAAATCCTAGTTTACATTGGAAGCATAGGTTGGGCCATTTATAGTCAATACTAGAGCTGCAGAGAAAAATTTCAATGCCTCATTGAAAGAGATGAAGTTTAAAATAAGTTTTACTTGGTCAAATGATCCATTAGGAGTAATCTCATCAATGAGGATTACTCAGAAATTTGCACCATATATACATGTGGCTGAACTAGAAATTGAGTATTTTTCCAACAGGAAATACTTTACAAGGAATACATTACAAGAAATTGAAGAGTCAGTTTCCAGTGAAACAATACTAGAAACTCCAAGGATGATAGCGAAAGACTTAAAGAGATCAAGAGAAATTCTATCACGAGTAGGGTCAAAGTTGCAAAGATAAACATTCAAAGTCTGTAAAAGGAGAAAATTTGTTCCTGTTGAAGAAGAATCTTCTGAAGCTCAAACTTATGAATAACTTATTATAGTGGTAATATCAACGCCTTCTTCATTTTCATCACAGGAGACTCCTGAAGACACATTAGAATCCCCTTATTCTCCTTCTTCTCCAAAATAACAAAGTGTTTTTTTCCAAATTATTAGAAATGAAGTAGAAAAATGAGGCCTTAAAGACTTCAACATATGCATGTTTTTGGAAGCATTCTTCCTCAACTCAAACCAGATTACTTTCGACCCTTGATAGTGAAAAAGTCCAGTTCCAATTAGTATTCTTGGAACCAACGGTTCCTATGCCAAGAAGTGCTATTAAGCATATAGAATTCTGTGTTTTCATTTGACACAAAGAAAATTCATACAATTGACCAGATCAAACTTCATAAGAAAGTAGGGGAAATGATATGTTCATCCTTGACGAGTTCTGCTATGGAAACTTCCAAATTACAAGCTTCTCTCGAAGATGTCTTCTTTAGCAAAGGACACAAAAATACGCTAGTACAAAATATGATTAGTTACTAAAACAATGACTAAAATTTTCATATAAATGACCGTTTTTAAGTGGGTGAACAATAATTGCTAATTTATAGTATCTTATAATGCGACCAAATTTTAGTTGTTTTTAGATTAGTCATTAATTGGTTGTTTCAATTTTAGCATCTAATAGTATATTTAGTCATAAATTTTGTCATAAAATTAGTCATTAACTGTTGCAATTAATGATCAAATATACAAAAAAAATATATTACTATATGATTACGTGAGAAAACCAATTAATGACCAAAGAAATATGACCAAAAGGTTGGTCTTGTTGTAAGATAATGTAAATTAGCTACTAATAGTCACATATATGCAAATTTTAGTTATCCTTTGAAACCAATAAATGACTCAAGAAATATGACTAAATTTTAGTCATGTTATAAGATAATTTAAATTAGCTACTAATAGTTGTATATATGCAAAATTTAGTCATCATTTGTAATCACACATTTTTCATGTGCAGTAGTCATTTATATTTTTTTGGTAGTTTCATATTCATTATATAAACAATAGAGTTAGTAGTTTCTATTCATTTCATTTAATTTCATTCATAATATTATAAACTACTAATTTAGTCATATATTCATTTTACTTGTGTTCATCATTAATCACTATAAACTACTAATTTAGTAGTTTTCGATTGATTTTATGTGTTCATTATTAATCAACACAATTTAATTAGTATGATTTTACAACTAAATTAAAACAAATGTCATACAATGTGCATGTTCATCTAATATGATAATGCAAAGTTACATATATAAATTACAAGACTAAATAATATCAAGTGGAAATAAAATTAATTTCGACTAAATAAATTTTATTATATAAAATGTCAAGTATTACAATATGAGTTTCCAATTTAATATTAGTTGGACTATAATTTACACATGAAATATTGTTTCATCATTTCAAAACATTATCATTGTGTTTCCAAGGCATTGCAAGTGAATTCACCAACTCTGAAGACTTGACCACTAGTCTTTATGTGTGTATCTTATGCAAGATATTGGATCTAAGGGTATTACTAGACCGATTCTTTTTTCTCTCATTTTGCATTTGTCGCTCCAGTGTTATTTTTCTCCTATTTTTCAATTCCTACTTCTTACCGTCAATATTGAATTCCTCTCCTAAAAATGAAAGAAGATACAATTCAAAGTATAAGACATGAAAGACAATGAATACTTGAATATAAACTAAAGTAGAATATATAAGATTTACATGACATTTGCCTTAACATTAGCAATGTCAATGTCATTTTACCCCATAAAAGCAAGAAACTCAAACAAGTTTTCTTCAATTGGGGATAATGGTCATTATGTGGCCATATGACATGTATAAACAAAGGAAATAAAACATCACCATAGAAAATAATACCTTAGTAACTTAGTTATATTCAACTTCTAAACAAATCTTAGGCACAATGATGCCAACTAAGTTACATGTTAAAAAGCTTAGGTTGCAGATAACTTGTTAAAAAAAAAATTGAGTTGTGATGTTTAACCGTTTTTGCTTTATTCACAACGAAATTTCATTCTCTAACACATGAAATTGATCGAATAATTATAGACAACTTGTGCTCAAATAATAACAAGAAATTAAAAAATTAATAGTCATGAAAATAATTTAGCACAAAGAAACTAAAAGGTTTTCAATTAATATCATGTAATACTAAACTCATCTTCAAGCATTGTATGTTTCTTAAATGGACATGATACCAAGTATTTTCAATTTCATAGTTGGAATATAAAACAAAATCAAAAGAAACATTCAAAATACAATCAAACAATAAAGAGAGGATATCATGGAATGAACATTGCAATTATGAGAAACTTGTTTACCTGTCCACTAGTGTCTTTTCTAGCAATCCTAAAACATTTGCTTGCCCAAAATAACCATTAGGTGAAAGAATCACAACACTAAAAACCATAAGAATCACTACTAGAAAATTTCCAAAGTCGATGGCTCAGATTCCTAAAGGATCTCCAAGAAAAAATGAATCATATTGAAAACATGCTATGCATTGTCTCCCCATCCGTTTTCCAACCCCATTTCCTATAACTTGCCCACACCAGAGTCAAGTAATAATCGAACGAATGCATTGATTTTTTTTTAAATCTTATATATATATATATATATATATATATAATTTGAATCTAATTTGTTTCAGGAACATATTAATTCATATTTAAAGCCTTCCTATCATGAGAAGGTATCAATCAAGTAGGACATAAAAAACATTGACCGTAATGAGGTCCTCAAAAAATTCCTACAATATGAATATTTTTCTTATTATGATATCTTGGGTAGAAAATATAACATATTTGTAAAATAAAAATCCATATATTACTTGTGTTCAAACTTTGTATATGGTGTATTCATAGGCAACTTTTTAAGATGTTCTTCTACCTTTACCAAAGGAGATTGTAGCTTGGTTAAACTCTATATCCTTTCTTTCAACATCAATTTATGCAAGATAAATGTCACACATTATTTTTTTCCATTTATCAACATGTTACAAATGATAAATTGAAGGTCGCATAAAACGAGATAAGCCCCTTTTTATAACCAAAACAAAAAAACAAATGGTGTCTCTAATAAAACTTTGCACCTCAGAAATTACTCTACCACATGCATGGGATAAATTTGAGATTATTTGAACCATATTTGAATCATACTTAATGAGATATTCGTATGTTTATCGTGATGTAAATTTGGTGTTAAAAGCTATAGATAACTCCAGGTTATTATTAGTGAAATTCAAGTATAATTTAAAAAAATTAACATCATTGCAAGGTAGTGGAGAGAGAAACAAATTCATAATTAGGTTTCTCTATTTTAGTTTGATTCGAATTGAGTTCTTATTTTAATATAAGATTTTCTCTAAAGAAGTGACATATAAAGATGAGAATAAAAATAGCCTAGACAATCCCAAACCTTCATTTCCTGGTTATCCATACCTATCTCCAAGTCTTGTTAAAATAATGTTCTTTAAATTATTCAAAGAGAAGAATGAATTGTCTACAACAAGAATTATGGTTGTCATGATTTTAATTATAATCTCCATAAAGAAATTTTCCAATTGGATTTATCTATGGTGGTTGTGAGAAATTATTGGTATCCGTCCCATCTAATTTCAATTTCCATAGGTGAAATGTTGAGCTCATAACAAGCATATTGGTGTAATGACATTAAGCCTTGTTGTTGACTGGCATTCAACAAGGTAAATCTTTTCGTCACCATTCCTTCTAATTCACTCCAAAAACAATTGGCTAGTTGCCACAAAGTGATGTTATAGTTGTAACTTGTGAATTATTTCCTAGAATATAGATTGTTTCATCCTAGTATTCATATTCCTTACCAAAACATTTGACTCCTTTCTTTCTTGTATTTAATAAAAAAACGTATGTGGTATTGACAGAGTCAAATCAACTAAATCACCCATTTTCAACTTTTGATAATGATCACTAATGATTTTGTGATTGATTCTTGGCCTCAACTTCTGTAGTATTGGAAAACCATAAGATGTAAAAAGTGAACCACCATAAGTTATTTTGTCTAGAAAATCCTTGACAATTGAATTTGGAGGTAGTTCTTGCACAATCATCTATTTAATAGCAATAAGCAATCCTTAATTAATGAAATTAATATGATGGAAGAAATTTCAAACAACATACATAAAAGATAGTGTAAAAGATTAGCAAATGAATTTCAGAACAAGTAGATTGCAAAGCAACTACATCATAATATGGTGTTCTTAAGAATACCATACTCACTTTATCATCTTCCAACATAATTAGGAGTCTATCATTTGTGCAACATGGTGGCTACAAAATTTATCCATATGCGGGCAACCATTTTTATGGGAATGGAAAGGGAAAGGTGGTCTCATGTCTACATATTGGGGAGATAACTATAGTTTAGAGTCCGTAGTATCACTGTTCCACATTATCACCCATCATTCCCACTCAACCATCTGAGCAATGAAGTAAGAGTGTTTCTTTTGCTTCCTAGTACCTCCAATGTGCAACAACTCCAAACTCAGTTTGCTGATGCATTTCTTTAGTCTATATATATATATTTCTAGTGGATGACCATCATCCCCAAAACAACAGTATGCAAATACTGACACCTAAATTGGTTGGACCAAAAAAAGTTTTATTAGAGTAACCTAAAAAATCCCATTGGTTTGTGCCTAACCTAATCTACAAATGACGTAACTTCAATAGAGCAGAATTATGTATATCCCAAATCAAGGAAAGCATAAAATATATAGCCCTTGCATCTGAAAATGTAGTGCTAAATTAAAATTCCTATATTTGGGGAGTGGTAGTAATGAAAAATATTTTCAAAGGGTTTGTTGATGAATTATGTAAGTAGAAGCATCCATTATTCAACATATCCAATGGAATTTTCAAAAAATTTAATAGCATGTTATCAAGAAATAATGCAAATTACGACAGCGTCACCATGAAAAACATGGTGATATGCCACCATGCAAAACTTCCTGATATGATTGGTGATATGCCATTTAAGTTTTACATTCTCTTATAATACCTAAAAAATGTCATCCACAAATTTGCAGCAATTGATTTGAATGCCACCTCTCACGAGAGATTTGAGAATTTGATTTTATTTTTTCAGAATGTATGATGATAATCAAGAAGGGGTTTGTTACAAGAACCTTCCTCACCTATACTACCACTATATGATCTCTGTTGTCATAATTTATCAACCTCCTCAAAGCTCAGGCCTTTCATCTCAGAAACAAAAGCAAGGCCAAAGAGGAATTAAGCCTCAACAGTAGATGTGAACACTATAAATGTTTTGGATGTGCCCAACACATCAAGAAAAGATAGGAATCTCTTTAAAACAATCAGATTAAATATCCAACAAACTATTGTAGAAATGCCTCCATACGTACTTCTATATTTTGAAGTATAAATTTCAGAATTGATTGTCCATGGAACTGGTCCCCTGCCAAGTGAGAAGAAAACTCTATGTAAAACCAAGATACCAACAAAAATCCAACCATAGCTAATTGGACCCACATCACTATACCAAGAGAAAAAGTGATGGGAATAATATTACTCAGATGTTGGACATTTTATTAATGAGGTATGAGGGCATTAGTTCTGCCAAAGCCCCCAATACAGCACCCAACCTTATCCTTTTTATGACATGGAATATGGGTTGGGCAAACCCAACTAAAAATGGGACCCTGGTAGGGAAGGCCTCATACTTCATTGAACTCAACAGTGAACTGAGGCCTTGTTGGCTATATAAAGATGCTAAAATAATTATTTTTAAACCTTATATGATCTTTAAAGCCCTAACACATGCAACAATACCCTTGCTAAGAAGGCTTGAAAGTTGAAATCGTTTAGGGAGATGGAAAGGGTTTCTTCCATAAGGATGAAATATTTTGATCGCATGACCAGCTATTTTCTTGATCATGCTATCGGGACGAGATATATTTCAGTAGAGGTAGTTTCGCAGAAGCTCGACACTGAAATTTTTGAAGATCAAAAACAACGTGTTTACACTCAAGAAGTTAATCTGGGTAATATTGCTACTGTTTGTAATTTGTTGAATGGGAATGGTTGAGATATGCTGGAGGAATTACCATTTGAATTGATTCCATGTGTTGTAATTCAATTATTGCTTGAAATCCAGGATAATGTTGGATTGGCATTGCAATCCTTTAGCTAGCTAGAAAAACAACATATACAAAAAACTATATAAGTTCACTTAACTCTGATTCATACATTGATAAGGGAAAAGTTATACATTGATGCACATGTTGTAATGGATCATTATGTTACTACATGCAAGGATCAAACATCAATTTCAACCATGCTTTGGGCATTAATTTCTACTTATTCAGGTTATTCGATACCTATATTCCTTAAAACGTTGAACAAGACTTGTGCATAATGTCAAATGATGCGAGAAGCTACTAACATATTACAAGTCTTTGCAAGTGACGTTCGTTGTTGCAATATGACAATAGATTTTGTTCAAGAATTATGAGAAAATTATATTTTGTTAAAAAATGTATGGCAATGGATACCTAAAGGTGGGCTCAATCACAAGTGTGTCTCATGAGTGGGATCTCTATTAAGTTTTGCAATACCAAAAGTAACAATTTCAACATTTACTAGTTTTCCACTAAAAGATTTCCTAAAAAACAATGAGGACATGCCTTACTTTTGATGTAGTCTATCTATTAGAGAAAATAGACTTCTCACATACCATTTTATTTCCGCCTCTGAAAATCTGACACCCTTGAAACCATTTCCATCCTAGCCCTTCCAACATATTAATTTTGTCTTTGTCCCACAGCCAATGGCCTTACATTAATGTTGCAATGTGACATATTTCCAAGTAATCTCCTGGAATTCAAATGGTAAGTAGAGGATTTCCCCTTTTACTCCCATGTTTCTTTCCTTTCCTCCCCTGTCTACAAATTGGCTCCTCTTTGCTCTGCGCCTTCTTCAGATCCAATGGTTTCATGGTTTCACAGATGAAAAGGTGTAGCACCTTTGCTCCAAAATAGTTTAATTCTTCCAGTATGTACCAAGACATGTTGCCATGTATCTGGATAAAGCATGACCACTTCACTTTGGGCAGTGTTTTGGTGGTATGTGTTAAACATGTAGCACTACAGCAAGGTAAGGAGGCCTATACCCACTTTATAACTAGATTTGGATCAGGAGTTATTATGGGGAGTGCCCTTGTTGACATGTATGCAAAATGTGGGGTTGTAGGGGTTTCATGAGAGGAAACCTTGTTTTTTTAAACACTAGGTTGAATTCCCCTTTATAAATGGAATTTTAATTAAAAGTTTTCATTGAGCCATGATTTTGGTGCTTCACAAATAATGAAGCAGTCTGTATTGGTTGTTTTGGTGAGTTGGCAGTCATTTTACATCAGTTTTCGTCCCAAAAAGGTGACAAATGGCAGCAAGACAGTCTTGTATCAGACCAAACACTTATCTTGCAGTTTCCAACACAGTAATCCACTAAAAATAGCTTGATTCCTAATTATTGATTGTTTGAAAATAAAACAGGTATATTTTCCAACAACAGCTAACAAGGGATTAATGCATCATTAATATGCATGTACAAGGTCAATACTTTGCAATTTAGTGACAATCGACAGCAAAATTCTTTTGTATCAGCTAGTGACCAACCTTTCCATGTATAGTTTTGGCATTAAATATCTTTTTTATTAGTGTTATCACTAGGATTTAAGTGTTGTAGTGGCCTGTAGGCAGCCATATAACAACACTGTGTAATTATTTTTGGTGATTGTTGTTTGCATGAGAACGCATGGTTAGGTTTACCTAGTTTAGAGTTTTGAAGATTCTATAAAGAAAACATGAAGAGGAGAGGTAGTAGAGAGATCATTGAGAAACATTTTACAAATAACAACATTTTCTTACATTCTTCTTTCTTTCATTTTTGCCTCCACTCCGTGCATTGATTGTTATGCAACCAATTTTGTAGTTTCCAACATGATGTAGACAATTTTTTGGTTAATGCAAAATAGGGTGTGAATTTTCCATGTGTTACAAATTTGAAATCAATTGGTTGAATTATTCTAGCTTTTGATGCAATGGTGTGCATGGCCTAACTATCTTTACTTTGATAATTAGATATTTTTCACTTAAAGTACATGTCCATCTCTTCTTTCATTTTTCATTGTCTAGTAGTTTTGTGAAGTGGAATTTATCTCATATAATTTAACTCTCAAATATTCTTGGGTCCCATGTCTCTAGCATGAACATCAAGGACAACTACTAAACATAAATTTTCTTAAGTATTGACTGTAGATGAACACTAGGGATACCCCATTATGGCTGGAGAAGCACTGACGATTTTTGAGAAAATGCTTGAAAGAAATGTGGTTTCATGAAATACCACAATTTTCAGATGTGCTCAACATGGTTGAGGTATAGGGGCTATGAAATTGTTTAGGTAGATCATGCAAGTAGGAATATGTCCCGATTTTGTCACCTTTATAACAACATATTTTCCCGAGAGGACAACACCCCTATTTACGAGTGATACCTAGTTGCTACATCTAACGAGGAGCACATATCATTGATAGCTCCTATTCATTCTACATAGAAACCCAAGTTATTATTGTAGGACCATGCAATAGAAAATTCCATCTCACAAGCTACAAATAGCCTCATAGATGATGTGTCCTGATCAATACTGGCACTTGAAAATCCCTCCAAATTCAAGTAAACTATCAAATTTGAATCATGAAAATAAGCTCTTTCAGACCAATATTTTAATACATTACTTCTTGAAATACTACTAGACACATCAAAGTTGGCTATGAACACCTAAAAGCATAACAATAGTAATCAAATTATATTTTTTCACTATAAAATATAGTTTTTATAATAAAATTGTTGCAATCTAGCCAAACGTCTTTGTAATACAAAAAATAAAAGTGGTAGCCGTAGCGGAATGTCCAAAATGAAAAGTTATAGTCCCTCAAACCATATGGTCAATCTTCCCTAATCTAGCCTCTAGTGGCCTCACAAGTGTATTTACTTAGATATATAGAATTGGAAAAGAAAAATACTAGTTTCCATGCATAGTACACATATGATTATTTCTTCTCCTTTGGCTCACTTTGAACAACTCTCCAAGTGCCTCTCTTGCTCGATTGTAGAAACAAGGCTGATCTTATATGTACTTTCAGCCATTACTAGATTTTGAACATGTTGAATACCCACTTGATTTTCTTCTTTCATATTCATTTACATCCTGAAAATTATCCAAACAAGACATGGCTAAATTGAATTGACTGTATTATCCATTTAAGCAATTTCTAAATATCTAGGAGCAATATAAACAGCCAATGGGAAAAGAAAAATCACCAATTTACAAGTGATACCTAGTTGTTGCATCTAATGAGGAGCACACAACATTGATTACTCCTATTTGTTTCGCATAAAAACTTGTGTTCTTATTGTAGGACTGAGTGACAAGAACTTCCATCCCACGAGCTACAAACAACCTCACAAATGATGCATCCTGATCAAGATTTCCACTTGCAAATCCTTGCAAATTCAAGTAAAATATCAATGTTGAATCATGAAAATAATCTCTTTCAGACCAATTTTTTAGTTCATAACTACATGAAATACTACTAGACACATCTAGGTTGTATAACAACACATACAAGCATCACAATAGTAATCAAATTATATTTTTTCATAATAAAATAAATATTTTTATAAGTAGATGTTGCAATCAAGACAAACATCTTCGTAATACAAAAAATAAAAGTGGTAGCCATAAGCAAATGTCCAAAATGAAAAATTATAGACCTTGAAACCATATACTCAAGCTTCCCTGATCTAGCCTCTAGTGGCCTTACAAGTTTATTATCTTACATAGATAAAAGTGGAAAAGAAAAATACTAGTTTTCATGCATATTAAAGGAATCTGCTTATTTCTCCTCCTCTGGCTCACTTCAAATAGCCCTCCAAGTGCCTCTCTTACCCGATTGCAGCAACAAGGCTGACCTTATATGTAATTTCAACGATTACCAGATTTTGAACAAGCTGAATACCCCTACGATTCTCCAAAAGACCAAAGATATAGCCACAAATGGACTTGAATCTTCAAGAGGGGGATATGACACAATTTCTGGAGGTAAATTGAAATGGGCCACAATTATTCCAACCATATTTTGTAGAGACCATATATGTACATTGAACTCCAAATATTTCCTATAGTGAATCCCAATGAATGCATCACTTTTTTTGGCAATCCCAGATTTCCAAAAGTGATTGTTGTGTCCATTGCACAAGAGTCCCTAACACAAATTTTCTTCAGAAAATTCTTCTCATACTCTTCCTTCCATTTTTTTTTCCACGTAATGCATTTCTCAAAGTAACCCACTAGAAATTTTCCTTTCATTCTAAGGATGTTACATAGGGTAAATCCAATTATGTGAAGCTCAAAACTTTACCATGTGACTTGCAAGAATAGAACCTAGTTGGGAAGGATAACATCATAACACTTCATCAAAGAATGGTGGAATTCATCATATTACATTGCACCTCCACTATTTATTTCACATGTGCTTCTTTACTCTACCATGCTCAAAAAATTCACAAGCAACACTCTTGCAATGGTGGTGAGCCATTGCCACAATCCTAGCAATCTGAACAAGCAACAAACCACCATTATATGTCCATTTCTCATGCCAAAGGTCAAATTCTAAATCAAAGACAAATAAGTCAACCAAAATCCCAATTCCTTATCGAACAAGCCTACCCACCCATTTCTTACACATAGAGAGGGAATCAAAGCCCAAATCAAGGGAGTATAATGCAATTCTCATCCCAATTTCTAGTGAAATAAACCCACAAGTGGCATTTGTCTCCTCCATTGTAGCCTTCATAAAATCCTATGCAAAACTTGTGAGAAAGAACCATAAGGGGTGATATTCGTGTATCAAATTTCTATTGTTTCAAACATTACATGATTTTTTTACATGATTTTATGTGTGCTTAAATAACGGATGGCCCTAAGATTTGAATGCATTAATGGGGATAGATGGATAGTAGCAACCCATTTGAATCACACACACATCTGCAACGTAGTTACCATGTTAGTCTACTTGTCCACAACCTTGCTTTGCTTTCATAGGACATAAAAGAATTCAAATCTTTTCAAAGTATTTAACCTCTACTATAATTATTTGTGTTAGCCCATATCCACTAAAATTATTCGAAATCCTTTTGATACGTTGATGTTTGAATTATTGAGGGGTCCCCACCATTATAGATGTATGGACCCCTTTATATTTTAAGATTGGGAGACCTTTGTATAATTCCAAGGATTCCACCTCATTATTAGCTGATATCCTTTAAGGTTGAAGATGTTGGAAATAATACTGAGAGGGGGGGGTGAATCAGTATTATCATATTAATAAAACTTTTTCATTTCCATAATCAGATTCATATATGCTACTTCCACAACTTCTTATGATTAAGTTAATCGATCTTCAATGAGTGCATTAGAACATTATCAACCATATTATCAGTTAACAGATGTAGTAACATAAAGTAGATCATCACACATAAGGCACACACATGAACACAATGATGTAAGGTGGAAACCCAATGCGGGAGAAAACCACCTGCTGCAAGTCATCTCAATCTTCTTCTTAATAAGAAAATTCTTTTACAATATTTGTACTGGTGCAGCCTTATACCAGTACGGGAGCTACAACCCCCTTTGCTCTTGTACTAGCCGATCCATTTACTAGTACGCAGGCTACTACCTGCTACAATGCTCCAAACATTTCCTTTAGCTCTTGTACTAGCTTAGATACTAGTACGTAGGCGCCGGCCTACAATCTTCTCTCCTTCAAGTACCACGTTTCATCAATTTTCATACTGGATACACTGAAGCACAACCCATAAACTGAAAGGCCACATTTCATCTAATTTTCATACTGGACCCAACAACAACATTGAAGCTCAAACAACCTTCTGAAACACCCAATCAACTGTAGTAACTAGATCAACAATAATAGGACCAAACCCAGGATGCAACAATGATAAACAAAGATTTTAAGAGAAGGAAGCACCCTGCTCAACTGCTAGCCTGAGTCCGGACTCACCCTGCTCAACTGCTAGCCTGAGTCCCGGACTCACCCTGCTCAACTGCTGGCCTGAGTCCCTGGACGCACCCTGTTCAACTGCTAGCCCGCGTCCCGGACGCACTCTGCTCCACTGCTAGCCTGCGTCCCTCGCTCTGAGTCTTTTGAACTGCCTGCGTCTCGGCGCACCTGAACCCTTCTGCGCCTGCGTCCGGCGCACCTGAACCGGTTCGCTCCTGCGTCCCGGACGCACCTGAACCCTTACTGCACCTGCGTCTCTTTAGATATGAAAGATATAAAGACTTCAAGACTAACCCAAATAGTCAGATCTACAGATCTGATCGTGCGCCATAGCGATCATAGTCCATTAGAAGATTCGCCTTCATAGATCTGGACTAGATCTCACCAAAAGATATTCAACAAAGATGGTGTATAATCCAAATGAACTCCTTTGCTTTATATAGGCAAGCTTCTCCCCAAAACATGGAACAATACCACGAGCCGACACCATAGAAACACAAAACCGTCGGCTAGATACCACACAAGAAACCCCCACGTGCTTTTCTCTGCCTTGAAATGTGTGCACTGGGTGGACGCACCCCTGAACGGCTGGCCTGCGTCTCTGGACGCGGGTTCTGCATGGATTACCTGCGGGGACGCACTTTCTGTAAGGTGTACCTGCGTCCTTCATAATTTCAACAATATTTGAACCTCTGCTTACAAAGAGCTTGCCATTTGATTCCTTTGAGCTATCCTGTAATATGTCACATCTGATATCTCTTCTGTAGATTCATCTGAATGTATATAAGTGAGATGATCTTCTATGAGAGTGTTGCCATCAAGTACAACATATGCATCATAATGCCAACAATCTCCCCCTTTGGACTTGATGGCAACAACACCGAATCACTCTCCCCCTTTGACATCAAGGGCAAAGGGGTATGCTCCCCCTAAGAACATGCTCCCTTTGACTATGAACCAGATCTGCTGAAGTCTCTGAATGAGCTCCCCCTTTGTATATGTCATGGTGCTCCAATCTGATAATGGTCTTTCTGAGAACAAGCTGAGATGTCTGCTCTGCTGTATAGTGCTTGTTCATGCTCAAACTCCCCCTGACTATAAGCAAGGTCTGCAAAAAGATGTTCTACAAGAAGAACATGACTCTATATATCATAAATGACCTTCCTATCACCAAAAGACTCAATACATACATCCATCACCCATCACAATAAGGATCATCCATCCAACCAAGTGGGAATACATCAGAAATATGAAAACCAAATACATTACATCTTCATCCCATGCATAGAGGGGGGGACAAAGGCCGTTACATGACCTGAAAAGATGACTACAATAGACCATTACAACATGAGTTTTGCTATGACCTTTCAAATGACAAATATCATCAACAACACTGTATAATCTGCTCCATAGTATCTGTCAACATAAACTCATAACCATCCAGATCTACATGAATCAAGAGCCATCAAATCAAAGCATCAGCATCAATCAACATATGTATGAATCATCCCTGTATCCAACCAACAATCCTCATCCATTTGTGCCAAGAAAGAAATCATGCATCTTGCTCATGTCAACATCATCATGAAATGCATATGAGTAACTCATCATCATCATGTCTTCAACAATGCGACTTTGAATAATCATCCACGAAATCAGCCAACCTCATCCATATATGTGCCAAGGATAATAAAGACTTCATGCAAGTATCATTAGAGAATCAACCATACATCTGATCATGTGACCAACTCATAATAGCAAGATGAATCATAAGCTTGTCACCAAGGACCATAATGCCAACAATGCATTTAGGACATATGCTCCCCCTGAACCAGTGCCATCTGTTAAATCTGATCATGCATATCAAGAAGAATCAGCCAATAAATGCTTTGAGACAGGTACGCACTTCATCTTCTGCTGCGCTGCGTCCTGTTGCTGCAGGGACGCACCTGATCCTCAGTCGCTCTGCGTCCCCACGCAGATTTTCAGTTACTGAACTGCGTCCTGGACGCACCTGGACTTGGTCTGTCCTGCGTCCGCACGCGGGTCTCCTGTTACAGCACTGCGTCCTGTACTTTCAGCTTCCTCTGATTCTAGTATGTCTGTACATTGTACTGTGCCATCCTTTTCTGACTGTACTTCCTTTTTCCTCCATATCTTCAAGCGTGATGATGACATTTTCTCCTTTTGATATGATGCCCAACCTTTGTTCCTGCATTCCTTGGCTATATGTCCAAGCTTGTTACATGCATAACATCTTACATGTTTCATATTCCTCCTGTAACAATCAGTAGCTTTGTGACCAAACATATTGCAAGCAAAGCAATATCCATAAAAGTACCTTGATTGAGATGACCTTTCTGCATAATGGTCTTGAACTCTTCTTCTTCTACATCTAGCTGCAACATGTCCAAGATTATGACATACATAACATTCAACATTATTCATAGGAGGAGCAAAGGATTTTCTTTGAGGAATCTCTTTCCTTGGTTGATGATGAGATTGATCTTTCACTTCTTCGTTGATCACTTTAGATTTCCTTTTAGAGTTTCTTGCCTCACCTTGTGAACTAGATTCACCTTCAACAGATTCATGGAAACCAAGACCAGTCTTTATAGCAGGGGACCTTTGACTACTAAGAATATCATCCAATACTTTAGAGCTATCTTGAAATCGTAAAAGCTTATCCTTTTCTTCTAGTTTACCTTTCAAGATATTTACCTCAACCTGAAGCTGTTCTTCCTTTTCAAGAGATTTCTTTTTCAAAACTTCTTCAGCTTTCCTTCCTTCTTCCATTTGTTCCCTTAGTTTGAGAATTTCTTTTTCTTGTTCTTCATACAGATCCTGCTGCATTTGACGAACTCGGAAGGCACATTCTAGTTGAGATTTTAAGCTGGTGACTTCGTTTTCTTGTTTTGCAATAGCTTGGAGTAGATCTGTATTCTGCTTCTTTGATTCTTCAAGATCTCCTTTTAGTGAGAGGATTGTAGCTTCAAGATTTTCATAGTAGCTGGATCTATCTTTGAGTTTCTTGATGGTTGTGCTTCTTTCGTTGACTTCTTTTCTTAATGATGTCACTTCATGCTGCAATTTTTGACATTGGTCTTCCTTGTCCTTGAGTAGCTTTCTTACCTTGTTTCCTTCTTCTAGTTGTGCCCTTAGTTTGGTAGCTTCTTCTTTGAAATCACATTCCTTTTTGTTTAATAGATCTTGTTGATCTCTAATTTTGTCTGTCAGCCTTTTAAATTCTGCCTCTATTTGATATCTTTCTTGTTCACCCATAAGAGCAAATTCAGTAGTTTCGCTATCACTTTCATCTCTTTCACAAGGAAATATAGCTGGAACATCAGAGGATAACACATTCATACCTGATAATGACTCTGAATCTGATTCTGAATCTGAAGAGCTTCTTATGCCTAATCCCCAATCGATTCTTCCACTGTCATAGTTCTTCTGAGATGACTTCTTTTTCTTATTAGCTTTCTTCTTAAGCTTCTTTCCCATTCTTCCACGGATCTCCTTCAAGCGATCAAGCTTCTATCAAAGGACCTGCTCTGATACCAATTGTTGGAAATAATACTGAGAGGGGGGGGTGAATCAGTATTATCATATTAATAAAACTTTTTCATTTCCATAATCAGATTCATATATGCTACTTCCACAACTTCTTATGATTAAGTTAATCGATCTTCAATGAGTGCATTAGAACATTATCAACCATATTATCAGTTAACAGATGTAGTAACATAAAGTAGATCATCACACATAAGGCACACACATGAACACAATGATGTAAGGTGGAAACCCAATGCGGGAGAAAACCACCTACTGCAAGTCATCTCAATCTTCTTCTTAATAAGAAAATTCTTTTACAATATTTGTACTGGTGCAGCCTTATACCAGTACGGGAGCTACAACCCCCTTTGCTCTTATACTAGCCGATCCATTTACTAGTACGCAGGCTACTACCTGCTACAATGCTCCAAACATTTCCTTTAGCTCTTGTACTAGCTTAGATACTAGTACGTAGGCACCGGCCTACAATCTTCTCTCCTTCAAGTACCACGTTTCATCAATTTTCATACTGGATACACTGAAGCACAACCCATAAACTGAAAGGCCACATTTCATCTAATTTTCATACTGGACCCAACAACAACATTGAAGCTCAAACAACCTTCTGAAACACCCAATCAACTGTAGTAACTAGATCAACAATAATAGGACCAAACCCAGGATGCAACAATGATAAACAAAGATTTTAAGAGAAGGAAGCACCCTGCTCAACTGCTAGCCTGAGTCCGGACTCACCCTGCTCAACTGCTAGCCTGAGTCCCGGACTCACCCTGCTCAACTGCTGGCCTGAGTCCCTGGACGCACCCTGTTCAACTGCTAGCCCGCGTCCCGGACGCACTCTGGTCCACTGCTAGCCTGCGTCCCTCGCTCTGAGTCTTTTGAACTGCCTGCGTCTCGGCGCACCTGAACCCTTCTGCGCCTGCGTCCGGCGCACCTGAACCGGTTCGCTCCTGCGTCCCGGACGCACCTGAACCCTTACTGCACCTGCGTCTCTTTAGATATGAAAGATATAAAGACTTCAAGACTAACCCAAACAGTCAGATCTACAGATCTGATCGTGCGCCATAGCGATCATAGTCCATTAGAAGATTCGCCTTCATAGATCTGGACTAGATCTCACCAAAAGATATTCAACAAAGATGGTGTATAATCCAAATGAACTCCTTTGCTTTATATAGGCAAGCTTCTCCCCAAAACATGGAACAATACCACGAGCCGACACCATAGAAACACAAAACCGTCGGCTAGATACCACACAAGAAACCCCCACGTGCTTTTCTCTGCCTTGAAATGTGTGCACTGGGTGGACGCACCCCCTGAACGGCTGGCCTGCGTCTCTGGACGCGGGTTCTGCATGGATTACCTGCGGGGACGCACTTTCTGTAAGGTGTACCTGCGTCCTTCATAATTTCAACAATATTTGAACCTCTGCTTACAAAGAGCTTGCCATTTGATTCCTTTGAGCTATCCTGTAATATGTCACATCTGATATCTCTTCTGTAGATTCATCTGAATGTATATAAGTGAGATGATCTTCTATGAGAGTGTTGCCATCAAGTACAACATATGCATCATAATGCCAACAGAAGATATGCCCCTCACACCTACCTCCCTAACAACAATCAAATTGTAATATGTATAAATAGACCTCATCGATGGAGAAAAACATGAAAAAGTTTCATTTTTATGATGTAAGACAACATACCACCCCTTTGTTGTTTCACTGTAGTTGTTTTTTTCCTTTTCTTATTTGTGTTGGGTGGTTGAAGTTGCTTGCCTAATGTTGGTCATGGTTTTGAGCTTATCCTCTATTGAGATTTTCACTCACCCTCCCATGTCCATGGCCATGCACATCCCAATCATTATCTAGAAGTGGCCAGAGCTAAAGTGATGAAGAAGTGGGATCTACCCCCATTGTCCATGGCAAGAGATTTTTAGGCTACGGGACTATAGGACGCTAGAGAAATAAGGGTTCCTGTTGGCTCAAACAGTGGAGAAGATGTTGATGAAGACATTGAGAAGTAAGTCTTTGGGAAAGGAAATCCTCCTTATTTCAAAGTGGGCAATAGACACCCACATTCATCCTTCAAGTGCAATCACTTAAGAAGCCTACATGAGGTTGCTAGGTCAGATGAGGAGGCACAAGAGGAGGAAAAAGGAAAGGGTATTGAAGGCATCCCTCCCGTAAATGTTTTCTGAATGATCCTAGGAACACGAGACACTTACCTAATGGCATAACACTTTGGACATGATGTGGCACATTAGATCTTTTGTGGCCTCCTGTCTTGATGCAAGAAGTTTAGAGACCTACTAAAAATCCATTGTCATATATGGAGCTGAAATTCACAACACTTTCAAAGGGGATCTCCAAGAAAACTGGCGACCTGCGTACTCTCTCAAGTAAAAGTGCTCCTTGATCAGTTGCATGAGAAGGGAAAGGTTGGAGAATAGGTGGACCAATAGTAATCCAACCCATATGAACCCCTTATTTCCACTGGCTAGTGTCATAGTATGTTATGACAACCTAGATTACTATCAAATGCATGTCAATAACAATACAATTTATAGTGTTTCCTATGTTACTGGTTCCAATGTCACCCTACAATTTAGTATGGTACATAGTCTTGATAGACTCTTGCATCTTGGTAATCATACAAAGTCCTGGTAGACTCTTGGATCCTGGAATCAACAGGTTGATGATATTTTGATTATTCTCAGATTGATAATCAAATTCTAAGGGAACTTGCTATGTAATCATAAACATTTGAAAATCAAGAACCATTAAAAACTAAATAAAATATTTTCAAATAACAAAATAATACTTTTCAATATAGAAAAATGTACACAAATGTAAACAAATGAAAGAACAAAGAAATATTGAATGAGTGTTTCACAATATAAAGGTTGTAAACATACCACCCATATCATCAATAACTTGATAAGAAACATCTAAGAAAGTAGTAAGATCATTTTCTTGAGTGACATCGACAATATTTTCCGATTGCTCAACATTTATATCAATTCCAGTTAGATTGTGAGCACAATCATGAAGAAGAAAAAACCAACCACTTGGTGCAGGCTAAAGGAAGTTGAGCAACCATCAACCTCCTCTACTAACAAAATATTAACAGTGCATTTACCAATCATCTCTCTGTGAAAATATCCAGGAACAAAAATGTTTCTTACCTTGATGTTTGCAATCATCCCTTCAAGTCTAGTCCTATAGTTTTAGGATCATAGTACCAGTATTTCGACCATGGAACCCCAATATAATTGAAAATGTTCTTGTGATTTCTTGGTAAAAACCAAACTAGAATCAAATAGCTTCAAATAGATCAAATATTAGTTTGCATCAAAGTGATTAAAAATGTTAAATTATAATATGGTAATGACAAATCTAAATAAATAACTTATATTTCCATATCACAACTATAAATACATTACTCAGAGCTCAAAATAAAAAATCTAATATTTTTCCCAAGTTGTAAAAGAAATAAATACTTGTACTCCAAGAAAATATCTTTGAATAAAGGTAGAAACAAGGCGAAGAGAACCAATTCCTGAAAGGCCTTGGACAATAGCCAGATGGATAAGTGTCAACATGGTATTATGTAAAGTTAATTCCACATACACAAGCAAAAAATATCATCATCCTAACACACACATCATAGAACCACTATAATTCTAGTATGAAAAAGGGGATCTATGATACAACCTTTGTTACCATCTCTTAAGTGATCCACATAGATACAAATATCCTTTTACTAGTATATTTTGCATAAGGGAAAATATTGTGCAGCCTAAAAGTTAAAAGAACTCACCTGATTCTGCCACCCATCTCACCTTGCCACACCCACGCTACTCTATCCAGAAGTAATTCAAAGGAAACATAGAGTCCTTGGTTGGTTACGTTATTGTTAGCTCCCACCAAAAAATCCACAATAGCCTAATTAAAAGATGTCAAACCTTCAATAGGGAGGTACTGTAGAAAAATCATAACAATATAATGTCAAATATGTTAAACCTTGAAATGATTCCCATTGAAAGGGTGCAACCGTTTCTTTGCTAAAACCACATGAATACCTCTTCATTGTCTCTCTTCAACATTAGATTATTTGCCTGCAAAATAGAAGCAGTGATAAGAAGGATTCAAATTGATAATATAAATCTAAAAGAGCCCAAAAAATGTTATAAACTAAGATAAAGACCTCAAATGCTTTATACTATTCAATGTATATTAGCTAAAAGAAAAAACAATTCAATGACACCTTTTTCACCACATTGAGCACACAGGATTGAAGATCTTCTGTTCTGTAAGCCCCAACACCAAGATTAAGCTTCAAAACACTTATCTTCTTTAAAGGATTCTAAAACACCTAGAATTCGATCTGCAGGTGTCATTTTCACTCCTTCAAAGTGAGAGACGTTTGTTGCAATATCAATGTTAATTCTGCTCACTGTCTGTACAAAAAATGATTCCGTTAGGAAAAAAACTCCACCCATGGTAACAAATTTCAATTAAACTTTCTTTATATCAATATACTACTAAAAATATAGTTGGTGGAATAAATTGGTTCAAATCAATAGATATGGAAATGTGATTACACGTTTGAGAAAGTCATTCAAGAACCTCAGATACATTGCAGGTCTTATATTTCTTTCTTGGTTAAGAATAATTTTAAAAATACTGCAAATTTGAAATAACATAACTCAAAAACCAACAATAAATTTAGAATGTCAGTTCCAAGAAAAATTATTTCCTATTAGTGATCAGTTTGACTTTCATCACCTCGACAAATGTATTCACTGACAATTGATTTCATCATGGTAGAATAATCTTTTTAATCGCAAGTATCTTAAATTAACATTTTCATTCATGACAAAGATTTCCATTCTTTAAGAAATCATCTTTCTCAAGGTACCTTACATAAATTTCATGATATTATTTTTATGTGAGAGGATACATTTACTTAATTATGCCATTATTTTATCATAAGAACATAAGAATTACTTCATTCAAAATTTTAAATGCAATCATAATTACAATTGTGGTTTTTTTCCAAGGGTTTAAATATCCCACAAGCAAGCTTTGGCACACATGATGAAACATGATTCAAATATTAGATAAACTTGAACCGATGGTGGAGTTGAGGTTCTGTCAACATTTGTTACTAACAATTATGGTTTTGGGCACCAATTGTGGTTAACAGTAATGGTTGTGCCAACAATTGTGGTTAACCTTCTAAATGCTAAGGTTGTCACAATTTGGTTGAACATGCAAGAGAAGCTCCAGGAGGATTATTTCTCATACTACATCTAATTCCCTCAAAGAACTCAAGAAGCTTCCTAAGGTCCATTTTCTAGGCTCGTAAATGTATCTGCATGGACAAGCTTGCATGAATTATGGTGCTAGAAAACCAACATAAATTTTTACCATGTTTTATGAGGTTAAATAAAACACCATTCATTTTCCTACAAATAAAAGAGTATTTCCACTCCCCAAAGATGCCATGAAGCATACAATTCTACTTCCAATTGTAGTTCATCACATAAAAGGCTTTCTTACATGAGATGGATGCTACTAAAGCTAGCTAGAAAATAACTAAACCCATTCTCGAATAGACTTGGGAGGAGGGAAAGACAAAAAAAATGTGCTTGAGGCTTTGAGAATCTTAGAATGACCATCTAGAGGGAAATTAGGTTATGTTATCCCCAATCTATGTAATTTTCATTCCTAGAGGTAGACCAACTAGTATTAATGATAAAATAAATACTTCCTTTTCAGTTTCATGAGATGGCTTCCACACACTACGAATTTGGCAAAGTCAGGTCTTTTGTTTCAATTAGATGTTGGGTGTGGAGCCTGATTACCTTCTATATTAAAAGGTATCGCCACATAGGACCCCAGTTCGAAATGGGGGCGGCAACGCCGCCCGTAAAATATTCGCTACAGGGGGGGTCCAAAGGGAGGCGGTTGCGACCTTTGGGAGCCCCCCCCTTGGCAGGGGGTTTCCGGGGCAGCGCCCCCGAAGCTAAAAACAGCTGTAAAATTGCCTTGTAAAAGTATAGTAATTTCTAGTTAATCTGGGCCATTCATTAGGTGGATGATCTGACGGTAGAACTTATGTTTAGTTTAGGGTTTTTTGCCCTAGAAGGCAACCCCTCGCTTTGTATGAGGGTATTGTATTTGAGGCTGTGTGATAGATGTGTATTCCGTGAGCAAGAAATAGAGAGGTGAGACTGTGAGAGAAAACAGAGGATATTACAGCGGATTTGCTGTAGGTTGTGTCTCTTCATTTTGCTAGATAATAGAAAGGAAGGACTGGTTGTTCGAGGTGGACGTAGCCCAAATTGGGTGAACCATGTATATTTGTGTCTCTCTTATTTTGTGCATTTTCTGTGTTTATATTTCTGCAATATTTTATGTGTTCCATTGCTCCGTAATATATAATTTTCTAACAACTGGTATCAGAGCCGAAGGTCTATTTGGCTGATAAACTCGCAGGAAAGAAGGGTTCCTGGTTCGAGTGGGAGCAATGGCGGAAGATGGTAAGTTTAGGGTCGAGAAATTTAACGGCAAAAACTTCTCGCTATGGAATATGCAGATGGAATATTATCTGTATCAGAAAGATCTATACCTACCATTGGGCAGAAAATAAAAGATGCCGACGGGTATGACAGACAAAGAATGGAACCTTCTCGATTGAAAGGCACTCGGAACAATACAGTTGTGCCTTGCTGCGTCAGTCGCCTTCAACATTTCGAAGGAAACCATGACAGAGGGTTTGATTCAGACGCTGTCGAAACTATATGAAAAACCCTCAGCCTCAAACAAGGTATTTCTTATGAAACGGTTATTTAATATGAAGATGTCGGAAGGTGGATCTATTGCAGACCATTTAAATGATTTTAATACAATTACAATTTAGTTAAGTTCTGTAGGGGTAAACTTTGATGATGAAGTTAGAGCTCTGTTATTCTTGTGCTCATTACCAGAAAGTTGGAATGGTTTGGTAATGGCCATTAGTAACTCCGTTTCTGGTCCTAGTACTTTAACGTTTGATGATGTTGTCGGTGTTATCCTTAGCGAGGAAATGCGATGGAAAAGCTCCGGTGGGACATCGGGAAATGCTTTGAGTGAAGATTCTAGAGGAAGAAAAATGGAAAGAGGAAAGAGCTCAGGATATTGCAGTAAATCAAGGAAAGGCAGATCCAAGTCCAGATCGAGGATAGTGTGCTGAAAATGTGGAAAGAAAGGACACCTAAAGAAAGACTATAGATCTCGGAAGGGAAAATAAGGAGATGCACAGCAAGAAAACAATCATGAAGCAAATGTGACAGGTGAGGTGTTACAAGATGCTTTGATTCTTTCTTTCGAAAATATTATTGATTCCTAGGTGGTAGATTCAGGGGCTTCATTCCATGCCACACCTGATAAGAAATACTTTCATGATTATGTTCAAGGAAATTTTGGACAAGTTCGTCTGGGTGATGATAAACCCTGTAAAATCATTGGAATGGGTAAGGTTCTTGTAAAACAGCAGAATGGAAACCAATGGCTATTAAAGGAGGTGAGGCATGTTCCAGATCTAGAGAAAAATCTGATTTCAACAAGGCAGTTAGGCAGTGAAGATTGTGTGACAAATTTCACAGATAAAGCTTGGAAGGTCACCAAAGGAGCCCTGGTAATAGAAAAAGGTGAAAAGGTTGGTACATTGTATTTATGCAATGGTATTTCTAACTTTGTTAATGCTTTAACTTCCAAAGGAGCAGATGCAGCATTATGGCATCATAGGCTCAGACACATGAGTGAAAAGGGGATGAAGATTCTTCACTCAAGGAATTTGTTGCCAGGTTTGAAGAATGTTGATTTGGACTTCTGTGAGAATTACATTTATGGAAAACAGAAGAGAGTCAGATTTCTCAGAGTTGGGAAAGAAAAGAAGAATGAAAAATTAGATCTTGTGCATACAGATGTATGGGGACCTGCTCAGGTATCATCTCTCGGTGGCTCTCGTTATTATGTTACTTTTATTGATGATGTAACTAGAAAAACTTGGATTTATTGTATTAAGAATAAATCTGATGTATTTGATACTTTCAAGAAATGGAAAGCTTTGGTTGAGATTGAGGCATGAAATAAATTGAAGTGTCTTAGATCAGACAATGGAGGTGAATATTGCAGCAAAGAGTTTGATAGGTACTGTTCAGAGCATGGAATTCGCAGAGAGAAGACAGTTCCAAGAACACCACAGGAAAATGGTGTATCAGAAAGGATGAACAGAACAATCATGGAGCGTGCAAGGTGCATGAGATTTCATGCAGGATTGCCTTTATAGTTTTGGGCAGATGCTGTAGATACTGTTGTTTATCTAATAAACAAAGGGCCTTCAGGTTCCTTGGATGGTGGTGTTCCAGAGGAAGCATGGACAGGTAAAAAGGTAAACTACTCTATTTTAAAGCCTTTCGGTTGTGAGGCCTTTGTCCATATTGATAAAGAAAATAGAACAAAGCTTGAGGCAAAGTCAAAGAAATGTACCTTTATTGGATATGGTGTTAATTATTTTGGTTATCGCTTATATGATTACGAAAATCACAAAATCATTAGGAGCAGAGATGTAATATTTAATGAAAAGGTCTTGTATAAGAATCAGTTGCAGGAAAAGAAACAGGAAAAGGAAAACAAGGAATACGCAGTTCTTGATGAAATCATTGAAAAAGTAAAGGTGCCTGAAAATAATAATAATCAACAACCACAACAACAGCAACCACCACAACAACAAAAGGGACCCCAAACACCTGGAAGTGGTGTTAGAAGATCTACCAGGATAAGTAGACCCCCTGAATGATACTCTCCTTCATTATATTATTTATTGTTGACTGATTCCGGTGAACCCGAATGTTATGAAGAAGCAATGTAGGTTGAAAGCAGGAAGAAGTGGGAGGTAGCCATGGAAGAAGAGATGGACTCCTTAATGCATAACCAGACTTGGGATTTAGTCAGGTTGCCTATAGGAAAAAATACATTGAAGAATAAATGGGTTTACAGGCTGAAGGAAGAAGATGGAGGAAAATAGAGGTATAAAGCTAGACTTGTGGTGAAGGGGTTTGCACAGAAGAAAGGTATTTATTTTGATGAAATATTTTCTCCTGTTGTTAAAATGACTTCAATCAAAACTATTTTAAGCCTTGTAGCAGTTGAAGATTTGCATCTTGAGCATTTATATGTAAAGACAACCTTTCTCCATGGGGATTCAGAGGAAGAGATATATATGCAACAACCACAAGGATATGAGGTGAAAGGGAAGGAGAAACTAGTGTGCAGGTTGAAGAAGAGCTTGTATGGATTAAAACAGGCTCCAAGGCAGTGGTATCTAAAATTTGACAAGTTTATGTCTAAACAAGGTTATACTAGATGTCACTCTGATCATTGTGTTTATTTGAAAAAGCAAAATGATGGCAGCTATATTATATTGTTATTGTATGTAGATGACATGCTTGTTGCAGGATCTAACATGCAGGAAATAAATGTGCTCAAAATAAAATTGGCAAATTCATTTGCAATGAAGGATTTGGGAGCTGCAAAACAAATCCTTGGTATGAGAATAACTAGAGACAGAAAAAATCGTAAATTAACATTGTCTCAGAATGAGTACATACAAAAGTTGTTGAAAAGATTTAACATGCACGATGCAAAACCAGTTAGTACACCTTTTGCTAGCCATTTCAAACTTAGCAAGGAAATGTGCCCAAAGACCCAAGAAGACATGGATTATATGTCTAAAGTTCCATATGCATCAGCAGTTGGAAGCTTAATGTATGCAATGGTCTGCACAAGGCCTGATATTGCACATGTAGTGGGAGTTGTAAGCAGGTACATGAACAATCCAGGAAAGGAACATTGGATGGCAGTGAAATGGATTCTCAGATATTCGAAAGGTACCACAAATCAAGCATTATGCTTTGGTTGTTCAAACGTCTCCATACAAGGATATGTTGATGTAGATATGGCAGGTGACAGAGATAACAGGAGGAGAACTACAGGATATGTATTTAATGTTGGAGGAACAGCTGTCAGTTGGGTTTCAAAAATCCAAAGTTTTGTTGCACTTTCAACAACAGAAGCAGAGTATGTTGTTGCTACAGAGGCTAGTAAAGAAATGATTTGGTTACAAAGGTTTATGGGTGAATTGGGTAAGGAGCATGATATGGGCACGTTATATAGTGATAGCCAAAGTGCCATTCATCTTGCAAAGAACTCAGAATTTCATTCCAGGACTAAACACATACAGCTCAAGTACCATTTCATACGATCAGTGTTGGAATATGGAGAGTTGAAGCTGGAAAAGATACACACTAGCTAGAATCCTGCATATATGCTAACAAAAGTTGTAACCAGGGAGAAACTGAGAATATCCTCAATTTCAGTTGGTCTTCAAGGATGACGATGAAGATGAGAAACAACCAGGTCCAAAGAGGATTCATTGTCCAGCAAATGGAGCAGCGGTGGAGTTGCTACAATCAGTCTCCAAGTGGGAGATTGTTGGGTGTGGAGCCTGATTATCTTCTATATTCAAAGGTATCACCACATAGGACCCCAGTTCGAAATGGGGGCAGCAATGCCACCTGTAAAATATTCGCTGTAGGGGGGTCCAGGGGGGGCGACTGCGATCTTTGGGAGCCCCCCCCTTGGCAGGGGGTTTCCGGGGCAGCGCCCCCGAAGCTAAAAACAGCTGTAAAATTGCCTTGTAAAAGTATAGTAATTTCTAGTCAATCTGGGCTGTTCATTAGGCGGATGATCTGACGGTAGAACTTATGTTTAGTTTATGTTTTTTTGCCCTAGAAGGTAACCCCTCTCTTTTTATGAGGGTATTGTATTTGGGGCTGTGTGATAGATGTGTATTCTGTGAGTGAGAAACAAAGAGGTGAGACTGTGAGAGAAAACAGAGGATATTATAGCGGATTTGCTGTAGGTTGTGTCTCTTCATTTTGCTGGATAATAGAAAGGAAGGACTGGCTGTTCGGGGTGGATGTAGCCCAAACTGGGTGAACCACATATATCTATGTCTCTCTTGTTTTGTGCATTTTCTGTGTTTATATTTCTGCAATATTTTATGTGTTCCATTGCTCCGTGATATATAATTTTCTAACATTAGACAACCTATTGTAATTGATATCATAGAAATCCAAAATAATTATGAACCTGGGAAATGAGTCCATATTTACAGTAAAATGCAATACCTCTCCTTGTTAGTGTTTACACTTCCAACAAATCCCTTCCTACCGACTCCTTTATTTTTCTCTCCATTTCTTTTCCTTTGGTACTAAGGAGATGTCATGGAACTACCACATCACTATTAGTGTTTTGACTCCATATACTCTATAGTTCCATTGACACCATTTGGTAACTCATCAACATTAATAAAATTATCATATCTTATGATTTAATAATATATTTTTCCTACATATGAATCATTTGTTGATAGAGAATATAGTATGGCTATGAAATGTTGTGGTGAACTTGAAAGAGTGTTCAAGCTAAGGAGACTTTAACAACATTTTATTTTTGACTCAATGATTATGCATGCAATTAATGCATTCCCAAGTCTACTCTAGAAGAGCCAATCAACTTGTAACTAGAATAGACCTATTCTATCACCATGGTTGGATAGTCACCATCCCAACCACACCACAGGGAGAAAAGGCTATTTTTAAATCTGGAAGTTGGAATTCACCCATATATTCTGCAATTCAATATGATATATTTTACTAGAAACAGAGTCTTTGAGGGGAGGCTTACACACTATAACTCAAAATCTAATTTTCTTTTGGTCAAATATGAAGGAGAATGACACATATAAAGAAATAAGCACTTTATAGAAATAAATATTTAATGCATATGGTTGAAATTGTAGCTATCCATCAACTCCTATTTTGTTTGAGGCCTTATTAAATCTCTAATTGCATGATAATAACATAAACAAACTTGGTGTGTAAGAACCCAAAAATATCTATACATGCAAGATATCATTGATTATTGCCATGTCAATCAAAAACATAAATAATTGTTGATATCATTATCGAAGGATCTGCAACTAAAAGAAAAGAATGGAAAAATCATTGGATATCTTTCCCTTGTTGGTTTGTTTAAATTGTGGTAGAGAAATATCTCTTGCTCTTATGCCTTTAACATGCAAACTATAGCCCCAACAAAGCCCTCTTATGCATCAAAACCTTGAGGAGATTATTCTTCACTAGCTAGAGCTTGGTCCATCTCAAAGGTTGAAATCTCAACCATAGTTTAATACCAGCCATACCTTCAATCACTCGGTATGCACAAAGTACTGTCCAATTGAAAATCAATGGAAAATGGGAAAGGAAAAAAAATGTCATCGAAACAAACAATAATTAAAGAGGAATAATGGAAAGAGTCCCACGATTCTCGAGTTGTCCTCTCATTATGTACAACATGAGTTTGAACTCTCAAGTAGGGTCCGAAGTGATGGATAATTTTTTATCTTCGAGATTGATTCTTCCCCATCCCCAAGCATATCAACATAAATCAACTTTCCCTTATGGTTAAATTAGCAACTAAGCACTTGTAAGCTACCACATGTACAAAGAGGGAAATTTGAGGAGAACAACCACAAGACAAAAACGTTGCAAAGTCTCCAAGGTGACAAAATATCACAGTCAAAAGGGACATACATGAACCAGGTGTTTTATGAAATCAGATCAACCTCACCATGGGGAAAAGGTGGTGGATTGATAGAGACGCCAAGAATTAAGAAAAATACAACTGCTCGAGAATCAAAGTTTCATCTATGGTAAATAGAATCATGACTTATGAATAGATTCTTGTTACCTTGTATTGTCTTATATAGAAATTTTGTCAAATAAAGATATATACTTCAAAGGACATGGTTATTGGAGTGTATGTGACTAGAATTTTACCAGAATTATATTTTCATTGTCAATGAAATGGATATGATGTCTTCAAAATTTCTAATCCCTTCGATGCATATTGTAAGTCTCTTGTCATTTTCTTGTCACTACAATAAAAGAAAATCAAGGAAGAGATCTGCACCATATCATCTCTTATTGCACAATGAAAATTATAAAAAATAGGAGTATGATGTGTATGTTTTGATGGAGGTTATGCCAAGAAAGTCCTTTGATATTGTTGTTAATATCCTACAAAATTCGCACTACAATGGCCTCACATTCGTAATTATTTCTGCTTAGGTTGATGCTAAAGAAAAATGTACATAGATTCAAGGAAATAGCTTAGTTCCATTGAGCCTTCCAATGATGTTTGTTGAAGATTTTAGTCATATTGACTTGTCAAGAGCACTACATATTATGATTAGGGTAGTGTTGTAGGTATTCACATTAATGTTAGTCATATAAACACAATATGTAAAATTAACTATAGCAATATTAGAATGTAGTCCCTTGAAAATGAGATGCTAATACCTCTATACTTCTGAATGCACATCTATAGCTTTATCTAAATGAAATGAACCAAAGAAAGAGATCATGATACTTGTGGTTGTGTAGGAACTTGTATTATGAAGGAAATTATAGAGAGTATTTTACGTCTTCTTTCAGTTTGCAAGGCTAAATTTTTTTTAGTGCATATCCTTGTTTGCAGTTCATGGAAACATAACTTTTGTTGTATTTTCTAAATTGAAAGATAATTCTTTTCCCTTGAAGATCATTTTGGTGGCCTGGTAACATGGTCATCGTTTTAGTTTAAAAGGAGAAATTTTTTTTGAGAGGTGCTGAATAGAATTCAATGAAACTGGGTGAATAATAAAATATCCCACAATGCCTTTTGAAGGGATTGGTTATGTTTTCCTATTCTATTAGAGAATGAGAGAATATCCAATTAGTTATGTCTCTCGCTATACACAATCTTTATTGGTCATTAAACATGTATAAAGATAAATATTCATATCATATAGAAATATTTATGAACTAGACAGACTTAGGATGTAAATTTCTCTAGCCTCATATACCTCAGAGAGTGAGTGGTATGCTCATTTGATTGTTGTATCCTCATAAGTCTCTATTGTATATCTCAAAATTCAAGAACATAAAATTCTTGTGAAATCATATCTCTCAATGATGGGTCCTCTGGGAAATTGATCAGAGCTTCAACAACATTGTCTTTGAGCTCTTTTGATTAATTATGCAACAATGACATAAGTATGGGGACAACCCCAACCGCTGTTAATGTTAGTCTATCACTATGATCATAACTCAATTGTGAAACAACACTAGATGCCTGCTCTCTAACATCTTCATTCTCATCTTCCAACAATCTCATAAGTAGAGGGATTGCACCTGAAGCTATGACAACATAGATAGAATGATTGTAGCTAGAGAGATCCCATACAACATCCACTATTGCATATTTTTCATCAACATTGGAACCTTGCAGTATACACACTAAGTGCTCCACGATGGAAATACATTCTCTTTTGCAATTGTTAAGATTAAAAAGACATCTTCAACAATTTCTTTCCCCCAGGGATTGGTTCCTTCAAGAAATTCCACAAAGAGGGGAATGGCACAAGCATAATCAACAGGCCTAAGATAATCAACATGGTCCAATATTATTCCAAGAGCATTCCCGACAACAAGCTTTTTAGCCAAATCATTTTCTTTTAGCAACTCAATCAAAAAAGGAATATCACCTTCATTATCAAGCATCCTTCTGACCCTTCTTGTGACTCCTAGCTATCCAATTGCATGAGATGCCTTGAATCTAGATGCAATCTTGCCTAATTTAGTTGACTAGATTAACATGGGGATTCCACCCAAACTAGTTATTTCTCATCGAATGCCCTTCAATTATGTTAATGCAGTAAATATTTATGCAAACAATTTTCTTTACATCATCAGGGGATGAAGCTATAATATTCATTAATACTTGTTCTCCACTCTTAGCTAGAATTACTTGATTACTCTATGTACATATGACACGCTCCCTCAAATCCTTGATCACTACCCTCTACATTCTCCCTTTAGATTCTAGCAAGAGTCTTACAAGGATGGGAATAGTTCTAGAATTTGCAATAGTAGAGCTCAAATGATCCCCTTTGTGTGCAAGCCTTCCCAAGCAAAAATACTAGTCTCTTGAACGGATGGAGACCCACCACTGGAGGGAAGACATATAAGGGAAATCAAATGTGGCACTGTTTGTTCTAAATGTCCTTCGAAGAAAAATTTTCTGTTCTCCCAAGAGTAATTGTGGCTCTAATTTGCACTAATTCCCTACTAGAATTCAACAATTTTACAAAGATATTAAGTCTGTGTTCCCAAGCCCAGTACTCAGTGCAATCTTTATCATGTGAAATAGCAGATAAAGCCATGGGGTTAATTGGGTTTCATGTTTTCGATAGTTTTCTATTACATCTTAATAAATGTGATATTCTGAAGAAATTTTGGGACAAGCTGTCCTCTCTATTTGGAAAAATAAACGATTTGGAAGTGGAACTATCTTCATTGATCCCTTATGAGCGTACCTCTATTGAAGACTATCTTGTCAAATTTTAGTCATTGGTTGCATAAATGAAAGGATGCAGAGACACCAAATCAAACAGTGAGTGCATTTTCCTGATTCTATCAAAGTTGTAGGGTCCGTATTAGGTATTTACTTCTACATTTTATTCTACAATGGATGCACTTGGTGATGATTTTAAAATGCCTTATTATGAGATATTTTTTGAATGCTTAACATGAGAACAATCTAAGCTTCAATATTTAAATGCTCTTTCTAGCTCAACATCTCAACATCTTGTAGCACATATCTCCAAAGGAAAATCCAAAGCTAGTCCTCAAAAGAAGAAGGATTCTACTCAAAGTAGTGACCCTCCCTCCAAACCTCAGCAAAATTCAAAGCCCTCTCCATCCTCTTCCAAGTTCAAAATGTCTTCCTCCAAGCCATGGAAGAAGAGGTCAAATGAAACTTGCATCTTTTATGGACGAGAAGGGCATCCAGAATCCAAGTGTTATAAGAAAATTGAAGCATTGAATGAAGCGATGAAGCAACATAATATTTCAATATCCAAGCCCTCTTCATATGGTAGAGGGCATGCTTTATCTGCTTGAGCTTTACATGCATTCTTAGATGCCTGGATATTTGAATCAAGTGCATCTCATCATATGACTCATTCCAGTAATTTTCTTCCATCTCCATCCGATTGTAGTGTTCCCAAATTGTAGTGGGAGAATATTCACAACTTGATGTTCGTGGATTAGGCATTGTGTAGTTGGATAATGTTTGTATCAAGCACAAGTAGAAAATGATGAAATTAGTTACTAGGTGACTAAAAACGTTATCCACCATAATTATTTCAAGTGAATTACTACTAAATTCGAGCAATTTTAAGTGACCAAACTAAAAATGACTAACTTAAATGACTAATTTAGTCTAGGGATAAAATATACGACTAGATAATAAGCAATCAAAGTAAAAGTGACTAATTTAAATGATTAATTTAGTCTAGGATTAAAATATATGACTAGATAATAAGTGAAAAAATTAATAATGATTAACATAAATGACTATTATAGTACAAGAATAAAAATATGACCAAATAACAAGTACAACAAGGAAATGAATTAGTCATTTATGTTAGTAATTTTTAATTGTGATGGATTCAATGACCCCCCTTAAAGGGGTTTATGAATCCATAAATAATGCTAAAATTATAACATTTTTATACAATATAGAGAATGTGTTTACGATATATAATAATTTTATGCTCCCTTTCGAAGGAGGGTCAAGAAAGAGAATTTGAAACTAATATAAAATGGTTTTAAGCGTTAATACGAATTTGTTCCTCACATCTTAGAGAGACGACACACTATTTGTTGTGGGGGTTTTGTGGTGTTGTTACAAACCTCTTATGGTGCCCATATCTCGTCTTAAGTCTAAAGATTCATTAAAGAAGATCTCTGTGGTTTTTACTTCTACCTCATAGCCCTTGAGACTAAAAATCTTCTTGTAAGACCTAATGCCCTTGTTTATCCCGATTACTCATGGTACATTCCTTGACTCCTCTACACGTTGTGAGAAAATCCTAATGGAAATGATATCCCATATATCCTAATGAATATTATTTAGAGAGGATCTATGTGGTTTTTCAATGCCAAATTCATGGTCCTTGATCATTAGAAGCTTCATTTTATGAGTAAAGGTATTTTTCTCTTTTTCTCATACTAATTCTTATTATGCAAAGAACAGTAATGGTACTCATATTCCTAGCTATGGTCCTTTTCATGTCCATTCGTAAAGGCCTTAATATTTCTTCCTATTGCATGTCCAAAATGTGGTAATGTTGTGCAAATATTAGTAAATATAAAAGCCCCAATAGAAATTCCATGGTCAAAACCTCTCATAATGTTAGATATAGGCAATTGGCCTCATTATAATAGGTGGAAACTTAGTTCAAAAAAATAATAATTGTTAAAGCTTTAAGAAAAAACATTTTATCATACTCTATATTGAAACAATAAAAAAACTTTGACATAATTTTAATATTGAATCTTTTAATTTAAATCAATATATGATAAATAATAGTCATATAAAAAACTAGAACTTTAAGAGTATATACCTTTTTACGCACATAATAAATCACATAAATATCATTGTATAAGACCACTAATTACATACCCTTGGCCCATGTGTAAATTTTGTGCATTTAAACGAAATGAAAGTAGCGCCATGGTGAATTATATGCATTTAAACCAAATCAAAGTCTTTGAAAAAAAAATTAGCACCAAAATGCTATGGTAAATCCTTTGAATTTAAACCAAATCAAAGTCTTTCGAAAATAATTTGGCACCACAATTTATTCCACCTTAATTTTCTTTTCATTTGGCAATATGGCATACCTAGAGGCATCTCCATGGCATCGGTCAACTTGGGATGCTACTGCTTGACCCTGCTACACATTTGAATCTTTTAGTTCTCAAATTCCATTTATGGATCACCACATCCAACCTTTCTTGTTCTTCAACACTCCCATATGATGCTCATTCATCTCTACAAACGTAGGGTCCACGAATAGCTTGTAAAGGTATGGAGCCTTCTTTCAATTTTGTATTTGATATTTTTGTACCATAATGGTATACATGATGGGCGCAAAGCTATTTGATTTGTTCTTATTTTTATTGAATGCATAGTTTAAAATAATCTATTACTGAAAATAATCATCTGCGATTGAAGTATCTTGCTTCATCCTTTCCCGAGCACTCCTCCTTGTTTTGTCAAGGGTTTCTCATCTATGGTTTGTGCTATAATATTGCTAAGTTATTTTAGTGTGGGGTTTTTATGGTGCAGTTTTAGTAGGTACACTGTAAGTTCGTAAATGAGATTTATAATGTAGACCCATATTTACAGTAAAATACAAATGGATATAGTTTGATATTTCAGATAGGAGTTTCTACGAGCTTACAATCAAACATTAATCATTGGTCATTGTTAGAACTGTTGTTGGTCTATTTTGGGAATTATAATGCAAATTCATGTATACAATAAAATGCAAATGGAGATAGTTCTAGATATCAGACTAGAAATTTGTTAGTAAATCATTGTCTTAAACGCTCAGCACTTCTGGTCTAGAAATGAAGCATAACAAATTAATAGCGAGCTAAGACATTAATATTTGTAGAGATTTTTATCAATCTATGCATTTAGCCCTTCAACTTCTTGATCTCCAAGCCCAAATAAAACTAAATTTGGATGGGAGAAAGATATATTTGTCAAGCTAGTAATGCACATACTATCCAACTTACTACAAGGTACATATTGATTCTCCAGTGCACCCCATGCAGCGTGACTGCCATGGATTTATTGGGTGATTTTCCCTTTGCTTTGATGGGAAAATCTCCACATACATCCACACCCAAGTACTGAGATCTTTGCATAACTTGGGAGGCATTGATGCCCAAACCTGAGTTCCCCTTCAAGTCTATGTTCTTACCTAACCTGTGAAAAAACTCTGAAGAGAAAGGGAGTGCCCCTGACAGCATGTTACCACTCAGATTAAGGTGGTACATGTGAGAAAGATTACCTATAATGGAAGGAATACTGCCTGACAACCTGTTGTTCTCCAAATTCAAAGAGCTTAGATTCAAAAGTTTTCCATAAGCCACAGGTATTGAACTCGAGTCCCCAGAACTAGCAAGCCTAAGCTCCTAAGATTTTTGAGCCTTCTAAGTTCAACAGGAAATGGAGAAAACATTGGATTCTTATCTATTATGAAGTACTAGAGGCTTCGTAAACTTCCCAGTGAAGGAGGGAATCTTCCCTTTAATATTACTGTTACTGAGAGCTATGAACTCCAAGTTTTTCAGGTTCACAAGAGTTGCAGGAATGTGGCCTGTGAGGGAATTAGAGCTCAAATCCAGCTTCTGCAATGTCCTCAGATTTCTAAGGGATTTCAGAATGGGTCCTCTAATATTGTTTAAATGAAAAAATTACAAAGTTTATCTTCACCATCTATCCCCTATCCATTAGAGAAGCCAATGGAGTCGTGTTGATGAAGATAGGAACAATTAAAGTGGGGGGAGAATGCAAGGATCTTACTTGAGGTGTCATGAGAAATGTCACAATGGATGGCATGTCAGATAAACACGACTAAGAGTGGATAGTGAGTTTATATGTCTGGTATACTTTATGAGTGACTTAGTGTTGGTTTGAGGGGACCTGACCCAGTTTCAGTGTTAATTATCCAAACAAATTCCTATACTATTGGCCCTTTTGGCATCAGCCCGCGGAGCGTAGACCAAAGTCTCACCCATAGCAGTATGGGGGGATGCTGGAACCAAGTTTCCACACCCTGAGATGGTTGTGATGTCGTTTGATTCCCTCTATCCCTTCCTTCATGCAGGTTGATCCGCTTTAGGGCTTGCAAGATGAGCCCTCTATTCCAGCCTTCAATACCTCTGTGAAAGGGTACAATTGACCTTCATGCATCCCTAACCGGTTGCCCAGGAATTTCCGCACTATTATGGCAGCGTTCCATGGAGATTTGCAAATTAATCTAAGTGACTTTCTTATCTTATCAAACAGTTACAGTTAACATCGCGTAAATAGATATTCGTAATTGCGTTTAGTTATTCAATGTAATTGTATTCATTCACGCATCACATAAGCATAATAAAGGAAATTCATATATAACATATCAAGATTCTTCAACAGAAAAAAGTCACAGAAATTTTAGAATACATCTCTTTATTAATATCTTCCAAGTGTTTACAAACTTTTTCCACCCCGTGCACATAGCTGCAGGGGTCGGCGCACTCAGTTGTGGACTTCTACCCTAAGCCTCTACGAACTCTTTTGTAGAGCCCATACCTACATTATGACCCAAGACTTAGACTTCATACTTCAGAGCTACGACTCTCTTACATTCTATGTCTCTAAAACTACTTAGAGGTTAGTTCCTTTTATACAATCCCATGGTCCGCAAACCATGGGTAAAACTCTTATAACCAACTTTACTTTAAAAAACTAAGGGAAACCTACCCTTTATGACACATGACACCTTCATGTTCCATGACCACAAAATGTAGAGACTTTATCATTTTATTACAAAATTTAACTCAAACATGGGATTTTAGCTCCAAAAATGTCCTTGGGGGATCCTGCTACGAACATACCCCCAACACAAACATCGCGACTCGCCCTTGAGTCATTCGGTAGGCTTAGAAATCTTTACGTGAATCCCATCCAGCTTGACCCATATGACTGTCGTGACTACAAAATGCAAATACTTTACCATTTTATTACAAAATCTAACTCAAACATGGGATTTTAGCTCCAAAACTTCCCTTAGGGGATCCCTCTATGAACAGCCCCCCAACATAAACATCATGACTCACCCTTGAGTCATTTAGTAGGCTCAGAGATCTTTGCGTGAAGCCCATCCAGCTTGACCCATATGACTACTACCTCAGTCGTGCAATGAGCTACCACCTTCTTCGCATATTCCACTGTCTTCTCGGTCACTACTCCTGCGCTATCAGCCTGAAGCTTTTGTTGCATCACTTGCAGAGTCACAAGCTTGCCTTCAATATTTCATGTGACTATGTAAGATTCCTCCAGCCAGGGTTTTAGTCACACCTTCACACTTCTTCCTTATGTAGCACTACATCCACTTGTTCCTTGAACTACTTGGCCTCTTGTAGCTTGGCTAGCCTCTGTGTCAGTGCAATGGTTCATGCTGTGCCGTTGACCTCATCATCATGCTGTTATAGCTCGTGTTCTTCTATCTCTAGCCTCTATATATTTGTGTCCTCCTACAAGCTTGTCAGGACCTCAAACGACTGCTCAAACAATTGTGTGTAGTCTTCTACTACACTCTCCACCGCCACTACAGCCTCTGTGAAAATGGTCACCCGTTGTTCCTTTACTTCTTGTGGTGTTCAAGGCTGGGTCCTCAACTATAGCTCTGTAATTTACAGGTTCAAATCTAGCTAAACCCGTGCCATCTTAGTCTGTGTTATGCACTCCTATGGCCACATTGCGGATGCGGACCTTGACTGGCTCCTCGTCTAGAATGGCCAACTCTGGGACCATTCGACGTGCCTCCTCAATGACTTGCATAATCCTCTTACTTTGAGTGGTTACCTCAGTCTCAGCAAAGATGGAAGCTTTCCCCTGTAGGCCAATCTATTCATTTTTGATTTGCTGTTTGTTGATCACCTGGAGGGTGCAGTGCTCTCAGGCCCTCAGTTTTGCAATTACTCCATCCCACAAGAGGTGGAGTGCTTCATGTGAAAGTGCTTCTAGGTTTAGCCCAACTCCCTTTAGGGCACTAACAGTGGTCCTATCAGCCTCATTTTTTATGGTCAATGCTCCATCCGGTAGCACTATCGCACTGGAAGTCTTCCTGTGCAGCATACCGGTAGCCTCTGAAGTGCTGATAGCCAAGCTGGTAGACACCGTACTAGCTTGCGCCGTGCAGGTCTGTAACTCCTGAAACCAGGTCTGGATGGCCCCTAGGATGATTTTCTCCTATTGTTCAAATTATTGTAGGGTCTCCATGGTGAAAATTTTTACTGTGTCACTGATATCATGTAAGTCGCCCTCCATCAATGTGATAGGGTCCAATGAGGTCTTGGTCACCTTGGATTTCTTTTTGGACCCTCTCTTCTCTAGCTCTCTTGGGCACTTAATGCAGGCAAACATCTCCTGAGGGTTCACGACATGCTATTTTGTGTCTTCTTCTTTGGTCTCAGGTGAAAGTGACCTCATCCCTTTGTCAGAGCCCCGCTTTGTGCCACCTATCCGTTTTTGTGCCTGTTCCGCCCAGGCCTTATTAGTGGCCATATTTTTCATCTTCTTGATCGACTGTTCCATCTTCAACTTGGCCTCCTCCTTCTTATTTTACGCTGCAGATTTGCTTCCACCCACCTCCAAGTCTGTGGTAGTGCACCACTCTACCAGCCATTGATCAAGCATCGCATCAATGGCATCATCTCTGGCCAGATATGACAAGTCATACCAATTCCACGGATGGTCCTTTTGCACTCTGATAGATACTCGATGGAAATAAGCTTTGAAATCGATGTAGCCCTATAGGTTGGCATACATCATGGGTGACAATCATGGCTTGCGATTGATGGCCACCTTGATATTCATTTCCATCAAGATCTAGAAGATCTTGCTGTCCTAGACTCGCTACATGTCCTTGGTTGCCTAGAGCGAAGCGTACTTCAGTGCTTCAGGGAGGTCTAGCGTGACAGAAGGGAACTGGTTGTCCTTTGGTAGCTCCCACGCTACCAACACAATTGACAGCAAAATCCACGCGTAGTGGAACGTCTTGCTAAGCTGTTGTGCTTTGCGGAAGTTCGCCAGGAACTCTCCGTGAAGGTAGTCCGACTAGTTGAGCTAGACTCCTTCCATGCATTGCTATGTGAGCGCAACGACGAGTGCTAACACCTCATCAACACGGCACTTCCGCATCACCTTCCTTGTAAGGATCTACGTGGCTACCTTCATAGCGGGGTCGTCGACACTGGAGATAGTGTACCTGATATTAGAGATAGTGTACCTGTGTGCCTTCTTCACCAACTTAAATTTCTCCTTTATTTACTCTGCGAGAGCTTGCTCACCACCCTTGTCACCAAATATCATTGCTGGATTCTCACTTGTATATGGTAGGCACGTTATGTGGTGAATCAACCTATCTGTGATGGGTATAAGCTCCTACATCCAAAGATACACATCATGCACCAAGCACAATAGCTACTTGATGACCAAAATGGTCACCGAGGTGCGGTTATAGTGCGACACGCAGAGCAGGTTGAGCAAACCTCCGTTCTCTACTCCCTTGAACCACTTCCATGGCTCCAAGGTGGTCATTCCCGTATTCATATCTATGATGCGACACACCAGCTGCTCGGTCGCCATGTGTGGGAACTTCTCATGGTATTGCAAGTCCCAGTATTCAAAATTCAGTATTGACACCCATGCCAAATGTGGACCGTCGAACGAAATTTCATCCTATAGCAGAGGGGTTTGCAGGGGAGTCTTACTCTCATAAATGTCCTTTGGGACCTTGGACTTAGGCTTGGAGAGAGGGACATACTCTGGCAACTGTGTAATAGGGTCTGCACCTTGGGCTTCACCCTCCTCCACTTCCATTCCCACATCCTCATCATCCATTGGGATGTCTTTGATATCTTCCTCCTCTCGTTCTAGGTTTATAGCATTGCCTTTCTCTTGTGCAGTGGGATTTGGTGGGTTTCTCCTTGGCGATGCGTGCACCGATATGGTAGGATGCTTGCCCTTCTTGTCCTTCATAGTTTCCCTAGTTGGGGCTAGCTTTCGTCTCGGTGTTCTTGGTGATTTAGGGACCTCTACCAATACTTCAACCACTTCTAGAGTAGCTACTTCTGCCTCTCTTTCCATTTCCTGTGTCGTCTCCTCTACTACTTGTTCGGTATTTATAACTTATTTGGGTTCCAACATAATGCTCTCTAATAGTGCTCGTGTCATCTCTGGTAAGTTCACAAACTCGAGACTCTCTTTCAAATTCTTGAAGAATTCTCGGTTCATGGATGCCTGAGCGCTCAACAACTCAATTCTCAAAATGCCAAGTGTTTTTGATTGGACAACCACTTGTAATTTAAAGGGAATTTTGAATTCAAATTTGATCGTTCCCCCCAAATAATGTCGGATTGGCGGCATATTTTTGAGGATCTAAGCCATAAATTTCATCTTAAATGTCGGTCGCCCGCTCCATTTGGCCTCACTTTTGTCGTCTTTTCATGAACAATGACTGTAACGGTCACTTTCCAGCTGACCTATGCAATTTCTCCCTAGGTAGCACAGCTCCCTCTCCATTTCCACCAGCCCAGTGACACTTCCTTGCTTCACACGATCCTCCAACCGCACAACTCCCCAATGCAGGCAGTGTAGTTTATAGTCTTGCGCCTCCTTTCAGCTACCTAGAGCACTAAGACTATGCTAGCTTCATTAGACACATGGCCGAACTGCCGGTGTATAGTTTCAAGGGACTGCCATTCAGCTTTCTTAGGAAGTGTTCTCCATTTAATTTGACCAGCTGTACTGCTCCTCCATTGGTAAATTCCTTAACGACATATGGCCCTAACCAGTTCATCCTAAATTTCCCTAGAAAATTATCAAACTTACTATCATATAGCAAAACCAGGTCATTTACCTTAAATGTGCATAACTTAATGTGTCGATCATGCCATGCCTTTTCGTGTTGCTTTTGGACTTGTTGGTAAAATCTAGCTACAAATCCTTCCTCCTCCAATTCATCCAACCATGCAAGCCTCTCCTCTAGGGCTCAACGATCTGTCATACCTATGAGCGTTACTATGCACAAACTAGGCACCATGTATTCCATAGGCATTACTGCTTCAACTCCATAAACACGCCAGAAGGGGGTTTTCCCAGTCAACTTTTTGCATGTCATTCGATAAGCCCATAATATTGCAGGTATGTGTAGGCCCCAATCACTTCACTAAGCATTACAAACCTTGGTCAATGCATTTGCAAGCACTTTTTTGAACGCTTCCACCGTCTTGTTAGCCTGCAGGGGATATGGTGTGCTCTTCTGGTGGTATACCTGAAATTCCTTCATAAGCATTTTGATCATTACATTCAGGAAATGCGTACTTCGATCACTCATCAAAATATTCAGACATCCAAATCACGTCAATACGTGCTCAAAGAGGAATTTTGCAGAGGTCGCGCCTGTGCAATCCTTCACAAGCTGTGCCTCTACCCAACGAGTCAAATACTCCATCGTGGTGATAATGTACCTTGCTCCCATCTTTCCTTGGAGTTTAATGGGGCTCACAAAGTCTATCGACCTTTTCACAAAGGGTTGCAATGTCATCTGAGGATCAAAAGGCATCTCATCCCACCGTGATGGCCTCCCAGTCCTTTGACACACATCACATGCCTTGCAATATGCTTTTGAGTCCTAATGGACGGTTGGCCACCATAACCCTGTGTGTAGAATCTTCTACACGGTTGCTCTTCCTACATAATGTCCTCCAGCAACACCCCCATGAGTGTCTGCAAGGATGCTTCTTGTTTTGAACTCAGGTACATACCATCGCAATATCTCATTAGTCCCCATCTTGTACAAATGCCCAACAATGACAGAAAAATCTATTCTTGTGTTGGACAGTGTATCCTTCTGGTGGAGTACCTATCATTAGGAAATGTATTATCCTCAAATGACCATAAGTGATGTCTACTGAAAATAGTTGCATGTTAGGCAATTCCTCCTCCAAATTAGTGGGCTCTTCCCATATTTCGATGCGTGACAGATTATCTAGTCCCATGTTCAGTCATCGAGACTTCACAATAAATTAAAAATCATACTCCTGGACCAATAAGAGCAACTTGTATATTCTCCCCCCCAACATAGGCTTATTGACCACGTACTTCACCGCAGAGTGATCCGTATACATCTTAAAATGGTCGCCCAGCATGTAGTGCCTATAATTTTGGAGTGCATACACCATAGGTAGCCTTCACGCTCAGTGGTGGAATAGTTCTCCTCCGCTTTGGATAATCTTTGGCTTGCAAACGTGATAAGATGGTCCAAGCCTTCTCCACTACCCTATGTCAGTGCTGCTCCCAGTGCTATACATGACACATTGACATGTACATGAAACTCCTTCTTCCAATCCAGGAAGACTAGAATCAGTACGGTGACCATCTTTTATTTCAATATATCCAATCTCTTCTTACAGTCATCATTCCAGTAGAATGTGACATCCTTCTTCAACAATTTCTCCATAGGCACAATGATCTGGGCATAGCCTTTGATAAAATTTCTATAATATCCCATATGTCCCAGGGTAGCGCACAACTGTTTCACACTCCTCAGCGCTTCCATATTTAGTACCACTGTGATCTTCCTGGGGTCTACCATCAGTCCTTGTCTACAAACCACATACCCCAATTGGTTCCCAAAAGGAACAAGAAACAAACACTTCTTGATATTAAGCTTGATCTGGTATCTTCGACAGGTATCCAACATCAGGCGCAAGGTTGCAGCATGGCGCTTAACCAGACCAAAAATAGTCATAAAAATATACTTCTAGAAACTTATGAATAAATTCCTTGAACGCAGCCACAACTACACACAAGAATATCGCAAGAGCATTCTTCAATCCAAATGGCATTACAGTGTATTGAAAAAAACCCCACTCAATTGCGAAGGTTTTCTTGCTCCTGTCCTCCGCACGACTTTGATCTCATGGTTCCCATCGAACCCATCAGTGAAGGAATATTATTCCTGGCCACCTACATTGTCCAACACTTCATCAGTGAACAGAGTCAGGAAAGGATCATGTACACAAGTGTCATTCATCTTTCTGAGATCCACACATATCCATATTTCATCCTTATGTGTTTTCTCCTGTACCACCATTGGGCTTACCCAGTCAGATTCTTCCATAGGCTCAACGATGCCTGCCGCAAGCATCTTGTCTAGCTCTAAGCAGACCTTCTCCTTGTATTTCAGATTGAGATGATAAAGTCTCTGCTTAACTGGCTTTGCGTCAAGCTTTAACGTGATCTTCGTCATACCTAGGTTCCCAATTATCCCCTTCAAATCCTTGAACTTGGTAGGGAATAAATCTTGGTATTCATAAAGCAATTCGGCGACCATATCCACCATCATGTCGTCCCAGTGGTCTCTAATCTTCAAAAATTTGGGTTCTGCCTCCGTACCAATGTTTACTTGTTGTATTTTCAACAGTGTGATTATATCAGGGTTCTCAATCTACAGTCCTTCAACCTCGCGGTGACCCTCTATTTCTAGAATGTTAATCTTCTGCAGATCCTTGTCCTCTTCTTCAGTAGTTACATTATAACATTCTAGTGCGTGACTCATCTTAGTAGCCCATTCAGGTTGAATCAGGTCTAAAGGATCATGTGGTATCCTAAAGATTGTTGCTTTCACCTCTTGTAGCACTTCATCAATACTCTCAAACCCGTCCTTAGAATTGAATGTCATCATGAATCCCTCGCGTAGGATATCCCATTCACCTGTCCCATGGTGGAGCTCAGTTTCTACATACTAGTTCATTGGGACAATATTCAGGGTGTGACAGAACAAGTGCACCCACTCAGGTTGGGGCTTTTCTCCATAAGCTTGGGTCCATTTGGCCAAATGCGCACGTGGATCATCCTGCGCATCATACTTGTCTCTCATTCACATCTTATGATTTTCGAATCATGTTTTCATTATCTTCCTACATTCACGCGAATCATCAAAGATTCCCTTATTTGTACCCCACCATCTTGTAGGTGTAGCGAGCAGTGCCTAGTCCAATGCCTGGAAGTGCTGCTTTTCTGGTACCTCCCTTTTGAATGCATCCAAAAAGATATCTAGCTCACTTAGACCTTCATAATTAGGCATATTTATTACTTCTGAGGAAACACAACATAGCGATCGGGTCATCATGTTGTAGTTCAGCGTAGTCACTTCATGCAACTAGTTTTGCTAGCATTCTAACTCTTCACTGGAGTCCAAAGTGTAGGAACTCTCACGATCGCATGTAATTCATCCATCCATGGTGGCATTCACCCAATCTTGGTCTTGTGTTGTTATCTTATAGAAATAGTCCAAATCGTCATCACTCTCATAATCGCGGACTAGTTCAGTATAGCACAATCCCTCAACAGGATCGAGAGGTACTATTACACGAAGAGATTTCTTTTCAAAGACCATCTTTCACTTCTTTAGATTGATTACCCTGTTAATATCAGTGGCCTAGTCAATTCTTAGGAGTGCAAGATAAGGATTGTTGTCATCCACTATCTCTATTACTTCAAAATCAGCCAATGCGCTCACTCTCTCACTATCCATAGTCACCCCCTACAGCTGCCCCATGGGGATGATCTTCTACTGATTGGCCATCCTTAGCTAAATCAGATACCATTGTAGTGTGGGTCTCCCCATCCGTTCTCAAGTCTACCTTGGTAGGACGTTCACATCTGACCCCAGGTCCAAAATAGCCTGATCCATTTCATACTCTCCTATCTACGTGGTCAATCTCATCTCTCGTCACGTTCTTGTTTTATGCTTGCCAATCTTTCATACTATGCACATCTCACTCAACGCGGTTCTAGTGCATCTATTGATGAGATCTTGTAACCCTTTCACGACATTACTATCACGAAGTAACTTCATACAGGTCTCCAGGAAAGTTGTGGGCATAGAGGGGTCCATATCTTGATTAGGCTAATCCTTGCTTCTTGATGTGGAGGCCTCATTGAAGATCTTCTTAGCTTCCATGAAAGTTTCCTATGCGTGCTCCGAATCAAACTCAGCCTCCTTCGACGTAGCTTTGCGGACCCATGTACTATCGTCTGGTTGTTTCCCCTTGTCATATCTCATCGTGATTCCACTTCTAAGCACTATATTTGCATTTGGATCCTCTTCATGTAGCTCAGACCTCATCATCTGCAGGTTCTGAGTTGGCGGAGGTGGTAGCACCCCTTTGTCACATATCCTCGCTATCAGCGTAGGACAGTCGTTCGTTTCATGATCAAACACAGTGCAATACTTGCATGACAGACACATTTGGTTAGTGCAATCATGGGCATAGTATCCCTGCCCTCCACAATTGTACCAAATCAATTGTCCTCGATCTCTACCAGGTCCTCCTCTACCATAGCGTCGTCCATGCCCCTAAAATCCTATCTGCGCCATCCCCGCGCTCTAGTTATGGGGCCACATTTTGACCTGAACCCTATAGGAAAGTGTTCTATCCATCATCAACTCACAACTCCTGCAATTACGCTCATCATGTCCTACCGACCTAGAAAAATTGCAGAATAATGTTGTGGTTCCTGTATAAACTTCTGCAACAAATGACAATTATCTATGGCATGTTTTCTTGCTACTTGAAAAATAATGCACCATAATGCAGGCCCCACGCTTGGTCCTGCTTGAGCTTCTGGCCTTAAAGGCATCAACCCCCCTCCAAAAATATAGTTCGTAAAGACTGGGCAATGGTCCTTGTCATGCCCCTAACTCTTGCATTTCAAGCACCATACCTCCTCGCACACCTCTCATTGAACTGCCCTGTCTTGCTTCAGACTTTGCATCTCAAGGCATAGATTCTTCAGTTGTGGATGGATCTGATGGACCCAAAGATTTGGATCTTGCATCGGAGTCTCATGTAGTCTCATGGCAATCTCCAAGGCCTCTGCCTAAGTTGTTATCTTTTGTTGTGACAACGCAACCCTTAAGTGTGGTAGTAGCGAAGCCACAAACCACTCACGATGTTTTATTTCTATCAAATTCATGCTGGCTTCGTGGATTGTACACTTCAACCTCTGATATAGTTCCCAACATGTCTTGCCTAGGTGCATCGCGATTTCTTTGAATCACACAATTGACCACGCCTCAGATTTAGGCCTCCTGAATTCTCTATTCAGTGCTTTCTGGATGTCTACCACTCCAGCATTCGGGTTATCATTAGAGTACTTAATATACTAGGTTAGTACGAGATCTTGAAGATCACTAACCAACATCGACTTCTTTGTATGATCATTTGTAACACCTTGAGCTTCCCATACATCCCTCACAACGAACTAGAATTGGTCTAGGTCCTCATTTGCCAAGCCTTTGAACAAAGGCAACTTCACTGTATTTGCCAGACTAAACTGTGGTGGAGGTGGATGTGGTATGGGAGAAGTTGGAGGCGATGGTGGTGAGGCTGAATGTGGTGTGGGTGGAGGTGTTATTCACAAGAATCCTTGTCGTATTAACAGAATATCACTTTGCGGAGAAATATTCTCTCTGTCTTCCTTGTCACCTCGCGGAGGTGAAATCAATGGACTATACTCTAGACCCTTTTTTCCTACATTCCTGTAATTTTTTCCACTTCACGTAGTTCCAAACATCAAGGTAGTTGCATAACCCATTTTTCACACAATAGCATTTTAATCCATGTATTCAAATATTTGACATACTTACGTCGCAATCCTTTGAAAAAGCATCGTTTCGCCTCGCTGAAGCTGACTGAGGTGTCAACCGTAAATTTAGTCACAAATCCTCCTATGACATAATCAAGCCAATGATCGACAGTGCAGATGATCTTATCCTCCAATGCTTCCAACCTTTGTACTAGCTCTGGGGTCCACACAATAGGACCGACAAGTTTCCACCTTCCTTGGTTATCTGCTAGCTTCACTATCCACTCGTATAGCTCAATTGGGAAGGAGCATAAAAAGATCTCATGGATCTCGGCATATAGGTATTCACCCAACCACTGTTCCTTTGTTAGTCACAAGTTTTTGTTCTCTTCTACTGCGAATTTATGGATATTCCTATCCAACCAGTCTCCGATCTCCTTCCTAGTTGGATTCCAGTGATACGACATCGCACATCTCTTATGTAGATTCCGGTCTCAGCAACGGAACCATTTTTTGGCTTGAGGGGGCTTGACCTAGGTTCAATGTTAATTAGTCAAACAAATCCTTACACTATTGGCCCTTTTGGCATTAGCACACGGAGCGCGGACCGACGTCTCACTCGAAGCAATATGGGGGGATGTTGGAACCAAGTTTCCACACCCTGAGATGGTTATGATGTCATTTGATTCCATCTATCCCCGCCTTTGCACAGGTTTCTTCGCTCTAGGGCTTGCAAGATGAGCCCTCTGTTCTAGCCTTCAATATCTCCCCGAAAGGGTACGATTGACCTTCGCGTAGCCCTAACCAGCTGGCCAGTACTTTCGCACTGCTATGGCAGCGTGACGTGGATATTCCTCGATTAATCTAAGTGACTTGCTTATCTTATGAAACGGTTACAGTTAACGCTGTGTAAATGGATATTCATAATTGTGTTTAGTTATACAATGTAATTGACTTCATTCACGCATCACATAAGCATAATAAAGGAAATTCATATATAACATATCAAGGTGCATCAACAGAACAAAGACAACAAAATTGTAGAATATATCTCTTTATTAATATCTTCCAAGTGTTTACAAACTCTGTAGACCCTGCACACACAACTGCAGGTGTCCGCGCACTCAACTGCAGACTTCTACCCTAGGCCTCTGCGCATTTAGTTACATATCCTCTACCTACGCTATAACCTAAGACTTAGACTTCTTACTCCAAATTTATGACTCTCTTAAATTCTGTGTCTCTAAAACTACTTAGAGCTTAGCTCTTTTTATACAATCCCATGGTCTGCAGACCATGGGTAGAACTCTTACAACCAACTTTACTTTACAAAACTAATGGCAGACTACCATTTATGACACATGACACCTACGCGATCCATGACCACAAAATGCAGAGACTTTACCATTTTATTACAAAATTTAACTCAAACATGGGCTTTTAGCCGCAAAACTGCCCTTGGGGGATCCCACTCCCAACACTGAGGTTGTTTCATGAGACAATTGGATGGTGTACTAGTTGGGTGTGGACTCGAAAATCCCCTTAACAAGGGTTGATTATTGTTAAAGCATTGTAACACAAGCTTAGGGGAGGATGATGCAAATTGGAAATGTGTTGAATAATGTGTTGGTCATGGAAAGGAAACATCACTGATGAGTGAATGTAAGTGGAATATTTTTTCCATTAGGTACATGATCATTGAGGACTACAATGGTTTCCTTGATGGAGACAACACAATTCTATATTGGGTGGTTAGTTTTTCAAGAGTATTTGGGTTAAAGGAGGTGGTAGAATGTTTCCTACAGTTTGGTGGTGATGATGTGGCATTTCTTACCACTAAATGGACATTTCAACATTTTTTATAATTTAAGGTGCTTCCCTTGGGTTCAATTAAAACATGTTGGGTTAAATGAGGTGGTAGAATGTTGCCTACAGTTGGGTGGTGATGATGTGGCATTACTTACCACTAAATGGACATTTCAACATCTTTTATAATTTAAGGTGCTTCCCTTGGGTTCAATTAAAACATGTTGGTTAAGCATATATTGTTATGCCTAACTAGAAAAGTTATCAATGCTATGCAATGACTAATTTTTAATAATTATATAGCATGCTTAAATAATGACTAAATTTTTATAATTATATAGGAATGTTTTAAAATAAAATAAAAATTTTTCTTTCTTACTCTCTTCTTCGTCTTCTTCTTCTATTTTTTTTTTTAAATAATCACAACTTACTTTTATACCAACCTAGGTCCATCTCAATTACAGATCTACCAAACACTTAAAGGGATCAAATTTCTTATCAGTCTAAAAGAGATTTGCATCTCAAGATATTTGATCCCTCTTGGTAGAGCTAGAGTTAAAATGGATCTAGTGTACTTTAATTATTAATTATAATCGATTATAAATTTAATGATCCCTTTCGATGCTTGGTAGATCTAGAGTTAAAATGGATCTAGGGTAGTTTAATAATTAATTATAAGTTTTATTTTATTTTTATTGGGTCAAAATGTTTAGCAAAACATTACATCTCTATTATGTTAGGCTTTTATTTATTTTTATATTTCATTTTGTTTATTTTTACCTAGTCAAAATGTTTAATGAGACATTACACTTTTAACTATAAATAACAACATCTCTATCATAAAGGTTAGAAAGCGTCTAGTCACAATTAAAAATGGAAGACCTAAATTTCTCCCAATAAATATTAAATTAAAAACCTAAAAAATTATAAAACTAATAATATAATATTAAAAACGATTTTTAATTGAAACTTGTCCCAATAAATTAAACATTTAACAAATTAATAAACTAATAAAATAATATTAGAAATGATCTCTTTCATTGAAATTTTATGGCTTTCCCTCCATTCCATTAAAAAATTAAAAAAGCTAATAATATAATATTAAAAACTATTTTTAATTGAAACTTATCCCAATAAATTAAACATATTAGAAATGATCTCTTTCATTGAAATTTTATGTCTTTCCCTCCATTCCATTAAAAAATTTAAAAACTAATAATATAATATTAAAAAGGATTTTTAATTGAAACTTATCCCAATAAATTAAGCATTTAAAAAATTAAAAAAATAAAAAAATAATATTAGAAAAATGATCTTTTTCATTGAAATTTTATGGCTTTCCCTCCATTCCATTAATGACTTACTCGTCTCAAAACCTACTAGCTAGACCGAGGTACCAGGGAGAGGTCATTCTCAGTGGCAAGCCTAGTGAACCCAACTTTATTACTAAAAAATGTGTTTTTATGGATTTGGTTCCAGATGCCCATTATAGATTACTCATCTCCTTTCTGTTGTTTCTTACAATACCCAACTTTCCTAATATGAAATACATTTTATGGCTACATTACACTAATCCATCTCCCCTGTTTCACGACTCACCTGAATCAGTAGTGCCTCTAATGTCATTTGTTGCTTTGAGTTGGGTGAAAAACATGTAATAAAGAAGTGTTTTAGGAAGAAAAAATAAAATAATAGTAGATCTGTGTTATTCCTGGTTTTGGCCACGGTGGAAAAAAGAGGTGTGACCGAAAGCCTTATAAAAATTATCTAGGTTTTGCATGGTCCCACATTTTCTCCTTGATTGAGCCAGTCTGCCCTGAGTAACCAGTAGGCGAAAGAGATTTGAGGAGTATCAAACAAGATCAGAAATGTTACAGAGGACCAGACGTGAACCTTCATGCCATGTAACTCTGCAACTGTTCCTAGCAAGAAGTCATCAATCACAAGAATTGGTCTTATATTCATCAGTTTGTCCTGATTATTCGCACTCAAGACCAGCAATAATTCTTCACTGAGCACCTCCATGCCCTTGTTCTGTGTGTTCTAGTATTCCAATGATTTCCGTACTCTTGAAAATGTTCCGAAAAGGGTGGGCGTTTCATTGGGGACTTCGAAAATGTGTGGCTTGTGCCCACCCCATTCTAGGTAACTCTCTGGGAACATTCCTCATTTACTTGACTAGATTAGGGACTCCTCAGAGTACTCTGCAATAAGCCCTTCTTCTCTGTGCAGTTAAATGAGAAAGTAAACATAAAAGCATGAAAACCTAAGCTGTTTCATTTAAATTTCAGCTATCATTTAGAAATTACCAAATTGGACACTGTTAGTTGTCTCTGTGTCTTTCGAAGCCGACTTTAGTTGTTTGAAGGCCAGATTTTTCAGATAGCTGTTTGAAGCGTCCTTCTCTTTGGAGGTTGTTGCACTCGTCATTTTAACTTTTTTAGGCGTTGCAAACTTCTCCATCTAGGTTCTTCTAGTTTATTGTAGATCTTGTTGGTTAAATCCGTCATCTCGAAGGTCTCTGAAGTTTGCATCATGTGCATGGTTATACAATATGACCACATTGGCCATTTTAACACGATTTCGATTGAAATGCAAATTCAAATTCCTGAAATCTTGCATGTTCACAGACTCTTGCTTCTTGTCATTCGATTTTGGCTCTGGTCCTTCTACCTTTGCCCCGGCTTACACATGTATGTATGGGAGTTTCAGGTTCTGGATTACATTATGAGTTTTTATATTTTTTATTATTATTATTGTGTAATGTTGTAGTCTAAACATACCAGATTTTTGTTCGGAAAATAATAGAAATTCTGGGTGCTGAATCAATTTCCCCATAGTTATATTTCTTCAAAAAATTACAAGAAATTCGTAGTTTGGGAAAATTGTGATCTTGTTACACAACTACTTTATATTGGGTAGAAAGTAAAAAGTCATAGTATCACCTTTTAGTTGTTTTAAAAAAGTCTGGTATTATAGCATGATTTTAATAAAAGAGTTTTATATTTTAATAGTGTAAATTCTCCAAAATAACTTGATGTTAAACAAAAATTAACTTCCATTTAGTGATAAGATCAAACAGTTCTTCACTGAGCACCTCCATGCCCAAGAGGAGATGCGATTTGTTCTGGAAGTTCAACACCCTAGACAACGATGAGAAATGGATACACTTTTTCATAAAGAAAGGGCATCTCATAGTCCTCCCATTGAGCATGTACCACCATTTTACCCATGATACCACCACCAATTATGTCAAGGCGATGAGGTTATTCATGGGTTTCCCTGCTGGACACAACATCAATGACCCACTGATGACATGGAAGCTAGGAAGAATTACCTTGCAAAGGTGATGAACAAACCTGTGGCTACAACGCAGAGAACCACTTGATTAAATAATTAGTTTGTACTGTGATTTTCGTTTGAGAAAAACAACCATCCATTTGTATTGTGATTTTCATTTGAAAAAAACAATCATCAGTTTGTACCCACATGTTGTTTTTCCAATTTTTTTGTGTACATGCATTGCCAAGGTTTGAAGCCATTTTACTACTTAATGCTTCAGAGTGACACAAACAATAATTATTTATCAAGGATCTTGTTTTGTGTGTAGGGTTTTGAAAGAAAATATCTACTAGAAGGAAGAGGAGAGGCATCTCGAAGAAGAAGGTAAATTCTTGTATTTTATTATCTTTTTTTAGCTCTTCATCGTTGATATTTATTACAGTGAATTAAGAAAATTTGTCATAATTATAATTTTTATTCAATTTTACTTTGACATTTAATGGAAAATGATCTCCATAACAATTTAATACTTATTGGTTTTAACCACTGTAAACTTCATCTTTGGGGATTGGATGTAACTAATATCGATGTTTCAGCGTAGAAGGAATTGGCATTCCAGGCCACTCACAAACATCAATTCTTGAAGCATGAATAAGAAGTCGGTGTGAGGTGTGGGTCCTGGTGAATTTGATGTTCCTTGTGTAGGTGCTAGTGATTTTGATCTTCCTTCTTGGGACAACTTAGCTAAAGTGCTTATGATTAATTATTTCTTGTGGGGGGTGTGTCCGGCCTATGAAAGTGGGTTGCTTTGGGTTTCTTGTGGTGCCCGATATTGCCGACCCAGTGCAATGCTTCTCAAGTTTAATGGAACCTTTTTAAAAAAATTGTTGATATTAATCTATAATAATGTAATTTGCGAGGGTGAAGTAGACTTCCTTAATTGGAGTTTATGGGTTGTAATAGTCTCTTTATGAATGCAAGGGTTTAACTTACCACTATTTAATATACTTTCTTAATTGGAGTTTATGGGTTGTAATAGTCTCTTTATGAATGAAAGGGTTTAAATTGCCACTAATTTCATTATGAATGCATGTTATAGATGCATCTACATCGGCCACATAGACACAGAAGCACCAAAGCAAGGAAGATGGCGAGGTGAACATGGATCCTATGGTTGGTATATTTGCAGTTTGGTTATTTCATCTTTCTTATTTTAGAAAGGGAGCTCATCTCTTCATAAATAAACATTGTTAATGGTCAGAAACTGAAGAAGGTGTCAAAATTGATGTTATATTTTGAACAAATTAGAAATAGTAGAGAATCTAGGTACACATCCAATCATCTCATGATTGGCTTTTGGTGTTTTTTCTATTATGAAACCAGCTCACAAAAAGATAGAAAAGAGATATCAACGCCTTAGAATTCAGCCTCTTCGAGGGGGAAACCTCCTTTACATTACACAAATGAACAATTCTTGGATGATTCAAATGACAAAACCTTCTTTCTATATATAGGAGTCTATGGAGTCATAATATAACCCAACCGACCTAACAATAATAATATAAAGCCACAAAAATAACAATAGAGGAATTCTATGGGGCACAATAATAAAAATATGGGGACAATAGGGGCTCAACAATATTAATAAGGGATACAACTACAATAGTAATGGGGTAATTACTATTATTATAGGGACCTAACATGCCCCTCTCCTTCAAAAAAGTGTTGTCCTCAATGCTTGAGTAGTTCTGGATGCTTCTGCATAAAATTCTCATCCTCCCATGTGGAATCTTCAGCTCATAAGTTCTTCCACTTGATGAGATACTCTGAAATTGATCGATTTCATAGCTGTCGAGTTCTTATTTCTATGACTGCTTCCGATTCCAATATAATTTTTCCTTCCTCGTAAAGTTCTGGCAATATTGTTTGAACTGGGAGCTTGTCGCCTATAACCTTCTTTAAACATGAAACATGGAAAACTAGGTGCACTCGAGATGCTGTAGGAAGCTCCAATTTGTATGCCATGGTACTAATCTTCTGCAACACCTTATACGGACCATAATAATTTGATGATAATTTATTGTGCTTCTTAGCTTGCTTGAGAGACATTTTTTTATATGGTTGTAGCCGTAGGAATACCCAATCACCTACATCAAAACTTCTTTTGCTGTGATGTTGATCTGCCTGTTGTTTCATTCTATTATGTGCCAACACAAGGTTATCCTTTAAGAGTTGGAGGACTTGTTTTTGATGTTCGATGTGATGTTCCACTACTTGAACCTTAGAATTTCTACTTAAATATTATGTGATGGATGGTGGTTGATATCCATAAAGTGCCATAAATGGAGTCATTTTTGTTGCTATATGGAAGGAAGTGTTATACCACCATTCAGCCAGAGGCAACCATTTGACCCATTGTGTCCATTTATCAGATACAAAGAAATGAAGATATCTTTCCAAACATTTGTTTACTATCTCAGTTTGCCCATCAGATTGAGGATGATAAGATGAGCTATGAGCTAACTGAGTACCAAGACAAGAAAATAATTCTGTCCAAAAATTTCCAGTGAAAATGGGATCTTTGTCACTTACAATATTGTTTGGGTTTCCATGTAGCTTCTGAATTGTTTCCATAAATGCAGTAGAAACTGTACTGGCTTTAAATGGATGTGATAATGCACAAAAGTGTGCGTACTTGGTAAGTCTGTCAACTACCACCATGATGACACACTTTCCCTCAGACTTTGGTAAACCTGTGATACAATCCATTGAAACCTCCTCCCAATGTTGGCTTGGAATGGATAAAGGTTGTAATAGACCTGGCGTCTTAATTGTTTCAACTTTATTTTGTTGGAAAACCATACATTCTGCCACAAACTTTTGAATATCTGATTTAAGGCCATCCCAAAAAAATTCCTTCTTAACCCTGTGGTAAGTTTTTAAAAATCCTGAGTGCCCTCCTAAGGGAGAAGTGTGCAATTCCATAAGAATTTTTTGTTTGAGTTGCGAATTCTTACAGATGTATAAGTGATCTTTGTACCATAATGAATCATTTTGCCAACTAAATGTATCAGATGTACTAGAATCTTGTTGTAACTTTCAAATAAGTTCCCATACTTCTTCATCATTCTTCCATTCCTCCCTTGCTTCGTTTATCCAATCTGCTTGGATAATAGAAATGGCACACAACAATGCTTCCACATCATCATCCTTTCTTGAGAGTGCATCTGCCACCACATTTTGCTTCCCTTTTTTGTAGATGATTTCAAAGTCATAACCCAACATCTTTGTGACCCACTTTTGTTGCTCTTCAAAGGATAATCTTTGTTCTAAAAAGTATTTAAGGCTATCATGATCTGTTTTTACCTTGAAGTGTCTCCCCATTTGGTAGGGTCGCCATTTCTTAAGTGCATGTAATAATGCCAATATTTTCTTCTCATAAATAGCTTTGTGTAAAAACTTTCCCTTGATTGGATGACTTTCAAAATCAATGGGTCTTTCATCTTGCATTAAAACAACACCAATTCCATTCTCTGAAGCATCACATCCACAATAAAGGTTTCTATGAAGTTCGTTGTAGCTAAGACCGGTGCTTGGCACATTGCCTCTTTAAGATGTTTGAAGGCCTTTGTTGCTTCTGGAGTCCCTGAAAATGCATCTTTCTTCAATAATGTTGTTAGAGGTGCTGCTATTCTCCCATAATTCTTAACAAACTTCGATAATACCCTGTCAACCCAAGAAATCCTCACAGATTCTTTATGGATGTGGGGATTTTCCATTCCTTAATGGCTTTAATTTTGGTAGGGTCTACCTTAACTCCTTCATGAGATACAACATGACCCAGATATTCCACCTCTTGTACTCCAAAGAAACATTTGGATCTTTTTGCATATAATTCTTTCTCCTCCAATAGTTGTAGCACCCTATCAAAATGTTCAACATGATCCTTCCAAGACTTGTTGTAGATTAGTATATCATCAAAAAATATTAACAGAAATTTTCTAAGGAAGGGTTTGAAAATGGAATTCATCAAACCTTGAAATGTAGAAGGTGCATTGGTAAGGCTAAAAGGCATGACCAAAAATTCATAATGACCCTCATGAGTTCTAAATGTTGTTTTTGAAATGTCTTCTGTCTTCATTCTGATTTGATGATATCCTGAACGAAGATCCAAATTGGTGAAGTAAATTGATCCATGCAATTCATCCAGTAATTCATCAATGACAGGAATGGGAAACTTATCTTTAATAGTGAGCTTGTTGAGCTCCCTATAATCCGGACACATGTGCCATGATCCATCCTTCTTGTGCACCAATACTACCGGAGCAGAGAAAGAACTTTGACTAGGTTGAATTATACCAGCCTCTAGCATTTCTGCAACCATATGTTCAATTTCACTCTTTTGGGCATAGGTATATTTGTATGGCCTGATGTTTGGAGGAACACTTCCTGGAATCAGATGAATAGCATGATCATGATCACGAATAGGTGGGAGACCTTTAGGAGTCTCAAATACCTTGGAATGATTGTCCAAAACTTTTTGGAGATCTAGAGAAATAGATGACTCCAATGTGGAAACATCTAGCAAACATAATTGAGCAATTACACCTCTTTATTCCTTTTTTAGAAGCTTTGTCATACCGTTAGAGCTGATTATCTTTCCCGGTTTCGCTGCAATACCCCTTAATTCAAATTCCTTTCCTTTGGTAGAAAATTTCATGAAAAGTTCTTGAAAATTAAAAGCTATTTTACCCAAGGATTGTAGCCATTGGTCTCCTAGTACAACATCAGCACCTCCCATTGGAATGGAAAGCATTGATCTAGTCAATACATAATCTTCCATGGATAGCTTGATATTATGGCACTTTATAGAGCAATTTATCGTTCCTCCATTTGCAATCATCACTTGAAACTCTGGTGCTAGATATAGGAAGCAATTCAATTCTTTTGGTACCTTACAATGAACAAAATTTTGGGTACTTCCTGAATCAATCAACACTATTACCTTTTTCTTCTTGATTTGTCCTTCTATATTGATGGTTTGAGGAATGGTAATTCCAACCAATGCATTAAAAGATATGGTTAGATTCATTTCTTCTTTATCTAGGCTTTGTTCCTGGAGTATATTGTCTTCCTTTGACCTTTCTTTCTCCTTTTCTTTTTCCTCTTCACAATCTATGTAGAATAATTTCTTCTCAACACACTTATGACATTTAATGTATTTGCTATCACAACTGTAACAAAGCCCTTTTTCTCTTTTTTCTTCCAATTGTTGTGGTGTCAACCTTATAGGTTGTGGAAGGCTAGGGGTAACAACACTTCCATCTTTATAGTTGTGACTGGTATGCTTCCAGGTTGCCATAATTTTGCTTTCCATTTTTCTTGCTAACCTGAATGCTTTCTCTAATGAATCAGGTTCCCAAAGGTGAACATCATGTTGGATATTATCCTTTAAAGTCCCTATGAAAACATCAATCCTATGCTCCTCTAGAATATTTTTTTACCCTTATGTTCAATTTTTGGAACTCCTCAATATGCTCCATTATTGAACCCTTTTGTTTGAGACTTGTCAATTGGCTAAAAAAAGTGTTGCTTTTTGTATCCTCATAATGTGCTATCAATTCTTTCATAAAAATTGCCCAAGTGATAATTTGTTTATGAGATCAAAGCCATTGATACCATACAAACTTATTTGGTTCCAAATATAAAGTTGTAATACGTAACTTTTGTGTGTTTTGCACATTATTGAGATCAAAAAATTGCTCCATCTGTAATATCCATGTTGCGGGATCCTTGCCATCAAAATTCCTCATATCAATTTTTGGAATATGGTGGGTCTTCAATCCAACATTAGAGTATATGGAATCATGATTAACATTCCTTTTGTTCTCATCATGAGTTTCCTTTACTACCCTTTCACCATTAGTGACCATTTCTTGTAGCAACTTATTCATATTTATCTTCAACCCTTCCACCTTATCATCCATGCCGTCCATTTTAGCGTCCATGCCATTCATCTTAGCTTCCATTCCATCCATCTTAGCTTCTACACCTTTCTTTAAACAATCCATCTTAACTTCTACACCTTTATTTAAACCATCCATCTTAGCTTCTACATCTTTCATCTTAGATTCTGTTACTTTTTGTGCAAGTGACACTTGTTGCACTTGGTCTCGTAATTTTGATATATCGTGTTGCATTTCTTCCTCTTTGTTAAACACACATGGGCAATCAGAAAATATGAAAGATAAAACATGCAATACAATTTTATTAACAAATGGTTTACATTTATAGTACATGTAGTGACCGTTGGGTTTCACATCCCAAGGTCTCTTGGACTACTTAGTCTATTCAGGTTCCACACTAACCCATTTAGGATTAGGTGTCCAACATTCCCCCCCTTAATCCGAAGGGTTATGTATGAGTCCAAGAAGAGAGCTGAAATACAAAATGTACAAATATGCATGGCAGCACTAGGCTGAATGTGCTCTGTGAAATGTTGGTATGAAGGGCAGTGGTTTAAGGATGACCACCAACACTGGAACCAACAACTCTGGAATGCTTAATGCAATTCCTGGAACTCTTCCAAAACTGGAAAGAAGCTGGAGTTTTCTGCTAGAGAAAGTGTCCCAGATTGCCAACTGAAGGCATGTTCAGGGGCATCTTTGTCTCTGGCTACAACTCTGAAACTGGTGTGGCAGGTTGTGGCTCAGATGACCATCATTTCCCCCCGTCAGATACAAGGTGAGAAGATGGAGAAAACTCAACTGCAAGATTGTTCAATACTCTAGAACAAGTTCTGACATGTGTTTGGAATATCTTCTTGGCTGTTGATGCCCATTGCCAAGAAGAGATCCATCCAAGATGGATCTTTGTTCTTGCAGGACATTTGTTTCTGAAGCATCTGTGTGAAGAATGACTGGTTTTGTGACAGTGCATACATGGATGAAGATCAAAACAATGATCTTTCAGATGGCCAACTCAGTCACAGTGTTGGCATTTTACAATTTGTGGTTGTTGTTGTTGTTGTGGAAGAGGAGTAGAATCTGGAACAGCTGGAGGTGAACTGTCATGAGGAGGAGGTGAACTATCATGAATGAATCCAGCACTCTGAAACTGAATGGGCTTGGCATAGTCTAGAATATGAAAGGACAAGTCCTTTTCATATCCAAGACCAGTTTTGTACTTGTTGTGGACAAGCTATTCCCAAGGTCTGATGATGGGCTTGGGAAGTGGAGAGTGAGTTTCTACATCTGCATGCAAATCTGTTGTTGTATTAGGCACTGAATTTGCAACATTAATGTCTTGCTGTTTATGGGAGTCTGTTTCAATTTTCTGAATAGAAACGGGTTCAGAATGATGACTCCACTACTATAATTCTTCTTGTTGTAGCTTTGTCTCAAGCTGCAAAAACTCAATATTCTCTTGTACATTATGCAAACAGGTTCTAATGTCAACAAGAGAAGCTTTGCTTATTCTTACTGTACCATGATTAGAGGAATGTATCAGAGTTTTTAAGAACTCCAATACTTCACCAATTCTGGTTATTTTATTCATTATCAAAATTACACTGATCACAATTATGAACTTGTATAGAAAAATCGACACTCACTCGCAATATGTCAATACAACTGGATTTTACAACAGATTGCAATTGTCTTCAGAAATGGTGATGGCTCTTGATTTTAGTTGTGTTTGGTTATATAAGCTTTATATTGTAACGCATTTGAAATAACACAAAGTAATCAACAGGTACAAAATTGAAACCAGGTTGCTCGGAGTAGTGAACGGGTCCACAATTGAAACCAGGCTGGTCTGAGTCGTAATTATATTGTTTGGGAAGTAGACGCACGCATAGATTGATGATTCCAGATTGAGGCTTTCCTTTTAGCTTGTCTTCAAACGATAGCTGAGGAAATGCAGAGAATGGGGGTCTCTATAGCCCTCCACAATATCAGAGAAGGGCACCTTAGTATATCCCACCAACTTTTTCCAAAAGGCGTTTCACAATAAACATGTATTGTTACAATGGCCGACGCTTTTCTGTACAATAATGTTCTCTTGCTCGTACCCAATTCCAGTTGCAGATTGTGATTCCAAATAGGCTAGCTCCCACCCTATGTGTCAATTCGCGTAGATTTATAACTAGGGGATGTGTCGGCCCCTACAACTGCATAAGCGCGTAGCCTTCTCCCAAATCTTCTCACGTTTTCGAGATTCACAGCAGAGATTACAGTAATTTCCAGCTTTGCTTGCATGCTTGTATATAAAGAGGAGGGAGTTCTTTGCTTTACAATTCCTACTACAGCCACGGCTGAAGATGCACGTCCAACAACGCGGCCTTTCTGAAATTAGCAGAGGAATTCACACCCATTACATGAAATTCAGAGAAAAATGAGATCTCAACTTAGATCTTCAGGGCATTTCTCCACAAGAATTAGTAAACGCCTTTTTGTTTTTTTTTTGAATGATGCGTTGTTACTTCAACAGAGAAGCAAGGAACCAGTACTCCTCCACCGTCTCCAATGGCAGGTTGCTCAGAACGGAGCAGCACGCAATTGAAATGAGATTTAAAAATATGTCACACACTATTCAATCTTTAAATAAATAATGTCTCATCCAGAGTCTGTGAATCATTTAACATGAAATTATTTATCTCCTTCAACCCTAAAAACACAAAAGCGCTCAGCAGAATTCGACCACTGACGGATCTCCGCTCGTAGCCGTAAAGCTATCCATGATAAAGGCCAAATCTCTATCAAATTTCGTTCAATTTCTTTTGAACAAATCCTTCCAGGTTCATGCTAAGAAAACATATGCACACTACATATATCTCAGGCACCCGTTTCTGCTTAAAATGAAGAATATTTTTAAGCATACCTTCATAAATTTTCCCTCGAATATAGCATAAGAATCCACAAAACTTTACTGTGCATACACTTCAACTCGGTTCTCCTATTATGGGTGGCCGATGACTATCAAATGACACCAAAACAACGTTGGTGGGTTTGTTGTTCAAGACACATGGGAAATAGGGTCTCCCGGCTTCTATCGCGCGCTCTCTCGCTTCCTGATAAATGCAAATTTAAGAATCACCGTCAAGATTTGCAGCGGTCGCTGTTGAATACGTTGAGAGTATTCCCACATCACAGCTACAAACCGCGCACGTGATACGAGGTTTGAAATCCTTGACTAGCAGCAAGGCGAGGCGATGGGCAGTGGTCACGAAAATCGGGCCTTAAAAGCTCTCGAGCCTTTAATTTATCTGCCAACATTTTTTTTTCAACAGGAGCAGCGACATCATCGTGATTCTCACCCCAGGCACAAACAATTCTAGCTCATCCTTTATATTGGTTGCACAATGACTTTACATGTTCGGTTGACGTCAGGTTCACCATACAGTGATAAAATTGTGGAACAAAATCAAACTCTTGCATTCATGATTTTGATTGAAATAAAGCATGACACATGCAATAACCCTAATAAAAAGCCTAAAGGAAGGTCAAATATGAAACAACCATGCAATAGGAATACCAAGCCTGGGAATACTGCCTTGCTGTAAAACGAATTCTAGCAAAGTTTAGAGGTTGAGACATAATATCCAATTCATTCCAGGAATTGTAATTTCTTTCAGATACCTTAACCTAAAAGTTCTGTTGAACTTTATGTACACTCGTCTCAGGCCTAGAGGCAGTCCTCACAATCATTGCAATTCAAAGTTTACATTGATTGGATAGTGCTACAAATCTGTATTATGCTAAGGCAAATCAATGAATCAAACATCTTCTGAATGTCAGTAATTTTTACTTCAATTCAGTTGACCTGGTTGTGATTGCTGGTATGATCGCACCATAGATTGAATACTTTGGATGTTTCTAGATTGATAAATTCATTTGTTGAATATATTGGAAAAGAACTTTGAAGAGGTGGAAGCGCTGGTTAAAAGGCCAACGGTTTGAACGCAAGACCTCTTGAGCAGTTTTGAACAGTCAAGTAGACACACAACACATGGAAGTCTGTTGCAGCAGGGTCGCAGAGTAACGTAGCAGTCAATGGTGTAATGTAGCAGCGTATGGGAGCCAACACATACACTTTTCATGGACCATTCATAATTACAGCCAACGTATGGAGCAAAGCGTAGGTAATGGCAGAGAAAGTTTTAAAATAGCCAGGGTCAGGTGCAGCGTATACAATGCCAGAGGTCAGGTAGGAGAGGCAACAGATTTCTTAATGAATTAATGGAGCATTACAGGTAATGGGCAGAACTGGAAGGTCTGCACACAGTAAAACTCTTTATAAGGTGGCAATTCTGCTCAATTTTGATTAGGAGAAATGCAGAACTGACATATATAGAGACCACAAAACCAATGGCTCAAATTGGAGCAGGACCAGTAATCGCCTGCTCTGATACCATGTTAAACACACATGGGAAACCAGAAAATATGAAAGATAAAACATGCAATACAATTTTATTAACAAATGGTTTACATTTATAGTACATGTAGTGACCGTTGGGTTTCACATCCCAAGGTCTCTTGGACTACTTGGTCTATTCATCTTCCACACTAACCCATTTAGGATTAGGTTTCCAACACTCTTCTTCATGAGTCATGCTAGAGCTTTCAAGTTGCTTACTAGGTGTTTGCATTTTCTTTCCTCGGGGAATCAATTACCGATAATAATGCTTTACTATGCCCTTTGAATTCTTTCAAACTAATTTTTCGAGCCAAGCTTAAGCAAAAATTAAAAAAAAACTACACACCTTTTTTTCACTTTGTAGGAGCTTGATATTGAATCTGATGTATCTCTGTAATTTCGGATCATCCAATTCTAAAATTGCGACCTATAGTAGCCCTTTGCGTCCTCTTTCCAATGCCACCAGTTTGATCCAAATTGGATTCTCCAAGAAAGAGTTATGCACAATCTCCCAAGATGACATGATTATAGACCTTTCCAGAAGAGCGAACTTGTATGAAGTGCCATGTGTCACTATTTAAACCTATGGCACTGAAAAATATATACAAGAAACTATAGTCTGTCCTCTTTCTATACCTTATTACATAATTTCAATCTGATTCTTAGAGAGAAAGTTATGATGATTTTCCCCAGGTCACCTGTTTGGAATGTAATTCAGGAGTCTGCAAAAAGACCAACTTCCTCAGATCATATCTTCGCAAATATAGCACGAAATGCTCTAAAATCCAGACCTGAGGTTCAATTCAATTTCATCTCAAATGGTTTTTTTTTTTCTTCTAAGACATCACAGAAAAAAAGTTATAGTGAAAATGCCACAATGACCTATTTGGAGCAGCGAAACCCTAGAATCCAAAGCTCTGATACCAAATGTTATGAAACCAACTCACAAAAAGATAGAAAAGAGAGATCAATGCCTTAGAATTCAGCCTCTTCGAGGGGACAACCTCCTTTACATTAAACAAATGAACAATTCTTGGATGATTCAAATGACAAAACCTCCTTTCTATATATAGGAGTCTATTGAGTAACAATATAACCCAGCCAACCTAGCAATAAGAATATAAAGCCACAAAATAACAATATAGGGATTCTATGGGGCATAGTAATAAAAATATGGGGACAATAGGGGCTCAAAAATATTAATAAGGGATACAACTACAATAGTAATGGGGTAATTACTAGTATTATAGGGGCCCAGCATTTTCTCTTGTTCCAATTGTGTAATCTTCAAAGTTTGTGCCATCAATATATAATTTTTTTACAATGCATAAAATTATGCATTTTCATCACGAATTATAGCTTGGATCCTCTGTCCACAGTGGGTGCCCTTAAATTTCATTACCCTACCTCTTTATTTCATTAGATTGTCAAGCATGTTTGTTTACTATGCATTCTATAAGTAAAATGTTCTCACTGTATAACAACCTAGGTTTCTAGTTATGTAGTTGTCTAACCTCTTTAGCATTTGGTGTCTGACTTGACACATATCTAGACAAATGGGATAAAATACAAATAAAGAGGGGAAGATAACTTGATACAAAGACCCTTATGCAATGAAAATGAAACTTATAAGAATTTGTCCAAGTTATCCTCTGAAAGAAGTAGCTCATCCTTGTCCTTTTTTAACACCACTAGTTTTTGAGACACTAGTTAATGATCACTACTTCAGTTACAAATGGCTTCAATTTATCATTTGAAACTATTGTCTCATATGAATTCCCTTCCAAATTTTATGTTGTAAGTCTTGCAACTAGCAATCGTTTGTTGCTCGAAAGAATCAGAAGGAGGTGATATGATGATTGTCAGCCATGACATGATTTTCTCTAATTCAGCAGTTATGAGCATGAGGCCACTTCACATGGCAACTGCAAAATGTCATTGTTCAGTTATTATATTGGAAAGTGCTCCTAATATGGACAGGATTGGGTATATGGACAATCCATCATCCATTTTGAGTTTACCATCTCCATTTAGGTCACCATCTCCTATATGGAGTAATATGTCAACTCCCATTCAAGAAGGAGTTCAACTAACCAATGTTGCAAGGAACCTTTACACTCTCATAAAATCACTCCATCAAGGCATATTTCTCTAACCCCACAACCTGAAATGTGTGTAATGGGAAGAAAAACTTATTAAAATTTTCATAATCCATCATTACCCTGGGTAAGTCCTCAAGTGAAATCCAAGTATAAATTGTCATTTTTTTCCTTTGTTACACCCAAACCTATTCATGGAACCCTTAATGATGGGAGTTTGTTATAACTTTTTGTGCCTTGTAAAATGACCAGGCCTTTGACTTTTGTTTCTTCTTCTATGCTTGGAACTACTATTTCTTAGGTTGGCACTAATGATAAGAGGGATTCCCAAAATGGTGGCATGAGAATTGAAGGACATTTGAGCATTGAGCAGAGACACAAAAATAATAGGAAGAGAAGTATATTAGAAGGGTTTTTTGAAACTATCGGGTTGACTTCTAGAAGGCTGACAATGCCTGCCTCTAGTGATTCTACACCTTTGCCTATGTCTTAGCTGGTAGTGTTTCAGGGGTCAATGGTTGTTGTTCAGGATAGTCATGATGATGAAATTTTGAATTATTTCTTGAACATAGGTTCAAGTATGGCATTTGTACATTCTCTTTCTTATTATCAAATCATATGAAGAAGAGGGGCAGAGCACATAGTCATTTTTACTCAAGAAACAAAAAGTTGTATACAGTAGGCTAGATTGTATTATGAAGAAGTTGCTTCCTTTCCAACAACTATAGTCAAGCACAATCAATTAATTTGGAGCCATATAGTTTCTCAAACAGATTCTAGAATGAGTCCTAACTGTGGAGCAAGGCTTGCATCCTCTGTCACTGCAACATTTGTACCTGTTGCAGTAACAAAAGTAGAAAAAACAACAACAAAGGTTGCACATGAAGTTTCTCTTTAGTTTCTTTTGAAATATTAATGATCTTCAACAATGTTATCTATACTCACATCTAAATGTAACATCTTTCCTATGGTGGGTCATTTATGATAGGGTGGAAAATATCATGCTAATGCTCGATATGTTTTCACATGCATGTCACCAATAACATGCTTCTTGTTCACTAAAGAGGATGATGTACTCTTGGACTACTTGAATGAAGATGCACCGAAAATTGAACCAACGTGGTAAGTAGTTTGATACAGAAGGATGACAAATTGATGTATTCATAAATTCTACATAAATTGATAGGAAGGTACAGAAGGATGAAAAATTGTGGGATTTAGGAAATTTTTATAACTCTGGGGAGTCTTGTAGATTTTGATTTGTGCTATATATATTCATTACTGCAAGCATCTGGTATTTTCCAATTATTCCAATGGTCCTTGTGAATATAAGTGAAGGAACTGGAACTAGTTGGAGTTCCTTTGTACCTAACTACAACCCATGGGATATTTCTAGAAATATAAGGTGCATGCTTAATGATGAACCCTTGAAGCCAATGACTCCTTGGTACAAGTTTTTAAGGTAATATTTCTTTCATTATTCAACAAATATATTTGTAGAATATTTTACAAATTTGAGGTGCACACTCCCAAAACTTCACTTTTGATTATGTCATTATTTTTATCTAGCACTAAGTTTGGAGATGGTATGAGGACTGTCATCCATGCCATGATTTTCTCTAATTCAACAGTTATGGGCATGAGGTTAGTTCAAGTAGTAGCTGCAAAAGGTCATTGTTTAGTTAGTAGATTGGGAATCTCTCATAATATGGACAGGGTTGGGTATATGAACAATCCATCAACCATTTTGAGTTTACCATCTCCATTTAGGTCACCATCCCCTATATGGATTAATATTTCAACTCCCATTCACGAGGGATTTCAACTAACCAATGTTGCAAGGAACCTTTACACTCTCCTAAAATCACTCCATTAAGGCATATTTCTCTAACCCCAAAGCTTGAAATGTGTGCAATGGGAAGAAAAAACTATTAAACTTTTGTAGTCCATCGTTAACCTAGGGAACTGATCAAGAAAAATCTAAGTCTAAATTGTCATTTTGACCCGTTTTGTGCCCAAACCTATTCATGGAACCCTTAATAATCGGATTTTGTTAGCACTTTTTGTGCCTTATAAAATGACCATACCTCTGATTTCTTTTATTCCTTCTTCTATGACTGGAACTAATTTTTCTTGGGTTGACACTAGTGATAAGATGGATGCCCAAAATGGTGGCATGAGAATTGAAGGACATTTGAGCATTGAGCAGAGACACAAAATGAAGAGGAAGAGAATTATATTAGAATGGATTGTTGAACTGTCAACTTGACTCCTAGAAGGCTGACAATGCTTGCTTCTCGTGGTTCTACACATTTGCCTACGTCTCAGGTGGTAGTGTCTTAGGGGTCAATGGTTGTTGTTCGGGATAGTCATGATGATGAAATTTAAAATTATTTCTTGACCATAGGTTCAAATATGCCATTTTTACATTCTCCTTCTTATTATCAAATCATATCAAGAATAGGGGCATATGACATAGTCATTTCTATTGAAGAAACAAAAGGTTGTATAGAGCAGCCTAGATTGTATTCTAAAGAGGCTGCTTATTTTGCAACAACTGCAATCAAGCAAAATTAGTTGATTTTGGAGCCATATAGTTTCTCAAAGGTACTCTGGTGTGAGTCCTTACTATGGAGCAAGGCTTGCATCCTTTGTCACTGCAGTATTTGTACCTGTTGTAGTAACAAAAGTAGTACCACCAACAACAAAGGTTGCACATGAAGTTTCTCTTTGGTTGCTTTTGAAATCTTAACAGTCTTTACCACTGCTATTTATACTAGAATCTAAATGTAATCTCTTGCATATGGTGGGTTATTTATGATAGGGTGGAAAATATCATGCTAACGCTCGATATGTTTTCACATGCCTATCACCAATAACATGTTGCTTCTTCACAAAAGAGGATGATGTACTCTTGAACTACTTGAATGAAGATGGACCAAAAATTGAACCAACATGGTAATTATTTTGATATACAAGGATGATAAATTGTTATATTCATAAATTCTGCATACATTGATAGGATGTTGTAGAAGGATGATAAATGTGGGAATTAGGAATTTTGTATAACTCTGGGTAGTCTGGTACAATAAGATTTGTGTTATATATATGTCTTATTGCAAGCATGGGTTTTCATTGGTATTTTTTTTGTGGATCAAGTAAGTGCTAATTATTCCAATGGTCCTTGTTAATACAAGTGAAGGAACTTGAATTATTTGGAGTTCCTTTGTGCCTAACTAAAACCCAAGGGATATTGCTGCAAATATAAGGTGCATGCTTAATGATGAACCCCTGAAGCCAATGACTGCTTGGTACAAGGGTTGGTAATATTGTGTCTGTTATTTAGTAACCATGTTTGTAGAATATTTTACAAATTTGATTCAACTTGTGTTTTCACCTTTAATCTTGGGTGTGTTCAAGTGAAGAAACAACTGTAAAGCATAATTGTGTGACCTACATCACTAGTGGAACCATAGAGAAAATTAGTGAGACCACATTGAGAATTATAGAGTTGCATGTTCATAGGTGGACTTAGATTATAACTCTGGGGAGTCTTGTACATCAGGATTTGTGTTATATATATGTCTTACTACAAGCAAGGGTTTTAATTGATATTTTGTTTGTGGCTCATGTATGTGCCAATTATTCCAATGGTCCTTGTGAATAAAAGTGAAGGAACTTGAATTGGTTGGAGTTCCTTTGTGCCTAACTACAACTCAAGGGATATTGCTGCAAATATAGGGTGCATTCTTAATGATGAACCCTTGAGCCAATGACATCTTGGTACAAGGGTTTTAAGGTAATATTTTGTCCATTATTCAGTAACAATGTTTGTAGAATATTTTACAAATTTTATTCAAGTTGTGTTTTCATCATTAATCTTGGGTGTGTTTAAGTGACTAAAGAGTTGTAAAGGACAACTGTGTGATTTACATCATTAGTGGAATCATAGAGGAAATTAGTGAGACCACATTGAGAATTATAGAGTTGCATTTTCACAGGTGGACTTAGATTGCAAGGAATTTTTGGAATAATTGATGATGAAGAATGATAATATTACATATCCTTTCTTAAGGGTAGGTTGCTATCATTAATATAAATATGTTATGCCTAAGAAATTTTAAATATTGTGAAATTATTTTCTAATGAAAATATTTTTCTTCCAAGACTACAAGGAATACAATATTGATAGCAGGGTCCATTTTTGAGGTGTCATTGTCTAAAGAGAATAGGAAGATCTAACTTCATGAAGGTCTTTTAAAGAAATTCAAACTGACTATTACAATCAGTACAAGTAACATGCATGTCTTTTACTCAAAGTAACTCATTCATAAAAAGAGACCCATGATCAAGGCACATTCCTGAAACTCATCATTATTTGATTTTCTATAGGTTTAAATTCTTGTCTTTAAATGTACAAGTTAAAGAACAGTTCTAGATTGGATTACCTCTTAAAATTGTAGTTTTCAAGGACTTATATCATATTCGACTAGAATTTTATGAAAAGATAAAGGTAGGTGTTTTATTTATTGTCATGTTTTGCCTCGCATCTTTCTTTTTGGCTGACCATTGCCAACACATTTGTTTTCTTCCACTTTTGTTCCTACTATGTTTATTGTATTTTACCTGTTGGATTTTTTTGCCTTGACCCCTGATATTGTTGTTAAAGGTTTGTATTGAATTCTTAGTGTATTTTGTGTCCAAGGACTTGTTTTAGCAATGCCCCTTCAAAAGTTACCATGGGTTGAAAATTTGAAAGCCAAACAAATTGTGTTTTTGTTTCATATAATGAATAACAATTTTTTTGGATCAACACTCCTAACATTGAATTGAAATTGTGAATTCAGAAAGTCCAATTGGACAACCTTCAGGTTGATTTTATGAAATTGGACAATAAATTTAGATTCATACTAGAATTTGTAAATGGAGAAATCATAGTGAACAACTAGAAATGTGTAGATTTGTTGCTTGAGTTGAAGAACAAAGGTTTACCTCCATCCACTCTTAGATAAAAAATTTCCAAATTATCATCTTGGCATTGAATGCCTCTTCTTTATCATTAGCTAGTTCCACTTGAGACTTCCTATAGTTCTCATCTTTGGTATCACAACTTATTTCCAATTGAAAGCTTGTTTTATAAATCAAGAGCAAGGAGTGCAACTTTTGCCTTCCAAATATTTTGTTGCTATAAATATTTACCTTGTTTGGAGTATTTATTAATTTTTCTTTATTTTTCAATTTTGGAACATTAGTGGTATTGGATCAACTATGTACATTGTTTTGTTTGGGGACTTAAGTAAGACAATTTATTTTGTAGCCATTTGTAAATGCAGAGGGTGCTAACTAGCTCACTATGATTGAACTTCAAAAAGAACATGGTGCAGAATATTTAGTAAGTTCCTTGATGCAATGCAAAAAAATTTAAGTACATATTTATTCTTGAGAATTTGACCCTTGATATGTGTTATGATTCTCATTTAAGACATTACATCCTCTCTCTTTCTCTCTTTTGTTTATCATCAACATCAGTTTATTCTATTTGACACTTGAAGGCAAAATTGCCCAGCATTAGTTTGAAATTATGAAAGTGGTATAGCATTACATGATTATTCCTATATTGGTAAATCTGAGAAATGTGAATGATTTTTCTGGGCTTTGATCCTTTCCTAAAAATAAATATTTGGAATTGATCAAGTGTCAAACTATGAAATAAATTGTGCTGGGAAACCTTTGTAAAACCTAAAATTATATCTGTTGAATATTGGATATATGTGATTTAGCCATTACATTATTATTTATCTTATTATGAAATCAAACATTGATGCCCGGGCAATAAATACTATAAACATCTAAGGTATCTTTCATTCCAATTTTTCAAATTCACTTATTGCCTTGTAGTGCAATTTATTACAATTTTTGCACATTGTCTCATCCCAATGCGATATTTTTTATATAACACTTCCATTTCAACGAAATGAGTGCTAAAAAGTATTTACGGATTGGAAAAATGTTTTTCTTTTTTCTAAGACAATAATATGAGTTATTCACCAAATAATTACATAGATCTTTGTTTCACATTTTTATATTTGTGATAAAAAAGGCATAGTGAAACTTTTTAGATTACCATAGTTGTTAGATTTGCACAAAACTATTTTATTAATCTCACAATTGTTTGAATGTATCATAATTATTGAACATAATTTTATATCCTTGGTTCTTGTGTTGTTTTATAAATATTTGAATAATATGATGTGTAAGGGAAATCATGGTAGTTGTTTGGAGGCCAATATGCAACCAATAAATCATTAGGTCAGTAGGAGGTTTACTTCCTCTATACCCTAAGGATCATGGCATATTGGGGTAGGGCTACCCACCCATATGTATGGATAACTATAGGATATTTTTCTTTCTTTTATGATGCAATTTGCGAGCCAACTTTCATACATTATTTATTATATGGTGTTTTTCTCTTTATTTTTGTTTTCACAAGTTATTTACAACGTGAGATTTTTGGCATGTAACTTAGTTAGCATGATTTTGCCTAAACTTTTCCTGAAGGTTGAATACTAAGTCCTAAGGTGTTATTTTCTATGTTGATATTTTATTTGCTTTGTTTATGCAGGCCATCCCACCACATCATAGCCACTATTTCTCAACTAAAGAAATCTTCTTTCAATTTCTTGCTTTTCTGGGGAAAGATGAGATTGACATTGTTGATGTTGAGGTATATTTATAAATTCTTTATAGTCTACTTTATTTTATATTTCAATGTTCATCGTCTTTCATGTCTTATACTTTGCATTGTATCTTCTCTCATTTTCAGAATAGGAACTTAGTGTTGATGCTAAGAAGCAAGAATTGAAGAAAGAAAATAATAACATTGGATTCACAAATGTAGAAAGAGAAAGAGAAGAGAATTGGTCTAATGATACCCTTAAAGATAATATCTTGTATGATACAAACATATAAAGATTTATGGTGAAGTCTCTAGAGTTGGTGAATTCACCTAGATTGCCTTGGCAACACAATGATAATGTTTTGAACTGACAAAATAATATTTCATGTGTAAATTGTAGTCCAACCAATATTAAGTTGGAAACTCATACTGTAATATTTGAAATTTTATATAATATAATTTATGTAGTTGAAATTATTTATAGTTGCACTTGATATTATTTAGTATTGTAATTAACAGATGTAATTCTGCATTTTCATATTAGATGAACATGCACATTGTATGATTTTTTCTTTTAATTTAGTCGCAAAATCATACTAGTTAATTTATGTTGGTTAATAATGAACAAAAAATCAATCTAAAACTACTAAATTAGTATTTTATATTGATTAATGATGGACAAAAATAAAATGAATATATGACTAAATTAGTTGTTTATAATGGTTACTATTAAAGTAAATGAAATGAATATAAACTACTAAATCAGTCATTTATATAATGAATATGAAACTACCAAAAAATGATAAATGAATACTGCGAATAGTAAATTTGTGATTATAATGAAGACTAAATGTTGCGTATATACGATTATTAGTAGCTAATTTACAATATCTTATAACACAACTAAAATTTAGTCATATTTTTTTGGTCATTAATTGGTTTCAAACGATGACTAAAATTTGCATATATATGACTATTGGTAGCTAATTTGCAGTATCTTATAACACGACCAACATTTAGTCATATTTCTTGGTCATTAATTGGTTTTTCGAGGTGATCATATGTAATATATTTTGTTTCATATTTGGTCATAAGTGTGGCAATTAATGACTAAATCAATGACTAACTTAATGACCAAATTTATGACTAAATATACTACTAGACAATAAAATTGAGACAATCTGTTAATGACTAAGCTAAAAATGACTAAAAGTTGGTTGCGTTATAAGATACTGTAAATTAGCTACTATTGGTCACCGATTGAAAAATGGTCATTTATATGCAAATTTTGGTCAATGTTTTAGTAACTAATTAGCCATTTTTCTATTAGTGAAGAATGTTTTTTCTTGTGCTTGAGAACTCCACAAATTTACTTTCTATTTATCAGATATTCTATTATGGGGATGGGAAAATAGATTTCTCCCAATGATGTAGTCATTCGAGAACTATAATAGCCATAATTTGTTATTACATATGGACAGGTAGATCACAACTCTCGCTTATATAGATTTGCACTTTTTGAGCCTTCTTTTGATGACTCTTTTATTGCACACACTGATTCATTAAGTGAGCTATGCAATGAAGGAATTGGACACCTTAACTACATATATTTGCAACAAATGAATTCTCAAAATCTTATTATTGGGCTTCCTAAGGTGTCATGCACAGATGGAGTTTGTCTAGCATGTGTTATTGGCAAACAATATCAATATCCCTTTCCAAAAGGGAAAGCATTACAAGATAATGTTCCTCTAGAGTTGGTGCATAGTTATCTTATGATCTTTCCAAGTCATTCCTTTTCATAAGCTAAGTATGCACTTACCTTCATTGATGATTTCTCACATAGATCTTGAGTATATTTTCTTAAGTTTAATAATGAAGTCATGGCCATTTTCAAAACTTTTAAAGCTTTTGTTGAGAAGAAATCCTCTCTTTATGTCAGTAAGGAATTTAAATATTTTTGTAGAGAATATGGCATATTGCATCAACACTATGTTCCCTACACCCCTCAGCAGAATGGCATTGCTAAAAGGAATAATAGGACATTGAAAGAAATGGACAATTACATGATTCAATCCAATAACATGCCATCCTCCTTCAGGGCTGAAGCATTCAACTATGCCAATTATATTCACAATCAGATGCCTCATAAAGAAGTGTTACATATGACTCCAGAGGAAGCTTGGAGTCATGTCAAACTTGATGTCTCTACTTTCAAAGTCTTTGGAAGTGCAACATGGGCCTTGATTCCAAATGATAAATGTAACACTATGGAGAAAAACAAACAACCACTATTTTTTGTTGGCTACTATGAAGCCATGGAAGCATATAGATTGTTTGATCATGTTACAAAGGATGTTTTGTTTCATAGAGTTATTCATTTTTATGGCAACTTCAAACACTCATCAGAACCCACTCTCTCCATAGGTTACCATGATGGTGTAGGTCATGTTGATATTTTTATTCTTGATGATCAAGAGGATGATGAGAATCCTCCTCCTGAAGGTGAAAATAAGTTAGAAGAACAACCACCTCCTGGAGTTGATCAACCTGCACAGGAACATCTTAATCAAGAACAAGAGAGGAGAAGCCTTCAACTGAAGAAGTGACGTAAAAGGTATGGCTATGACGTATCTATAGAAATTCTCATTATAGATCACCTAATAATGCAATATACTAAAGCAAAATACTTGATCTACTTCTACAAAAAAATGTGCGGAATCTTAATCGATTTTTAGCAAGATCAAATAGAACACATATAATAGATGAAGAAGAAAACAATCACACATGAGCACAGAAGAATACTCTGGGGAAAGCCTTAGCTAAAAACCCTGATCTCTGTATTATCATACAAGTGGAAATATCTCTAGATTACACAAAGCTTTAACTCATAAGCTATCCAGCTCTTAGTACAATCCCTCAATGCTGCTCATAGACAGTCAAAGGCTTCTCACAAACCTTCTCCTCTACCCTCCAAGAATCCTATTTCCTTGTGTAGTTTCTCCTGGGTCCTCAAACTGCCACCTATGTGTAATTACCTCACACACTGCTCACTAACCTCTAAAATAACTGCTCAATCCTGGAGGAGATAATTCCTTCTGCATGGATGAGTTTCTTATATAGGAAATTTCCTCCAATTGATAGTACAATGTCCCTATCTTTAATCTCAAGTGGGCCTTTGTCTGAACTGACATGCATGAGTTATTTATGAGAATATTTGGTTATTAGGAGTACACTAGTTACATGCATGCATGCATTAATTGACTGAACTCACAATTAGTTCCTCAAAATATTTAGAACTAATTTAACTAGACTTAACTTAGTTAATTAAGCTAACTAATTACAACTCACATACAAATCATCCTTACCTTAATTAAGGGATAACTTTCTCAATTAAAGGGATAACTGTTGCATGACTTCACAAAGACTTCATGTTTGAATTTCTCCAACTATTTAACTCAAGATGAATTAATTAATTATTTTTCAAATGGTTGCTGAGACTAAATTCGAATTTTAATTCTCAATTTTAATTCAGATACTAATTAAAATTGGAATATATCTTGAAATACTATTTATAGCAATGTTATTTTTAGCATTTCCATTTTATCATTCCTTGTTTCTATTTTCAACATTGGTACCTGAAATGATATCTATAGCAATGATATTTATAGCAATGCTATTTATAGCATTTCTATTTTTATCATTTCTAATTTTTGCTATTTCCAACAAAGTTGGAGCATATCCTAAAATTCTATTTTTAGCATTTCTCATTGCCATTTTCAACACTCCCTCTCAAAAAGAAAGGCATTCAACTCGAACCTGATCCTGAACCTTTGGAATGTTCTGCATGCAACACTTCTCTCAAGTTTTGTTGCTCCAGAAACTCCAGAAACAAAAAATATCCAACCTGAATCAGAATAATGCCTCTGTCATCAAAGTCTCTGACTGATATTGCCTCTTTCGACTGAAAACTCCGCACCTCTGTGCTCTTCATTATCTGACTTCTCTAGCCTCTATCACTTTGATTTCTGATTGCATCAATCACATTGATTCCTCCTGTTGCATCCATGTTATTTTTGGTCTTGTCTCCGAGCACTGCATATGCACTACACCTCCTCTCATCATGTTGCATCGTGTTGTCCACTGCTGTACTACAACTCAGTTACTGAGAAGTAAGTAACTGATCTCCCAACTGACCTCCATGTTGGGCTAGAAACACCCTCTGATGCTGAAGCTCCCTCTACCACTGACAAGTGCTCCCTCTCTAACCTCTACACTGTTGCAACAAAACCCTGCATCTGACGCCATTGCACACCTCTCTATGCCATCCTGCACTGGTGCAATACTCTTGTGTCTCTCACATTGCTGTAACCTACTAGCTCTGCACTCTCTTGGGACTCCTGCATTGTAGCTCTCTCTGCCGCTCCATCCACATCTATCTGTACCTACTTAGGTAGTCTTGCTACTACTCGTCGAGGTTCCTATAGCAAGGTCTAATCAAAGAGGCTGGGTACCTCAAGAATCCTGCCCCTATTTCAACCTTCTTGGGACAATCACTTCACATCACCCCACCTCACACCTGGAGGTATGGATGCATGTGATCCGTCTACCCACCAAGATCGAAATTTCCCCCTACTGGAGGTCTCTACATGAGTGGATGCCTCCACTCAGTCTCCTCTTGGCTTCTCTAGTTGTGGCTGCTCCACAACCTCCTGAAATTGCTTCACCAATTGTGGCTCCTCCACAATTGTCTGAGACTTCTTCTGGTGCTGCATGTTGAGAGGTAATGTGTTGGGTCCCTATAATACTAGTGATTACCCCATTACTATTGTAGTTATACCCCTTATTTATATTGTTGTGCCCCTATTACCCCCATGTTGTTATTTCTGTGCCCCATGGAATCCCTCTATTGTTATTTTTGTGGTTTTATATTATTATTGTTAGGTCGGCTGGATTATATGGTGACTCCTTAGACTCCTATATATAGAAAGGAGGTTTTGTCATTTGAATCATCGAAGAATTGTTCATTAATGTAATGTAAAGGAGGTTGCCCCCTTGAAGAGGTTGAATTCTAAGGTGTTGATCTATCTTTTCTTGAGCTGGTTACATAACATTTGGTATCGGAGCTTTGGATTCTAGGGTTTCACTGCTCCAAACAGGTCATCGTGGAATTTTCGCTATAAATTTTTTCTGTGACGTTTCAAAAGTTGTAAAACAAAACCCATTTGAGAAGTAATCGCGCTGAACCTTGGGTGCGAATTTCAGATCGTTTCACGCGATATTTGCGGAGATATGATCTAAGGAAGTTGGTCTTTTTGCAGACTCCTGAATTACATTCAAAACAGGTGACCAGGGGAAAATCGTCATAACTTTCTCTCTGGGGATCAGATTGAAATTTCATAAGAAGGTACAGAAAGAGGACGGACCGTAGCTTCTTGTAGGTATGTTTCAGATCCAAAGGCCAAAACAGTGACTCGTGGCAGGTCGTACAAGTTCACTCTACTGAACTAGTCTATAAGAAAGTCACTGTGGGATATTTCACATAACTCTTCCTTGGAGAATCCAATTTGGGTCAGACTTGTGGCATTGGAAAGAGGACACAGAGGGATAATACAGCTCACAAATTCAGAAGTAGATGATTGGAAAGTACAGAGATACATCAGAGGCGATATTGAGCTCCTACAAAGTGAAAAAAAGGTGTGTAGATTTTCTTAAATTTTTGCTTAAGCTTGGTTTGAAAATTTATTTTGAAGGAATTCAAAGGGCATAGTCGAGCATTATTATCGGTAACTATTGCCCCGAGGAAAGAAAATGAAAACACCTAGTAAGGAACCTGAAAGCTCTAGCATGACTCATGAAGAAGAGGAAGAAATGCAACATGATATATCAAAATTACAAGACCAAGTGCAACAACTGTCCCTTGCACAAAAGGGAACAGAATCTAAGATGGATGGTTTAAAGAAAGATGTAGAAGCTAAGATGGATGGTTTAAAGAAAGGTGTAGAAGCTAAGATGGACTGTTTAAAGAAATGCGTAGAAGCTAAGATGGATGATTTGAAGACAGACATGGACGAATTGAAGATAAATATGAATAAGTTGCTACAAGAAATGGTCCCTAAGGGTGAAAGGGTACTAAAGGAAACTCATGATGAGAACAAAATAAATGTTAATCATGATTCCATAGACACTAATGTTGGATTGAAGACTCACCATATTCCAAAAATCGATATGAGGAAGTTTGATGGCAAGGATCCCGCCACATGGATATTACAGATGGAGCAGTTCTTCGATCTCAATAATGTGCAAAACACACAAAAGGTACATATGGAAACTATATATTTGGAACCAAATTAGTTTGTATGGTATCAATGGCTTTGCTCTCGTAAACAATTTATCACTTGGTAAATTTTTACGAAAGAATTGATAGCACATTATGAAGATACAAAAAGCAATACTTTTTTTAGCCAATTGATAAGTCTCAAACAAAAGGGTTTAGTAATGGAGCACATTGAGGTGTTCCAAAAATTGAACATAAGGGTAAAAGATATTCCAGAGGAGCATAGGATTGATATGTTCATAGGGTCTTTAAAGGATAATATCCAACATGATGTTCGCCTTTGGGAACCTGATTCATTAGAGAAGGAATTCATGTTAGCAAGAAAAATGGAAAGCAAAATGATGGCAACCAGGAAGCATACAACTCACAACTATAAAGACGGAAGTTTTGTTGCCCCTAGTCTTCCAAAACCTATAAGGTTGACACCACAACAATTGGAAGAAAAAAGAGTAGAAGGGCTTTGTTACAGTTGTGATAACAAATACATTAAAGGTCATAAGTGTGCTGAGAAGAAATTATTCTACATAGATTGTGAAGAGGAAGAAGAAAAGGACCAAGAAAGGTCAAAAGAAGAAGATATACTCCAGCAACAAATCCTAGATGAAGAACAAATAAATCCAACCATATCTTGTAATGCATTGGTGGGAATTACCACTCCTCAAACCATCAAGATAGAAGGACAAATCAAGAAGAAAAAGGTAATAGTGTTGATTGATTCAGGAAGCACCCACAATTTTATTCATTGTAGGGTAGCAAAAGAATTGAATTGCTTCCTATATCCAACACCAGAGTGTCAAGTGATGATTGCAAATGGAGGAACAATAAATTGCTCTGGAAGGTGTCATAATATCAAGCTATCCATGGGAGAATATGTATTGACAAGCCCAATGCTTGCCATTCCAATGGGAAGTGTTGATGTTGTACTAGGAGTCCAATGGCTACAATCCTTGGGTACAATAGTTTTTAATTTTCAAGAACTTTTCATCAAATTTTCTATGAAAGGAAAGGAAGTTGAATTAAGGGGTATTGAAGGGAAACCGGGAAAGATAATCAGCTATAGTGGTATGACAAAGCTTCTAAAAAAGGAGCAAAGAGGTGTAATTGCACAATTATGTTCGCTAGATGTTTCCACATCGGAATCATCTATTTCTCCAAATCTCCAAAATCTCCTGGACAATCATTCCAAGGTATTTGAGACTCCCAAAGGTCTCCCACCTATGCGTGATCATGATCATGCTATCCATCTGATTCCAGGAAGTGTTCCTCCAAACATCAGGCCGTACAAATATCTCTATGTCCAAAAAAGTGAAATTGAACGTATGGTTGCAGAAATGCTAGAGGCTGGTATAATTCAACCAAGTCAAAGTTCTTTCTCTACTCCAGTAGTATTGGTGCACAAGAAGGATGGATCATGGCGCATGTGTTTGGATTATAGGGAGCTCAACAAGCTCACTATTAAAGATAAGTTCCCCATTCCTGTCATTGATGAATTATTGGATGAATTGCATGGATCAATTTACTTCACCAAGTTGGATCTTCGTTAGGGATATCATCAAATCAGAATGAAGATTGAAGACATTCCGAAAACGGCATTTAGAACTCATGAGGGTCATTATGAATTTTTGGTCATGCCTTTTGGCCTTACCAATGCACCTTCAAAATTTCAAGGTTTGATGAATTCAATTTTCAAACCATTCCTTAGAAAATTTGTGTTAGTATTTTTTGATGATATACTAATCTACAGCAAGTCTTGGAAGGATCATGTTGAACATGTTGACAAGGTGCTACAACTATTGGAGGAGAAACAATTATATGCAAAAAGATCCAAATGTTTCTTTGGAGTCCAGGAGGTGGAATATTTGGGTCATATTGTATCTCATGAAGGCGTTAAGGTAGACCCTAGCAAAATTAAAGCCATTAAGGAATGGAAAATCCCCACATCCATAAAGCATCTGCGAGGTTTCTTGGGTTGACAGGGTATTATCGCAAATTTGTTAAGAATTATGGGAGAATAACAGCACCTCTAACAACATTATTGAAGAAAGATGCATTTTCATGGACGTCGGAAGCAACAAAGGCCTTTGAACATCTTAAAGAGGCAATGTGCCAAGCACCGGTCTTAGCTACACCGGACTTCACAAAAACCTTTATTGTGGAATGTGATGCTTTAGGAAATGGAATTGGTGCTGTTCTAATGCAAGATGAAAGACCCATTGCTTTTGAAAGTCGTCCAATCAAGGGAAAGTTTTTAATCAAAGCTATTTATGAGAAGGAAATGTTCGCAATACTCCATGCACTTAAGAAATGGCGACCCTACCTAATGGGAAGACACTTCAAGGTAAAAACAGATCATGATAGCCTTAAATACTTTTTAGAACAAAGATTATCCTCTGAAGAGCAACAAAAGTGGGTCAAAAAGATGTTGGGTTATGACTTTGAAATCATCTACAAAAAAGGGAAGCAAAATGTGGTGGCAGATGCACTCTCAAGAAAGGATGAGGATGTGGAAGCATTTTTGTGCGCCATTTCTATTATCCAACCAGATTGGATAAACGAAGCAAGTGAGGAATGGAAGAATGATGAAGAAGTGTGGGCACTTATTCGAAATCTACAACAAGATTCCAGTACGTCTGATACATTTAGCTGGAAAAATGATTTGTTATGGTACAAAGATCGCTTATACCTCTGTAATAATTCCCAGCTAAAACAAAAGATTCTTATGGAATTGCACACTTCTCCCTTAGGAGGGCACTCAGGATTTTTAAAAACTTACCACAGGGTTAAGAAGGAATTTTTTTGGGATGGCCTTAAATCAGATATTCAAAAGTTTGTGGCAGAATGTTTGGTTTGCCAACAAAATAAAGTTGAAACAATTAAGACACCAGGTCTATTACAACCTTTATCCATTCCAAGCCAACGTTGGGAGGAGTTTTCAATGGATTTTATCACAGGTTTACCCAAGTTTGAGGGAAATAGTGTAATCATGGTGGTAATTGACAGACTTACCAAGTATGCACACTTTTGTGCATTATCACATCCATTTAAAGCAAGTACAGTTTCTACTGCATTTATGGAAACAATTCAAAAGCTACATGGAAACCCAAAGATTATTGTAAGTGACAGAGATCCCATTTTCACTGGAAATTTTTGGATAGAATTATTCTCTTGTCTTGGTACTCAGTTAGCTCATAGCTCATCTTATCATCCTCAATCTGATGGGCAAACTGAGATAGTAAACAAATGTTTGGAAGGATATCTTCATTGCTTTGTATCTGATAAACATACACAATGGGTCAAATGGTTTCCTCTGGCTGAATGGTGGTATAACACTTCCTTCCATACATCAACAAAAATGACCCCATTTATGGCACTTTATGGGTATCAACCACTATCCATCACATTATAAATAAGAGAAAATTCTAAGGTTCAAGCAGTGGAACATCACATCGAACATCAACAACAAGTCCTCCAACTCTTAAAGGATAACCTCATGTTGGCACAAAATAGAATGAAACAACAGACAGATCAACATCGCAATGAAAGAAGTTTTGATGTAGGTGATTGGGTATTCCTACGGCTACAACCATACAAGCAAATGTCCCTAAAGCAAGCTAATAAGGATAATAAATTATCACCAAAGTATTATGGTCCGTACAAGGTGTTGCAAAAGATTGGTATTATGGCATACAAATTGGAGCTTCCTGCAGCTTCTCGATTGCACCCAGTTTTCCGTGTTTCATGTTTAAAGAAGGTTATAGGCGACAAGCTCCCAGTTCAAACAATATTGCCAGAACTTGACGAGGAAGGAAAAATTATATTGGAACCAGAAGCAGTCACAGAAACAAGAACTCGACAGCTACGAAATCGATCAATTTCAGAGTATCTTATCAAGTGGAAGAACTTATCCGCTGAAGATTCCACATGGGAGGATGCAAATTTTATGCAGAAGTATCCAGATTTACTCAAGCGTTGAGGACAACACTTTTTTGAAGGAGAGGGGCATGTTGGGTCCCTATAATACTAGTGATTACCCCATTACTATTGTAGTTATACCCCTTATTTATATTGTTGTGCCCCTATTACCCCCATGTTGTTATTTATGTGCCCCATGGAATCCCTCTATTGTTATTTTTGTGGCTTTATATTATTATTGTTAGGTCGGCTGGATTATATGGTGACTCCTTAGACTCCTATATATAGAAAGGAGGTTTTGTCATTTGAATCATCGAAGAATTGTTCGTTCATGTAGTGTAAAGGAGGTTGCACCCTCGAAGAGGCTGAATTCTAAGGCATTGATCTATCTTTTCTATCTTTTCTTGAGCTGGTTACATAACATAATGCACACTCCCTGTCAACCACCAAGTATCTAACCTTTTCCTTACTCCTCAAGGCTTAGCATGCATTTTGAACCTCAAGAGCATACAAGTTCTTGGCTAGCACACCAATCTGTTTCATCTTTCCTGCCATCACAAAAATTTCTAGAAAAAGAGATGATTTTGAGTCATCAATATCTCCCTCATCCAAACTCTGATTCAACCAATTTTTTTTTTGAATTTGGGTATTTTTCCGCAACGAATCTAGATTTGCTATTTTTTTTTTTTGAAAAATTTTCAGATATGCTCTGAAAACTCGTGGCCCAAAACTCAAAAATTTGAAATCTCCTCTAGTATATTGTTCTCTGCTTTGATCACCTTTGCTCTGATACCATGTAGAAATTTCTCTCTGGATCAGCTAGCTCTGATACAATGTATACATTTCTCTATGGATCAACTAGCTTTTATACCATGTAGAAATTCTCACTATAGATCACCTAATAATGCAATATACTAAAGCAAAATACTTGATCTGCTTCTAGAAACAAACTTGCAGATGTTTAATCAATTTTGAGCAAGATCGAATAGAACACATATAACAGATGAAGAAGAAAACAATCACACATGAACAAAGAAGAATACTTTGGGGAAAGCCTCAGCTGAAAACCCCGATCTTTGTATTATCATACAAGTGGAAATATCTTCGGATTACACAAAGCTTTAGCTCAAAAGCTATCCAGTTCTCAGTACAATCCCTTAATGTTGCTCATAGATAGTCAAAGGCTTCTCACAAACCTTCTCCTCTGCCCTTCAAGCCTCCTATTTCCTTGCACAGTTTCTCCTGGGTCCTCATGCTGCCACCTGTGTGTAATTACCTCACACACTGCTCACTAACCTCTAAAATAACTATGCAATCCTGAAGGGGATAATTCCTTCAGCATGGATGAGTTTCCTATATAGGAAAATTCCTCCAACTGGTAGTACAATGTCCCTGTCTTTAATCTCAACTGGACCTTTGTCTGAACTGACATGCATTAGTTAATTATGAGAGAATATTTAGTTATCTGGAGTACACTAGTTACATGCATGCATGCATTAACTGACTGAACTCACAATTAGTTCCTTAAAATGTTTGGAACTAATTTAACTGGACTTAAATCAGTTAACTGAGCTAACTAATTACAACTCACATAAAACTCATCATTGTCTCCTTAATTAAGGGATAGCTTCCTCAATCAAAGGGATAATTGTTGCATGACTTCACAAAGACTTCATGTTTGAATTTATCCAACTAATTAACTCAAGATGAATTAATTAATTATTTTTTGAACAGTTGCTGAGACTAAATTCAAATTTTAATTCTCAATTTTAATTCAAGGACTAATTAAAATTGGAAAATATCTTGAAATTCTATTTATAACAACGTTATTTTTAGCATTTCTATTTTATCATTCCTTGTTGCTATTTTCAACACTGGTACATAAAATTATATCTATAGAAATGCTATTTATAAAAATGCTATTTATAGTAATGCTATTTTAAGCATTTCTCTTTCTAGCATTTCTTGTTTCCATTTTCAATGATATCTGATTTCAGTTATTTTTCTCTTGTTCCAAAGGATATTCAACCCAAGACAGTTGGTATTTCTCTTTTCAGTCATGCCATTTCAAAGGATCCCCAACATTTTTTTCATGTTGTTGGGATACTTGAATGGATGTTGCCATCGCAGAGGAGTATTATTCTTTGATGAAGAATCACACATGGGATCTTGTTCCTCTTCCCAAGGGATGAAACATAGTTTGTTGCAAATGGGTTTATAGGACAAAGTATGTTGCAGATGGTATTGTTGACAAGTATAAGGCACGACTAGTGGCCAAGGGTTTTTCATAGGTTGAAGGTATTGATTACTCTGAAACTTTTTCCCATGTTTCCAAAATGAACTCCATATGTCTTGTGTTGTCTCTTGCTTCCTCACAAAGCTGGTTAGTTTATCAGATGGATGTGAAGAGTGATTTCTTGAATGAAGATTTGCAGGAAGATATCTACATGGAAAATCTTCCTAGTTTTGTGCATGAATCTTCTCTTGTCTGCATGCTTTGTCGTTCTTTGTATGGTCTCAAACAGGTTTCACAATCTTGGTATGAGAAGATGGATAGTTTTCCATTGACTATAGGCTTTTTGTGTTGTCACTCAGATCCTACATTTTATACTAAAAGAGAAGGAATTGATCTTTTCGTACTAGTTCTATATGTGGATGATTTGATTATCACTGGGAGTTATTCATCCATGATACAGAGTGTACAAATAGAGTTGATGGAGCAGTTCAACAAGACAGATGTTGGATTTTTGCATTATTTTCTTTGTTTTTAGGTTCACCAATATTTAGATGGAATCTTGATTTATCAGCAAAAGTATGATCTTGATTTTCTTCAGAGATTTGGCATGGTTGATTGTAAGTCAACACCCTCTCCATTTCAGTAAGGTGTTGCACTTACTGCTAGTTGCTCGGCACCAAGTGTTGATATGACCTTGTATCAATAGTTGGTTAGGATTTTGTTGTACTTGACACATACTTGACCAAACATCTCTTTCGTAGTTGCACTTGTTTGTCCGTTCTCCCAACATCCACGTGAGAGTCACTAACAAGAAACTAAGAGCATTCTTTGGTATATTCAAGGTACAATCAAGTTTGGCATTTAGGACACCAGGTCCTTATGAGCTAGAAGGTTTTACCGACACTAATTGGGTTAGTTCTCTTGATGATCAGAAGTCTACATCAGGATTTGTTTAACATCTTGGTTCAACTCCTAGTGTATGGTCCTGCAAGAAACAATCGACAATTGCATTGTCTTCTGATGAGGATGAGAATCATTCTATAGTCTTGGCTAGTCAAGAAGTCCTTTGGATTCGACAGTTACAAATGGAGTTTGGAATTCAATAGGAGCATCTGGCCACTCTTTGGTGTGACAACTAAAGTGTTGGGTGTAGTAATTACACTTAAGCAAACTCCTTAACACTTAAATTGTCAACCTGGGAGATTCGTAAACTTAGAAATGAAGCACAAGCAATGCCAGAGATGGTATGAATATTTCTAATATCAGCCCCTACTTTCTTTAAAGGAAATATTATAAAATCAAACTAAAAAGAGAAAAGGAAACTTGAACCATCAAAATAATCTAAGACTGGAACAAGGAAGAATGCATTTGCAAAAGGAATTTATAAATAAAGGGGAAATCACTCTAGATAACTATTGATCAACTACTAAGTGTGTGGTTTTTCTTTAGTAGAGACGCTTTAACAATCTCATCAAATGGGCCCTTCAAACCTGCTTATGTAGAGATTTTATTCTTGCACTAATCTGTCCTGCACTATCATAGTTTGCTTGCACTAGTGCAGGAACAAAGATTTATGCAGAGGGTATAAATAGTGTATGTACTAAAAAAGTTTTGCTTCCTGCAAGGGCTTGAACTTTTTGGGTTCAAAGCACTCAGATCCCGTGGCAAGAAACTAGTTCTTGCACCAGATCAGAGCTTCTTGCACTTGGCATTTAATTCTTGAAATAAGTGCTTAGTTACTGTAAGTGTTATTATTCTGTGAAATCAAATTGCACACATAAAAATGAATGTTTCTGATGTTAATAGAATGCGGAAATAAAGAAATAATCCATATAATTTATCCTGTCATAAAGTATTTAATGAAAGTAAGAAAGCTGTTAGAAGTAAACTAAAAAGGCTTGCTGCATCACACCAACATGCACTAGTGTAGGTTCATTTCTCTTGCTTGGACCAGGTGGGGAAACCCAAATCAAACAGAACTGCAGAAAGTGAATAGCACACCAACATGGATTGGTGTAGGTTTATTTCTCCTTCTTAGACCAGGCGGGGAAAACCAAATCAAACAGAACTGCAGAAAATGAATAGCACACCAACGTGCACTAGTGTAGGTTTATTTCTCCTGCTTGGACCAGGCGGGGAAAATAAAATTCAACAAAACTGTATAAAATGAATAGCAAACCAACGTGCACTAGTGCAGGTTTATTTCTCCTGCTTGGACCAGGCGAGAAAACCAATTTGAAATCAGATGCAGGAAAATGAATTTTAACTACTTCACACTGCAGATCTGCTTTCACAGAGACAGGAATACATGTGTTGTAAATTAAATCACACTTGACAGTATAAACATAAATTAGAAGAAACTAAAAATAGGGTAAACGTGTTGGGTTGGCTAGGCCCTAGCCAACCAGTGCATTTCCCTTTCAAATAGAAACGTTGTTCAATACTTTATCAATTCATCAGCTTTCAAACATAGAAATATGATTTATGAAACATGAGGCAGAGCTCCCTTCTTATTAATTCATAGGGGAAAATACATGCGTGAATACATAGTCCAGCCCAGATTTGGGCGATAACAAAATACAAGCCTATTACCACCTCCCTAGTTATATCTTTTTTCAATACAAACTCTATCAAAAAGTATCTCGTCCTATTTACATTCTTCATTATATAGACCTTTGTTCGTAGGCCAAAAATATTGTTTAACCGATTACATAACTGATATGCAGAATTTAGGTTCTCGGCCTTCAAGATTAGGTAGTTCAACAAAATTGGTCGTAGCCAATCTCTAGTTGTTCATTCTTCATAAGTTCGATCTTGACTGCCTTTCGATTGCTTTTCCATCATGGCTAGAGCTCAGCTGCCTTCTGATCTATCCTGTTGTCATGGCTGAAACGGTACAAAATGAGGCGGTGATCAAGGAGGTCTAGATCTGCTGTAAAGTTTCGTTGTGCTGGCACTGGTGCAGGATCTGATCCTACAGTAGGATCAACAGTTATGGTAAGAACTTGAATACCAAACAAACATTGGAGATATCGATAAGTTACAAAAGTGATTATAAGCAAGATATCATGCAATAAATAATTAATTAATGCTAAGTTAAGTTAAAAATGTGAAATATAAAGTTCATGCGAAATATTTCATCGTTCTTGGGCTAGTGCAAGATGAGGGTGTATAGGAGAGGTAAAATAGCGGTAACTGGTTATAATTTAGGAAGGGAAAAATGGTCAAAAGAGAGCAAATTAGGGGGATAACATAAAGTGTCATCAAAATCTCTAGAAATCCAATTCAACATCAATGCAGAAAACACATAGATATCTACATGCACTTTATTTGGCAATTAATCCAAGATAGAGTTCTCAATCTGGAATATATGCCTACCGAAGTGCAAGTGGAAGACATCTTCACTAAACCTCTTGCATCTCCTAGGTTTCTTCAGCTTTATTCGATGTTTGGGGTCAAGGATGTAGTTTTTGGGGTGTCCTCTTAAATCCTCCTACCTTCACTATTTTTTTTTCTTTCTTTGGTTTCTTGTTTATTGTTTTATAAAAGGTTTCATTGTTGTTGTACATGGGTACCTCATCAGGCATAGTTTCTAGGACCCATTTTTTTGTTTCCTCCCTACATTTCGATTGTGGGGGGTGTTCGTGTTGGTAATTTCTGAAGAAAGAAAATTAGTTTTCTTTGTTATGTTGTGAAATGTAAGCTCACATAGGTTTTCTATTTTCCCGCTATGAAGGTTATCCATGGGGCTCATCCCATTGTATATATACACATTCATTTTCTTTTGTGTTTAATAAAGTAGAAGGTTGTCTTTGCAGTCTAATACTGGAGAGTTTGAGACTCTTTCAAGTTCCTTGTGGGAAAGAATTAGTCATTATTATAATTAAAAAATAAAAACGAAATGTAGTTAGCTACCTACCTTTTGAGTGGGTTTGGCCTCTGCAAGCTTCTCCTCTAGCACAAAGCCTTAACCCTTCTTTTTTGAGACCACGTCCATTTCCTCGAGATCCAATTTTTTTGCTTTGGGACTCTTAAAAGCCTGGTCCAGGTGAATCTGAGGTCCTTTTTGGGTCTATGTCATTTTTAGGGATGATTGGATTATCATAATCCATATGTGCTAGAGAATATTCCTTGTGACCACATATGATCTTAGGATATTTTATTTCCTTGTCGTAATCAATGCATTCTTGCTCTCTTATTTTCTTGGTTCATTTTTGTGTCAGAAAGGAACTTGTTGTCTTCTGTGGTGAAGCCATTATCATTTATGCCTTTGAGTTCTTCTTCCTCCATCAAATCCTAGACATATAGCCTCATAATACAAGTCAGGGAAGACAAGAGAGAAAAAGAAACATATAGTCGATTTAGCTTACGCTGATAGAGAAATGATTCCCAAGTAGTGTGAGGTGCACCATCCAAACAACTTCTCCATCCAACCCTATTTGATAATGGAAATAGCCTATTGAAACATGGGCTTTAACCTTCAAATCCCCATCATAGGCACCTATTTGTGCCTTCCCAATCCCACTAGTAGCCTGGATTCTCTCTAGGCCCCAATACATAATCCAACGAGAAATCATGCTTGATGGATGGTAGTGCCCCTGATACGACAATGTTTATTAGAGGTGAGGCATGTTTCCATTCCCATTTCCATAACCCAATTTCTTGAAATTTTTGACCCACCCAGATAGATATCCTTTAGATGAGCATCTCTTTGTTATTTTCTAGATCATTTTGAATTTGTTCATAGAGATGGAGGGCTTGGTATGGCCCATCACCTAGTAGTGTGGGAAACCTTGTGCACATTCTTGCAGTAAAACCAAATCACCATGATTGGAGGCACAAAGCGTCCAATCTCATGAATTCAACCAAATGAATCAAAACATACTGTAATGGCATGGTCGTGCCCTTCCTTCTCCTTCTTCCCGTTGGACAAACCTTTCAAATGGAGTGAAATAAACAGTTTTGATATTTCAAAGAAACAAATCCATAAAACCTTGAATGAAATTCTCATGTTAAATGAGCGTGTGTTTTTCAAGGGGGATTAAATTCCATTAAATAAAACGTTGAGTCTTTTCTTTTGTTTAATGAGAGGTATTTCTAATTATAAATAATTATTAATTTAAGAATTCTTTTTTTGTCTTTTTGCCACCAAATATTATTTGGGGAATTTTGGTTGATTTAATAAAATTGATATGATGATATCAAAACAAGATTTGTGTGGTTAAAAAATGCATAAAAGTAGCAATGTCATGGTAATGATCAATCATCATTTCCAATTAAATGTTTGGTTTGATAAGGATAACTAATTTATGGAGATTTTTAATGATGTTAAATAGAGGGAGTCAACATGGGAAAGGTAATACTTTGGCTCTCATATGTTTTAGAAAATTGATATCTCTTTGTCCATAAACATTAGAGGTGGAAAAATAATATAGAGTCTAGAGCTAAGTTTGTTCCAACTTAGTTATATATTGAACCACAAATTGGTGTTGACCTCATGGATATGATAGAAATTAGGTAGCTTGTAGGGTAGTCTTGTCATGAAATAAGAAGGGTAGACATCAAAATAAGCTCTGTCTGGTCAAAAAGTATAGTGAAGTAGTAATGTCATAGGATTAATGAACATTTCCAATGAAATGTTTGTTTTAGTAAGGATAACTGATCTATGGAGATTTTCCATGATGTTCAACAGAGGGAGTCAAGATGGGAAAGATGATAGTTTGGCTCCCACATGCTTTAGAATTTGATCACTTTGACCATAAACATTAGAGGTGGAAACAAATCCTAGGATCTAGAGCTAAGTTTGTTCCAAATTACTTATATCTTGAACCACAAATTGTTGCTGACCTCGTGGATATGATAGAAATTTGGTGGCTTGTAGGGTATTTTTGTCATGAAATAATTGTCACCTATTATCTAGTGATATTTTTTAATCCTAAACTAAATTATTCATTTAAGTTAGTCACTTTTAGTTTAGTCACTTATTAGCTAGTCGTATATTTTATCCCTAGAGTAGATTAGTCGTTTAAGTTAGTCATTTTTAGTTTGGTCACTTAAAATTGCTCAAATTTAGTAGTAATTCACTTGAAATAATTGCGGTGACTAACGTTGTTAGTCGCCTAATCATTAATTTCATCATTTTCTAAAAGTGATATAAGGCCTCAATGATTTAGTTATAAAATTAGGATTATATCCTAAAGATATCAAAGCATCTGAGGAAATAATCAAGAGAAGAAATGCTGATATTCAGGGATCGAGGAAACAATTGAAGCTCCTAACAACTAAACATCCATAAGCCAAAGAAATAAGTCAGTTAGAGAAGGAGAAGGAGAACATGCTCTAAATTATTATTGAACAAAATATAAAAATACATACGATGGAGGAAGAAATGGAAAAATTGATCAAGTAAAAATAACTACAACTCAGTGCCGCAAACACAACTTCCATAGTAGTGACTTTATCACCAACAATGTCTACAACAGAAACATAGCCCACATGCCAACATTCAATAGAGAAATTATCAAAATATATGGGAGACTTTCCATTGAAATATATGGAGATTGAAAAAATCATAACTTTACAGTAGAAAGTTCAAAATGACAAGATAAGGGCTGACAACACATATCTAGCCGAAGTTCAAAAGAATTTCAGATTAACTAGGCCGATAGAAACATATGAAAATGAGTGACTGGTTCCACAGACATTGGAAGTGGAAAAAGAGAAAATATGGATTGATATCAATTCCACTAGTGAATGAACTCTTGACATCAATTCATATTATTTTTGAACAGGAAGAGTTGGTGGACAAATAAAAGGTAGTCATTGCAAGAATCGAAGACGTTTTGGACCATATGCCGAGAGAATCAAACAAAATAAGTAAAGTACTAAAATATAAAACTAGAGAAGAATTGGAACACCTTGGAATTGAGGACAAAACTGATACTGTCCTAGAGATAAGAAGCATTTTGACAAATAAAAAGTTTATGTCATAGTTAGAAACCAAGTGTCAAATCTTGGAAGCCTAGATTAGAAAATTTCATAGGAATTTAATACTCTGCAACAAAAGGGACTTCCATCTCTAAGACATTCTACTGGAAAATTGATTCCAATAGAAGACTATTAGTACAAATTGTACTAGATAACAACAACAAAAAACCAAATTTTCTAAAGTTAAAGGGGTGATCAGTAGGAAAGCATTCCTAGAATGCGTGGAGTATGATCTTTTTATTCAGGATGAAGTCATCCATTTTTTCATCACTAGGCCTACTTTTGACAAATAAATAGAAGTCGATGAGGCATACAATAGGGTAAAAAAATTTTCTATCCCAGATGAAAAGAGATGGGATAAGTTACTTGAACTCATCAAGTGGAAATAATGCAGTAAATTCAGTGAGCAGTAAGCAGATAAGGACGAGACGAAAGTAGAAGATCAGTCATATACAACAATCATCAAACAACACCCTTAAAATGTGCGTTGATTGTTAAAATTAGTTTTGAACAACTATTTTCCAGTTCTATTTTTGTAAATCAGAAAAAATTTCACATATTATCTTATTTCGTAATAAATTTTGGCTTAGACTTAAGATATTTTTAGAGTTTTGATCTATATGTATTTAGTAGATCGAAGAAGTTAACATTGAACCCTTGTAATGAATCAATGACATGCTTGTAATGGTCAAGGCTATTTCTAAAGATAATTGAAGGATTGTAGATTCATTATAAACAATTTGTGTATCTTTGTGAGTTTGTCTTGTTATCAATTTTGTTTCTCATATTTAATTCTACGCGTGTTCAAGGTAACATAGAAATTTAGGAAAGGATAGATTGAATATCAATCTCCCTCAAATCCCCTTGCAAAGTTATAATCATTAACAAATATTAATTAACTAAAATGTTTGTCTTAGTTAATTCCTTTAAATATTTTAATTATTTCCTTCTTTCATCTCTTGAATATGTTTTATTTGGCTGTAGAAAACTTTTTCATGCATCTGATATATATGATAAATTAAAAATTTAATATGAATGTTTAGCAAGTTATATACCTTCTTTATTTCTTATTTTCAAATCAATTCAATGTTTGACTCTGTAAATAGTGAAAATCATCCCTTCAATTTTCTAAAAAATACTTAGAAAATACATCTAGTTAGAGGTTTAATGTACTGATCATTCATTTAAAATCAAAACCTTACTTGAGATACTTTGGCACAGATCCCTAGCCTAGAACTATCTACAAAGATACAACATCATATTTTTATCATTGTGAGGGAATGAATATTGAAGTTTGTTTCCCTAGGAAAACAATCATACTTGCCTCTTAATGGTGAATAAGATGTTAGTAGGATAAAATACTAGACCTAGCAACTTGACATATTAAATCTAGTTTCTTGCAGGCATACCATATCTTAGTCAGATCCATACATTATCTCTCCTTTATCAAATCCAAGGAGATGAGTAAGAATTTCATCTATTAGATGTAGGTTAGAAGCCACTCGTGTTGCTTCTCCCTTTGTTTTATCTAAATTGCCTTTACAAAAGGACCCTCCACAGTCAACTCCAATACCTGCTTAATTATCAGATCTTCCTCCAAAAGTTTTAGAACTTCTTTCTCGAGGAGTAGATCTTCAAACTACACTTTTAGTTCATTAGTTTGAGGCCTTTTAACTTCTTTATTCCCCTTTGTAACCTTTAGATAGTGAAGAAGATCCTAAACTTTCTCTTTCTAAATTTAAACCATTTCATTTTAATTTTTTTTTGTACATACTTATCTATCCACTTCTACTAAATATAAAGAGGAATTTAGTATTTATACTAATTCTCTATATTTTGAGGATCCTGAAAAGGTTTTACCTGAATTTCAGAAGATAGTTATTAATCCTTAATTCTTCTAGAAACCCAAACCTTCATCACCCGCTTCTTCTAGTAAAGTTGTTTCTCCTAAAAAGAAAGTCCATCACAACATCAAATGGTTGGCATATACCTAATTGTAGCAGTGTGCTATGCAACCTTAGTTCTTCCACGAATGACCCAACTTCATGCTTTTCTTGATGGGTATTTAAAACATTTACCTATATTTAATGGAGAGGTTGAGCCATCTATTGAAGATCACTTGGCTGCATTTCTAGATTTTGCTAATAACATGAATGTTGAGCATGAAGATGTCTATATAATTTTTTTTTTTCAATCACTTGAAGGAAATTTAAGAATATGGTTCAAATAACTACAATCTGATTGTATTAATTCATGGGATGAACTAATCAACATTTTCAAAAATCAGTGGGTAATAAAAAAGGATCATGTTTATTATTTAACCAAATTTGAAGGCTTGAAAAGGAACCTTGGTGAACCTATGGTTGATTTCATTAGGGGATTCAATAAAATTTATAACAAGATGCCCTTAAATTGCAAACCTCTAGTTACTACTGGTAAAGTGTTAGAAAATTATATATTACGGAACAATGGAACACATAAAATATTGCAGAAATATAAACACAGAAAACGCATAAAACAAGAGAGACACAAATATACGTGGTTCACCCAGTTTGGACTACGTCCATGGAGAAACAACCAGTCCTTCCTTTTATATTATCCAGCAAACTGAAGAGATACAACCTACAACAGATCTGCTATAACACCCTCTTTGCTCTCAATCTCCTCTCTCTTCCTCACTCAGGCAAAAAAATCCCTAAATTAAACATAACTTCTACCATTAGATCATCCGCCTAATGAAAGGCCTAGATTGACTAGAAATTACCAGACTTTTACAAGGCAATTTTACATATATTTTTTAGCTTCGAGGGCGCTACCCCTGAACCCCCATGTGGAGGGGTGTACAGTCTTCTTGGGGTATACATCCAGCTGAGACATTTGAATACAGAAGATAATCAGGCTCCACACCCAACAATCTCCCACTTGGAGATTGATTATAGCAACTCCATCGCTGCTTCATTTGCTAGACAATAGCTTCACTTTGGACCTGGCTATTTCTCATCTTCTTCATAATACATGAAGACCAATTTAAACTGAGCAGATTCTCTGTTTCACCCTGGTTACGACTTTTGTTAACATATCTGCAGGATTCTGGCTAGTGTGTATCTTTTCTAGCTTCAAATCTCCATCTTCCAACACTGATCGTATGAAATGGTATTTGAGTTGTATGTGTTTAGTCATAGAATGAAAGGCTGAGTTCTTTGCAATATGTATGGCACTATGGTTGTCGCTTTATAACCTACCCAACTCCTGCTTCTTATCCAATTCATCTAGAAACCTTTGTAACCAAATCATTTCTTTACTAGCCTTTATAGCAGCAACATTCTCTGCTTCTATTGTTGAAAGTGCAACAACACTTTGGATTTTTGAAACCCAACTAACAGTTGTTCCACCTATAGTAAACAAATACCCTATTGTGCTCCTCCTGTTATCTCTATCACCTACCATATCTGCATCAACATATCCTTGTAGAGCAATGTTTGAACCACCAAAGCATAATGCTTGATTTGTGGCACCTCTCAAATACCTGAGAATCCACTTCATTGCCATCCAATGTTCTTTTCCTGGATTTTTAATGTACCTTCTTACAACTCCCATTGCATGTGCAATATTAGGCCTTGTGCAGACCATTGCATACATTAAGTTTCCAACTGCTGATGAATATGGAACTTTAGACATATGAGCCATTTCTTCCTGAGCCTTGTGACATGCCTCCTTACTTAATTTCAAATGGCTAGCCAAAGGTATACTAACTGGTTTTGCATTCTACATATTAAACCTTTTCAACACCTTTTCTATGTACTCACTTTGAGACAATGTTAATTTGTAATTCTTCTTGTCTCTAGTTATTCTCATACCAAGGATTTGTTTTGCAGCACCCAAATCGTTTATTGAAAATGAGTTTGCCAATTTTATTTTGAGCACATTTATTTCCTGCATGTTAGAACCTGCAAAAAGAATGCCATCTACATAAAATAACAATATAATATAGCTGCCATCATTTTGCCTTTTGAGATAAACACAATGATCAGAGTGACATCTAGTATAACCTTGTTCAGACATAAACCTGTCAAATTTTAGATACCATTGCCTTGGAGCTTGTTTTAAGCCATACAAGCTCTTCTTCAACCTGCACACTAGTTTCTCCTTCCCTTTTACCTCATGTCCTTGTGGCTGCTGCATATATATCTCTTCCTCCAAATCCCCATGGAGAAAGGTTGTCTTTACATCTAACTGCTCAAGATGCAAATCTTCAACTGCTACTAGACTTAAAATAGTTCTGATTGAAGTCATTTTAACAACAGGAGAAAATATCTCATCAAAGTTTATACCCTTTTTCTGTGCAAACCCTTTCACCACAAGTCTAGATTTATACCTCGGTTTTCCTCCATCTTCTTCCTTCAACCTATAAACCCATTTATTATGCAATGTTTTTTTACCTGCAGGCAACCTGACTAAGTCCCAAGTCTGGTTATGTGCTAAGGAGTCCATCTCTTCTTTCATGGCTTGCTCCCACTTCTTCCTGGTTTCTACCTGCATTGCTTCTTCATAACATTCTAGTTCACCAAAATCAGTCAACAATACATAATATAATGAAGGAGAGTATCGTTCAAGAGGTCTACTTATCCTGGTAGATTTTCTAACACCACTTTCAGGTGTTTGAAGTGCTTGTTGTTGTTGTGGTTGTTGTTATGGCTGTTGATAATTATGATTTTCAGGCATCATCACTTTTCCTGTGATATCATCAAGCACTGTGTATTCTCTGTTTTCTTTTCCTTGTTTCTTTTCCTACAACTGATTCTTATACAATACCTCTTCATTGAATATTACATCTCCGCTCCTACTGATTTTGTGATTTTCATAATAATATAAGCAATAACCAAAATCATTAACACCATATCCAATAAAGGCACATTTATTTGATTTTGCCTCAAGCTTTGTTCTATTTTCTTTGTTAATGTGGACGAAAGATTCACAACCAAAAGTCTTTAAAAATCAGTAGCTTACCTTTTCACCTGTCCATGCCTCCTTTGGAATACCACCATCCAAGGAACTTGAAGACCCTCTGTTTTTAATATAAACAACAGTATCTACAACATCTACCCAAAATTGTAAAGGTAATCCTGCATGAAATCTCATGCACCTTTCACGCTCCATGATTGTCCTATTCATCCTTTCTGACACACAATTTTCTTGTGGTGTTCCTGGAACTATCTTCTCTCTGTGAATTTCAGTCTCTGAATAGTACCTATCAAACTCTTTGCTGCAATATTCACCTCCAATATCTGATTTGAGATACTTCAACCTTTTCCTTGTCTCATTTTCAACCAAAGCTTTCCATTTCTTGAAAGTATCAAATACATCAGATTTATTTTGAATATAATAAATCCAGGTTTTTCTGGTTTCATCATCAATAAAAGTAACATAATAATGAGAGCACCAAGAGATGATACTTGAGCAGGTCCCCATACATCTATATGCACAAGCTCTAATTTTTCACTCTTGTTTTCTTTCCCAAGTCTAAGGAATTTGACTCTCTTCTATTTTCCATAAACACAATTCTCACATAATTTTAAATCAACATGCTTCAAACCTAGTAACAAATTACTTGAGTGAAGAATCTGCATCCCCTTCTCACTCATGTGCTTGAGCCTATGATGCCACAATGTCGTATCTTCTCCTGTAGAGATTGAAGCATTAACAGAATTAGAAATACCATTGCATAAATACAATGTACCAACCTTTTCTTCTTTCGCTATTACCAGGGATCCTTTAGTGACCTTCTAGGTTTTATCTGTGAAAGTAGTTACGCAACCTTCACCTCCCAACTTCCTTGTTGAAATCATATTTTTCTTCATATCTGGAACATGCCTTACCTCCTTCAATAGCCATTGATTTCCATTCTGCTGTTTTATGAAAATTGTACCCATTCCAATGATTTTACAGGGTTTATCATCACCCACTCAAACTTTATCAAAATATCCTTGAACATAATCATGAAAATGTTTCTTATCAGCTGTGGCATGGAATGAGGCCCCTAAATCTACCGCCCAGACATCAATAATATTTTCTAATGAAAGAATCAAAGCATCTTGCAACACATCACCTGTTACATTTGCTTCATGATTAGCTTCTTGTTGCGCGTCTCCTTCCTTTCCCTTCCGAGACTTGTAGTCTTTCTTTAGGTGTCATTTCTTCCCGCATTTCCAGCACACTATCCCCGATCTGGAATTGGATCTACCTCTTCTTTACTTACTGCAATATCCTGGGCTCTTTCCTCTTTTCATTTCTCTTCCCCCAGTCTCTACAGTCAAAGCATTACTTGATGTCTCACCGGAGCTTTTCCATCGCATTTCCTCGCTAAGGATTGCACCAATAACATCATCAAACTTTAAAGTACTAGATCCAGAGACAGATTTACTAATGGCCATAACTAAACCATTCCAACTTTCTGTCAATGAGCATAGAAATAACAGAGCCCTAACTTCATCATCAAAATTTACCCCTAGAGAACTTAACTAACTTGTAACTATACTAAAATCATTTAAATGATCTGCAATAGATCCACCTTCTGACATCTTCATATTAAATAAATGCTTCATAAGAAATACCTTATTTGAGGCCAAGGGTTTTTCATATCGTTTGGCCAATGCCGACATTAAACCCTGTGTTGTCATTTCCTTTGAAATATTAAACACTACCGACACCTCTAGGCATAGCTGTATTGTTCCAAGTGCCTTTCTGTTCCAGAATATCCCATTCTGTGTCTATCATACTCATTGGTTTCTTTGTCTTTTTGCTCAATGGTAGGTACAGATCTCTCTGATACAGATAATCTTCCATTTTCATCTTCCATAGTTGGTAGTTTTGGCCGTTGAATTTTTTGACCCTAAACCTACCATCTTCCTCCGTTGCTCCCACTTGAACCAGGAACCCTTCTCTCCTATGAGTTTATCAACCAAATAGACCTTCGGCTCTGATACTACTTGTTATAAAATTATATATTATGGAGCAATGGAACACATAAAATATTGCAGAATATAAACACAGAAAATGCAGAAAACAAGAGAGGCATAGATATCGTGGTTCACCCAGTTTGGGCTACATCCACAAAGAAGCAACCAATCCTTCCTTTTATATTATCCAACAAACTGAAGGGATACAACCTACACCAGATCCGTTGTAACACCCTCTTTGCTCTCAATCTCTTCTCTCTTCCTCACTCAAAATACAGATATGCATAGACGCAATACAATTCCCTCATATATAGTGAGGGGTTCCCTTCTAGGGCAAAAAAAACCCTAAATTAAACATAACTTCTACCGTCAAATAATCCACCTAATCAATGGCTCAGATTGACTAGAAATTACTAGACTTTAACAAGGCAATTTTACACCTATCTTTTAACTTTGGGGGCAGCCCTGTCGGGGGACCACTGGCCCCCGGACCCCCCAGTCGGGGGGGGATTAGCCCCCCCTGTCTCCCGCATGGAGGGGTGTACAGTCTTCCTGGGGTATACATCCAGTTGAGACATTTGAATACAGAAGATAATCAGGCTCCACACCCAACATAAAGTTAGGTTTCGAAACCATTTGAAGATTAATTTTCTGTAATGCTTAAGGAGAGACAATTTGAAACATTATTAGACTAGACCACAAGTTCAATACATAAGAGATTTTCAACCTCAAATTTTGCAAAGACCAAACTTTGATCAACAAATTCAACCTCCCCTAATGATTGATGATCAAACCCTGAGGAAAATGTTCCTATCAATACAAATGATATCAATTATTTTTAAGATCCATCATCTGAGAATGCTATTGTTCCAATCAAGCAAGATAAGTCTCTAATTAAAATTCCAGAAAATTCCCAAATTTCTAAGGATCAAGCTTTTTCCAAATTCCTCATTGCTGAATTAAATAGAAGGTACAACCTAAGACTAAGACCAGGACTTGGTAGAATGTTCAAAAAGGTTACCTTTGATGAAGCTCAAGTAAAAGCAGCTAAAACACAAACATCATCAATTCAAGCAAAAAATCAGTTACAAGAACAAAATACTTCTAAAAAAAATGTTCCAACTATTTTTAATGTTGAAAAAGAGTTGGAGAGAGTTAAACTTCCAATCACATTATCTAAACTCTCCAAAAATCCTAGTTATAAACATCAAGTATGTTAATGGATTCAATATTTAAGTGTTGATGTCGAGGGGGATGTAATTAGTTTATAGGATGAAAAAAATTCAGTTGTTTTCGGTCCTAGTTCAAATATGATTAATGAAAGTGTACCTCATTTTTATATCATCTTGAAAATTCATGATTACCTTTTATATCATTGTATGTTAGATTCTGGTGCTTACCATAATTTAATGCCTAAAGTGATCATGGATCAACTTCAATTACAAATCACTAGACCATATCATGATCTCTATACTTTTGGTTCCAAGAAAGTACCTTGCTTGGGATTAATTAAGGATTTAGTTGTAACACTTTCTTAGATCCCTGTGAAGAGTATAGTTTTGGATATTGTTGTTACAGATACTCCCCCAATATTTGGAATGTTATTCTCAAGATATTGTTGTTCCAAGTTAGGGGAAGTCTGCAAATGGACATGTCTTATGCTACAATCCCAGTCTATGGAGGTGAACATTTAGGACTATATCGAGAAGTAAGGTTCATCAATATAATTTGTAAATAGAATTAATCAATTAATCATCCCATTTATGAAATTGATAAGGACATTTGATGCTTTACTCAATTTTATAATTACTTTCCAAATCCTCAAATCAGCATTGAAGAAACTGTTAAAACCCCTCAACTTTCAAACACTGACATTTGGAAAATGTATTTTGATGGGGCATTTTTAGAACAAGGGGTTGGGGATGGAATTTTACTCATCTCTCCTGATAAGAAAAATATAGCCCAATTTTTTAAATTAGATTTTGAAGTCACAAATAATGTGGTAGAATATGAAGCCCTAAATTTAGGATTGGAGTTAGCTAAGAGTTTGGAAGTTAAAAAATTAGCACTACATGGTGATTCAGAGTTGATTATTAAAAAATAAGAAATATTTGTCAAAATAAGCATCCTAGGCTTAGAGTTTATAGAAATGAAGTTTGGGATTGTGTAGAAAATTATTTTCAAACCTTCAATATCACATCAATCCCAAGAGAAGAAAATATTCATGATGATGCATTGGCAGTTTCTACTAGTTCTTTCAAAATTCTTGATCCTTTGCAATTACATTATAAAATTGAAGTAAAGTATAGAACTTCCATTCCTGAAAATATCAAACACTAGCATGTTTTTGAAGATGATGAGTAGTTAAAATACACTTTAGAAGTAATGGATGAATTTTCTGCTTTACATGTTGAAAAACAACACACTAACGAAATCAAATCAAATGAGGATGATCAAGATTCACATTTAAAATAGAAAATTATTGGTCATGATATCACCCAACTATCAAATAATTACATTCCAAAGGGATTAATTCCTCTTGATAAAATTTTTGATCATAATGATGTCTCAAAAACGTCATTGTTAAATTCACAACAAGAAGATGCTCAGGACTATAATGCTGGTACTCGTGAAGAAATCAAAAATGTTGAAATTTCAAAATCATTACCTCAAGAAATCAAAGAAGAATATATAAATATTTTTAAACATTAAAAAGATGTATTTTCATGGTCATACAATGAATTGAAAACCTATGAAACAACCATTATTGAGCATAAAATTCCTCCCAAACAAAAAGCTAAAAACTTTTAGCAAAAATTAGGAAGAGTAAATCTAGTTTTTCTTCCAATCATTGAGAGAGCAATTAAGAAGCTATTGGATGGAAAAATGATTGTTCCCTTAAGATATTATGAATGGATATCCAACCTAGTCCCTGTTAGGAAGAAAAATGGAGAAATAATACTATGTGTTGACTTTAGGAATCTAAACAAACTATATTTAAAGGATAATTATCCATTACCAAAAATGGACCAATTACTTTAGAGAGTATTGGGTTCAAACATAATTTCAATGTTAGACGATTTATTTGGATATAACCAGATACTAGTTAGTCAAGAAGACAGAGAAAATGTTGGAAATAATACTAAAAAGGGGGGGGGTGAATCTTTTCATACTCAAATTTATACACATTACTTCCATCTGGGCAACCCGCATGTACACGCAACTGTGTTTAAGGAAACAAGCATTTATCCAACAAAATAATGATTCAATTAATTCATCATATGTTGATCTTTAGTCTGTGCATCAGTACTTTATTAAACATTAAACAATAACCATATGCAGTTAATAACAGAGTGAACCATCACACATGAACACTAAGATTTAAGGTGGAAACCCAATGTTGGTGAAAACCACCTACTGCTGTCGTCTCTGTCTTCTTTTAATAATAAGAAAAATTGTTTACAACATTGTACTAGTGTATAATCATACCAGTAAGCAGGCTTCTACCTGCAGAAGGCTACAACCTTCTCTCATTCTCCAGCTTCTACTCGAAGGGAGCTACAACCCCCTAGCTGTTGTACTAGCTGATATGTTTACTAGCATGTAGGCACTGACCTACAGAAGGGTACATCCTTCTTTCTTCTTCCAGGGACCACGTCTCATAAATTTTTAGACTGGATACTCCTGGGACATAACAAGATAATCTGAAGGCCACGTTTCATCCAATTTTCATACTAGACCCATCAACAACATTAAAGCTCAAAATCAAATACAACCATCAAATACATATTTATCAACTAATCAGTAAAACTAAATCCTCACTTTCTAAATCAACCACATCTGAATAAATCAATCCATGAATCTCTGACAAAACATTCATTCATACATTAATCAACTTCAACAAATCAACTGGAACAGAGAGATCACTATAACTAATACACATATTTGTACCTAGAACACTACATTGTCATTTAGAGCCTGTTGTAACCTCAAAACCATACATTGGAGTGTATACACAACTTCATCAAAGCAAACCAATGTATATATCTGCAAATACTTACTTATAACTTCGCTGCACTTCCCGAATTCAGACATACTCATATCATCACATATAAAGGATAATACATGTGTTAGAAACCAGATCTAGCCCATCATATCACATAATGATAAGTCATTATGATCTTGATCTATTAACCATCATCACTAAAGCAAATCACTATCAATCTGAACACTATTACTAGAATGCAGTTACCCAAACATAAAGCAAAACCTAGAACTTTGCATCAACAACAAGAATAAATTGGAACTTCATACATCATAGTTCACAAGGTATACACTACTTTGATGTGACGAATACCCAGATCATAATATTTATATAACAACACATGCGTCGGTATACAGATCTAGAATAAACATGATCAAACCATATAAAGATAATTCATTTCAATCCTTAAGATCCTAATCCATCATTATATCTTGTACTCCATCAACCGCTAAGGTTCCTCCTTGGCTCAGATCAAGCAAAGCATCTTAAACCCATAACCTGCATACTGGATCTCAAACTTTATCAAATATTCAATCCTTGTCTTCCTTGGCCTAATGATCTTCTCCTCCTTATATAGTTTTATGCCTTTCTCAATACCATGGACCAAAACCACTTAGGACCAATACCTTGGATCAAATACCTACGGTCAATACCTCGGACCAAATACCATGGACCAAATACTTTGGACCAAAAACTTAGTTTTCCAAAGTATAGGTGCTTTTGCTTCTGTGAAAGTGAGTGTGTACATTATATGCTCCTTTTATTCTTTTAAACCTAGTTTTCCAAAGTATAAGCGCTTTTTCTTCTGTGAAAGTGTTTGTGTACATTATACGCTCCTTTTGTTCTGTTAACCTACATGTATACGTAGCTTGGTCAAGGTGAACCTGCATATACCTCTCTTTCTTCATTCTTTGTAGTCTGAACTGTAATTCTTTACTGTTGTCATGTTGTACTGTGATCTTTCATTTGAGTAAGTTTCCTTTTGAACTGATTCCTTGTAACTGTCTTGCATTTCATCATGTCTGCAAACACTATTATTATGCATTCTGTCACATCTGATATCCCTCCTGTAGATTAATCTAGTTATCATATACAAGAGAGTTGTTTTGTTACAAGTGGGTTGCCATCAAGTACAACACATGTATCATATTGCCAACAATATCTCCCTTTGGACTTGATGGCAACCATGTTGGTGTTGATTACTGCAAGTTGTAGAAACTGTTAGAGATAACAAGCAACACCAAAATACTCTCCCCCTTTGACATCAAGGGCAAAGGGTGGACTAGGATATTCTCCCCCTTTGATATCAAGGGTAAAAGGCTGACCAAAAATAAGACTTCCATATCTGAACAGTTGAATATAAACATTGATCATGCTTCCCCTAAGCACATGTTGAATTTTCTGATTAAACTCCCCCTCTGTACACGCTGAGATGCACTATATCATTCATGCTCCCCTTGAGCACATGCAGAGTCTACAAATATTTTTCAAAAGAATAACATGACTCTATCACTTGACTATGTGAGTTTGACCTTCCTCACCAATGACACATACATACATCCATCTCCCAACCAAGTGGGGATATACCAAATTTGACTCATCATCCCAACCAAGTGGGGATATACCAATTGTTTATACATGATAGAAATTACATCATATGACGAAAAAGGACTCATCAAAAGACTACGACAGACAAAGACAAATTATCACATCATGGGTCTTTATATGTCCTTTACATCGAATGATATACATGACATTTATAACAGAGACCAAGTGTCTAAACAAGACCATGATCGTCATTGACAACTATCATACATCATGTATGGTTTGCACCATAGGAATCTGTCAGCATCCAAACCACCAACCTGTATATGTTCATTAAGATATGACAGAGTAAATATCATCAACTTGTGACAAAGTTTGTCTGCATATAGATATCAACTCATCCTCTTGATCTCATCAAGATCAACTTGCTTTGTTTCCCTAGTAGAAAGAGCCTTATCATAACCTTCGATGAATCAACTCAGCATATGTCATATCTCCAAGCAGTAACATAAAATCATTCACACCATATCATATGTGAAAACACCATAGTCATCACATTATGATCATTCACATCATCATCAAGAACTGCATGATCTTTCCGCAAGGACCTTCAATATATCAACCATGTATCATCACTAGGGAACATCCCATATTTGGTAATCATCAACCATGATAATCAACATATGTGAGTATGAACCTATCATCATAAGATAAGAACTCATCATGATTATGTGGTTAAGTATGCCATGTCTTCGAAAAGCCATGTCTTCAAATATCTATGTCTGCAATAACACCATTCTCTTGGGAAACCAACAATATTAAACTTAAGTAATCATCCATGTATCCATAAAAGAGATATCAATATGTATCTAGAAAACCATGAGCTCATGGTCATTTGTCAAGATTTCTTGATATCATCAACAACAACAATCCTCAACTGTGTGAGAGCCAAGATCTATAGGAATCATGTATCATAACTTTATTCATCTTTGAAGGTGTGATGACTGCAGTATAGAAGAAATGAGTGGCTCGTCATCAATTAATGAAGTTGTGTACTCAAGCTTTGTACTTCTCCTTGTCCTTATGAGGATCACCATGTAAGAAACATATATATACATCATCAAAAAGTCATCCACAATCATCCATAAATCTGATCTGAATAACAACTATGTAACCCCAATCAATATAAGTATCATCTGATATTTCATCATGGGAAACTTATAACTGTCACACAATAAGATGTATTAATTTAGACACTTTAGTCACATAAGCATCATCATCATCGAAAAGACATCTAAACATAATGCCAACAATACTTTTCTAGAAGCATAGCATGTTCTCCCCCTGAACTTGTTCCACTTGTTCACTATCAGATCTGATCATTGCATATATCAATAAGAAGTATCAAGGAATCATCATCAATCAGATATACATCAAGTTATCAACAACTTGTGAGGATCAAAACACTTCTAAATAATATCCACAGACTATAGTCATCTACGACAAAAAAGATAACTGATAATTGTGTGAATCATATCACATCAATTTTTCTAAGACTGTCCCACAACATTTTTCTCAAACTATATATACACGATTGTGCATCTTTGAACTCACGTATATACACGACTTGTCTTCATGAAACTTTCATATGAGATTTAGAACATTGAAGGTTCATACTTTCGGCTTCTCTTGAGTCTGCCATGTCTATACACTGTGCCATGTGACATTTTTCTAATTGTACTTTATTCTTCTTCCATATCTTCGAGTGTGACGATGTTTTCTCCATTTGGTATGGTACCCAATATTTTCTCTTGCATTATTTGCTATATGTCCAAACTTGTTACATGCATAACATCTTACATATTTCATATTTCTTCTATAGCAGTCAATGGCTTTGTGACCAAACATAATGCAAGAAAAACAATATCCCTTAAAGTACCTGCAAGTTGATGATCCTTCTGTGTGATGGTCTTGAACCATTCTACTTCCGCATCTTTCTGCAATATGTCCAAGATATAACATATAAAACATTCAACATTATTCATTTGAAGAAATAACCGACTATCATTTGCATGGTTAGGAGTAAAAGATTTTCTTTGAAGAATTTATTTCCTTGGTTGTTGATGGGATTGACCTCTGATCTCCTTGTTGAGAATTTCAGATTTTGCATTAGATTCCTTGCCTCACTTTGTGAGCTAGATTCACCTTCAACATATTCATGAAAACCAAGAGTAGTTTTGATGGTAGGAGACCTTTGACTACTAAGAATATCATCCAAGATCTTAGTAATATCTTGAAATAGTAAGAGCTTATCCTTTTCTTCTAATTTACCTTTTAGTATATTTACTTCAACTTGATATTTCTCTTCCTTTTCAAGATATTGCTTCTTCATGATTTCGTCAGCTTTTTTTCCTTCTTCCATATGTTGCCTTAATTCAAGACTTCGTTTTCTTCTTTTTCAAGAGCTTGGAGTAGTTCTTTACTCTGCTTATTTTATTTTTCAAGATCTTCTTTTAGCGAGAGGATATTAGCTTCAAGACTTTCATAGTAATAGGATATATTTTTGAGTTTCTTTATTGTTGTTCTCCTTTCATTTACTTCATTTCTTAATGATCTCACTGCATCCTGCAACTTTTGACATCGATCTTCCTTTTCCTTGAATTTCTTCCTTTGTTTCCTTCCTCTAGTTGAGCTTTTAGTTTGTTAGCTTCTTCTTTGAAGGCACATTCCCTTTTGTCCAATAGATTTTGTTGATCTCTAATTTTGTCCATAAGCCTTTTAAATTCTGCCTCTATTTTATATCTTTCTTCCTCACCCATAAGAGAAAATTTAGTTGTTTCACTATCACTTTCATCATCGTCAAATGGATGGAGAAATGTATCACTAGAGGATAACAAAGTCATACCTGATAGTTCTTTTTCTTATTAATCTTCATTCTGAGGTGATTCTGAATCTGAAGAGTTGCTTCCACATAATCCATAATCGATTCTCCCACTGTCATAGTTCCTTTGAGATGTCTTCTTCTTCTGAGGCGCTTTCTTCTTTAGCTTTTCTCCCATTGTTCTACAGATCTCCTTCAAGTGATCAAGCTTCTACCAAAGGACCTGCTCTGATACCAATTGTTGGAAAAAATACTGAGAGGGGGGGTGAATCAGTATTAATCAATTCAATAATCTTTTTCTTTTCATACTCAAATTTATAGATGCTACTTCCATGTGGGCAACTCACGTGTACATGCAACTGTGTTTAAGGAAACAAACATATATCGAGCAAACTAATAATTCAATTAATTCATCATATGTTGATCTTTAGTCCGTGTATCAATACTTTATTAAACATTAAACAGTAACCATATGAAGTTAATAACAGAGTGAACCATCACACATGAGAAACACATATGAACACCAAGATTTAAGCTGGAAACCTAATGTTGGTGAAAACCACCTGCTACTGTCGTCTCTGTCTTCTTTTAATAATAAGAAAATTTGCTTACAACATTTTATGGTGGAGACTCATACTAGTACACAGGCTTCTACTTGCAGAAGGCTACAACCCTCTCTCATTCTCCAGCTTCTACTAGAAGGGAGCTATAACCCCCTAGCTCTTGTACTAGTCGATATGTTTACTATCACATAGGTGCCGACCTATAGAAGGCTACAACCTTCTCTCTTCATCCAGGGACCACGTTTCATAAATTTTCAAATTGGATACTCCTGGAACACAACACCATAATTTGAAGGCCACGTTTCATCCAATTTTCATACTTGACCCATCATCAACATTGAAGCTCAAAATCAAATACAGCCATTAAATACATCTACATCAACTAATCACTGAAACTCAATCCTGACTTTCTGAATCAACCACAACTGAATCAATCAATCCATGAATCTCTGACAAAACATTCATTCGTACTTTAATCAACTTCAACAAATCAACTAGAATTGAGAGATCATTGTAACCAGTACACAGATTTGTACACATAACACTGCATCATCATTCAAAACATGTTGTAACCTCAAAAATATACATTAAAGTGTTTATGCAACTTGGAAGAGCCGAATAAGTGTGTATACGCAACTTCATTAAAGCGAACCAGCGTATATATTTGCAAATACTTACTTATAACTTCGCTGCACTTCCCGACTTCAGACATACTCATATCATCACATATAAAGGATAATACATGTCTTAGAAACCATATCTAGCCCATCAGATCACATAATGATAAGTAATTATGATCCTGATCCACCAACCATCATCACTAAAGCAAATCACTATCAATATGAACATTGTTACTAGAATGCAGTTACCAGAACAGAAAGCAAAACCCAGAACTCTGCATCAAGAACAAGAATAAGTTGGAACTACAAACCTCATAGTTCACAAGGTATACACTACATCGGTGTGTCGAACCTGCGTGTATATGCGCTTTTACCAAAGTCAACCATCGTATACATCTGTAAATATTCATTCATAATTTTGCAGCTATTCCAGACTTCAGTTATACCCAAATCATAATATTTATAGAGCAACACATGCGCTAGTATACAAATCTAGAATAAACATGATAAAACCATATAAAGATAATTCATTCCAAGCCTTAAGATCACGATCCATCATTAGATCTTGTACTCCATCAACCGCTAAGGTTCCTCCTTGGCTCAGATCAAGTGGAGCATCATAAACCCATAACCTACATATTGGATCTTACACTTTATCAAATATTCAATACTTGTCTGCCTTGGCCTAATGATCTTCTCCTCCTTATATAGTTTTAGGCCTTTCTCAATTCCATGGACCAAAGCCACTTAGGACCAATACCTTGGATCAAATACCTAGGGTCAATACCTCAGACCAAATACCATGGACCAATACCATGGATCAAAATATCATGGACCAAATACCTTGGACCAAAAACTTAGTTTTCCAAGGTATACGTGCTTTTCCTTTTGTGAAAGTGCGTGTGTATGTTATATGCTCCTTTTGTTCTGTTAACCTGCATGTATACACAGCCTGGTCAAGGTGAACTTGTGTATACATCTCCTTCTTCATTCCTTTTAGTCTGAACTGTAATTATTTGTTGTTGTCATGCTGTACTATGATCTTTCATCTGAGTAATTTTCCTTCTGAACTGATTCCTTGAAACTGAACTATTTCATCACATCTATAAAAGATATTGTAATGCATTCTATCACATCTGATATCTATTACATAGATTCATCTAGTTATAATATACAAGAGAGTTGTTCTACCACAAGTGGGTTTTCATCAAGTACAACACATGCATCATAATGCCAATAGAAAAGACAACATTTACAACTCCATGGGGTACATTTATGTATGCTAAGATTCCATTTGGTTTAATCAATGTTGGAGAAACATTTAAAAGATAAATGGATCTGGAATTTGTTGGTAAGATAAATAAATTCATTGTCAATTATCTTGATGATTTAACTATATTTTCTGATTGATGATAAACACTTGAAACCCTTGAGGAAAGTTTGCGAAATATGCAAGAAGTATGGGATTTCTCTTAATCCCAAAAAGTCACTTTTTGTAATGAAAGAAGGAAAGCTATTGGGACATACAATTTCAAAAGGAGTAGTTTCTATTGATCCAAAAAAAGTCTCAGCAATTTAGGTAATCAATTTACCTAGAAACAAGAAGGAAATTCAATAATTTTTAGGAAAAATATTTTTTTTGAGAAGATTTATACCTAATTATGCTGATATTGTGAAAAATATTATTGATATGCTTAAGAAGGGACATAGTGCTTAATAGGGTTCTTGTGGATTCTTCTCAACTGAAATCATAGATGGTTCTTGTCGATTCTTATCAACTTAAGATAAATTTTTACATATTGATGATAAATTTTTACTTTTAGATTGGTATAACACTATTTTTCACAATATCATCATAATTAGATTTATCATAAATTTCAGTTGAGATAAATTTTTACTTTTAGATTGGTATAAAGACATAGTGCATTTTCTTCATGATTTTGAGTATCCTCTTGAATTCACAAGAAATAAATTCAAATCTCTTAGAATCAAGGCCATTAAATATTGTATCATAAATGAAAATTTGTGTTGGAAAGATACTTTTAGTATCCTGTTATTATGTTTGAATGAAAGTGAAACTGAAGGAGTAACTGAACAATTTCATGAAGGCATTTGTGGAGGACCATTTGCTTGAAATGAAATTGCATATAAAATTTTGAGAGTAGGTTTCTATTAGCCCAAATGGTTTTCATAGGTTGGAGAAAAGGTGAGGATTTGTATCACATGTCATATATTTGGCGAAAAATTGAGGCTAGCAACAATTCCCCTTGGTCCAGTTTCAGTTGAAGCTCCCTTCTTACAATGGGGATTAGATTTCATAGGATAAATAGTTCAAACTTCCAAAAATCAACATAGATGGATATGAACAACCACTAGTTATTTCACAAAGGTGGTAGAGGCAATTCCTAGTAAGAATGCAACTCATACAATGGTAATAAAATACATTGAAGAAAACATTTTTTTCTAAATTTGGTTTCCCAAGGAAAATTGTTATAGATAATGCTCAAGATTTCAGTAGTTTCAAAATTGATAGAATTTTATTAGAAATATCAAATTAAATTAAATCATTTTACACATTCTTATGCATAGGGTAATGGGTTAGGAGAATCATCAAATAAAATTCTGATTGAATTTATTAAGAAAGTATTGGCAGATCACAAAAGAAGATGGGACGTTTATCTCAAATATGTAGTATGGGAAAACAAAGTTTCACCTAAAATATCTACTAGTAAATCTCCTTTTCAACTTGTATATGGGATTGAACCAATTTTCCCTACACAATTAACATTTCCAATTTTTTTTGGGAGGAGTCATATGAAGAAGATGATGTTTTTTCAACAAGAACCAACCAGAACATGGAGTTGAATCAAGATAGAGATGAAGTTCAACATATAATTCGATAGTATCAAGATAAAATGAAGTTTTCGTTTTTATAGGAAGGCAAGGGAACAATGTTTTAGACAAGGAGACCTAGTGTTGAGATGGGATGCCATAAGAGAGGAAAAAGGAAAGCATGGAAAGTTTGATAATTTACAGTTGGGACCTTCCAAAATTGTAGAAGTGAAGGGTAAAAACAAATACATTTTATGGAACCTAGAAGGACAATATTCCTCATTGGTAGTCAATGGGAAATACCTTAAACATTATATTTAGTACTAAATATTTGCAATCATCATCATTGTACATTTCTGGTTTTCTTTAAATTTAAGTAGCAAGTGTGATTTTCACGACAAAGACTCGATAGCCCAAGGAGAAGGCACATGGATTTGTAAGTCCTTTGCATCCAATAGGGGGAAGTAATCCCCAGATGAAACCAATATTGTAAGTTATTTTTACCTTGCCAATATTTTCTAGTTTTTGTTCTTTATGTTCAAAAGAAAAAAATGAAAAAACAGAGAAAAAGAAACAAAAATACAAAAAATACAAAAAGAGAAAAATATTGAAAGGAAAAAAAAAGAGATAAAAAATAGATAATAGTCTGAAGAAAGAAATAAAATAGATAAAGAATAAATAAAAGTAAAAATCCCAAAAGGGTTTGCCCGTTTAAATGCTGCCCCACCATAGTTTAAATAAATTGTGTTTTATATAAAAAAAGTTTGATTTTAAAACCGCCCTTTGACATTGAACAAAGGCACAATAATTGACAATGAATATGAAGTCTGCCTAGATCAATGGTTCGTGCCAAATAGGAGGACTTCCTGCATCCTCGAGCGTTAACAGAGGGGGTGGGGGTCTGCAATGATGATTTAATCAACACAAATTTTTCTATGTGGTAGCTCTATGACCATTACGGACCCCCTCTGCCATAAACCACTTACCATGGCACACCCCCCTGAAAACTGCTCATCCGCCTATTCACTCTCCTGACATCCGCATTACACCATTATTGACAACCATTAATATGTTGCCATATTTTACTATCTATATCCCTCCAACTACATTTATCACATGCCATTGTGCATTTAATTTTTTTTCCAATGTCTAATTTCATTTAACAACTACGTGCCACTAACAATTAAACACTAAGAAAACCATTATTTGTTCCTCATAAACACTTCTATACATTTCAATTTACCATTTTTCTGATTCTGCCTACTATTGCCATTCACCAGAATGCCACTACAAGAAGAATCCTAGTGAACAAGCAACTTTCCACCATCATATTTATGGTAATTATACCTCTATTTCTTAGTGTTTTTTTCCCAGATGGATTCCCATAAAGGAAAGGCAAATGTTCCTATAGATAATCGTTTGCTTCCCCCTGTTATCAATTTAGATGAATTGCCACTAGTTAATACCCAATTCAAGATTGTAGAGACCAATTGTGAGTTTGATCTGTATGAACTTCATAATTGGTCATATTAGAAATTCGAAGATGCTAGTGATGAGTCCAGCTTGTGGGAATCCCTATTTCCCCAGTTTTATTTCCCTCAAATTCACCACTTTCTATAATTTGTAGCCTATTTGGAGCCTGATACCTTCCTAGTCAAAGAGTTCTAATTGCTCAAAAGAATGAAACCCTTTTTCATATTACAGTTGAGTCAATTTTCCAAGCCCTTTAGCTAAATCCTCAGGCTTCTTTACACCTTTTTTCTTCTAATTCTTTAATGGAAATCTATTAGAAACTCACTTTCCCACAGAGAGCTCACATTTTTGAATCATTTTTACCAAGAAACTCAGAATTACACATAACTAACCTTCCTTATACATATGTCATGTTTCCTGAGATGTCTAGACAAGTAATTTCCTTAGTGTGTTTTCTATTAGGATATCCTATTAACTAGTGGGTTGATTAAGTTATTTTAGGATTTATCAATATTTTATTTTGCTAAAAAACTATCAATTATATTCAACTATAGTCAGTTTCTTTATGACACTATTCATGACCAATTTTTAAAGTTCAGCATGGAAGGATCCTTTAAAAATCAGCCAATTTTGGTTTACCTATTCTTATATTATTAATTTTGAAATATTCAATTTTCCTTTGTAATAGTTTGATGTTGAGAGTAAACCTCTATTAGTAATTCATTGGACATTGTTTGTGAGGAAAATTTGTGAAGATTTTTCTTTTAGTGATTTTGTAACTCAATTCTTGTACACAACTACTTGTTTGTTAAACAGTGATGTAGTCCTTATAATTTCAACAAAGATCAAGAGAATTTTGCATCTAAGTGAGAAGAAAAATGTCAGAGACTAGTATTTATACCAAAATTTCTCTGAACTATGAATTTATGGCTATGAGCTTCAACCATACAAATTGATAGTGTTTCTCCCCATGCGTATTTTTGCACTTGAATACATTAAGAAAATGCTAAATATAGATGAGTTTCATTTTTTTTTGGAAAACAAAAGGATCAGTTTAAATTGAAAGCGCAAGTTGGGCCATTTATAGTCAATACCAGAGCTGCAGAAATAAAATGTCAATGCCTTATTAAGCAAGATGAAGTTTAAATTAAGTTTTACTTAGTCATATGATCCATTAAGAGTAATTTCATCAATGAGGATTGCTCAGAAATCTGCACCATATATACATGTGGCTAAACCATAAATTGAGTAGTTTGTCAATAGGGAAGACTGAAAAAATAATACATTGTAGAAATTGAAGAGTTGGTTTCGAGTCAAACAAACTGGAAACTCCAAGGATGATCGAGAAAGACTTAAAGATACAAGGAGAAAGTCTATCACTAGCAGGGTTAGAGTTGCAACGATCAACATTCAAAGGTTTTAAAAGGAGAAAATTTGTGCTTATTGAAGTAGAATCTTCAAAAGCTAAAACTTCTGAAGAAATTACTACAATGGTAATATCATCACAATCACCTTTTTCGTTATAGCAAATTCTTCAAGAAACATTAGAACCCCCTACTTCTTCTTCTCCAAAGCAACAAACTATTTTTTCCAAATTCTTAGAAATGATGAGGATCTAAATAATTCAACATATGAAGATTTTTTGAAGCAGTCTTCCTCAGCTCAAACCTAATTACTTTGGGCCCTTGATAGTGAAAAAGGTCAGTTCCAATTAGCATTCTTAGAACCAAAGGTCCTTATGCCAAGAAGTGGTGAATATTATAGAACTTACACATTTTAATTTGACACAAAGAAAATTCATACTATTAATGAGATCGACCTTCATAAGAAAGAACGGGAAATTATATATTCATCCTTGATCAGTTCTTCTATGGAAGCTTCCAAATTATAGGCTTCTCTCAAAAAAATTCATTCCCAATTAAAATTGGAGAATATGTCTTCTTTAGCAAAGGACACCAAAATCAAAGGCCTTGAATATTTAGTTATAAAATTAGGATAATATCCCAAAGATATCAAAGAAGTTGAGGAATTCATCAAGAGAAAAATGTTTATATTCAGGAATTGAGGAAACTATTGAAGCTTCCAACAACTGAACATCCATAGACCCACGAAATAAGTCATTTAGAGAAGGAGAAGGAGAACATGCTCTGAATGATTGTTGAACATAATATACAAATAGAGAAGATGGAGGAAGAAATGGAAAAATTAATGAAGGAAAAATAAATACAACTTAGTACTACAGCAACAACTTCCACAGTAGTGACTTCAACAACAACAATTTCTACAACAATAGTGTCTATAACATAAACATATCCCATAGGCCAACATTCAGCAAAGAAGCTATCAAAAGCTATGGCAGATTTTTCATTCAAAAATATTGAGATTGAAAAACTTAGAAATTTACTGGAAAAAATTTAAAATGAAAAGATAAGGTTTGAAAACACATATCTACCTAAAGTTCAGAAGAAATCCAGATTAAACAAGAAAATATAAAAATATGAAAATGAGTCACTTATTACATAGACATTGACCTCTACAAAAGAGAAAATCTAGATTGATATCAGTTCCACCATTAATGAACTTTGGACATCAATTCAGAATAATGTTTAATAGGAAGTGTTGGTGGAAATATCAAAAGGAAGTTGTTACATAGCATTTCTTCACACCTCCTGTACTTCCCTGTGACATACCCTGAAGTGCCTGAAACATGACCATCATGTAGTGTATTCATCTATATATGGAACTCATATCCTCCCTAAAACATTGATTGGAAAATGCCTTGAGCTTCCCCTGAAGAAAATGGATCTAAAACCCTAATTTTAGTATCATCACTCACCTGATACTGGAAATCACGATGGTCACTAGTTGCACTATACTAGCCCCGCAATGTCATCGCACTTTTGTCTTGGATACAAACGATAATCCCTAAAAGGAAATTTTCCCAAAGAGGACAAGAACTTTGTGATATAGAGGATTCAAGAATAATGAGATGGTGGTTGTTCGGCATGGATGAGGTCGAGTTCTCTCAACTTGGCCTTTTGGTCTTATCCCTATGAGATACCTCCTTGAGATGAGGGCCTTTTCCTATATTTGGAGAGATCCTAACTCACTCTCCCTACCTATATACGCATCCTCTCCCATTCCCAAATGGTTGGTCTTTCCCTATTTGCACCCTTATGTTGAGATTGTGCCCACATGCTACTCATTTGGCTTGGAGAAGGAATGCTTGGAGAGCTTGAACTTGGACTTGCACATTCACTCAAGGAGAGCTTATTGACATCAAGGCTTGGTTGTATTCTTCCTCCTTTATTCTATTAATATATACAATTGCTGATTAATTTTCCATAAGTGTGTATGTTGATGTATCATTTATCTTAATACTCCTTGATCTGCTAAGTAGGTTATTTTTTATTACACTATTTGTACTTGTATGATTTTTTGTGTCTTGATCTCTTATGCAGTCATTTAAACATTGTGAGCAGTAGGACCGAACACGTGATGCAAGTGGTTCAAGGTCTTAACAGAGGAGGATGTTATAGCATCAGAACAAGGTAGGACATCTTACTCATCTCCTATTTCAATTGTAACTTAGGAAAGTGTCCAATAGGTTGTCACCTAGGTTGCTAGTCCCACTCATAGGGCTACAAGGATCATCTCTATCTGTAGATAGGATAGCCTAGACAACAAAATGGTGACTCCAGTAGGGAAGCTATAACCCTTTCCATCCAATCCTTCACCGTGATCCTGTGATGAGTTTGACCAACCGTTAGTTTTCTGGCTTGTTTTCTTTTCTGTAGCTATTTTCAGTTCCTGATTATTGCTTGAGGACACTCAATTTGTTTTGGCCTTGCCGATTTTTTATTTTCCTTCATCTTTCTCTCCTATCACAGGTTTAGTCTTAACTGTTGTGATGCCATTGTTGTTTTTTTAATTACACTCGTGATGATTACCCTTTCATCGCCCTTTTTCCTATAAAAGGTGCAATGATCCCTGAGGATAAAAAAATTATGGATTTTCTTCTTGTTCTCAACCTTTTTTCCCTTTGTTAATGATTTTCCAATGTGTCTACAATGTACTTGTCTTGGTTTTTACGCTTTTATGACTACAATTGTCTCTTGATTTCATTAATGTGTGTTTTAAGCTTGATTTCTTTCTAGGGATTCTAGGGTTTCGAGGCCACACTCCACTCATTGATTTGTCTACTTTTCTGAGATTGATTTCTCCCATTCAAAAGTCTCCCTGCAATTACGGCATCTTTTACAAAGTTGCTTTTGGTTCTTTGGTGTGAAGTTGTTTTCATTAAGTGTCGAATCATTTTGATGCTTTGAAGATTGCTTTAGTTCTATTGTCAAGAGTAGATTACCAATTGATTGATTCGTTTGAACTAAAAGAAAGTGCTTGTTTTCATTCTTATGTTTCGAAAAGAAAAAGTGAAAGATCTTATCATTTAAGTATCTTTTAGATATTTCTTGAATTTCAAATGATAAAGTGAAATGGATTTTCATTTTCATTGAGTTGAGTGCATTTCTCTTTTCTATTTGCATTAGTGTGAATTAATTGAATCAAAGTGAAAGGAAAATCATTATTTCATCTTAGTGAAAGGAAAGTGATTTTCATTTCTATAGGATTTCATATTGGCATTGAATTTGTTAGTGAAATGAAATATTAGATTTCGTTTTTACATATTGCATGCGAAAGAATTGTGTTGATGCATTTTCCTTGTTTGATGCATTACTTGATTGTTTCTCTTCATTTGTTAGTTTAGCCTTCATCAAATGAAAATGTTTCATTTTCATCATTTAGTTGTATTTTAGGAGCAAGTGAGATTGTTGAGTCATCAAAATTGAAACTTAATCCAAGATAAACTTAAAATTTACCTCAATTAACCTAAGGAGTATTTGTCACTTAATGCAAATATCTAGAGGTCTAGGCTAGGGACGTTTTCCATGTATTTAAACATAGAAGCTGTTGGTAACTGCCTGCAGTGTATTCTGGGGGTGAAATCTCATCCCAATATGGAAGTATATAGAAGGTTCTCTAGTACTTTTGGGTATATCAAAGGCACTTTAGTATGAAAACTATATAGGGGCGCTCTTACTGAATGGTTCTACATTAGACAACACTACCATGGATTTGTGCTCCCCGTACCGCCGCATATATGTTGGGACACCCCATTAGGTTGTTATCCTTTAGCCATAGTAACTGAGTCAGCTGCCTTATAAACATGATACACCGAACACAACATTCAGGGAGATTTGTTGTCATACATTATGTCCTTGGTTTCGGTTGGGGTGTATATTGTGGTTCATGGATACTTGGTAAACCCTCTTGCCTAGCTTTTACCCATTTCTATTTATTTGTTGTTTCGTGTCAAGAAAATTAACTACCAATGATAACATGTCGAACCCATGCAGTAGCTTCTTGGCCCAATATTGAGTAATTCCTTCTAAATTTTAATTTTAATTAGCCCTCAATGAATCATCTTTCCCTCCTCTTCTCTTGAGAGAAAGTCATCTTGGCTGAACCATTGAGTTCATCCGAAAGTTCCCCTTCATTTTATGATATTGAAGGGTCTTCACAAGGAGTTCATCTGGAACTTCCTTAGTCACTTGAAGCTCAAGTTTTTGAACTTGGGATTGTCCAAAGCATTGAACCCTGTGCTTCTTGCCCACCACCTTTAGATTCCTTTTCACCTAGAGAGTTTGATCTGGAAACCCTTGAGAGTCCACAGAGGTTTGTCTTATATCTACTGAATCCAGTTTGTGATATCTCCTCAACATCCTTACAGTCCTTATGATCGGCCTAGTGTTCCTTTAGATTTATCTCCTCGTACATCTTAGATTCCTCCTCATGAGTTGTTTCCACCCATGGATTCAAAATTTGAGTTCCCAACCTCTCCTCAAGGTCATATGGAAGTTTCCACTACTCATACTCCTCTTTTTGGTGAAGAAAAAGAATATGACTTTCCTCTAGAAGGCTTTCGTTTTACGGGAAGAGTCCCATCTCACACACATCCTGAAACTAGTGGGCATATGATTGCACATGGTTATAAAACCATAGCTCAATTAGTTTCAGGAACTATTAGTGATTCCTATTTGTATCAAAATCCTATTTGGTTGTCAAATGCCATGCCCACTACTGGTCCATTTATCCCAAATGTAGCCTCTCAAATTCTTATGCAAACCTCCGTCACAACAGTTCCCATTCAACCGACGATTCCATCACAACCTTTATCGTCATTTCAACCTTGTATTCTAGTACAACTGACTATTTCAGTTCATACGTCCGTAAGTTCCTCAATCCCCCCATCAAGTGGAAAAAATATACCACTGCCTTAATCACAGACCGGGGAGAAAAATCCAAACATTCCTCTTGTGTCAGATGGAAGCCATGTGAGTGGATCACAACCTCACATGCTTAGAGTCAATCAACCTTATCCTAGTGGTATTCCTAACCCCATTGGTCTATCCAAGATGGGTAATATGTAGTATCAACAACTTTACATGGCCTAGATACCACTCCAACAAGATTATGTCCCATATGGTCCATAAGCATTGAAAAATCAACCTTATATTCCATAAGAAGGACCCATCTGCAACCTGGTCAATCTATTATTCCTGGTCCATATGGCCAAATCCCATTCAGAACTTATCAATACCCAAAGCATATGCCTCAAGGAAATGTCCAACAGTTGTTACGGAAGCAAGGGTAACCTTTGCAACAATAGGGGAAACCTTTGCAGCAGTATCAACAAATTTTACAACAACAAACACAATTTTTTCAACAACCCACTCAAGCCTTGTATCTGCAAGGTCAACCTTTGTAGTAGCAAGGTCAACCCATATGGAAGTAAGCTCAACTTGTATATCAACAAGGTCAACCCCTACAACAGTAGGGCCAATCTCTTCATATCCAGGGTCAAAAGGTGCAATAACCTTACAATCCATATGCCACATATAATTCTTATCAGCAGCCTATGGTAGGTCAATATCAACCCTACCCAAAAAAAAAATCCACCTTATGGTAAATACCTCCCAGTGGGGGAAAATCAAGTCCCCTATGGTCAAAATCCTCTGATGTGGGGGAAGAATCCTTAACAACAAGGTTGGAACCCACAGGTTGGGCCTCCTCAAAGGCCTTACATTCCCTTTAATCCGCAATCGCAATTTTTAGGTACAATGGAACTGCCTGATGTCTCGAGGCTTACTAATGATCCCATTATTCATCCGCCTTGTTGGCCTCTAGTTCCTACTATAATTCCAAGTGATTTCCCTAAGTTTGAAGGAAACCCTAGAGAGGACCCTCAAGCCCATGTGATGACATATCACTTACAGTGTTCTTCCAAGTCTAATGTCAATGATTCTATTTGTATCCACGTCTTTCAGTGAACCTTTATATGTGCTACCATAAAATGGTATGTCGAGTTACCTTGGGGTACCTATGCCAAATTCAACTCTTTGGATATGGCTTTCCTCACCCACTTCCAATTGCCAGTTTGTTATGAAAATTGTACTCATTTTCTCACATCTCTAAAGCAAGATACAACGACCCATATTTCTGATCATATCTATGAATGGAGACGTCGGTGTCACCTCATCAAATTCAAAATTCTTGATGAGTTGTTAACTAAATGGTTGGAAAAATCATTTGTAAACAAAATTTCTAAAGATATAGAAATGGGTGGATGTGTTACCAAGGATCAGGCTATTGCTCGTGCCTAGTATTTAGACTTAGTCTATTCCCAATATGGCATGCTATATGAAATGTTGCCTGATGCTCCAAGGCCATCCTCGGATCTGAAATCTTCAAAGTCTCCCAATGTACCACCTTTTGATGGTATAATTGGATCAGTGTGTCAAACTTCCACCAAGATTTCTTTAAAGCAAAAATTTGTTTCAGATACTTGTTCTAATCATCCTTCAAAGAATATGTCAAATCCTAGTAAAACCTTTGAGGTCTACGCTATCTAGTCTACTACGGTAGATAAAGCCTTGAAAGGTAAGAAAAGGAGTAAAGGTAAAGCCAAATATGATACCCCGAAATAGGATCCTCCTAAGTCATCTACTGAAGTTATCTCCAAACGAAATTTGAAATATCCTTGCCTCATTTGTGAGGAAGACCATTATACCAAGGATTGTCCCCAATGTGTTGAAGTTAGCCATTGATTGGAAGGGATTTTGATTGTTTTGAAAGATCCATTTCCATCTCAGCAGACTAAGTTGGTAGACCAACCACAATCCTTTGCCTCCTCTACTTCTCAAGTTTTCATGATGTAAGGTTCATTGCCTATCTCTGTTGCTACTTGATTTAAATATTATCAAACCTCTCAAAAGTAGATGGTGGAGAAAGAAGCCACCAATATAACTTCTACTTCCACTCCACCTAGTTTTGGTCCGCTCCATATTGAGCAAACAAATAATGAATCCTTGATCTGACCACCTCCCAAGGTTGTGCTTCGGAAATCATCCTATAATACGAATGCTAGAGCTGCACAACATTAGAGTATAGTCAAATATCTAGCTCAAGCACCTTTGGTGATGTCTGTTTTGGATGTTCTCCAAACATGTCCAATGCAGAAAAAAATTTGTTGTCTTCTATAGGATTTTTTTGATCCTACTAGTTCTAGTTTAATTACTTTTGACCTTGAAAACCATGTTTCTCATCTTCCTAATCATATTTATATTTTGATTCAAGTTATTATAAAAGGAAAGATGATCTATTAGACTTCCATTGATGAAGGTGCTTCCACTTGTATCATGTATGTTTCATGTTGGAAGGCCATTGGCTCTCCTATTCTTAACCAGTCCCTGAGCACTTTGGAGGTCTTTGATGATAGAGGCTCCCATCCATATGGTATTCTCACAAGTTTTCCTATCACATTGGAAGGGAAGACTGTTGAGCTCAAAGTGGAAGTTGTAGATGTGAATCTCAATTACAACTTTCTTCTCGGGCGAAGTTGGAGCCATGCCATGTTTTGTGTTGTTTCTTCTTTGCTCCGAGTGCTCCGTTTTCCTCATGAAGGAAAAATTGTCACCATCGACCAATTGTCTTTGTTCTCTTTTGGTGCCTCAAACGATAATGTAACATATGTGGGAAATACCAAAATTACATATGAGAGTGTGGGGGCAAGTATTTTTAAAGATTCTTCTTTAATCCGAACCTTTTATCTCCCACCTCTGAATGCGAGCTCGATAAATATGATCTTTGTCTCTACGGATCCTTGGATTATTCATTCTTCGGATCAGATTGATTCATTTGGTGATTCTATGCCATTATGTCCATTGGAGCAAGCTTATCAAGAAATTGTCTCAGCTTCAATGACTACTTCAGAAAGTCATGTTATTTTAAGTATGAGCTGGATACTTATGCAAAATATCCTTGGCTTGCTTCTTGGGATTCCCTCGATCCTTTGAACAAGATATTCCCCATTGACGTGAGTATTGTTGAGGTTATGTTTCCTGATGAAACTCCTTAAGATGATATTCATCATCATTCTTTGTCTCTTCCAATCCTAAGTGAGATTCCTTCATGTCTTGACGCTTTTGTTTCTCATACCCCAATACATCCACTTCAAACACCTGTTTTGGTGCACGAATTTTTGTCTGAAGGTAGTATGGGAAATATTACTGCAACCATGCCTCTCAACATTTCCATTAAACCTGTGATTGTTGAGAATGTTCATATTGGGGTTTCATGTTCTCCTGGTGAGATCAGGGTTTAAACTGCTTTTTAAAAGAATTTTGCGATGTCTTCACTTGGTCATATGAGGAAATGCCTAGTATTGATCCAGTTATTGTGGTGCATGAAATACCCATGTATCCTAATGTGAATCATATTCGTCAATGGATTCGTCCACTGCATCCTAGGAATGTTGCTTCTATTAAGGCATAATTTGAAAAGATTTTAAAAGTTGGTTTCATCTATCCAATCCCATTAACAGACTGGGTTTCTAACATTGTACCTATTACTGAAAAGCAGGGCATGATCCAAGTTTGTTTCGATTACCATGATATCAATCACACATGCCCGAATGCTAACTATCCCACTCCATTTATTGATCAAATCATCGATGAGTGTTATGGGAGTGAGATTTTCTCTTTTATGGATGGTTTTTCTAGTTACAATCATATTAACATCGCTGATCAATACAAGATATGGGGAAATTTTTCCTATAAGAAGATCCCTTTTGGATTGAAAAATGTCGGTGCTACCTGTTAGAAAATTATATATTACGGAGCAATGGAACACATATAATATTGCAGAAATATAAACACAGAAAACGCACAAAACAAGAGAGACACAGATATACGTGGTTCACCCAGTTTGGGCTACGTCCACCCCGAACAGCCAGTCCTTCCTTTCTATTATCCAGCAAAATGAAGAGATACAACCTACAGCAAAACCGCTGTAATATCCTCTGTTTTCTCTCACAGTCTCACCTCTATGTTTCTCGCTCACCGAATACACATCTATATCACAGCCTCAAATACAATGCCCTCATATAAAGAGAGGGGTTGCCTTCTAGGGCAAAAAACCCTAAACTAAACATAAGTTCTACCATCAGATCATCCCCTAATGAACGGCCTAGATTGACTAGAAATTACTATACTTTTACAAGGCAATTTTACAACTGTTTTTAGCTTCGGGGGCGCTGCCCCCGAAACCCCCCGCCAGGGGGGGGGCTCCCAAAAGTCAACGGCAGCGATTATTTTACGGGCGGCGTTGCCGCCCCATTTTGAACTGGGGTCTAATATGCCGGTACTATAGAAGATAATCAGGCTCCACACCCAACACTACCTTCCAGAGAGAAATGTCATATGATTTTCATGATATTCAACACATTTTTCAACCTTGTCTAGATGACTTACCAGCTCATTCTACTAAGTGTCATGACCATTAAGGTCACCTTCGATCCATCTTTTTGCGTTGTCGACGCTATAATATTTGTCTTAATCTGCATAAGTGTGTATTTTGCATAGAATCTGGTTGGCTCTTGGTATTTTTTATCTCCCACCAAGATATCTGAATAGATCCTCTAAAAGTTGAGGCTATTGTAAACTTACCCCCTCCTACCTCACTGCATCGATTAAATGCTTTTCCATGGATTAAAACTCAGAAATGTTTCTCTAAACGAAGTCCTTTTCTCTAAAAATTCTATCCCGTGATCATCATGTATGTTTTTATTAAACCTGCAATGTCATTGCAAGGGCCTTTCAACTCAGGGGTGACCATCGTGAGTCCAATGAGCAAAGCTGCGATGATCACCTAGGCTGTTAAAAATTAAATCCTTCCCTCTACCAATCAAAATGTCGACGAAAATGCATAAAAATCTAATGAAATTAAAGAGAAAAGGTATATCTCTTACCTACAGGTAATGGTTCGAGAAATGATGCCCTAGATCTCCCACACTATTCGCCTAAAAAATCGAAGAAAATGGTGTAAAAATGCACTCTCAATCTTACTCCACTCAAATGGTAAACATTTTTTTACCATATAGTTATCTCAATTCTACAAAAGATTCAGATATTCTCAATTTGACAGATATTCTCGGACCACCAATACAACCTGCTATACCGATCGGGATATCCTCACTCATTCACTTGTCCTCCTCGGTTTGGGTGATCCATTTTTCCTCTCATTTAACTATTCCATTTCATCATGACCCATGGTCTTATGTTGAGTCAAATGCTACCACACTCCAAAGTCATGTCGCTGATGTTCAGGAGAATTTTTGTCTGCAATCTATTACCTATACATTGTCAGACCCTTTGCTACAGTCTTGGATCTTATTTATTTAATTCCACTTTATTTCTCATTTCTTGTCGATGATGGGGGACTCATCATCACCCTTCTTTCATGGGTCACTTCCTTTTGACTTCGGCTCATTATTTGAGAAGATGACTTAGAGACTCCCATTTAGTACCTTAGAGTTTACATTCCTTAATGGAAAGTTCTTCATCCAAAAACAGGATTTCATCAATGGCCTTCGATCGGATGGTTCCACGAGTGTTTGACCTGAGCTTTATTTTGACATTCACAGATTTTATTTTCATACCCTGAGAGCCATTATCATTATTGGTGGCTTCTCTTGTACTTGTTAACGGTCCACATTATTGAACAATAATCGGGTAGTTTTCTAACATGTTCAACTTCGACACATTCATTCGCATGTTAGAATTTGTACTTTGATTGGGTTGGGATGGAGCGGAAGACCCTGAGTCTTATCTGATATGACTCAGGCTACATGGAGTTATGTATTACTCATGAATGTACACATGCTTCTACTATACAGATGATTGTGACCATACTGCGGGACCTTACATTTATGATGATCCTTCTATATCGGGTGGTTGCATCCACACCTTGGATCTTAGATTTATAGATGATCCTTCTCATTCAGATGGTTGCGCCCATATAGTCTATATTTTTATAGTCCTTACTATCCAGATGGATTCATCCACACCGTGGATTCATGTTTTCATATCAGATATGTATATGTATATGCATCCTTTATTTTTAGGTCTCCTTACAGTGTTTGTTCTCGAACTTGTAAAAGCTCGTAAAGCATCTCATCCATCATACATGTTCTACCTTCATTCTTTAGGGAGCATCTCTTACACAATATTTTGTTACACCTCCCGCACTTCCTTGTGACATACCTCAAAGTTCCTGAAACATGACCATCATGTAGTGTATTCGTCTAGATATGCAGCTCAGATCCTCCCTAAAACACTGATTGGAAAATGCCTTGAGATTCCCCTGAAGGAAATGACTCTAAAACCCAAATTTTAGTATCATCGCTCCCCTAATATTTAAAATTATGATGGTTTTTAGTTGCACTATTCTAGCCCCATGATGCCATCACACTTTTGGCTTGGATACCAAAGACGATCCCTAAGAGGAAATTTTCTTAAAGAGGACAAGAAGATTTTTGATCTAGAGGCTTCCAGAACGACGAGCTGGAGGTTGTTCTTCATGGAGGAGGTCCATTTATCTAAACTTGGCCTTTTGGTCTTATCCCTATGAGCTACCTACATGAGATGAGGGTCTTCTCCTATCTTTGTAGAGATCCTAACTCTCTTTCCATGCCTATATATTCATCCTCTCCCATTCCCAAATCGTTGGTATTTGGCTATTTCCACCCTTATGGTGAGATTGTGCCTACATTCTACTTATTTGGCTTGGAGAAGGAGTGCTTGGAGAGATTGAGCTTGGACTTGGACATTCACTCAAGGAGAGATTATTGACATCAAGGCTTGGTTGTATGCTTCCTCTTTTATTCTATTAATATATACAACTACTGGTTCATTTTCCATAAATGTGTATGTTGATGTATCATTTATCTTTATACTCCTTGATCGTTTAAGTAAATTAATTTTGATTACGCTATTTGTACTTGTATGCTTTGTTGTATCTTGATCCCTTGTGAAGGCATTTAAATTCTATGAGTAGTAGGACCGGGCTCGTGGCACAAGTGATTCAAGGTCTTCAACAATGAAGGACGCTATAGCATCAGAACAAGGTAAGCCATCTTCCTCGTCTCCTATTTTAATTGTAACTTAGGAAAGTGTACAATAGATTGTCACGTAGGTTTCTAGTCCCACTCATTGGGCTAGAGGGATCATCTCTATATGCAGAGAGGATTTCTTAGAGAACAATAGTCATCACAAGAATCAAGGAATATTTGGAGCATATGCTAGGAGAAGTAAACAAGATAATTAAAGTATTGAATTCTAAAACTAAAGAAGAATTAGAAGACCTTGGAATTGAGGATAAAATTTATAATGTCTTAGAGGTAAGAAGAGTTTTGGAAAATAACAATTTGATGTTACAATAAGAAACCAAGTGTCAAAACTTGGAAGCAATACTTTGCAGCAAAAGGGACTTCCAGCTCTAAGACATTCTACTGGCCAATTGATTCCATTAGAAGACTATTAGTGCAAATTTCACTGGATAGCAATAGACATAACCAAATTTTCTAAAGTTAAAGGGACAACCAGTGGAAAAGCATTCCTAGAAGGCCTGTAGTATGATATTTTTATTGAACATGAATTCAACCATTTGTTCATCGTTAGGCCTACTTTTGGAAAATACACAGAAGTCAATGAGGAATACAAGAGGGAAACAAAATTTTCTACCTCAAATGAGACGAGATGGCATAAGTTACTTGAACTAATCAAGTGAAAATAATGCAACAAGGTAAGTGAGAAGTAAGTAGAGAAAGAGGAGCAGAAAGCAAAAAATAAGTCAAAGACAATAATCATCAAACAACACCCTTAAAATATGTGTTGACTATTTGAATTAGTTTAGAACAACTATTTTCGAGTTGTATATTTGTAAATCAGAAACAGTGTCACATATTATCAAATTTTGTAATAAATTTTGGCTTAGACTTAAGATATTTTTAGAATTTCGATCTATAAGTATTTAGTAGATCGAATAAGTCAGGGTTGAACCCTTGTAATGATATGTGACACTCTTGTAATGTTCAAGGCTATTTTTTAAGATAATTGAAGGATTCTGGATTCATTCTGAGAAACTTGTGTATCTATGTGAGTTTTTTTGTTATCAATTTTGTTTTTCATATTTAATTCTACACATGTTCAATGTAGCATAGAAGCTTAGGCAAGGATAAATTGAATATAAATCTCCCTGAAAGCCCCTGTAAAGTTCTAATCATTAACAAACATTAATTAACTAAACTTTTTGTCTTGCTTAATTCCTCTAAATATTTTAATTAATTCCTCTAAAAATTTGATATGAATGTTTAGCAAGTTATATACCTTCTTTATTTATGCTTTTCAAATCAATTCAAATATTAGTTCTATTCTTAAAATTGGAAACCAGGGCAAAACTTCATGTGGGTAATCTTATTCATGGCTGATAATATTTTTATTAGATTCCTCTCGTCGAGAGGTGTAGGATTGATATAAATATCATCCGATTCCGATAAGTATTCATGGAGATATGAATTTATTTTGATTATGGAATTATTGTCAAGCCGACCTACAACTCATGTAGGCTCAGAAGCCCAACAGTCGCATCTATTCACCCACCAACGTTGTGTATAAATATAAGAGGAATTTTCCTCATTTGGACTCACTCATCTCATCACATCTCTCTCTCTCTCTCTCTCTCTCTACTACGCAGAAATGAGTCTCTTCTCTACTGCGCTGAAATGGGTCTCTCTCTCACACATGTGAAGCCGGAAGCTGTTGAAATTTGAAGCTGCAACTGCAAAAGTAAAGATTGACTTGCGTGGCAGAGAATATCTACTCTTTGGAACTGCACTTTAGGTTCATCTGAACCTCCTCTGAAAGCCGCAACTTTTTGTGGTGGAATGAAGTCAATCCGATGAACGGTTTGCAAGATATCGACTACCCTAGTTTGAAGACTGAAACTGAAGCTGCAACTGCAGAAGTAAAGATTGACCTGCGTGGCCTAGAATATCTCCTCTTTGGAACTGTGCTGTAGGTTCATCTGAGCCTCCTTGAAAGCTGCAACTTTTGTTGGTGGAATGAAGTCAATCCGACGAACAGTTTGCAAGATATTTTCTGCCCTAGTTTGATAATGAAGCTGCTAATGCTGATGTTGTTGATCTAGGGTTTGCTACTGCTAATATGAATCAGATTTATTGTACTATTTCTCTCTGCTGAATTATTGAAGATAAAAGAAGATTTGATCAAAGGGTTTCGCCACACATTGTGGGGTTTGTCCCTGGCTAGCCGCCACATCTTGTGTCTCTTGTCTTGGCTTGTTTTTTGTCGATCGTTTAATGTTCTATCTTAACTTTACTTTATGTACGTGTGATTGCTAATATTTGGAATATAATAAGGAAAAGAAGTAAACTATTATAAGCATAGAACATACCATAACTTAACATGGTATCAGAGCTGAGGTGAAGACAAATCCCGAGCAAGAGCAAGATAAATCATCGAAGAGAATATTGGCAAGGCTACCCTAAAAGAACTATGGGGTCCTCAACACTCTTTCCTGCTGAAGACAAGCTCCGTGAGAAAGCTGACTATCATGGATGGAAGATGTCTATCGATGTAACCCTTGAGAATCAAGGAGCGTTGGATCATGTGAGAGGCAATATTGTTGAGCCTCCATCAAATGCATCTGCTGCTGCCTGGAACAAATGAAAAAATGGAGAAGTCAAAATAATAGAAGATCATCTGGGACTCTATCGAAAAGCACTTGGTGGCCTACATATCTGAACTGGACACCTCCAAGGAAATCTATGATAGAATGGTGAGTTTATTTAAAGTTAATGATGCAAATCAAGTTTTGTTTCTTAGAAATAAGCTGAGGGAAATCAAGAAGGGTAAAGATGAAAGTATGCAAGCATACTTCTTAAGAATCACTGAGATCAAGAACGATCTCCTATCTATTGGGGAAACTATTACTGACAAAGAAATGGTACTCACAACTCTTGGAGGATTGCCATTTGAATGGTATGTGTTCAGGACTACTATTTTGAACTATAATGTAATTCCTGGTTTCGAGGAATTAATGGGTAGATGCATTCAAGAAGAAACAAGGAAAGAAGTGAAAGAAATGCCCATGCCTAAAGGTCCTCCTGCTGCCTTTTCTTCTCATGCAAAGAAAATAAATAATTCCAGGACTAAATCAAAAGGAAAGGCTGGACGTAAGGCTAGAAGAAAATGACGATGTTACATTTGCGATAAAGCAAGTCACTATGTATGATATCATGAGAATCATGATGAATGAGATCATGGACATAAAGGGCAACATGAGATCATGGACATATAGGATAGCATGATGATGATGCACACTAGTTTGAGTAGCATTATGATGGATAAAATCATGGACATGGGCAACATGATGATAATCATGATTAGAGAAGTATGGTACAGTATGCAGTGGTGCAACTCGAAATCCCTCTGATGGCAATCAAAGGAATGACAAATTCAATAGCAAAGGTAAGAGGAGAGCTGGGAATCAAGGAAGAGGACAAGCATTCAAGAAGGCTAGAAATTCTAGGATGTATTAAATGCACCTGACCTCAAAAGGAACCTAGTGTCCATCTTGGCAATGGAAGACAAAGGCTACAAGGTAACCTTCAGCAATGGCAATGTATATATATGGAAAAGTAATGTTAAAGGTGCCTTTACTCTTGGGTTTAGTGTTGATTCATTATATCAGGTTGATGGAAGTCCGCTAGGTGTCATATCTTGTGACACACCTCTTTAGTCTGAACTTTGGCATCGGAGGTTTGCCCACCTTCATTACAAAGCTCTACCCGATGTAAGACAGATGGTAACAGGGATGCCCGAATTCCAAGTAGAGAAAGAAGGTTTATGTCCAGGATGTGCCAAAGGAAAGCTCAAAAGGGAACCATTCCCCTCAAGCCAAAGCAAGACCTCCGATATATTACAATTGGTTTACTCAGGCATACCTGAGGTTGGCATTAAGAGGGATACTACTACACCACATACTCCTGAGCAGAATGGTGTGGTGGGAAGGAAGAACCACACAATGATGGAAGCTATCCAGGCCATGCTACATGATCAAAGACTTCCAAAGTTTCTATGGGCTGAAACTACAATCACCGTCGTATATGTACAAAATCAATGCCCTCATCAAGCATTGGGTTCCTAAACTCCTGAAGAAATGTTCACCACCGGTCAAAGGGAAGTCGTGATTAGTCATGATGTCATCTTTGACAAAGATATGGCTCTCAGCAAGGTGGACAATCTACTGACTTTGAGTAGCTCTCAAGAAGCCGACACCAGGGAACCAAAAGAAAAGGATGATGAATCAATGCCTGATGTAGAAGAACCCATGGATCCGATTGATCCTCATCCACATGAGCCTTCCTCTTCTAGGAAGAGGTCTTCATGGATTAGGGGGATACTTGATGATGCTAAAGGACAGGCTGCACCCTGAGGAACCTTCCATCAAAGTAAGAAACTTAATAGGTATTATGGATACCTGACCATCATGAGCACAATCATACAAAATGAACCTTCATCATTCTCAGATGTCATCAAGAATTAACTATGGAAGGATGCTATGACCATAGAATATGAGTCTATTATGGAGAATGATGTCTGGGAAGTAGTTCCCAGACCCTGGACAAGACAATTGTTACTTCAAAATGGCTTTACAAGATAAAGCATGCAGCAAATGGAAGTATGGAAAAGTATAAGGTTCATTTTGTTTCTCATGGTTTATCTCAGAAGGGAGGTATAGACTATGATATTTGCACCTGTTGCCAAATATACGACCATCCGCTTGATCATAGCCCTTGTGGCTTCACAAGGATGGAACCTACATCAGATGGATGTTAAGACCGTGTTCTTGCATGGTTCTATCAAAGAAGAGGTCTATGTGGAGCAACCTAAAGGATTTGAGATTTATGATTGAAAATCTCATGTATGCAGGTTGAAGAAGGCTCTCTATGGGCTGAAGCAAGCACCCCGAGCATGGTATGAGAGGATCGATAGCTACTTGATGAAGCTGGGATTCACTAGGAGTGAAGCTGATCCTAAACTTTACTTTAAGGTTGAAGATGACAAGCCTCTCATACTGGTGTTGTATGTGGATGACCTCTTTCTAACAGGTGAAAACCCTCTCACAAATGTAAGAGGGAGATGGCTTCTGAATTTGAAATGAAGGACCAAGGACTTGAAGTGTAGCAGAAGCCAAGGGAAATTTTCCTATCTCAAGGAAAATATGTGGTAAATATATTTGAAAGATTCGATATGATGGACTGCAAGGCTGTGACTACCTCGAGGATCTTAACTTTTAGAAGTTATATGGTAGTGATGTCGGACCATACTTGGGAAATGCCTCTGAGTTTCAAAAACTCATTCGCATTGATGTTCTTGGTGAACCTCTGTCTGAACATATGTTTTGCAGTTAGCATTGTGAGCTCGTATTTGGTTGAGCCTCACTGGACTGATGCTAGGAATCTTCTGAGATGTCTTTAGGACACAATCTCTCATGGATTAAGATACACTGCTGGAGATGTGAGACTACTTGGATATACTGATGTTGATTGAGCAGGCAGTGTGGTGGACCGTAAGAGCACTTCTGGGTACTGTTTCACCTTGGGATCTGCTTCAATATCCTGGATGAGCAGGAAGTAGAAGTCAGTGGCTTTGAGCACCGTCGAAGAAGGATATATTGTTGCTAGCATAACCTCGTGTGAGGCAGTCTGGTTGCGAAAGCTCTGTAGTGAGTTGTTTGGACTTAATTGGATACCACTGTGATTCTCTGTAACAACTAGAGGTGGGATTCGATTATTGAGGAACCCCATATTTTTCAATTGCTCCAGCAGATAGACATCATCTGGGATATGGTAAGTCGATGAGCAAGGAAGCTCCATCACATTAAGATGATGTACAGGTTGATACACCTTGTCAAAGCCCCAAGGAAAGATCTAATCTGTGATTTTCCCAAACGACTTGGAGTCGGCAAGAAACCCTTGTACAAGGGTCCTGCATGTTGCATACATTGAGCTCTGGGAGCTCTGAGGGCTTGCGGTTCCTACTGGAGCAACATATGACCACAGGGTGACTCACCCTCCCCTAGTGGTGCACACTGGAACAAGATGATTCGCTCTCTTGTCGGACAAGATGATTCGCTCTCTTGTGGAACAGGATGATTCTCTCTCTTGTGTAGTAGGATGATTAGTTCTCCTGTGAGGCCTGGATTGATGTGTTCTCCATGGCAGCCTGGATTGATGTGTTCTCCACAACGATTGTAGCAGGATTGATGTGTTCTCTTGTGAGGACAGGATTGATCAGTTCTCCTGTCGAGGCATCCTACCCATGCAGTCTGGGACTCATGGGAAATACCTCTCATCTGATCAATGAGCAGGAAAATGAAGTTAGGGACCATAGTAGTACCGATGGACGCATCATTGTATCTACCGTACTCCCTACGCTAGGATGACCTCCATTGATCTGGGATCAATGATACTGGTCTGGGACCAGTGGTAGGAGTTGTACCATACTATGACGCTGACTTTGGGTCGGTTGAGACTGGTTTGAGACCAGTGGTACATACTCCGAGACTGACTTTGTGTCAGTGCAGTACTGGTCTGGGACCAGTGAGAGTGGTACATACTATGACGCTGACTTCGGGTCGGTTGAGACTAGTCTGGGACCAGTGGTACACTCTCTGAGACTGCGATACTGGTCTGGGACCAGTGGTAGGAGTGGTACTTACTATGAATCTTACTTCGGGTCGGCTGAGACTGGTCTGGGACCAGTGGTACACACTCTGAGATTGACTTTGAGTCAGTGGAGGATGATACTAGTCTAGGACTAGTGGAGTTGTACTCACTATGACGCTGACTTCAGGTTGGTTGAGACTGGTCTGGGACCAATGGTACATACTCTGAGACTGACTTTGAGTTAGTATGATACATCCTTGATCATTTCTTCTTTTTCATAATTCAGACAAAAGCAGAGCAGAACAGAACAATGCAAGAGCAGAGCAGAACAGAGAAAAACAGTACAGATCAGTGCAGGGCAGAACAAGACAAAGCAGAATAGGCAGAATAGAGTAGAGCAGGGCAAGGGTTAGGCTAGACAGGGCAGTGCATTTGATGGATGAATAGTAACGACCGATAGACAGATTGCAGATGAAGTTCTCCATGGTTGAGAGGGAGTGTTAAAATTGGAAACCAGGGAAAAACTTCATGTGGGTCATCTTATTCATGGCTGATAATATTTTTATTAGATTCCTCTCTTCGAGAGGTGTATGATTGATATAAATATCATCTGATTCCGATAAGTATTCATGGAGATATGAATTTATTTTGATTATGGAATTATTATCAAGCCGACCTAGAACTCATGTAGGCTCAGAAGCCCAACAATCGCATCTATTCACCCACCAACATTGTGTATAAATATAAGAGGACTTTTCCTCATTTGGACTCACTCATCTCATCACCTCTCTCTCTCTCTCTCTACTACGCAGAAATGAGTCTCTTCTCTACTGCGCTGAAATGGGTCTCTCTCTCACACATGTGAAGCCGGAAGCTATTGAATTTGAAGCTGCAACTGTAGAAGTAAAGATTGACTTGCATGGCCTTGAAGATCACCTCTTTGGAACAACACTGTAGGTTCATCTGAACCTCCTCTAAAAGCTGCAACTTTTGGTGGTGGAATGAAGTCAATCTGATGAACAGTTTGCAAGATATCGACTGCCCTAGTTTGAAGCCGAAAACTGTTGAAACTGAAGCTGCAACTGCAGAAGTAAAGATTGACTTGCGTGGCCTAGAAGATCTCCTCTTTGGAACTGCGATGTAGGTTCATCTAAACCTCCTTTGAAAGCTGCAACTTTTGGTGGTGGAATGAAGTCAATCCGATGAACGATTTGCAAGATATCGTCTGCCCTAGTTTGATAATGAAGCTGCTAATGCTGATGCTGTTGATCTAGGGTTTTCTACTGCTGGTATGAATCAGATTTATTATACTATTTCTCTCTACTGAATTATTGAAGATAAAAGAAGATTTGATCAAAGGGTTTCCCCACACATTGTGGGGTTTGTCCCTGGCTAGCCGCCACATCTTGTGTCTCTTGTCTTGGCTTGTTTTCTGTCGATTGTTTAATGTTCTATCTGCACTTTACTTTATGTATGTGTGATTGCTAATCTTTGGAATATAATAAGGAAAAGAAGTAAACTGTTATAAGCATATAGCATACCATAACTTAACATCTATAAAGTGTCGAAGTCAACCCTGCAATTTTCTCATAAATACCTAGAAATTACATATGTTTAAAGGTTTGATGCACTAGTCATTCATTTAAAATCAAAAACTTACTTTAGATGCTTTGGCACAATTCCCCATCATAGAACTGTCTACAAGGATACAATGCCATGTACATTAGGAGGGTTGTTACGTGATTTTCAAAGAATATCCCTAAGTCATGTACTTGTGAAAGAGAAAAATACTAGTGGAAGGGCAAGTGTATTAGGCCTAAGGACATGCAGAATTTTAAGCACTAAAGCAATAGTCAAGTGGGCTAGCCAACTAGCTCTAGTTCACTGTATTGCAAAGGATTGTTTTAGTGAGAAGGAGGGAAACCTCCATATCCCTAGAATTTTCATATTGAAGAAGTATTATGACAAAAGTGGGTAGACCATATAGTTGTTCACAAACGGAGTTGTGAAAAATTGATCGAAGACCTAAAGTGTTGTAGAACTTGAAGGAAAAAGAAGGTAGATAGTGTTGGATTAGGTTGGGATAACCAAGGTTTAGATTTTACTACACACCAACAAACTCCTGAATCACTAGCCCTTTCAGAAACGACCTAGGAAAGTCGTAGTCTCACCCAAGGTGACTATGGGAGGTTGTAGAACCAGGGTTTTGCAACTAGAGGGATGTTGCGATGTGGCACTTTTGTATTTTATTTATGCTTTAATACTTATAAAGTACTCTGCATACATCAACTACTTTGCACTTATATATTACTTCGTAGAACTATATTCATCTCTTAAACATCATAAACATCCATAAAATTCACAATACTGAAATAAAGTGCAGATAATAAGAAAATCAACACATGAGACAAATTTTACCGTGATTCATCTCAATGTGGGACTATGTCCACAAGAAATATTGCTTATAATATAGAATTGGTACAACAAACAGTTCTTTCCTACGCACATAGCTACAGGTTCTCTGTGCACTAAGTTGCATACTTAGGGCTTCACGCACTCATCTAGAGAGCCTTACCCTTCCTCCAACGTACATATCATAAAAATACCACCATAAGCATAGATGGATTGCATCTCTACATTAGCATATATATACTATTACATGAGGGATTACATCGCTACATTACCATGGACCCGATACCATGGTTTCCAAAATACAGGGGACTATGGTCCAAAATCATCAACTTTTACAATATTTTATGCTTTTTAAAAAAAGGGAGGGGCTATGTTGCATGGTGACTTTGCTGTGAGATATGTTTTGTGCTCTGCTACTCACTACGCAGTCCATTTTATACTATGTGACATCTTTTTCTACTATGTGCTCCACAAAACATAGATTTCTTGCCCAAAATATGGCCAGGTTGGGCTGTGCCCAACAGGCCCCCAAAACTCGCATGTGACTTGTCTCGAGTCACTTAGTTGCTTTTCCTTTGATATTGTATCCCATGTTGTTGTATGCCTTGTTGATTTTTTTTAGAATCTTTGCTAGTTTCTTTTCCTTGCTGCGCACTTCTTCTAATAGTGCATATGTGACATGCTCTACAAACCTCTTTGTCAATTCTATCTTCCTTTGTCGAAATTGTTGAAGCTTTTCATTGACTACCTTTGATAGTTGAGGGGAATCATCCTAGCAAGGTTGATTCGTTGCTATCAAACTTTTCCTTTCTTTCTTCAATTCCTTGATTTTATTTTGCAGCTCCTTCAACTCACTAATTTTTTTGAGCCTATATGACATTGGAAGTCTTTGCGACTACCCGACTTTCTCCCAATTGACACAATTTTTTTTCCATTTTCTCCTGGAGTTTCTGAACATTTGGATCTTCCTACAGTGAATTCCAAATTTGCATTCTCTCATCCATCAAATTTTCATATTTTTCCAATGTTGCAAAGATTTTGGTCATTCCACTCTTTAAGTTAATTTCCCTTTGTTCATATACTTCTCGGGGTGTAGCTCACTGCAACTTTGACTGCAACTCGCTTATCTTTACCTCATACTCAAAGTATGCATCTAAAATTTTCTTCTTAGATTCCTTGACTGCAAGGCCAATATTTAAAACCCTATCATTCGTGGATTCCTCCTCGTGGATATCCATGTCTTGCACTTCCCTACGAGTGGCTTTGACCACTTCTTTTAACCTCTATTGTTGTATCTCTGCTTGTTCTTTTTCCTTGATGGCCTGGTCCAACTATTTCTTTAGTGTATCACACTCATTCTCTACATGAATTTTCAACTTTGTTGTGCATTTTTGTCACTCCTTTAGCTCATTTTTGATGCCCTGGTGTAAATCATGCAATATCAGAACGAGCAACGCTTCCATGTTCAAGTTTACCTGATCCAATCCTTTTATTTGTTGCTTTACTTCAACTTCTTAAATTGTTTTACGAGTGTTGTTTTAATGTCTGCAAATGATTTGATATGATTGCTCGAACACTTCATGTACCAATTCAACACTCTATCTTGAAATTTTGTGAGAATATGCTTTTTCTTTATGGTTTCTTCATGGACCTGCTTCATTGTCCATACTGATTGACATAAAAACCAAAACTACTCTAGGTCCTTTGCTCGAGTCCCTTCAAAGATAGGTAGCTTAATATCATCAAGGGATACTCATAAGGGGAGGGATACTCATAAGGGGAGGGAGATGGGGATTGGGGGGGTAGGGGGACCCGTGAAACCAAAAGCACCCAAGTTAGTACTTGATTCTAGCTTCGACCAACTTTCAAGTTGGAAGTGAGAATAATGCGAAGTTCCTTCAGGGTTCTCAAGTCGATTTTCTTCACTTTTAGACTCATTTAACAGAGGACTCAAGTTAGTTTCTATAAAAGTCTTTGGATATTGGCCACAAGATATTTTCCTAGTGTCTATTCTATATCTTTTTCCCCTTAACATTGTTCTAGTTTCTTCTTTGAATCTTCTCCCAAATATAAGTACTAATAATCTGACTACATTTGTAAAATTCCGTCTTTGCACAAAGGAATCTTAATCCAAATTTATTGAGATTTCAAGAACTTACCTCACTGTCCTTTAAAAAATTTCCATTCTGCTTCTCTATAGGACATAATCAAGTGTACCGCAAACTCAGTAATGAATCCTCACAAGCTGTTGTAAATCCAGAAGTCAACAACTCTTGAGATCTCATTGTTAGTCTTCTTGAGTCACTGTATTAGTTCAGGAGTGCACTCCCTAAGTTCGTCTCCTTTAAAACAAGATTTTTCCTAAGTCAACCTTGAGATCCACTTGTATAGCTCCACATGGAATGAACCGAAGGAGATTTCATATTGATATTAAAAAATATACTTCTCCAACTAGTTCCTAATTGATAGACAAGGGATTGTATTTTCTTGTTTTGAAAATTCTCATTCCTTCTATTCTACCCAATATTGAATTTTACTTTTTCGATGGATGCCACATAAACATCCCTCAAACAGATCTTGGTCCCAACAACAGAACCATTTTTTGGCTTAGGTTGGAATGACCCAAGTTTGGATTTTACTATGTACCAGAAATCGCCTAAATCACTGGCCCTTTCGGCAATGACCTATATGCAAGTCACAGTCTCACCCAAAGTGACTATGGGTGGTTGTAGAACCATGTTTCTGCAGCCTGAGGGATGCTGAGATGTGGCACTTTTTTTATTTTCTTTATGCTTTAATACTTATAAACTACTCTTCATACATCAACTACTTCACACTTATATATTACTTCATAGAATTACATTCATCTCTCAAAGAGAACATAAACATCCATAAAATTCACAGTACTAAAATAAAGTGTAGATAATAAGCAAATCAACACATGAGACACAAATTTTATTTTTGTTCATCCCAATGTGGGACTATGTCCACAAGAAATATTTCTTATAATAGACAATTGGTACAAAAAACATTTATTTCCTATGCACACAGCTGCAGGTTGTCTGCACATTAAGTTGTAGACCTAGGTCTCCGCACACTTAGTTGTGTAGCCTCGCCCTTCCTCGAAGGTACAGATCACCAAAGTATCACCATAAACATAGACTTGGATCAATTCAATGTCTTCCTTATTCATTATTCATTTCTATATATACTATTGTGTGAGGGATTACATTTCTACATTACCAGGGACCCGATACCATGCTTTCCAAAATATAAGGGAATATGGTCCAAAACCATCAACTTTTACAATATTTTATGCTTTTTACAAAAAGGGAGGGGCTTCGGGGAAAAGCCCCTATGATGCAAGATGAATTTTCAGCATAGCCTTCATTGTGCTCCGCTGCTCTATTGTGTGGCCCACTTTGTACTTTGCAACATCTTTTCTATTGCGTGCTCCACAAAACTTGGGTTTCTTGCCTAAAATCTAGCCAAGTTGGACTGTGCCCAATATCTAGAGGGAAAAGTTTGTTGAGCCTAGTTCAGTAACCTAAAGGATTTGAGTTCATTAATAGAGGTAGATTGAGGAGTTGTAGAATGGAAGGTACAAGGACCTACTAGATGTGTTCAAGACATGTGGACTGAAAGGGTTGTGTATGGCCAGGATTAGCAAGTAGGTAAAGTTTTGTCTTGTTTAGGGTAGATTGGTTGTCAAAGGAATAACACCAAGCCCTACTTGTATTCTTTGTATCAGTATGATTGTAAAGGGACATGATCCATCGCACGGGACCTCTATCATTTTGTACTATAGTTTTTAATATAATGAAGAAGGGTTTGAAAAAGTTGAATTTTGTCATGTAAACTAATTGATTCATAGATGTGTGCATATTTCATTGTACAGAGTAGATGTGTTGTGGCACTTGAGTGTGTTTGCATCAAAGATTCTAATAATAAACTTGGATTCTCATGTGCGATTGAAATTCAACATATGCCTTTTTTACCTAAGTACTATATGTAAGATATCTTAGGCTACTCATGTCCAATCTCAACTCATCCCACTTAACAAGTTACCAAGACAAGGCTCACATCTAACCGTGGTCGTAAAGAAAATAACAAACACAATTTATTTTTTGACATGTCATAGCACCTGGAATGTCTTAGAATGCCTTGACACTATTTGGCATGTGTTAGCATACCTTGCATTCCTTGACATGCTTTGACACTCCCAATCACACCCTAGCACTTCCTAACATTCCTTGGTACTTTAGCATAACTTGGCACTGCCTAGCATATAACCTTATCACTCCCTCCTACTAACGGTTCTATAAATCCATCAAGCAAGGGGGTCTCCCTGATGTGAAGTCCAAATTATATCTCACACCATTTGTAGTAGGATCCCCATTTGTAGTATTAGACCGACTACGATGTATACTTGTAGATTTTCCTTGGCTAAAACGTTTAGCACAAGAGAGTAATGCACAGGTATTTTCGGATCAGCAAGTCAGTATGCCTTATGAAATGTTCAATTGTGGAAAGTATGAAGGTCCTTCTACCGAATGGGAAGAAAAAAGTGGGCCCTTTAAATATAGGTAATAATACAAATATAGAAAAGGAAAACGAACATACACATATGAATGAATTTTTTATCAACAACCAAAATAGTTCACAAGGAAGCAATGATTGTTAAAGAAAATACAACATGGCTTCAACAAGATAAGTATCAAATCCACTGAAATAATTCAATTTCCTTAGTACAGATGAAAACAACATACATTGAAAGCATTAAAAAAATAGTCTTACAATATTCACGACATATTCATGAAAGTGTGGTGGCTAAATGAGCTTCTGAATTAAGTAAAATTTCCAAGATACATCAATGCAGTGAACACTACTATTCACAATAATGGAGCATTATAGTAGTCTCTCGCTCTTCCAAAATAACTATTTTCCTCTCCAATGCTTGGTAGGAGGAGCCAATGTGAAATGCCCTTTTATTGTACAACGAGGGTGTATATATAACAAATTGGGTGATCATTCACCTCCATTGTGACTCTAAGATTGCCCTCATGACTACTTGAATTCTCTATGACCTTTTGACTTCCTCCATGACTTTTCACATTACATGGATGACTCTTGGAATTCCACTTTACATTACACTTATCCCATATATAATTTACATAATCCACAAAAATGATGTGGCTCATAATGACTCATGACATGACATGACATGACATGACATGACACTACTAACATGACAATACCAAGCCACTCTTTGCTAATTTTTTCTTCAAGAAATGATGTATCCAATACCTCATCTTCATAAAATATATGTTTTTATCTTTATATCCACCCTTGAAATGTTTGTGAATCAATATGGAGTCTTCATGCGGTCCTGATATTTGATATTTTGTTATATTATGGTGTTCTTTCATCTTCTTCCCTAATGATCATCTTATCTCTTCACCTTTTCCACCATCATCATCCAGTCAAGTTAAGATAGAGTACTTAGAGCTAAAATCAATTCATGACAAGATGACTTCAGTCCAAAAACCCCTAATATAACATGCTTCATGAAATCACTCTTTAGGGTTGGTATCACGTGGTTGATTGAGTGATTATCTTTGGGATTGCATAGTTCCAGAGGCCAAGGTCTACGAGTGAGGCTAGAGACTCCGTAATGTGCAGACCAGGATGGCTAGGGTCAAAGAATTTCAAAAATGGGGGGTTTAATAGCTCAAGTTTGGGGCTTCAAGATTGAGGTTTCCCAATGAGCAGTTCTAGAGGGACTAATCTGGATCTTGAGGGGAGGCCCTCAAGATCTAAAATATTGAAATGGATCTTGGGGGGAGGCCCCTAGGATTTGAAAAATTGAAATTGCCAGAAGAAGAAGAGGAGAATTCCCAATAAACGAAACCACAAAGAAACTTTTTATTAAAACAGATAATAATTGTAAGGACTACATTGTGGTGGACAATATGTCCTTTTACAAAATGTGACTTGTTACTTATAATATTTTTCAATTACAATACCATGGGTCAATTCGATGGGTGAATTAATACCATGGGTGGATGTCACAATACCACGGGTCAATTCCATGGGTGAATTAATACCATGGGTGAATGAATACCATGGATGGATGTCACTTACAATACCATGGGTGGATAAATACCATGAGTGGATGCCACTTATAATACCATGGGTAAACTCCATGGGTGGATGAATACCATGGGTTGATGCCATTTTCCATTTAGATCATTCCTCCCTCCTTAAGAAGCAATGGCCCCCATTGCGTGAAGTTCCCTCCTGCGAAGCCTTTGTTGAATATGAAGACCCACTAAAGAGAAGGGTTTTATGTGGTTAACCCATAACCATGATGAATGAAGATCTGATGATAGAGATACCTTGTAATGCTTGTTACCAACTGTGATATTGACAGTGTGTAGCCTAGCAAATGGACTTTGATGAAGTGTGGGTTTGTGGATGACCCATAACCATGATGAACGAAGATCTAAGGATGGAGATACCCTGTAATACTTGCGACCAATTGTGACACTGACAGTGTGTGGCCAAGAAAATGGACTTCGATGAAGTGTGGGTTTGTGGATGACCCATAACCATGAAAAATGAAGATTTGAGGATAGAGATACCCTATAATTCTTGTGACCAACTGTGATACTAAGAGTTTGTGACCTAGCAAATGGACTTCGATGACAAGGATTTTGTGTGGTTGACCCATAACCATGATGTTGGTTGTTGATGAAGTAGCAAGTGCCTACATAACTTGGGGTGGAAGGGCACGTCTCCAAATAAACCAAGCTGAATGCTGCTATGCTAAAACTGATGAATGTGAAGTAGGTGCCTACTAAAGTGGGGTGGGAGGGCATGTCTCCAATGAGAACCTACTTTGAATGCTAGTCCAAAATTAAATGGACATAACTCGGTCAATATAACTCAGAATATTTATTATAACTTGTTTTTGAAAGTAGAGGGACCATTTTGCATCTTCCCATGTGTTGGAAATCCTTATCTGGACATTCTAGAATATCATATTCATGCTGCAATTTTTCTGCTATCACAAAAGTTCTGAAAAAAAATAGTTGATTTTAAATCAGTGATATCTCCCACATTCGAACACTAATTCAACACATTTTTTTTTGAAATTGGGTGATTTTGTAAGAGGAGCCCATATCTACAATCCTTGTTTTTTAATTATGCACAAAAACTTAAAAAAATTATAGGAGAGTCACCATCCACCAGTTGTCGTCAGAAAAAAAATTCTAGAACATAGCTGATTTTAAATCAGCGATATCTCCCTCATCTAGACTCCGATTCGGCTAATTTTGTTTTCGAATTTTGGTATTTTTCAAAAGGAATCTAGATGTGGTATTTTTTTTTGTAAATATTACACCAAATGTTTCATATCTTATCTGAAAACTCATAGCCCAAAAACAATTCTTGCAGAAAGATGAAAAAAGAAAAACTCTTCCTGCTTGGCCCAAGAAAGTACTCTGTGGAGGTTGCAACACGTGCCTGAAGTTGTTGAATATTGCTGAAAATTTTTCAAACTGAAACATGCATGAAACCTTCATTCCCATAGAATCATATCCTAATCTAATACCACTGATCCAGATCTTGGGGGGAGGCCCTCAAGATCTAAAAGATTGAAATGGATCTTTGGGGGGAGGCCCCCAATATCTGAAAATTTGAAATTTCCAGAAGAAAAAGAGGAGAATGCCTAATAAAAAAAAACCACAAAGAAACTTTTTAATAAAACATATAATAATTATAAGGATGACATTGTGATGGATAATCTATCCTTTTACAAAATGTGACTTGTTACTTATAGTATTTTTTAGTTACAATACCGCGTGTCAATTCCATGTGTGAATGAATACCATGGGTGAATGAATACCATTGGTTGATGCCATTTTCCATTTGGATTAGGGAAAAAGGGAAAGGGATTGCATAGTTCAAGAGGACAAGGTTGACGCTTTATGCTTGAGACTAAACAATACATAGTTCTGGAATGCCAAGGGTAAGTTACTATGTAGCTGAGGGGCTCATGATGTTAGGCTTAAGGCTTGAACCTTGAAGTTTTCCATTGATAAATTTTTGTAGGGAGAGGAGGCTAAGTGACTATGCATTTTTGCAGTTTAGGAGATCAAGGATGAGGCTTGAGGGCTAAGAATGCACAATCTATAGTGAAGGACTGACTCGAGAGGAAAACTACATAGTTCTGGTGCTCAAGGGCTGGGATTGAGCACTAAGATTGCGCAATGCACCGTTTTGGGAGGTAGAGACTATGCATTGTGTAGTGCCAACAAGCAAGGTTGCTACCTGAGGATTGAGACTACACAATGCCTAGTTTAGGAGGGATGGATGAGGTTGAGTGGCTCAATCATGAATTTTTCCCAATTTTGACTAAGTGTGGGATTAGTGAGATGGAGTTGAACAAGAACAAGACTTAAGCATGAACACACACTTAGATTACTTGACCAAAAAACACATGAATCATAGAACATATTAACAACATAATTTCCTCAATGTGAAAACGTTGTGACATTTCACTCCAAGTGTGATACTAAAGATACACTTTATGATGACAGTGATGACATTTGTGCAACAAAGCTAGAAACTTTAGAAATGAGATGATGCATGTTTACATGATGAGAACAACTCATTATAAAAAAGATTACCCCTTGAAACACATGATAACTAGATATTATACAATGTGCGACACTTAACATGCCAAAAGTGGACATTTTCTATATGAACAACAAAAGGGTGAATGGCACTTGCAATATGCAAACAATGGTGAAAGCGACACATGTCAGAGTGAAGATGTAACAACCCTAATTAAAATTCCATGTAATAAAGTTAATAAAGGTCAAATAATACCATGGTCAAGACACGTATTCCAAGTTGAATGTTGGGAAAAAAAATAGTCATGGGGATGACTTGTGATTAATTAATGGCTAAGGAAATTGGCAAAGGCAATGGGAGAGGATTTGGAAAGGCAAAGTGGAATTTATTAGCATTTATTTATGAAAATAATGGAAAATAAGAGAAAAGGAAGTTGAAAGGTCACAAGTCACATGTGAGGAGGAAAATTAAGGAAAATAATGGAAAATTGAAGAAAATAGAGGCCTCATTAATAAAAAGGCTTCTAAGGATCAATTGGTACATTTAGTCAATTTTAATTTTGATCCATTCAGTTTTGGAGCTCTCGTTTTTCTCCCTCTCTCTCCTACTCTTGGACACTTAGAGTTTTCTTGGAGAACTCTTGGAGGATTGTAGCATACATGGGATTTGGAGTAAGAAGGAAAAGGAAGAGCAGGAAAGCATAAGAGCACATCGGGATCAACAACTACAAACATTTTTTTTCTTGCAGGTACTGAGTTTCATGTATGATTTCCTTTCTAGTTTTGGCATGCATGGCATATGCATGTGGTTTGTTAGTTATGATCAATGATTGGAATGGAGGATTTCTTGGATTGACAGTGGTTTTCCTAGCCTTTCCAATTCCTAGAAAACCATGATGTTTTGGGTTTTACTTTTATTTTCTGGTTGGTTCTCATGTACCTTTGGTTGTTGGTTGAGTTACTAGTTTCGGGAAGCCTTGGTTGGAAAAAAATCTCTCAAAGACCTGTAACAACTTGGGTTGAGTTACTAGTCTTACAAGCATTGGTTGGACAAACACTCAAGAACCTGACGAGATTTGTGGGTTAATTTATTAGTCCTGGAATCCCTGGTTGGAACAAACGCTCTAGAGCCCTAGAAAACTTAGGTAGAGACCAATCTAGTGATGGTTAGTGATGTCTGACCGTGAGGTGGAACCACTGGTTTAGGGTTGAGGTGGTTTGGCCTTTGGAAGCACTAGGTTGGTTTCATTTTAATTATTCCATGAGACTCCACATTCATGCTTGGAATATGGCACGAGGGTGACTTGCTGAAAGAAAGATTTGGTTCAACCTAAGTCCCTGACTTGGTTGCATTTTACACATGATAATAATAGCTTCTCTCTTGTATTTGTTGGGTAAATGTACTTGGTATTATGTGGTTTAGTTCATTTTTAGCAGTGATGATATATGGATCTCATCATGTTTTTATTAATAGATGAATGAACAATGAATATATGAAATAATAGTGGATAATTCAACTATTGTGATGATGTATCAATGTGTTTTAACGATTCGTAGATAAGTATGAGACCGTTATGCTCAGATCTGTTGTTGAGACCTATAGAATGCATATTAGTGACATGTTCAACGAAATAAATATCATGGTTAGTAGGGGTCTATTGAAGTCATTAATAAATTTTTTGCATTATAACTTTTGTTTCATTGTTATTTATGATTTTTGGAAGTCTCATGGAGTTCTAGGAACTGGTCTGAGTTATGGCCCTAAAAACATGCCATAGAATCTGAGGTCGTTGGCAGAGGACTACCTGAAAAATTCCGCAGTTTTTGGGATGGCCTTTCTGTCAGAGCATCTGGAGGGTTCCTGTTACAATATTTCCTTGTCACGGGAACAAATGTGGTGTTTTGTCAGTAAAATGCACGTTACTTCAAGAGTTAAGCACTTGGAAAGGTTGGTTGTCTCCTCGTGGTTCTGTAGGATGTGTGGATAGACACTTCAGTTATGTTATATTCGTTCCAGTTGCTTAAGGTGACCTAGGAGGTTGAATAACATCATAGTGGCCTCTTGTCACATGTTTACCCTGGTGGACTTGTTAGCTTGCGTAAATGTGGGAGGAGGGTGTTGCTAAGTGGTATCATAGCATGGTTTCGTTATCTTTGGGTGATGTTTTGTTTCTTGTCTTTTATATGAGATCTAATACCACTGAGTGGTATTAGAGTATGGTTCACTCCTTCGACTAGATGGATGGTGTGTTGGTCATGCATACATGTCAATTTCATATGTGCTCCTTGGTGGGCCCCAGTATTGTAGCAATAATGCTACAACTCCTGGAACTCCCTTCTTTAATTTTATCAACCCGGTAGTTCGTAACAAACTTGGAAGCGACGGTGCTGTATGCACAAGTACTAGCTCTTGCCGCAGCTGTCACTTGGTCAGCTGGCACACGTCCGCTAGGGGCTCAAGCCAACTTCTATGAGCTCTTAGAAGAAGCTTTTTAACTGATGGACGAAAGCTAACTCAAAGGAAGCTAATCTACTTGCGGAAAGAAACTGAAAGCCAAAAAGAAATACAAACCCTAGCAAACCCTAATTCTACCAACTAGTCCTACTGATGCAAAAATGGGAATGCAAACTACGAGAAGAGATGCCATTACTTCTAGGAAGGTAAAAGGCATGTGTCTAAGTTATCACTATCTGAAGAAAACATCTTTTTGTATTTTTGATTAAGTTATTAGAATTATCATGCATGTGCTTTCAACTATTTTTGACTGTGCAGAGGTGGATCAAGGAGGAGAAATGCTTGGGAAAGGTTGGGAAGGTTCAGAGAGGGTCTAAGGGGTCCCTAACACCCTTCCAGAGAGTCTCACAAATTTTGGCTGCCACGAAACCGTGTTTATGAGATTCTACAGGAAGTCTGCAGGGGTTCTACAGGATGTTCAGAGATTTCTACAAGATGTTCTGAAATGGGATTTTGGAGCATGGGTGAGTGAGGGAAGATGCATGAGTGGATATGGAGGTAGGATATGGGTCTGAAGTGTCCTAGGAACTGATGGATGGAGCTAAGGAATGGTGAGGATGGTTCAATTTGTTCAAGGGAGAGTGAAGCAATGTTGCACAAAAATTAGGGTTTTGGGAGCGAATGGCAAACGTGCAGCAAGGGTTCTAAGTAGAGGGTGGAGTGGATGGTGCTGATGGAGAATAAGCAGATGAAGGAGTGGTACAGGTGCTCTGCAAGTCGTTTTTCCAATCTAAACCAAAAAAGACTTATGAATTCAAAGACCTAATTACGTTGACCTAATTTGCTAGCTGTTAGTAAAGAGAATGAACAGAAGTGTGACCTGCAATGAAACCATGTATTTTAACTCATGCAAATAAGAAAATGAAAGTTTGAACTTGTAACCAACTTCTACACATGAAAATCAAACACTAGTGATTGCATGGCAAAGCAAAATCAGTGCTTTTGTGGGCAGCAAAGTCATCCTAGTCACAACTCCTGATCCCACTAAGGGAGAGGTGAAACCACAGATGTTTTTTGGCCCTTTTCTTGAAGCTTTTTCTGTTAACAACCTATCAACTAAATCTGAGCATGAAAAGCTATTTTACACATAAAAAAACAAACTAAATAACAACACAAGAGTTAGATCTAAATAGCAGATTTTATTCTAAGAATGCAGCAAACACATAAAGATAAACGAAGGAGGGCACTTGAGATGGGCCCAACCCCAAGAGCTACAGCCTCCTAAGAGAGATTTAGAGCTAGTGCAAAGCTGGATTCATCTTTATTGATCAAGAAATGAAGAGTTACATCAAAACTATCCACAAGAAGAACTTGAACATGAGCTGACAACAAAACTAATCTATTGCATACAAATCGAATTACAAAATGACTACAACAAGGCTATGAAATGACTAACTACTAGCTACTATCTACTGGCTAACAAAATGACTAACTAGCTAACCAAATTGACTAACTGAAATGAGGTCTTAAGCCCTCTTATTTATACAATTTGAGGACCCAACAGTCCTCCTAGAATTTAGGGACTCGGCTGCCCAAAACTTGGAGTTAACAGCAGTCCTACTTGACTTGCTTGGCTGCCCTTGTGTTGATTGATTCGGTGGCCCTTGAACTCCGAGCTGATGGTGGAGAATTCGAGGTAAGGGCCCATAAATGAAGGGGACACCTTCCTACAAATCCTCTAGCTTGTTCTCCCACGAATTTGGCTGCCAAGTGCTCATTAAGACCTTCAATTTTGTCTCCAAGTTGACCAAAAAGGCTACACAAAGCACCCATTAGACTTGTTGGCATAATGACTAACCAAATTCACTCTATTAACATAAATATAATCAAAAACATGCAATAAACTAATGAGAATGGTGGATTAAGTCAAATTAGGAGGTTGAATGAGCCCAAATAATTATCCATTTTTGGGGCTCATCATCACCCCCCTACTGAAAGTGTTGTTCATCCTCTGAGCAACCAATCTCTCTCCTCATCTTTGATGGCCCTGGTGGCCTCCTTTTCATGCCAAGCTTCTGAAGTGATGTCCTCTTCTCTGTCATGAAACCATGCTTCTTTGCTTCTTCCCACTGCCTGTTCCTTTTCCTAGTGAATTCTCAGCCTTGGTATGAGTGTGCAAGTATATTCAATATGATGGCAGCAATGGTGGCGAAAGGAGATGAAACCAGTGGAGGATGGAAGAAAAGAGTGGTTGCATGTCTCCTCAATAGTCTTCAAGCTTCAAATCCCTCTCCATAATTGATTCTAGCCTACCCAAAGGCTTCTACAGGATGTTTCTGGTAAAAATACAGAACTTCCTGTAGAAAGTTGAACCATGACTAAATTGTGTCCGAACCCTCAAAAGAATGAGTGTTCATGGAGGGGATGGATGTGCTTAGGCTGGCCAACACAGGTGCTGCCTCCTTAGCTAAAATATCGGCCGATTTCTCCTTTTGTTGCCCTTTTTCCAAACTTCTTGTAGAAAGTCCTGTAGCTGAGTTCTGGCTTCCTGTAGAAACAATCTTCAATGTTTTTGCCTGCTTGACTGAAGATGCCTTCTCCTTGACCTGTGTTGTGGTTGCCTTGGGTGTGTCCCTACTTGTTTTGACATTTTTAGTCCTCTCTGCCCGTGTTTGAAACCATTTCTCCCTTGGTGTTTGTGCCTTCATTCCTCCCACAGTTTTGGCCTCAACAATTTGGCCCTTTTTCTTGCTTTTCCTTTTTTTGTTCTTGTGGCTTTTCCTGTGATGGCCTATCCTGGGTCTTCTTACCACTGCCTTCCTCTCTTGCCTCTGCATGTTTCCTTTCTTCAATTTTGTGCCACACTCAACTTGCTCCAAAAAGGATGTAATCTGGTTGGTCTGGTTTGGTGAGAGTGCTCTGTTTCAATGCTTCGAGCAGAAAGGGATTGTTGTTTTATGTCTTCCTCTTTTGATCCTCAGGATAGGATTTCTCAGGTGTGTCAGTCTAAACATCAATCTGGGTACATGAGTATGGAAAACTGCAAAGGATTTGGGGCTAACAAGTAGTCGGGGAACAGAATGGTAGGAATACATCCATAGTTTAAATCAGAATGGTGCTTTTATCACCGATGCAGAGGATAAAATGTATTAGGTGGGCACATCAAAAAAAGGACAGATTTCTATCAAAGACATATATATTGCTATACCAATTCCCTGGTTATAATGCTTTTGCTGCCCAAACTCGACTGTCAAAAGGGAATTAAGCTCCCACAGACAGAGTGCAGAGCCTCAGTCAATCTTCACTGATAAGTATATTGTCCGCACAAACCAAAGGCATGCATAGAAACAGTCAAATAAGATCTCCACCACCAGTTGTAATCTTCTATGCACAATTAAAAGTGGCACAAGACAATGGTGATCTCTGCACATGTAACAATGAGGATCACAAAGACAATGAACAGGACCCCAAATATACAGTAGAACTGATGCAGCCATATTGAAGTTAATCTGAAGAACAGTCCAATGCATATAGCTCCAAAAGGCAAAATGCCTCCAATTGGTATTGAGAAAATGGGCTGCATATACCAAACTTGCTCTGGAATCTGCCTGGGGATTTGATTGGTCTTCGCTGGATCTTCAATTGTAGGTTCCTTGTAACCAAAGTAACTGCCCACAAAGACCAATGGCACAGAAATTCCAAACCATAAAAGGACCGAGGCAAACATAGTCTCGAATGGAACTACACCAGCTGATTTTTTTTCCCCATAGCAGTGCATTGAGAATAAAGAAAATGCAAAAGGAAATGCTTGGAAACAAGAATGTTGTCTTCAGCGTGTTCCTCCTCTGTTCTGTGCCCTTGAACATCTGATATAGACGTGACAATGCATACCCTGCAAAGGAACCCATAAACACCCATAATAGCAGCATAGTTGTCATTAAACTTCCACGGTTCAATGTTCGCATCATGATCATTGCAACCATTTCGAAGAGAAATAAAACAACCATCAATGAGTTGATGATAGAGAACCAATTAACCGATTGTGCACACTTCAGTTGAGGATGTGGAAAGTGCAGATGAACAACAATTCATAAGTTTTAGCTGAGCCGCCTTTAATTGCTGCGTGATTTGCGTGAGAGAGTGAAGTGGCCAAGTGTACGTGGACACATGCAGATGCAGTTCTGTGATGAGCTGCATGTCCTCTTCTTGTTAATCAGTTGCACTGGAGTTAAAGCCTCTACCACTGTCTGTTTTTTTTTTTTTTTTTAATTTTCACGTAAGTTGACTAACACGTACGCTGCATGATTCCTGGCTGATTGCTAGAGAATTGGAAAAGGAACTATCGGCTCAACGTTGCCATATTCGTGCCTTAATTCCACCATTCCATTTGTTTAAGCATTTCTTCAATTAGATTCATGCAACAGAGGAACAAGTTTTAGTCACGTACCTGAAGTCAAATGGCTGCTATGGCCTGTCATTTGCTGCATGCATTGGTTTTTCTGATTGAATGTGGCTTGGCTGCTAATTTTTGGTTTTTTTCCTTGTGCAGGTGTCCTCTAGCCAGATGCATGCTGCAGGAGTCCATTTCCACGCTCAGATCTGCACCTTGAAGCTGCTGCTGCTGAATTTTCACCAAACCAGAACTTATTTTCGCCATTGCTCCCAAACGATAAACCGGATCGATCTGAAACTTGTTGAGCATGTTCTTATCATCATTATGCACCTCCCATAGCAAAAATCGTGATAACTGGATGCACAGATTTCGAGAAAAATGGAAAATGGCTGAAGATTTCAGAGATCGATTTCTCTGAAACCGTGCATCGGAATCGGCTGAAATTTCTTGGGTAGGTTACCATAACTCATATGCATATCCCCATGAAACAGGTTTTGAAACGGATGCACAGATATGGAGAAAATGCAAAAATGGTTGATGGCGATGGAGGCTAATTTCTTGGAAACCGTGAACCGGAATTGGCTGAAACTGCCCAGGCATGTTTCCATCACCCTTTTACAATTCCCCATAAAACGGTTTTTCAAATGGATGCATGGTTTTCAAGTTATGGCAAAAACAAATTTTGTTCTAGGTATTTTTGCTTCAAGGCATTTTGCATTTTTGTTGCATGGTATGAAAAATGAATTTGGGTTGTGATGCAGGTATGGAGATGATGGAGGAGGAGTTGGAAGATTGCATGAGGACTTCTGAACCCTTGAGGAAGCTACCATGTTCACCAAACCACTTTTTCAATCCATTTTTAACTTCTTGTAGTTCCTACAGGAACTTCCTGTAGAAAACACAATTTTGAGGAAAGAAGCACAATGACATGAAAAAAAAAATGATGGAAAATGGGTGAGGGATGGAAACATGGATGCTTGCAGGCATAACCAATAGATTCCAAGTTTTAGATTCCCTTCCAAAATCGAATCTGGCTCGCTTGAAGGTTCTACAGGATGTTTCCTGTACAAATACAGAACTTCCTGTAGAAGGCACAAAACTCCCTTGGACTTGGTTGTGAGTGATCCTCCTACCCTGCAATGTCCTTGCTGCAACCTGAAATTAGCCAATGGAAATTAGTTTTATTTCTCTTTTTCTTTTTCTCTTTTTTTTTTTTTTTTTTGAAAAACAACTAGGGCGCCTCATGGAGGTTTTCACCCTAATTGCCTGCCTTGGGCGCCTCCAAGGGAGGTTTTCACCCAAGGATCTTATTCCCTTTTATTTTCTCTTCTTTCCAACCCATTGACCGCCTCATGGAGGTTTTCAATCAATAAGCCAATCTAAGGCGCCTCTGAGGAGGTTTTCACCTTAGATTTTTATTTTCTTCTTATTTTCATTTTTTCTCTTTTTTCATTTTTTTTCTCTTCTACCCTACCCTACTTGAAAAACAAAATCATTTTCAAGTATAAGAATACTTCCAATGGAGCCATGTGCACATCGAGATTAGAGAAAAAATGATGTGAAGGCTCGAAATGCATGCTTGGACAACTATCCGGACTTTAGAGACCAAATGATCTGACTTTGAAGGGATCAAACATAGCTGAGGAAGAGAATACCGCTGCAACTTAGTCACCTTCTAAAACCATATCTCAATATAGCTTTGATATCCTTGGTCCTTTTGCTGATCTGGATCATTCTTCATGTCACCTTCTATCATGACCTTCTCATCTTCCTCTTTTTACTGATCTTTCTCTTGAGTACATGGAGGATTTGATGGTAACCATGAAGGAACTCTCTCGATCTCTGATTCTGATCTCTTCTCTTCATCAAGTGCAGCCCATGGTTCTTTGATCTCCTCTTTGGAATCTTGTTTTTCCTTTGGTCCTTCAATGTTGTCAATCTAATCTTTGTTTTGCAACACTCTTCCTGAGCTTTGGTGAACATCATTGAGCTCAAAAGGAGTCATTTGCACATGTTGTGCCTCAGCTTTGCAATTGGGTTGAGCTACTCCATTGTATGGCTTTGGAAATGGTACGGGTAGTTGAGTGGAGGTGTGAAATTGAGATGGAGATGGATGGCATTGTGGTTGGGTAGGCATTTGGGGTTGCCTTGGTGGAGGAGGAGGCGATGGTTGTGGATGAGCAGGTGGTGGAGGAAAATAAGCGGGAGGAGTGTTGTACTCGGGCCTCCACCCCTGATGAGGTGCATTCCACTGAGGCTGTGGCTGAGCATAAGAGTGAAACGAATGAGGAGCTGGTTGGGCATAATATGGATCTGTGAAGGAACAAGGAGGAGGTGTGAACCAGGAAGGATGAGTAGGGGGACCCCAAGAAGGCATGAAAGTGGCTTGATAGGGGTCATAATAGGTCTCAGATGTCCCTTGCAGTTCCTGCTGATAAGATCTAGGTTCATGCGGCCTCCTTTGGTTCATATAATAGAGTGATTCAGTGGCTCCTTTGGCTCTCCGATATGCAGCTTTGATTCTGGGTAAGGAAGGGCACTGATCTGTAGGATGGTATTCTTCACAGAAAAAACACACTTCTATGGAGTACAATGGAAATTCGTTCCTAGGATGCTTTCTAGTGCACCTAGGACAAAAAATGGCCAAAGCCCTCTTGGCTTCTTCTTGCTTCTTTTGGATCCGCAAGGTATCCAGTTGCATGGCAAGAAACTGCCTCATATCACTCTTGAAATATTCGATCTGATTTTCAAATTCATCTTTGGACAAGGTGTTGCTCCCAACATTTCTGCTTGTAGCCATTTGCTCCAGAGGAATGGTTTCTTCTTCTTCTTCCCTAGAGGTTCTTTAAATATGCCTTGATGTCCACCCAGGGGTTCTTCTTAGTCACAACCATCGAAGAAGAGAGAAGGTTGGCTATGTGAAGCAAAGGGGGGTGTTATGAAAATATTTTTCTAACTTATATCTACTCCTACAAGGCATGAAATGAAATCTTTTTGGTTGATTTTTTCTTTTTTCTACTTCTAACTGCAAAACTGAAATAGATTGAACTACAACTAACTATCTTGCTAAAATGAAAATGCAGAATTGAAATGAAAGCAGGAAAGGACTAATCTATTTTGCTCAAATGAAATTGCAGGAATGAAATGTTAGTCTACGCTTGCGAAATTGAAATGCTAATCTACGCTTGCAGAAATGAAATTGCGGAATTGAAATGCTAATCTATGAAAGCGGGAAATGCTAATCTACTTTTGCATAAACGAAATTGCATAATGGAAATGAAATAAACTACTTAGCAGAAGATTGTAGTGGAAAATAGAAGAAAAGCGAAAATCACCAATACTCTGACGCTTCCCCGGCAACGGCGCCAAAAAGATGGTGGGCCCCAGTATTGTAGCAATAATGCTACAACTCCTGGAACTCCCTTCTTTAATTTTATCAACCCGGTAGTTCGTAACAAACTTGGAAGCGACGATGCTGTATGCACAAGTACTAGCTCTTGCCGTAGCTGTCACTTGGTCAGCTGGCACAAGTCCGCTAGGGGCTCAAGCCAACTTCTATGAGCTCTTAGAAGAAGCTTTTTAACTGATGGACGAAAGCTAACTCAAAGGAAGCTAATCTACTTGCGGAAAGAAACTGAAAGCCAAAAAGAAATACAAACCCTAGCAAACCCTAATTCTACCAACTAGTCCTACTGATGCAAAAATTGGAATGCAAACTACAAGAAGAGATGCCAATACTTCTAGGAAGGTAAAATGCATGTGTCTAAGTTATCACTATCTGAAGAAAACATCTTTTTGTATTTTTGATTAAGTTATTAGAATTATCATGCATGTGCTTTTAACTATTTTTGACTGTGCAGAGGTGGATCAAGGAGGAGAAATGCTTGGGAAAGGTTGGGAAGGTTCAGAGAGGGTCTAAGGGGTCCCTAACACCCTTCCAGAGAGTCTCACAAAGTTTGGCTGCCACGAAACCGTGTTTATGAGCTTCTACAGGAAGTCTGCAAGGGTTCTACAGGATGTTCAGAGATTTCTACAGGATGTTCTGAAATGGGATTTTGGAGCATGGGTGAGTGAGGGAAGATGCATGACTGGATATGGAGGTAGGATAGGGGTCTGAAGTGGCCTAGGAACTGATGGATGGAGCTAAGGAATGGCGAGGATGGTTCAATTTGTTCAAGGGAGAGTGAAGCAATGTTGCACAAAAATTAGGGTTTTGGGAGCGAATGGCAAACGTGCAGCAAGGGTTCTAAGTAGAGGGTGGAGTGGATGGTGCTGATGAAGAATAAGCAGATGAAGGAGTGGTACAAGTGCTCTGCAAGTCGTTTTTCCAATCTGAACCAACAAAGACTTATGAATTCAAAGACCTAATTACGTTGACCTAATTTGCTAGCTGTTAGTAAAGAGAATGAACAGAAGTGTGACCTGCAATGAAACCATGTATTTTAACTCATGCAAATAAGCAAATGAAAGTTTGAACTTGTAACCAACTTCTACACATGAAAATCAAACACTAGTGATTGCATGGCAAAGCAAAATCAGTGTTTTTGTGGGCAGCAAAGTCATCCTAGTCACAACTCCTGATCCCACTAAGGGAGAGGTGAAACCACAGATGTTTGTTGGCCCTTTTCTTGAATCTTTTTCTGTTAACAACCTATCAACTAAATCTGAGCATGAAAAGCTATTTTACACATAAAAAAACAAACTAAATAACAACACAAGAGTTAGATCTAAATAGCAGATTTTATTCTAAGAATGCAGCAAACACATAAAGATAAACGAAGGAGGTACTGGGCGCTTGAGATGGGCCCAACCCCAAGAGCTACAGCCTCCTAAGAGAGATTTAGAGCTGGTACAAAGCTGGATTCATCTTTATTGATCAAGAAATGAAGAGTTACGTCAAAACTGTCCACAAGAAGAACTTGAACATGAGCTGACAGCAAAACTAATCTATTGCATACAAATCAAATTACAAAATGACTACAACAAGGCTATGAAATGACTAACTACCAGCTACTATCTACTGGCTAACTAGCTAACATCCACTGGCTAACAAAATGACTAACTAGCTAACCAAATTGACTAACTGAAATGAGGTCTTAAGCCCTCTTATTTATACAATTTGAGGACCCAACAGTCCTCCTAGAATTTAGGGACTCGGCTGCCCAAAACTTGGAGTTAACAGCAGTCCTACTTGACTTGCTTGGCTGCCCTTGTGTTGATTGATTCGGTGGCCCTTGAACTCCGAGCTGATGGTGGAGAATTCGAGGTAAGGGCCCATAAATGAAGGGGACACCTTCCTACAAATCCTCTAGCTTGTTCTCCCACGAATTTGGCTGCCAAGTGCTCATTAAGACCTTCAATTTTGTCTCCAAGTTGACCAAAAAGGCTACACAAAGCACCCATTAGACTTGTTGGCATAATGACTAACTAAATTCACTCTATTAACATAAATATAATAAAAAACATGCAATAAACTAATGAGAATGGTGGATTAAGTCAAATTAGGAGGTTGAATGAGCCCAAATAATTATCCATTTTTGGGGCTCATCACTCCTTATAATTGTGGTATATGTGCATGTTGCATATGCATGGTGTGGTTATAGTTGTAGTAGCCTCATCATGTGAAAGTTGATGGTTTTTTTGTTGTATTTGGTCATTATGAGTGCATGTTGATGGTGTATTATCCATGTATGTCAGTGTATATGTCATTATGCATGCATTTTATCTAGTTAGTGTGTGGTTTTGGCATCATGCATGAAAATTGAATAAGGATTTAGATGATGTCTATGAATTGTCCTGAATATGATCATATATATATATATATATATATATATATATATATATACATGATGTTTCCATTATCAATAATGTGTTGTTTGTGATGGAAACCTACTTGATGATTTGTCTTTTGATGGAAACCTACTTGGTGAAGATGTAAACAAGGTGTGTCTACATATGACAAAGTTTGGACAAAGGAATAACAGTTTAGAGACAGAGGACTAATGAAGGGAATAATTTGATACGTACATGCGGGTTTTCTGAAGTAAAGCTATGTACACATGCAGGTATGAACAAGACAATGCATGTACAATTTCCACACCATGGTATTCTAAATACCAAGGATCATTACCATGGTATTGACTCATATTATTGAGCCCACAACAAATATTTGATCCTATCAAAGAATACCATCGACATTAGTCTAGTTTTGACCTGTGGTATTGGATAAGGGCTAATATATATAAGGAGACGAATATCGAAGTACTTTAGGTGTGCAAGTGATGAATATTTCATAGTTAGATCTGAACCAAGTGTGCATATAATGGGCTATTAAAGAATTATTTAATTTGAAACTAAGTATGCACCTGGGAATTTGATGATGGATCAGATTTAATAGATTTGAAATGACTATATTGATAATTGATTGATTTGATCTGTAATATTTATGTCTAGCAAATGATTTATTATGTATGTCGAGATATGGATTTGTTTTTAAGGTCTGATGTGTAGCGAAGCTATAAGTCAATAATTGCAGATTCACACATAGGTTTGATAACCTAAAAGGCGTGTACAAATGCTAGTTTAATGATGGTAAGTCTCATGTCTATTCTACACTTTGGATAGATCTGTATGCAGGTTTGATTCCTGAAAAGCACATATATACATGGAAGTATTTTGCGAAAAGCATGTATATAAGCAATGATTATGCTAAATAAGATGTTTGATCAGTCTAATATGTCTTATTGTGTTTCTGTTGTCTATCAGTGAAGTCTTACTTAATGATCTGGGTTTGAGGGTGACGATTGAAGTTGAATTGATTGATTGAAGAGTGATGATGCTGCTAGAGGTATGTGATTGAAGATCTATGATGGTTATGTGATTATTTTAGAGTAATTGAGTCGTTCAGGGTGTAACTTAGTGCTTGTTTCAGAGTGAAAGGGACTTAGATTTAGGGTTCAATGTTTTGGGATCTATACTCAGGTATGCTTCAAGGAAGTTGCATACACATGTGGATTTGGTAAATTAAAGTAGTATATATATTCTGACGTTTTATTGATTAGGGTTTTCAGTTGGTTTAGTGAATTGATGCAGTGTTTGGGTTCAATATTGGTATTATAGTTAGACTGATCTAACTAATTTGGTTGTTTGTGAATAAGTTGATTGATATGGATCTTAGTTGGTTCAATGATTGGTTGATTCTCTTGGTTCAGTTATTGAGTGATTTTTTGTAGTGATTAGTTTCAATTTTGATATTTGGTATTGGGTTTAAATGATTATAGTGGGTCTAGACTGAAAATTTGATGAAAAGTGGCCTACAAGTTGTGATGTTTTGTATCAACTAGATCCAATGTGAAAATTTATGAAACGTGGTCAAAGATTGTGCTAAGGGTTGGAGCCTTTAGTAAGGGAATCGAAGCTTCCTTCAAGTGGTAGCTGGTAAATCAGATCAAGTGGGTAGGATATCCCTTTTGGTGGGTGCTAGTAAATGAGATTAGGGGGTTGGAGCTCCCTTCCAATGGGTGTTGGAGAATAAGAGAAAGTTGTAGCGTTTTACATGTGGGTGCCTGCATGACGGTGTGAGCCTACACCAGTAAAATATTGTAAGATGTTTCCTTTATAGTAAAAGATAAATACAAATATGACAACAACGGTGGTTTTTTTCCCATATTGGGTTTACACCTAAAAATTCTCGTGTTCATGTGTGTTGATGTATTTCTTATACCTGGTGGTTTATTTTTTTCTTACTGCACATGGTTACTATTTAATTACTGTGAAAAGAAGTACTGATGCACTTGTTCAAGTTAAAGAAATGATAAATTAACTGAAAATTTAAGTTAAATGGATATACGGTAGTTGTCTGCATAATAGTTGCATACAAAAATTTGAATAAGAAATTGAATGGTTTTAGTGAGTTTTAAAATATTGATTCACCCCCTCCCCCAACCCCCACCCCTCTCAATATTTTTTCCAAACAATTGGTTTTAGAGAAGGTCCTTCATAAGAATCTTGATCACTTGAAGGAGGTCCATCAAGATGAGTAGTCAAGAAGGAGTAGTTTCTATCAGGCCACCTTTATTTAATGTAACTGACATTGTATTTTAGAAAGTTAGCATGAGAACATACTTGTGGGTTCTGGGGGCTAATGTATGGGAAATCATTGAAGTGGATATCAACATCCTGCCTCCATTCCCACATATACTGCATGAAATCAATGCAAAGGTTGTAAATTCAATCTTGGGAAGTTTGCTCGAGTCTGAGTTCATGAAAGTAATGCAATTGAACACAAAAAAAGGAATGTGGGATAATATTATCTAAGGTTATGAAGGTGACAACAAGGTAAAAAGTGTTTTACTCCAAACATTTAGAATACAATAAGAGACACTGAAAATGCATGAACATGAAAGCATTAGAGTATTTTCCCTTATACTATATGAAATTGTTTATTCCATCAAAAATCTTGGTGATGATAAAAAATATGCTACTGTTGTTAAGAATATTTTAAGATCACTAATTCTGAAGTTTGATTCCAAAGTCTCAGCTATTGAATAATTGTAGGATATGGAAACTCTCACACTTGATCAATTCCATGGAATATTAACAACATTTGAGATGAGTAAAGGTGGTATTTTAGATATGAGAGAAGCACCCTTCAAAGCCCCATATAAAAGAAAACATAAGGAAGCACCAAAAGACACAAGCTACATATAAGATGAGGAAGAGGAAAACTTCGTAAGAAGGTTGCAAGTGGGAATTTGAAAATTCAGAGGTAAGCTTCATTTTAAATGTTTTACTTGTATAAGAGTAGGCCATTATGCATCCAGGTGTCCTTATAGAGAAAATCATAAGGAAAATGGAAAGCATTTTGCTACAAATAAGTTCTCTGATAAGAAAATATTTTATTCTAACGAAGGTATTCATAGCACATCCGATGACCAACAAAATTCAAATTCAGAATATCTTGTACTTATGGCATTTGAAGGTTAGGAAATACATGAATCATATAGTTGTGAGATAGATAATTTAATGAAAGGTATAAAGGAGAATGATAAATTCACAAAGGTTAACAAAGAGTTGGAATCAAAAGAAAACAATATGATTGAGGAAATAAACATGTTAAATATGGAACTAGAATCATCCAATAAAATAATTGAAAGCATAAGAAAACAACTTCAAGAAAATAAAAAGCATTGTGAAACATTAGAATATGAAATTATGACCCTAAAGGAAGATTATGAAAACATCAACAAATGGGAAAATGCATCTGAGTCTCTACAGAATATTATTAATGAAAAACACTTTCTTTGATCAAGAGAAGCATTGGGTATGGTCATACACAATGTCACATGGAATGAGTCGATCTTGCGGACAAGATAGACCTTCCTAGAATCTAAAAAGACCTAGTGACAAGCAAGCCAATCAGAAACTATCTTTCTTTAAATATGCATTTATTAACAAAGGAAAACAAGTGATTTAGGCCTACCTTGGGTCCAATGCAAGTTTGTGGAAGCCTCGCTCCTTTGATCCAAATGAGCTCCCTTATTGTGAATCTGCAAACACAAACAAGCAAGAAAATTAAATAGCACCTGAAAAGCCAATACCATAAAACATATTTAACATGAAGATCAAGGAATCCATGAAACAAATGACATAAGACAATTTGTTGAGAAAAATGAATCTGATTGTATTAATTCAAATCAAAGAAGAACTTTACAACCTATGCCTTGATGTTGTACAAGCTCCTCCCAGGGTCCAACAAGAAGTCTCCTCTACCTTGACAAGTTTCACTCTCTTCCCAATGAAGCCAAAAAGGTATTTGATCTCTCCTCTCAAGATTAACTAGGAAGTCTCAATTCCACCAACATTTACCCTCAAAAATGTTCAGCTTCTAACCTCCCTAGCAACCAGCCCAATGCCTTAACTTATAGTGCAATGGAGGGAAGTTACTAGGTCTTCCTTCAGAGGGATAAAGCCCTCCTTCAAAGGGATAGCTCCTCTCATCAAGGGATTAGCTCCTTCTCTTTTGGGATGCATGAACCACCTAAGAGCGACCAATCCACGTCAAAATTCCTTCTAGAATCATCTAGAATTAACCCAAAGTGAGTTTTTTAGAATAAACTTGCGCCTTTTTTACTTTCACAGGGGTCCACACCCACTCCTTTAGGGACAGAGTGGGCAGGTTCGCAGTTTTTGTAAACAGGGGGTGCGGGATTGCAGGCAATAGTGAGAGAAAGTGCGGAACCAGAGCTTTGTTGATTTTTAATGTCTTTCTCCCATTTTCAAAGCCTTACTTGAAAAGCTGAGGTCTGAGACTTGCTTAGGAGGACAGTACAAGTGATGATAGACCCATACTGACTGCAAATAATGTTAAGTTATGGTATGTTCTATGCTTACAACATTTTACTTCTTTTTCTTATTATATTCCACCGATTAGCAATAACATGTACATAAAGTAAAGAACAGATAGAACATTAAACGATCGACACAAAACAAGCCAAGACAAGAGACACAAGATGTGGCGGCTAGCCAGGGACAAACCCCACAATGTGTGGGGAAACCCTTTGATAAAATCTTCTTTTATCTTCAATAATTCAGCAGAGAGAAATAGTACAATAAATATGATTCATATTAGCAGTAGCAAACCCTAGATTAGTAGCATCAACATTAGCAGCTTCATTATCAAACTAGGGCAGACCATATCTCACAAACCGACAATCGGATTGACTTAATTCCACCACCAAACGTTTCTGCTTCCAGAGGAGGTTCAGATGAACCTATAGCGCAGTTCAGATGAGGAGATCTTCTAGGCCACGCAAGTCAATCTTTACTTCTACAGTTGCAGCTTCAGTTTCAGCAGTTTCCGGCTTCAAACTAGGGCAGTCAATATCTTGCAAACCGTTCATCGGATTGACTTCATTCCACCACCAAAAGTTGTGGCTTTCAAAGGAGGTTCAGATGAACCTACAACGTAGTTCCAAAGAGGAGATCTTCTAGGCCACACAAGTCAATCTTTACTTCTGCAGTTGCAGCTTCAAATTCAATAGCTTCCGGCTTCACATGTGTGAGAGAGAGAGACCCATTTCAGCGCAGTAGAGAAGAGACTCATATCTGCGCAGTAGAGAGAGAGAGAGATGTGATGAGATGAGTGAGTCCAAATGAGGAAAAGTCCTCTTATATTTATACACAACGTTGGTGGGTGAATAGATGCGACTGTTGGGCTTCTGAGCCTACATGAGTTGTAGGTCGGCTTGATAATAATTCCATAATCAAAATAAATTCATATCTCCATGAATACTTATCGGAATTGGATGATATTTATATCAATCCTACACCTCTCAATGAGAGGAATCTAATAAAAATATTATTAGCCATGAATAAGATGACCCATATGAAGTTTTGCCCTGGTTGCCAATTTTAACACTCCCTCTCAACCATGGAGAAATTCATCTGCAATCTGTCTATTGGTCGTTACTATTCATCCATCAAATGCATTGCCTTGTATAGCCTGACCCTTGCCCTGCTCTGCTCTATTTTTCCTGTTCTGCTTTGTCTTGTTCTGCCCTGCACTAATCTGTACTATTTTGTTTTGTTCTGCTCTGCTCTTGCATTGTTCTATTCTACTCTGCTTTTGTCCGAATTATGAAGAAGAAGAAATGATCGAGGATGTATCATACTGACTCAAATTCAGTCTCAGATTATGTACCACTAGTCCCAGACCAGTCTCAACCAACCCAAATTCAGCGTCATAGTGAGTACAACTCCAATGGTCCCAGACCAATATCATCCTCCACTGACTCAAAGTCAGTCTCAGAGTATGTACCACTGATTCCAGACCAGTCTCAACCGACCCGAAGTCAGCGTCATAGTATGGTACAACTCCTACCACTGGTCCCAGACCAGTATCATTGGTCCCAGATCAATGGAGGTCATCCTAGCGTAGGGAGTACGGTAGTTACAACGATGCGTCCATCGGTACTACTATGGTACCTAACTTCATTTCCCTGCTCATTGATCAGATGAGAGGTACTTCCCATGAGTCCCAGACTGCATGGGTAGGATGCCTCGACAGGAGAACTAATCAATCCTGTCCTCACAGGAAAACACATCAATCCTACTACAATTGCCATGGAGAACACATCAATCCAGGCCTCACAGGTGAACACATCAATCCTGCTACAATCACCATAAGAACACATCAATCCAGGCTGCCATGGAGAACACATCAATCCAGGCCTCATAGGAGAACTAATCATCCTGCTACACAAGAGAGCGAATCATCCTGTTCCACAAGAGAGCGAATCATCTTGTCCCACAAGAGAGCGAATCATCTTGTTCCAGTGTGCACCACCAGGGGAGGGTGAGTCACCTTGTGGTCATATGTTGCTCCAGTAGGAACCGCAAGCCCTCAGAGCTCCCAGAGCTCAATGTATGCAACATGCAGGACCCTTGTACAAGGGTTTCTTGCCGACTCCAAGTCATTTGGGAAAATCACAGATTAGATCTTTCCTCGGGGCTTTGCCAAGGTGTATCAACCTGTACATCATCTTAATGTGATGGAGCTTCCTTGCTCATTGACTTACCATATCCCAGATGATGTCTATCTACTGGAGCAATTGACGAATATGAGATTCCTCAATAATCGAATCCCCCCTCTGGTTTTTACAGAGAATCATAGTGGTATCCAATGTAAATCTAAACAGCTCACTGAAGAGCTTTCGCAACCAGACTGCCTCACTGAGGTTATGCTAGCAACAATATATCCTGCTTCGGTGGTGCTCAAAGCCACTGACTTCTGCTTCTTGTTCATCCAGGATATCGAAGCAGATCCCAAGGTGAAACAGTACCTAGAAGTCCTCTTACGGTCCACCACACTGCCTGCCCAATCAACATCAGTATATCCAAGTAGTCTCACATCTCCGGCAGTGTATCTTAATCCATGAGAGATTGTGTCCTGAAGACATCCCAGAAGATTCCTGGCATCAATCCAGTGAGGCTCAACCAAATATGAGCTCATAATGCTAACTGAAAAACATATCTTCGGACGGAGGTTCACCAAGAACATCAATGCAAATGAGTTTTTGAAACTCAGAGGTATTTCTCAAGTCTGGTCCGACATCACTACCATATAACTTCTAAAAGTTAAGATCCTCGAGGTAGTCACAAGCTTGCAGTCCATCATACTGAATCTTTCCAATATATTTACCACATATTTTCCTTGAGATAGGAAAATTTCCCTTGGCTTCTGCCACACTTCAAGTCCTTGGTCCTTCATTTCAAATTCAGAAGCCATCTCCCTCTTACATTTGTGAATGAGAGGGTTTGCACTTGTTAGAAAGAGGTCATCCACATACAAAACCAGTATGAGAGGCTTGTCATCTTCAACCTTAAAGTAAAGGTTAGGATCAGCTTCACTCCTAGTGAATCCCAGCTTCATCAAGTAGCTATCGATCCTCTCATACCATGCTCGGGGTGCTTGCTTCAGCCCATAGAGAGCCTTTTTCAACCTGCATACATGAGATTTTCAATCATAAATCTCAAATCCTTCAGGTTGCTCCACATAGACCTCTTCTTTGATAGAACCATGCAAGAACGCAGTCTTAACATGTTATATACTTAGGGGGGATAACATGTGGTACAAAGGGAGGTACCCAAGGGAATAATATAATAATGGGATGGGCCATAGTAATAAATAAGGTGGTTAACCCATATCATGTAAGGGACCACAAGTAGTTAGTAATAATGTAATGGGCCCATGGTATTAGATAAATGGAATTAAGGGAACCATGGTAATGACCCATGGTATTATATGTATGAGGCCTATAAAGAGGCTAGAGACTCCACATTGAGGGATGTCAAGGATTATTGTATGAATAGGCATATGGCGTGTGCAGTGTTCTCCTTCCTTAAGGAGTGAATATATGGTGTTGCCCTACCTTAAGGGTTCGATCAATAAAGTGAAACATTTCTATCTATATTAAGATATTGTTATTTCTTGGGTTTATTTGCATTGTCTTATATTTTCATATCAGATCTATAACAAGTGGTATCAGAGCATTTTCTTGGGCAAAAGTGGAGATTTTTTTTTTAATTTTTTGCAGGAATTTTCTGGGGTAGCAATTTTGCAGATCAGATTTGTAAATTTTGGGGAAAAATCTGCAAAATCTAATTGAAGGTCTAGATTTTTTGTAAAAAAATACCCGATTTCAAAAAAAAATCAGCAGAATCGGAGTCCGGATGAGGGAGATATCGCTGATCTAAAAATCAGTGGTGTTGCAGACAATTTCTTGGGGCAGCGAGTTTGCGGCACAGATCTGGATGTTCTGGTGCAAAATTTGTAAAATATAATTGCAGATATAGATTCTTTGTGAAAAAATACCCGATTTCAAAAAAACAATCGGCCGAATCGGAGTCCGGATGAGGGAGATATCGCTGATATAAAAATCAGTGGTGTTGCAGACAATTTTTCGGGTAGCGAGTTTGCGGTGCAGATCTAGATGTTCTGGTGCAAAATTTGCAAAATATAATTGTAGATCTGGATTTTTTGTGAAAAAATACTCGATTTCAAAAAAAAAACGGCCGAATCGGAGTCCGGATGAAGGAGATATCGTTGATCTAAAAATCAATGGTGTTGTAGAAAATTTTTCAGGGCAGCGAGTTTGCGGCATAGATCTGGATGCCTTGGTGCAATATCTGCAAAATCTAATTGCAGATCTGGGTTCTTTGTGAAAAAATACTCAATTTCAAAAAAAAAATCAGTTGAATCGGAGTCCGGATAAGGGAGATATCGCTGATTTAAAATCAGCTATTTTTCAGCAATTTTTTGTGACGGTGGGACAGTTGCAACGTGGATCGGCAATTCCAGTGCCTAGATCGGGATTTCTACCACATGAGAAGATGTAGAATGGTTGTTCCTTTTCCGAAAATAGCTCATAATAGGGATTCTGAGCAATATTGACAGAATTGTGGCCATTTCAAACTTTCGCCAAGTAAGTGAATTTTTTTCAAAACCCTCTTCATGGCGGTTCTATGTTTTACAGGGAAAGATAATGGTCCTACTATTGAAGAATACATAGAGAAAACTAAGTCGGTATGGGAATAAAATTGGAAGGATTCAGTGTGGTTTAATTTCAGAGATGAGGCTCATAAATGGTATTTCTCACTTGACGACAAGCAGTTGTCGAAACTTTCAGATGCAGAATTTGAAAGAGTCATTTTAGACAAATGGTCTCAGACTAGAAAAAAGGAGAATGAGACACGTAAGGGGTTATTTTCTACGGGTGTCTCCTTATTGCAGGTTCATGGATTGATTCAGAAGGAGAAAATCATTGTATCTATAAATCCTAGTTGCAAGCATAAATTTATGAATGTTAATTTGGCAAAAAAATTGCAAGTTCCAGCAAAATACATTGAAAAAACACAGGTGGATGATGAGGATGTTCAAGTGTATAAGGATTTGAAGATTTCTATGGATAAGTATGTGTTGCATGGTGATTTTCATACTTCAGAGATGGATAATATGGATGTTGTTTTGGGATATCCTTGGATGGAATCCGTGGGTACTATCAATATTAATGTGCAGAAGAAATTTTTGAAGCTCTGGTATAAAAAGAAGAAAATTACATTACAGGATATTTCCATCAATAAAGATGTAGAGTCCATTAAGGTTGACGCAGAAGATGTTCCAAGGACTAACATATCAGATGATGAGCCATTGATGATCGACAATCAAACAAAAACAGAGGCTAAAGCAGAAAAGGATACAGGTGTTGATACATCAGATGAGGGCTCAGTGGTTGAAGTAATATTGGAAGATAAGACACCACAACAGGGTGAATCAAATAAAAAGACACCGTGGGTTAAAACTTCAACATATCATCACCCACATCACCCCACAAGAAAACAACCAACAAAATGGCAACCAATTAGCGACAAGGAAAACAACCCCCGCATGACAGATAGAGAGGAGCGAAGATCCACCTACTACACATCAACACAGAAGAGATGCCACGGTCAACTTCCATCTCAAGCGAGCGCGGCACCAACGAGATCGAGGGTTCACCTTTCTCTTGGATGGCTAGATGCACGTGCATAGTACCATGGACTACTCTTCTGAGTAGATCTTATTATTTGTGTTCTTCTCATGTTTCGAGGACGAAACATGTTAAGGGGGGTGGAATGTTATATACCTAGGGGGGATAACATGTGGTACAAAGGGAGGTACCCAAGGGAATAGTATAATAATGGGATGGGCCATAGTAATAAATAAGGTGGTTAACCCATATCATGTAAGGGACCACAAGTAGTTAGTAGTAATGTAATGGGCCCATGGTATTAGATAAATGGAATTAAGGGAACCATGGTATTATATGTATGAGGCCTATAAAGAGGCTAGAGACTCCACATTGAGGGATGTCAAGGATTATTGTATGAATAGGCATATGGCTTGTGGAGTGTTCTCCTTCCTTAAGGAGTGAATATATGGTGTTGCCTACCTTAAGGGTTTGATCAATAAAGTGAATCATTTTATCTATATTCAGATATTGTTATTTCTTGGGTTTATTTGTATTGTCTTATATTTTCATATCGATCTATAACGTAACATCCATCTGATGTAGGTTCCATCCTTGTGAAGCCACAAGGGCTATGATCAAGAGGATGGTCATATATCTGGCAACAGGTGCAAATATCATAGTCTATACCTCCCTTCTGGGATAAACCACGAGCAACAAAATGAACCTTATACTTTTCCATACTTCCATTTGCTGCATGCTTTATCTTGTAAAGCCATTTTGAAGTAGCAATTGTCTTGTCCAGGGTCTGGGAACTACTTCCGAGAAATCATTCTCCATAATAGACTCATATTCTATGGTCACAACATCCTTCCATAGTTAATTCTTGATGACATCTGAGAATGATGAAGGTTCATTTTATATGATGATGGTCAGGTATCCCTGATACCTGTTAAGTTTCTTACTTTGATGGAAGGTTCCTCAGGGTGCAGCATGTCCTTCAGCATCATCAAGTACCCCCTAAGCCATGAAGGCCTCTTCCTAGAAGAGGAAGGCTCATGTGGATGAGGATCAATCAGATTCATGGGTTCTTCTACATCAGGCATTGATTCATCATCCTTTTCTTTCGGTTCCCTGGTGTCGGCTTCTTGAGAGCTACTCAAAGTCAGCAGATTGTCCACCTTGCTGAGAGCCATATCTTTGTCAAATGTGACATCATGACTAATCACGACTTCCCTTTGACCGGTGGTGAACATTTCTTCAGGAGTTTAGGAACCCAATGCTTGATGAGGGCATCGATTTGTACATATACGGCGGTGATTGTAGTTTCAGCCCATAGAAACTTTGGAAGTCTTTGATCATGTAGCATGGCTCGGACAGCTTCCATCATCGTGTGGTTCTTCCTTCCCACCACACCATTCTTCTCAGGAGTATGTGGTGTAGTAGTCTCCCTCTTAATGCCAACCTCAGGTATGCCTGAGTAAACCAATTGTAATATATCGGAGGTCTTGCTTTGGCTTGAGGGGAATGGTCCCCTTTTGAGCTTTCCTTTGGCACATCCCGGACATACACCTTCTTTCTCTACTTGGAATTCGGGCATCCCTGTTACCATCTGTCTTACATCGGGTAGAGCTTTGTAATGAAGGTGGGCAAACCTCCGATGCCAAAGTTTGGACTAAAGAGTTGTGTCACAAGACATGACACCTAGCGGACTTCCATCGACCTGATATAATGAATCAACACTAAACCCAAGAGTAAAGGCATCTTTAACATTATTTTTCCATATACATACCTTGCCATTGCTGAAGGTTACCTTGTAGCCTCTGTCTTCCATTGCCAAGATGGACACTAGGTTCCTTTTGAGGTCAGGTGCATTTAATACATCCTAGAATTTCCAGCCTTCTTGAATGCTTGTCCTCTTCCTTGATTCCCAGCTCTCCTCTTACCTTTGCTGCTGAATTTGTCATTCCTTTGATTGCCATCAAAGGGATTTCGAGTTGCACCACTGCATACTGTACCATGCTTCTCTAATCATGATTATCATCATGTTGCCCATGTCCATGATTTTATCCATCATAATGCTGCTCAAACTAGTGTGCATCATCATCATGCTATCCTATATGTCCATGATCTCATGTTGCCCTTTATGTCCATGATCTCATTCATCATGATGCTCATGATACCATACATAGTGACTTGCTTTATCGCAAATGCAACATCGTCATTTTCTTCTAGCCTTAGGTCCAGCCTTTCCTTTTGATTTAATCTCGGAATTGTTTCTTTTCTTAGCATGAGAAGAAAAAGCAGCAGGAGGACCTTTAGGCAAGGGCATTTCCTGCTCTTCTACCCTTGTTTGTTCTTGAATGCATCTAGCCATTAATTCCTCGAAACTAGGAATTACATTATTGTTCAGAAGAGTAGTCCTGAACACATACCATTCAGATGGTAATCATCCGAGAGTTGTGAGTGCCATTTCTCTGTCAGTAATGGTTTCCCCAATAGATAGGAGATCGTTCTTGATCTCAGTGATTCTTAAAAAGTATGCTTGCATACTTTCATCTTTACCCTTCTTGATTTCCCTCAACTTATTTCTAAGAAACAAAACTTGATTTGCATCATTAACTTTAAATAAACTCACCAGTCTGTCGTAGATTTCCTTGGAGGTGTCTAGATCAGAGATGTAGGCCACCAAGCGCTTGTCGATAGAGTACCGAATGATATTCTTTGTTTTGACTTCTCCATTTTTCCATTTGTTCCAGGCAGCAACAGATGCATTTGATGAAGGCTCAACGATATTGCCTCTTACATGGTCCAGCACTCCTTGATCTTCAAGGGTTAGATCGATAGACATCTTCCATCCGTGATAGTCAGCTTTCTCACGGAGCTTGTCTTCGACAGGAAAGAGTGTTGAGGACCCCATAGTTCTTTTAGGATAGCCTTACCAATCTTCTCTTCACTGATTGCTCTTGCTCTTGCTTAGGCTTTGTCTTCACCTCAGCTCTGATACCATGTTAAGTTATGGTATGTTATATTCTTATAACAGTTTACTTCTTTCTCTTATTATATTCCACCGATTAGCAATCACATGTACATAAAGTAAAGTGCAGATAGAACATTAAACGATCGACAGAAAACAAGCCAAGACAAGAGACACAAGATGTGGTGGCTAGCCAGGGACAAACCCCACAATGTGTGGGGAAACCCTTTGACCAAATCTTCTTTTATCTTCAATAATTCAGCAGAGAGAAATAGTACAATAAATCTAATTCGTATCAGCAGTAGCAAACCCTAGATTAGTGGCATCAGCATTAGCGGCTTCATTATCAAACTAAGGCAGACCTTATCTCACAAACCGACAGCCGGATTGACTTCATTCCACCACCAAAAAGCTTCCAGAGGAGGTTCAGATGAACCTACAGTGCAATTCAGATGAGGAGATCTTCTAGGCCACGCAAGTCAATCTTTACTTCTGCAGTTGCAGCTTCAGTTTCAGCAGTTTCCAGCTTCAAACTAGGGCAGTCGATATCTTGCAAACCGTTCATCGGATTGACTTCATTCCACCACCAAAAGTTGCGGCTTTCAAAGGAGGTTCAGATGAACCTACAGCGCAGTTCCAAAGAGGAGATCTTCTAGGCCATGCAAGTCAATCTTTACTTCTGCAGTTGCAGCTTCAAATTCAACAGCTTCCGGCTTCACATGTGTGAGAGAGAGAGACCCATTTCAGTGCAGTAGAGAAGAGACTCATATCTGCGCAGTAGAGAGAGAGATGTGATGAGATGAGTGAGTCCAAATGAGGAAAAGTCCTCTTATATTTATACAAAATGTTGGTGGGTGAATAGATGCGACTGTTGGGCTTCTGAGCCTACATGAGTTGTAGGTCGGCTTGATAATAATTCCATAATCAAAATAAATTCATATCTCCATGAATACTTATCGGAATTGGATGATATTTATATCAATCCTACACCTCTCGACGAAAGGTATCTAATAAAAATATTATTAGCCATGAATAAGATGACCCATATGAAGTTTTTCCCTGGTTGCCAATTTTAACAAATAATCATGGTGATGATATTTTTGTGTAACACACAATATGATGACAAAAACCAATAAAAATATTATTAGCCATGAATAAGATGACCCATATGAAGTTTTTCCCTGGTTGCCAATTTTAACAAATAATCATGGTGATGATATTTTTGTGTAACACACAATGTGATGACAAAAACCAGTATAGTGTTGTTCAAGGGAAATCTAAATCAAGTCACACATCTCCTAGATATATGACAAGACCTATTCCTATGTACAAAGGATGCTTTTATGGATATTTTTTCTTTTGTAACTCATTTGGGCATAAGGCCACTAATTACAAGTCAATTATGTAGAACATAACTAGGAGATGGGATAAGTTGTAGCACATAATTAGAAATTTAAAGTAGATCTAGAGGAAAAGGAATATTGGTTAGAAATGCAGGAAGATTGACCCTACTGTAGCCCATTAGTTCTTAAAGCTTACTTCTCATAATGATTGCAGAAGTGATGTGAGGTACATGACCTCAGAAGAGCAGAAGATGACTACTAGGTCCTTAGGATCAATGATGTGTAATCTAAGGGGGGTAATCCATATGTTTTCTTGATGATGACTCCCATGGTTGTTTTTGATATTATTTTTTCTTACATTATTGACAGTGCATCAAAATTAGTAACAGTGAACATGTACAAATAGTACAAGATCAGGGGGAGTTGTGGCTATGAATTTTTAGCATTTTACTTTATGTACTTTATCATTTCGAGGATCATCTTGTGGAGAGCCCGGTCGGAACCTGTAAAACCTTCAATGCAAGATATATATATGAGATCATATCATCGCTGAGGTAGGCATTCCCATACTCAGATCAAAACTGACTTAGAAAACTATCCACTGCTCTAATACAGGAATGATCTTGTAATACATCAGAAGTATAGACTCATGTGGACACAGTATGGACGCAGCCATCTATTTATGAATAGTCCATTATATAATGAATACAAAATTCCTCGTAGCCTGGATTGCAAAAATTAGATCCAGGGTCTTCATTTCTACTTCCCAAAACAGTACGATTCTATCGATGCGAATGAATGTGTTGAAGTCAAACATGGTAGAAACCAATTGATTACCAGTCAATGATGTAAACTGTTAACAAGTGTAAGAGAAACCACCAGTGATGTCAATGGCTCTCAAAGTACCCAGTACAATCCATGAGATGTGAATAGATGTGTTGATGTCGAACATGTCATGGAATCCTTTGATCGAAGGTCAATGATGCAACCTGTTGTCAAAGGTGAGAAACCTGCCATTGAGGCATGCAAATCCCAAGGTACTGACGATTTCTAGATCATCTTTCTAGATAATGAACAGAAGTCGATAGAAAGGGATTCGTCGCAGGCAAGCCCACAACACGAAATCATAGATCGAGTTGAAGAAATTTAGTTGCAAGGACTGACTCGGGGATGGTCAAGATGGATGAAAGACATTTTGCAGTTGAATGGCTTTATTGACAGTGACCTCTTGAACACATAACGACACAGCAAATAGTTTGGTGACGATTGACCCAAAGTTAATACCCAGAAACCGGCTGAAGACTTTCAATGTGGTTTGATCAACTGTTAGGCAAAGGATTTCCCAACCCAGGTGAATAAAAGTGTCGTGTTCAAGAGTGGCTACAAAGTATGACAAACAGGCTCATTTTTCTCTCTTTTCCCCCACCATTTCTGGCAAGTACCTCTTTATTTTTGACAAGCTTGAGGAGGATAAAATTTGCTTGGTTATAAGCTCATCCTTCAGATGAGTCCAACTTAGTTTAAATTCGAACACTAAGAAGGAGTGGTTCGTTCCTGTTTGTAATTGAACAGGTCCTTTACTATGAAATTTTAACGAGTCCAGTATAGGAGAAACACAACTTTTTTCAATTTTTAGAGAGTCTGAAAAAACTTAAGAAGACTCCAGGGTTGACCTTTTTCGTAAATTTGTGTCTCCCAAGCCTGAAAAAGTATAAAATAATACTTGAGAGAACCACTTGATCTTTACGACCAAGGAGTACTTTTCGTAATTAGTGCCCCTGATCTGAAAAAGTAAAAAAGCGATCAACGACACGTCGTTTTATAACCAATATCGAATTTGAAACGATAAAAATCCGGCAATCTTTTCATGTTTTTACGGTCAGAAAAGAGCTATAAGTGGATCGTCTTTTTAGTTCTGTTTTAACGAGTTAAAAAAAAAAAAAACTCGGCAATCTTTTCATGTTTTAGGAGTCAGAAAAGAGATTAAAGGTGACTCTAAATGTTTTTTTGTTGAAAATGATAGATTTCGCCTGAATAATCCGTTACCCTGAACAAAAAAGAAGACATTACTCATCCTTGTTTGAAATGGATAAAAATGCTACAAAAATTACCTTTCTAAAGTGAAACATAAACAAATTTGCAATTTATTTACTCAAAAAACTTATAAAAAGGGCTTTCGTCAATTCATTTTTATCGTTTGAGATTTGGGTGAGAAAATAGTGCTTTTGTTCAGAAACTTCCCGTGCAGATTGCGGAAAATCCAACCGTCGGAATCAAATGCCATCTTCTCCAGGTAATCCACATCATCCTACTCTTCAATTTCAACAGTTTCATTTTTGTTTTAGGTTTTTATTTCATTTTTTGGAGGGTGTTTAGGCTAAAAACCCACGTGCGGGGGCCCGCGGGCGTAACACTGGCAGCCCGCGGACCCTGACTTTTTCTCAATGGGGAAAAAGTCAGGGGTCCGCACCTTCCTTGTAGGAAAGGTGTGGACCCATGCACTGTCTCTAACATAGTGGGTGCGGTCCCCGCAGCAAGGGTTTTTAACCCAAAAATTCTCAAATTTGACCCAAACAATTTAATTTCTAGCATTCTAATTTGTCTTTTTGTTGGATGTAGAGTGTACATCATGCTAGATTGGCATGTACAGGAGCATGAGGATGTGGATCTTGCCCCGTTGATTCACCAACCTTCGATTGATGCATTGAAGGCATGCGACTTGTACAAATTCTGGGCCATACCTGGCATGAGGGCCCAGGTGGACTTCTTAGAGTTGTTGGTTGATAGATGGAGCATACAGGACCAGTGCTTCTTCATTGGTGGCCACTAGCTCGAAATCGAGCCAGAAGACATATACTTCTTGACCGGTTTGCCTAAGAGAGGCGAAGACTTGACTCTATTCGGGACTAGGCCAGGTGGCTAGTCTGTCAATAGCCTCGGGCTAGAGTTCTGCAACAGCCAGGCTAGAGACAAAGGAATAGACATTAAAACCATATCCCGTCCTGAACTCATGGTGATTGGATTTACTGTCACCAGACTTTGCGGGAGTGCCGCATTACATATTGACACCGGATCCCAGATGTGGATGGCAGTTGACTGCTTTCAAGGCACCATCTTCAACTGGTGCAATGTTGTGTTGGCCAATGTAAAAGGCCAACTAACCAGAGCCAAGAATGGACAACTAAATGTGGTTATGGGGCTTTAGTTGTGAGCTTTGGTCTGGAGAGGGTTCCAATGTTGATCTCGCAACACCTTACTATTGGAGTTGGGCTTCCTCGAGAGCCCAAACTGATGCAATGGGTTGCAGTTATGGCCCGTCATCTGGACGAGGGGATAGAGGTTGTTTGATTCAAACCTGAGTATTTCCAATGGTTGGAAAACCAGGTTTTTTCTATTCAGGACTTTCCTTATGCTGGGGTAGATTTTCATGGTGACCCAGACATGGCTCTTCCACCAGGAGAGAAATGGGATGACTCAGGTAAAATCATTTTCAACATTTTCCTATTTTAATTTTTTTTTATTTTTATATCGTCCCAAAACTGATAGTAAAAGTTTCAAATGTAGATGTGGGTCCACAGCGACCAGTCGCTCTCCAGCCTTACGAGAGGAAACAACCAGCTGCAGCCGTGCCAGCCCCATAGGACAAATCAGCAGAGACCTTGGCCGAGTTGGAGAGTCATCTAGAGCGCTTGACAGGAGACATTTCGGAGACCAGCATAGATGACATTCCTCGTCAACTTCAACGCTATGTGATTGGGGTCCCAGGACCTTTTAGGAGGTTCCTTTGCAAGGTGGCCCGTGCAGTGGTTTCTTATCGAGATCATCACCAGTGATAGGATGATCGCCTATTGTAGGCACATATGACATTTTTGCCTTTTGTACTTATCATTTTTTCCGATCATAAGGTGTTTTTCAACCTATGATCGAGGACGATGTATTTTTGACACACTCCTATATATATATCACTATTACCGGCTTATCTTGTAAATCATGTTATGGAATGTTTTTAAATTTACATGTATGACTATTGCAAATGTCTACTTAACATTTTAGAAGCAATTGCATCTGCTAATGTATTTAAAGACCTTGGAATATGCTGATATTCAATATAATCAAATTCACGTTCCAAGAGACGCACTCTCAAAAATAATCTCAATAATAATGGATTTCTAATGGCATACACTCTATTAATACAACGAGTTCAGAATCTAACCTCACTATCAAACTCTGAATCCCAAATGAAATAGATTCAGATAATAACTCAATCACTGCACTATACTCGGCAATGTTGTTCATTGTTTGACCGAGGCTTACCCCATGCATAGATACCAACTCATCAGAGGGCGAATAGATAACCCAAGCTGCGGAAGGAATGTTCTATGTATTACGACAAGCACCATCAGCGAAACCAATGTTTGGAGAGGCATCGACATCTGCAATACCAAGAGTAAAACCAAGATAAGCAGGAATAATGACGAAAAGCACTCTCTAAGCTAAGCACACTTCTTAAACTAAAACACACCAGTTAGAAAGAAAAACTATCCTAACTAAAAATCTCCATATCCATTCTTTAAGCATAATACCTCTTCAGGTAAAGACCATTTCTGGGTTTACCTAAAGAGTCCCCGTCAAAGTCTACCAATTCATAGGCCCCTTTTTCTAGCCTTCGCTTGAAAACATAGGGACCATGCCACATAGGAATGAATTTTCCAGCGCCTAATTTATCATTAGCTTGATCGTACACTAAGACTAGATCTCCTTCCAAAAAATTTCGAGGGGTCACATTTTGATCATACTGAGCTTTCATACGTTTGCATGAGTTTTGATCGCCAATGCAGCATCACGTCGATTCTCATCTAATTGAGCCAAGTATAACAAACGTTTTTCCTCTTCGGAAGTGGCTGGAAGTAACTCGATGGCCATTTGTAATGACGAGATTTCGCATTCAATGGGTAACACAGCTTCCATACCATAAATTAGTTGGAAAGGAGTGAACCTTGTTGACGTTTTTACTGAGGTTAGATACGCCCAAAGCGCTGAAAATAGCATGTTATGCCAATTTGACCGATGAATCCCAATGATTCGTCGGATCATGATGACTAAAACTTTGTTGATGGATTCAACCAGACCATTAGCTTGTGGATAATAAAGAGTTGAACTATCGTGATGCAAGCCAAGCTGGCCTGTAAGTTCGGTCATCATAACGTTTCGAAAATGACGCCCATGATCAGTGATAATTGCTTGTGGAACACCAAACATAGCAATTATATGATTGAACATGAAAATTGCAGCGGTTTTGTCATCTGCCTCAAATGTAAGCATCGCCTCGGTCCACTTGGTAAAATAATCTACCGCAAGGATGATATACGCATGCCCCCTGGCCGAGTGAGGGTTACATGTAATAAAATCGATACCCCATTTGGAAAAAGGACCAACGGCAATTATAGGGTGGAGAGGAGAAGGAGGAGCGTGCATCTTTCGATAAAAAATTTGGCAGTTGTGGCATTTCGGACCGAGTTAATACAATCTTTAAACAGATACGGCCAGAAGTAGCCAGCGTGCAATATCTTTTGGGTTGTGGCATACCCAGACATATGACCGCCACACGCTCCAGAGTGACAGTCATTTAAAACCCTTTCAGCTTCCTTGTGAGTTAAACAATGTCAAAAAATATAGTCCACCCCTCCGATAATCCTGAATTGTTGGGACTGGAATCGTATTTTCTGATGTTCTGACCTTGAAATTTCTGGCTGAAAGGATTGGGTCTGGAGATAAACGATGATATCCCCATACCACGGATCTAAATTGCTGATGAGAAACAAGGATTCGTCCGCAATGGGCTCCCCCGCCACAGTTTCCGTGTTAGCATGCGGGAAGTCACACATTAACTCCGCAAAAACTAAAGATTTCTTAGACTTAGATTTTTCAAATTCCAAGTCGAACTCTTGCAGGATAACAATCCATTTAGAGTACCCGCCCCCTAGCAATTTCTTGGTCAAAATGTAGATCATAGGGTTGCAGTCAGAAATTACTGTAGTTTTACGTAGTAGAATGTAGTGACGAAAACGTTGGACAGCTTGAACAACTGCCAATGCCAATTTCTCCACATGTGAGTATTTTAGCTCAGTTGGATTTAAAGCTCGACTAAGGAAATATATCACATGTTTAGTACTGAATTCATCTTCCTGAACTAAGACCATTCCAATGGTGGAATGAGAGGCGGCGAGATACAAGAAGTAGTCCTAGTTGTAGTTGGGAGGATGCAATAACGGTGCATGGGTCAACACGTGTTTTAGTGCATCAAAAGATTTCTGAGCTATCTCATCCCAATAGAATGGAGTATTCTGCTTCAACAATCAGGTAAAACCCTTTGTAACCTCGGTGTAGTTAGGAATGAATCGTCGTAAAAAGTTTGCTTTCCCTTGCAAACTTTGGAGTTGGCGAAGACTCGAAGGAGGAGGCAATTTGACAATAGCTTCAACCTTCGAGGGATTGATGCGAATGCTGGCTTTCGAAACAACAAACCCCAAAAATCGACCCGTTTCTATACAGAAAACACACTTGTGTGGATTCAACCGAATCCGATAATGCCTACACCTCATAAAGATTGCTCGTAGATGGATGAGATGATCAGCTCGATGTAATGAATGAGAAGGCAAATCATCGAGATAGGGTTGCACAATATGCTTGATGTCATGAAACGCATAAGACATGGCCCTTCGAAAAGTTGCCCCAGCATTCTTGAACCCAAAAGGTAATTTGCAATAAGAAAATGTCTCCCATGGACAAATGAAAGCCGTTTTTGGTTGATCGGTAGGTAGAATATTGATTTGATTGTATCCAGAAAAATCCATGAAGGAGAATATTTCACTGCCGGCACAATCATCAATGATTTGATCGATATAAGGGTTGGGTAATTGTCCTTTGGACAAGCTCGATTAATGTCCCTATAATCGATACATATTCTTACTGTCCCTTGCTTTTTGCTAATTGGAACAATATTCGATACCCAATCCGTTAACGGGATCGGATAAATGAAACCTGTTTGAGTAATTTTTCAACTTCTGCTTTAATAAAAGTAGTTTTTCTCGGGTGAATCTGACGCAAACGTTTCTGGACGGGTTTAGCTTCCGGGTAAGTCTTGATTTCATGAACAACAATCGCGGGATCAATTCCTAGCATTTCCTCATAGGACCAGGCAAAAACGTCGCGGAATTCTTGAAATAGGGCTTTATATATTTTAATTTCATCTTCTGTACACGAGGCACCTATATGAATGTTCTCAACAATTCCAGGCTTAACCGAAATGTCACTAGGAATAGTTCGAGAGATGTTTCCCAAATTTAACTCCGAATCAGGATTTTTCATTGGACTTTGAGGTTCCTTGACATATTCAGTCGTAAAAATTGATGAAAAATCATTTTCAAAACGATCATTCTCGGGTAAGAATGAAGATCTGTGATGGAGATCTTCCCATGGTAAATCATCTACACATAGGATTTCACGAATTTGCTCATCAGAGTGAGAAGGTTCAGAAAAGTGATTCCTCACGGATTTGAATCCGAGCTTGATGTGAAAAGTGATTCCTCACGGACCACATTCATTCGGTCAATTTTGGTTGAAGATGGGTCAGTAAACGATTGCACGGCCTCGTACACAATTTCATATGGACTCAAAGGCATAACATCACCAAATGAGTGTATCTTAGATTCAGAAGGAACGATCCAAGGATCATCATAAACAATGGTGTCTAACGAAATCATATGAATGGTTGCAAATGAAGACGATGCGTTGATTGGAGGAAAAGGAAAAGTTCCCAGTAAACCGGCATCTTTAACTAGTCATACTCCAACATCCTTATATGGGATAGTCATTTTACCGACATGCTGAATACTTTTAGAAGAGGCTGGGTGGGATGAGAAGTAAGCCAGCTGGTCTATTGTTACGATCTTTCCATTATGAGGAAACTTTATAACCTGAAAGACCGATGAAACGACAACCGTCATAGAGTAAGACCAACTACGACCCAAGAGAAGGTTGTAATCTAGAGGGGCATCAACCACCTCCACATCTAGATTAACAGTTTTTCCTTCAACCCCTATAGGTAGATCCTATAGAATGCCAAAAGGATGAAACCCATGGCCATCAAATGCTTTTAGAATCGTCAGGTATTGATTTAGTGAAGGAGAACCAAGCGATCCCCAACACTGTATCGAAATAATACACGTTGAGGCTCCCTCATCAATCATAGTCCTATGAATAGGCCTGTTTTTTACTATCACTAGAATCTGGAAAGCCATTTGATGAGGTAAGCACGGTGTACTATTTTCTAGATCAAAAATTATTAGGTTTGAGTCCTGAACGTCAAAAGCTCCTATAGCCGACAAAAGTAATTTACGCTGTGCTGGACATGATTGCAGCACTTCCAAAGCCGACATTGCTGAGGGTGAAACAACTAAATCCTCAACAATGTTATAGTTCTGATCCGCTCTCGCATGTGGATTGAAAGCTGACTTTCAAAGTATACCATTGGTAGGCAGTTTGATTACCAAGTCTGGATTAGGTTTCTCGATCTGTAGTGGATCAGAATCGGGAGCTGAGGTTGATGGGTTAGGATGAGAAGATTCTGCTTCTTTACCATCAACAGGACTTTTACTACCATAATCATGTGATCGAATCGCAATCCTAACATGTGACATCATCAATATCGATTCTTCATTGGCACTCGAGGAAGAACCTATCATTTTACTGTCTTGAATTGGAAAAGGATCCTTCAAAAGAGCAGGCGTTTGGGAACCTTTGACAATCTTCGCAACCTCTGCACGATGAGGGAAGTCTCTTGTAAAATGTTCTTCGTCACAAATGAGACAAGGATAACGAGGTTTGCATTTTTCATCATTGGATTCCTATTTTTTAGGTTTCTATTTTGAATTTTTTTCTGTTTTATTTTTCTTCTTCCCTTTCTTCTTACCACCGGATTTTGATTTGGTTGTAGATGATTCTACAACGTGAATATCGGCGGAAATTTCCGCGAAGAATCTCCTGTCGGGGAATCTGGCAAGGTTATGATAGGAGAAGAATTCTTGGAAGACTTCTTCTTACTTTTGGTGTTAACCATACCAATCATACCATCAGCGGCATGAGACCCTGAAGGAACTGCAGCGATTTGATTTTGCTTAGGAAGATCGAGGATTTTCTCATGTAACGTACCTGACTGAGTATAAACCAAGTCAAGGTACTGTGCTTGAGCAATTACTTGCTCCTCAGTAATGACTCTGGCCTTAGCCACATCCTCAGTGATCTTTGGCAACAAAGATTTTACAAATCATTCAGCCAAGATTTGATCCGGAATAAAAACCTTCACTAAACACCGTCGATGTCTCCATTCATGAATGTGATCTGAAATGTAAGTGGACATCGATTGCTTTAATGAAGTTAGTAATTCCGCGCCATTGTCATATCTGACTGGAAACTGAAAATGAGTTAAAAACGAGGTAGCTAACTGACTAAAATTATGAAAAGTTCCTCGCGGTAACTCAATGTACCACTTGGCCGCGAGACCAATTAGAGTGTGCTGGAAAAGTCTTAGATGGATTGAATCATCTGAAATGGAGTTAGACACACACCAGAGGTGATAAGTCATCACATGGTTTGACTGGTCCTCTCCTGATTTGCCTTCAAACTTAGGAATATCACTAGGCAACTTATTTGGCATTGGTGGCCAAAACGGAAGATAATTAATGGGATCGTTTGTTAGGCACAACAAGTCAGGCAAGTCCAAAGTTGTGATAAACAGTAACTGATGATTAGGGTCCCTAAAAATCTGGGTCATGAGACCAGCCCTAGGAGGAGGATATTCAGGATAACTAGGAATAGGAATTGCATTTGGGATATTGTATCCTCCCGAAAAACCAGGATTAACCGGACCATACTGGGGTTGTTGAGGCTGTTAATATGTGTACCCAGGACACAGCAGGACCGAATTGGTACTGTCCCTGGTATGGTTGATAAGTAAATTGTGGTTGACTTGTGACAACCGTACTTGAACCAGGTTGTCCTACAGGCATCTGAACCGAAGTTTGAATCGTGGATCCAGACGGAGGTAAATATGTCTGAGGAGTAGATACAAGAATAGTAGAAACCGGAGCTGTCGATACTCCAGAAGTAGGTGGGGTAGATTGAACAGATGTTGCGGCAGTTGCAGCAGTCGTTTGAGGTGGAGTACGAGGTGTACTAGGCCCAGGCTGAGAAACTACCGAAGGTACAGAAGTTTGAATAGTAGACTGGACAGGTTGCTGGGGTGTACCAAAAACTAAGGGTTGTCCAGTTTGAGATGACAACTGTACATTCAGTTGCAAGACCTGTTGAGTTTGTGATGGATCCCACACTAAATTCATTCCGGGGTACGGACCCATAACAGGTTGAGAATATTGAGGACCATAACCGGGTTGAGGGTAGGGTTGATAATTCAAAGGTACATTTCCCGTTCCTTGAACATATGATTGATCGGAGGGTGGTTGGAAACCTTGGTTCGAGTACTGACCTTGGGGTTGATACCCTTGAGGCACGTACTGATACTGGGGTTGACCTTGAGGTATAAATTGATACTGGGGTTGATCTTGGGGTATATATTGAGTCTGGGGTTGACCTTGAGGAACGTATTGTCCCGTAGGTATGTACTGTCCTTGAGGTTGCACCCCAGGTGCAAATTGGGTACCTTGAGGTTGCCCCCTAGGCGATAATTGAGGATTTTGAGGCTGCCCCCTAGGCGGTAACTGGCCACCTTGAGGTTGAGGATTAGGAATAGTACCTGACATCATGAGAATATCTTCTACACTCAACGGCTTAGTACCATTGCTTCCAGTTAATAACCCTTGTTCAATGGGTTGAGGAGATGCTCCCAAAAAAGTACCAGAAAGTGACTGATACCCAGAGGGAACAGAAGGACCGCCGTACAAAAAGGATTCTGGCGATTGAGTAAACATGGACGACTGTCTTGACATATTTAATGGAGGATAGTAACCTCTAGGTGTTGGGTGATAAGGAACACGAGGTGGTGAAAAACTTAACCGTGGGTTTTCTAAGAAATTAGTTAAAGAAAGATACCAAGCACTGCTCCTAGGTGGACTGTAAAAAATTGATTCACGGTCCCTTAGTTCAATAGAAAGTTGATTTTCAGGGATAGGGATGCCTACTTCTTCTTCTGGAGTAGCAAGTTCTTCGATAGCTATAAGTCCAGAAGGAAGATTTCGGGTGATTACTCTTTCTACCCTAGGTGAAACAGGACCACTATAAGCTGGAGAAGCAAACCCCGATGTTGGAGTAGCAGCAAATTCACTTTCAGGCTCGGATATTTCAAGTTCCTCACCTATATCACTGGTAGATGAAAAGCTACCAGTAACTTCGGAAACATAAACTGATTGTGGATTATAATTTTCTACTAAAGCTTGAAAATCAGGGTGTACCACCAAAGAAGACTCTCCTTCTTCAGGTGACCCAACTCTACTGTCTCTAGGAGTTACGAGGGCTCTTAACCCTTTAGGCCGGCTCAGTGAAAACTCAGGAGGTTGGCCCCGAAGTCTACGGGACTTCCTCGGTAATTCAGCCACGATTAAAAAAATTTAACTACTTCACACGCAAACAAAGTAAAATATCAATGAAAACCACCTAAAGCCTCTAAAGAACCAAACAAATTTGAATCACACGCCTAAAGAATCTAGGAGATCAAACACCCACAAACAATAACTTTCTGTACTGAAAACACTAGTTGGTAATGAAGCCCAACATCACAGAGTTCAATACAGAAATGGCGGTTGGAACAGTTACCCCGGTAACCTACTTAATGAATAGACTGGCACAAGTTCCTCCACTAAACCGTCTCGAGTGAAGAGAACCCCCCAGAAAAACCAAGTGAGTCTAGCCGACGTCTGCTCCAGGTACAGTGGGATCTTCCCACCACTGTCACCTTAGGAAGAATCCTAAATAATATGGTCACTAAGGTTACCAACTGAAACAAATATACCTGGGGGAACAGTCTACGATCCGATATGCATGCAATGGCAGAGTAACAAGCTCAATCCCCTTGAAGGCTCCTTGACATAATCCAAGGTTTACCAACAAGTGACCCCAGGCTCCTTGACAATGGTTAATCCGAGGTTTACGTTTTTAATACGTGAATATCTGGCATCGTTCCCAATGAGGAAGGATTGATTCCCACACTGGTTCGGACACGATCTCGTGCTTCTCCTTTAAGAGGAGCTTTCCCAGAGCATAAATGCAACAATTGGATTTCTTTCCTACCACAAGATACAACTACTTGTTTGTTTTACTGTCTTGGAGAGTTAATTACTCTCCTACTCCAAGACACTAGCCTAAGCTATGTTGGTGTATCAGAGCCCTAGAAATAAAAATATTACTAGATGAATTTTACTTTAAGTGTTATTTTTTATTGGTTTTTGTTTAAGTCAAGAGGTGCGGAGATGAAACTCGTGGTATGAATACTCGACTCAAAATCACTAAAAATGCACTTAAGATGATTAAACAATCTTTTCCCTTCAATGAACTTCTAGCTAGGAAAGAGTTTGAGAATTAAAATACTTGTAAACACAAATCTTTCTTAACAAACAAATTAAAAGAAGAGCTTTTTGTCTTTTCCAATGCACTCAAAATGAGGCAACTAGTTATTTTCACAAAAATTTCCCTTTTCTTTCAAAACACTCAACCACTACAGAAACCAACTTTTTCCAAAAGAGATTTTTTTATTTTTATAAAACACTCAAAACTGTGGAAATGACTAACTTTGAGATCTATAAACTATTAAAACCTATTTGAAGTCAAAGCTTACAAGATGTCTTTTTTAAGGATGTTTTACTTAGCTAGATGTAAACTAAGGACCAATTTATGTAGAATCACAAATCAGTCAAAAACAACCAATTTTTGTTTTCTTTTGTAAAAATGAAAATCCAAACTTTTAAACACAAGATTTTCGAAGTTTCGTAAAGAGAAAACGCAAGGTGGATTCCTCAACAAAGGTAGATTTTGAAAATGATCAGACTCATAAGAAGGCTGGTAAAAACCAAGGTGATCTGAGGCTTCTACAGCTTCTAAGCTCAGAGCTACTACAAGACCAAACTGAAAACCAAACCCAACAAGCAAAACTTCTAGGAATTTCACCTAAAACCCTAACACTAATGAAATTAAACCTAAGGAAATCTTCTGATAGGTTATATGCAGGTCTGGGCAGGGGATAATAACATCTAAACAAAACTAAGCTGACTAATAGAGAAAATCTTAGGTTTTCCAAAATTTTGACAGGGTCTGTAGGCCCACAGTTAATACATGTGTGGTACCGCTCTGTGCTAAAAGCAAAAGTGCGGATAGGTCCGCACTGTGTCAAAATCCTAGGGTGCGGTCGTCTCCCAAAGTTATGAAAAACAAAAAATAACCCTGGATCTACTAAATCTACCCAATTCCACACACAACAAGCCAAAAATAGAAACAAAAACACAGTTTCTCAGGTCAAAGTAAAAACAAGGAAAAAATCAAGTCCCCAGTGGAGTCACCATTTTGTCACACGGAATGAGTCGATCTTGCAGACAAGATAGACCTTCCTAGAGTCTAAAAAGACCTAGTGACAAGCAAGCCAATCAAAAACTATCTTTCTCTAAATATGAATTTATTAACAAAGGCAAACAAGTGATTTAAGCCTACCTTGGGTCCAATGCAAGTTAGTGGAAGCCTCACTCCTTTGATCTAAATGAGCTCCCTTGTTGCGAATCTGCAAACACAAACAAGCAAACAAATTAAATAGCACCTGAAAAGCCAATATTATAAAACATATTTAACATGAAGATCAAGGAATTCATGAAACAAATGACATAAGACAATTTCTTGAGAAAAATGAATATGATTGTATTAATTCAAATCAAATAAGAACTTTACAACCTGTGCCTTGATGCTGTACAAGCTCCTCCCAGGGTCCAACAAGAAGTCTCCTCTACTTTGACAAGTTTCACTCTCTTCCCAATGAAGCAAAAAAGGTATGTGATCTCTCCTCTCAAGCTTAACTAGGAAGTCTCAATTCCACCAGCATTTACCCTCAAAAATGTTTAGCTTCTAACCTCCGTAGCAACCAGCCCAATGCCTTAATTTATAGTGCAATGGAGGGAAGTTACTAGGTCCTCCTTCAAAGGGATAAAGCCCTCCTTCAAAGGGATAGCTCCTCTCATCAAGGGATTAGCTCCTTCTCTTTTGGGATGCATGAACCACCTAAGAGCGACCAATCCATGTCAAAATTCCTTCTAGAATCATCTAGAATTAACCCAAAGTGATTTTTTTAGAATAAACTTGCGCCTTTTTGACTTTCGCAGGGGTTCGCACCCACTCCTTTAGGGACAGAGCGGGCAAGTCCGCAGTTTTTGTAAACAGGGGGTTCGGGACCGCATGCAATAGTGAGAGAAAGTGCGGAACCAGAGCTTTGTTGATTTTTAGTGTCTTTCTCCCATTTTCAAAGCTTGACTTGAAAGGCTGAGGTCTGAGACTTGCTTAGGAGGACAGTACAAGTGATGATAGACCCATACTGACTGCAAATAATCATGGTGATGGTATTTTTGTGTAACACACAATGTGATGGCAAAAACCAGTATAGTGTTGTTCAAGGGAAATCTAAATCAAGTCACACATCTCCTAGATATATGACAAGACCTATTCCTATGTACAAAGGATGCTTTTATGGATATTTCTTCTTTTGTAACACATTTGGGCATAAGGCCACTAATTACAAGTCAATTATGTAGAACATAACTAGGAGATGGGATAAGTTGTAGCACATAATTAGAAATTTAAAGTAGATCTAGAGGAAAAAGGAATATTGGTTAGAAATGCAGGAAGACTGACCCTATTGTAGCCCATTAGTTCTTAAAGCTTACTTCTCATAATGACTGCAGAAGTGATGTGAGGTACATGACCTCAGAAGAGCGGAAGATGACTATTAGGTCCTTAGGATCAATGATGTGTAATCTAAGGTGGGTAATCCATATGTTTTCTTGATGATGACTCCCATGGTTGTTTTTGATATTATTTTTTCTTACATTATTGACAGTGCATCAAAAGTAGTAACAGTGAACATGTACAAATAGTACAAGATCAGGGGGAGTTGTGGCTATGAAATTTCAGCATTTTACTTTATGTATGTAGAAATTATAAAGGATATTCATGTATATATGCAAATCCTAATACAAACAGTAGTGTATGTTTTCCTATGGTGAAGAAATAGTAGGACCGACTTAGGGAAAGACTATGATATGATTCAGACAATTATTATTTTTCGTTCTTGTTATGATGTTGATGGTTATAGTTTAGGGATGCTACTTAGAAGTGGTATTCATTAATGGTATTTTATGAATTGCTGCAATATGAAATTAATGACATCGATTTACTGATAGATGAAATTTCTTTGATGACCTTACTGATGGACGAGTTGAAGTGATCAAACCTAACAGTGAACAGTTGGCACAAGTTCAGGGGAAGTATTTTTTATGTTATAATAATGCATTGTTGGTAATATGATTGCTTGAGAATTTCTTGTTACATAGTGATGCTTATATTAATGATGCTCACGTTGCTGAAGTTTTTGAATGATGCATCATACTATGTTGTGACCATGGGTTGCCTATGATGAAATAATGGATGATATTGATATATTTCTTAAGCCACATAGTTGTTATGATTCTATTGATTCTATTTATGATGATAGAAAATTCCTTTTATGATGAATATGGTACATTCCTTATATGTTAATATTCATAAGTTCAATGATATAAACAAATTTTGATTACACAACCTCATTATTTGATGATGATGAGTGTCATTAATTACTTTTATGTTGTTGTCATCACATCTTCAAGGATGCATAATTTACATATGATGGAGTTATGGATGATGATTCCTATAGTGATTTGCTCTAACATGTACATGATATGTTGCACATGGTATATTGTTTGAGGATTATTTCTCTTGATGGTATCAAGGAGATGGGTTACTAACAAAGTCAGATAAATAACGGTGATTCCTTGATGACTTTTCTCATTGATGAGAAGCTATATACATACTACTATCTCTATGTCATGGAACATAATTGATGGGTGAATTATAGATAAGGATATTGTTATTGGGAAAAGTATCTATTCAGAACGCCCCTATCCCACTCTAAGGTGTGATAGTGCCTTAGCAACAAACAAGGAAAACTACTTGAGTATTCTTCTTTATGAAATGTAAATGAAGAGGAAGGATGTAACTAACCTGTGTCTTTCGCTAGTTTGTTGATCCAATCGCTCCTCTCTTCAATGGCTCCCAGCTCCCTGCTCCCTTACCGCCCAGCTATGTTTTAACAAGCCTAGCGATAGTGAAACTCGTTCTCGTCTAAAGACAAGTTTGTCGCTATTAATGTTTTTAACGAGTCTAACGACAAAGATAACTCGGTCCTTTTCATTTTTAGAGAGTCTAAAAAGGTACATAAAGTTAACTCCGGAAGTCCTTTTTCGTCATCTAATCCCTTAAGCCCGAAAAAGTATAAAACAATACAGAAGGGATGAATCTTCAATAATTTTAACGAGCCGAACAAAACAAGCGCTCGATCTTTTTGTGCAATAATCCCTCAGGTCCAAAAAGATTAAAATCTAGAGGAGGGATAGCTCTTCCGGTCGCTTTAACGAGCTGGAAGGCCAAAACTCGGCAATCTTTTCATATTTTACGAGTCAAATGAAAAGAGCTTAAAGAAGACTCGTCTTTTGAGGAACGAGTGATAAAATGGGTAGCAGCCGATTCCAGGTAAGGGTTGGAATTTTCCAATCACGGCAGTGTCACAAGGATGGCTAATGAAATCACTCTTCGCAGTTGTTCCTCAAAATGGGTAAACAATCAAATGGAGGTGAACGATCGGCCAATGGAAAAGTGGAGGTGACAATGCAAACACGACCAAGGCTTTAATGGCTGATAATGTTACATTCACGGTGGTTATTTACCAGAGGATAGTTCATTTTTTAACGAGCTTAAACGTGGGTTGAAACACTTGCTCGATTTTATGTTTATTTTTTAACGAGCATGAACTATGCGCTAAAACTGCTCGATCTTATGTTTATTTTTTAACGAGCATGAACTATGTGCTAAAAATGCTCGATAAGATGGTCTTGTTTTGATTTTTTACCATAAATAGCTTTGCTTTTCAAAGATAGTACTGTATCTTCAATTGCTACATCAAACTAGTTAGAAATGAACAACATTTGCTTGAAAATGAGATTAAAACGCTAATATTTTACTTTGAACTACGTAAAAAGCAATTAAAAAGTGTTTTTACCTCTCATTTTACCATTTCATTTGAACTTGGTTTGTTGGATCTTTGGAGGTGCTTCTTCCCCCTTGATTTTCATCAACTGATTTCGGGAGATTCTGTGGACGATTCTCGGCGCCGTCTGGACCAGGTAGGAGCTAAACCTGAGCTCTCTCATTTCATGGTTTCTTTTCTGCATTCTGTGCTTCAGTCCCTGCTTTTCTGAGCCCCTGGGGTTTGATGGGTGCGTTCTACCATTAACGCACCATAGGTATATCGAAACCTGCGCTAATTGTGGGTCATCATGAAGGTGACTTGACATTCAACGCACCCATAACACATGTCTAGGTGCGTTGGGCACAGAAAGGAAAGTTGTTGCACAGTTTTTAACGGAATTTTTCCTTGTTTCTCATCAAAACCAGGATCTAATCTCCTCTCTTGTTTGTTTTTGCAGAGATATTGGAGCAAAATGACCCTTACATGGTGAGAACGAGAACATGAAGAAGAGGACATGATTGCCCTACATGATCCTGCGACAGTGAACGCGCTGCGGAACTGTGGTTTGCTGAAGTTCTTCCGCATCTCTAGCATGAGACAGCAGATCAACCTACTGTAGTATTTGCTCGATGCTTGGGATCCTATCAATCAAGTTTTCTAGATTAGGGGCAAATCTATCCCCTTGACTGCAGTAGACATTTACTTCTTGACTGGCTTGTCGAGGCAGGGTGCCCCCATTTCTTTGTCAGGTTCAGCCCGAGGGAGTGACTCTGTGAGATATTATGTCTGCCAGTATTGCAGGGAAGGATCTCAGCCGAGTAAAGACGGCAAGATCATCATCCGAGATGTCGCTGACAGGTCCATTAGGTCTATCCTGTTTACTTTTGGTAGGATGGCCGGGAGTGCGTCTCTTCATGTAGCCAACAGATCCTATATGCATCATGCCTTGGAATGCCTCCAACCAAAAATATTCAACTGGTGTGATGCAGTACTTCTTGTGATGAAGAGTCAGTTGACCAAGATAAAGGACGGGAGGTTGAAGAACTTTGGGTTCAGTTCTATTTTGACCGCCTTTGCCTTGGAGAAGATACCACTGATGCAGCCGCAGTACTTTGCACTCAACATACCTCCTCCTACTGAACCACGTATGCAGAGATGGGTTGACCATATGTCTAGGCATGCTGGTCAGTCTCAGATTTCGTTTTCCGATACCTTCTTCAGGTGGTTTGATCGACAGGAGATGGCTTATGCCGAGTATCCATATGCTGGCATGGACTTCCGGGGTGATCCAGATTTAGTACTGCCGGATGGCGAGCAGTGGGGCGCTATTGGTAAAATCTTTGACCATATCACTGTTTACTGTTTTTATTTATAATTTCGTTGTGCTTTATTCTATCAAGACTTTTGATCAAACTCTTGTGTGCATGCAGATGTTGGTCTTGTTCGTTCAGTAGTCCGCCTGAGAGTGCCAGCCGCTGCCCTAGCAGGAGAGGCTGCTGGGAGGGTTATTCTTCGTGACCTTGATGTGGCCGAGACTCTCACAGCTGTGCAGGAGCAGGTTGAGAGCCTTACTCTTGGTATTCCCGATGTGAGGATCGACGAGCTACCTTTGCAGTTACAGCGGCATACTACTGGTGTGCCTAGACGATGGACTCGTCTCTTACGCATGATCACACAGGCTGTGACTTGCTATAACGAGCATCATTAGACTAGGGTTCCCCCTAGCATTTTGAGTTTCTGGGTCATGTGACCGATTTTGTCTTAGTTACAGAACATTATATGTAAACCATAAACAGCTATATATATATTTTGATTTTGGGGGTTTTATTCTGGTTGAGCTATATGATCCACATGTAAAACATTGATGATGTGTTTCTTTTTATAAATGTTGCAAATGTCTATCTAACACATAGTTTTCTAATGAGTCGGTTAATGTGTTTAAGTTTCTAGAAATATGTTGGTATTGAATAAAATCAAATTGTCTTTCCAAAATCTTAACCCTTAGGAACATGCGATAAATAGCTGGGTTTCGGACAGAATATATACCATTGAGTTGTAGTATTACGAGTTGTGAGTCTAGCCTGACGATTAGTCGGCATATACCATGGGTGATGGCATCAGAGAGAAGTTCTATCAACGCGCTATACTCAGTGATGTTCTTTGTTGACTGACCAATACATACCCCTCTGAAACTTACTAACTCGCCGCTTGGATAAAAAATGGCCCAGGCTGCGGAGGACAGGTTCCGCGAACTACGACTCGCTTCGTCGGCATATCCAACACATGTCTCTAAAAGGTTTGACATCTACAATAAATGTAAAAAGGGGGATTACTTGACGAAAACGAACACTTTAGCGAAAACAAAATACAACAAAAGCATACTGGTTACTATTTAAGCGTAGTAACACTTGAGTTACAACCCATTACGAGGTTGTGCCAGTGGAATTCTGTCATAATCCATTAACTCATAGGCTCCTTTTGCTAACACTCGTTTAACAATATAGGGGCCCATCCATAAAGAATTAAATTTTCCTGCTCCCAATTTATCGGATTCTTGGTCGTAAAGCAAGACCAAGTCACCTTCTGAGAAGACACGGGGTTTGACATTTTTGTCGAACTGCGCCTTGACTCGTTTCTTATGGGCTTCGTTAGCCAAAGTGGCATCACGACGGGTTTCATCCAATTGGATTAATTCCAAGAAACGGGCCTCTTCTTCTGAAGTTCTGGGGAGGAGATCGATTGCGAGTTTAAGAGACGAGATTTCGCACTGGACTGGTAAGACTTCTTCCAGGCCATATACCAGTTGGAAGGGTGTGAACCCAGTTGCATTCCTTACCGATGTTCGGTAAGCCCACAAAGCTGAGTACAGGATTAGGTGCCACCTTCTTTTGTGAACTCTGATCATCCTTTGCAACATACGCTTCAGGACCTTGTTGATCGCTTCAACTTGTCCGTTGGCTTGCGGATAATACGGAGTAGAGCTGTTGTGAGACAATCCTAGCTTGGCAGCTAATTCAAGCATCATGTGATTGCAAAAATGCGATCCATGATCCGTGACTATAGCCTGTGGTACGCTGAATCTGGCGACTACATGATTGAAAAAGAAAAGGGCAGCTGTTTCACCAGTGTTATCTAATGTAGGCATCGCCTTGGCCCATTTGGTAAAATAGTCGACTGCGACTATGATACTATGATATACCCATGCCCCCCGGTCGAGGTGGGGTTACATGTCATGAAATCGATGCCCCATTTGGCGAATGGCCCAACAACAACTATTGGCTGTAGAGATGCGGGTGGTCTTCTAGTTTTGCTATCAAAAATTTGACAAGCATGGCAACTTCTGACTGCAGTTATGCAATCTTTGAACATGGTTGGCCAGAAGTATCCTGCTCGTAAGATTTTTTGTGCTGTATCATATCCAGATTGATGCCCTCCACACGCGCCTAAATGACACTCATTCAGGGCTTTTTCGGCCTCCTCATGGGTGAGGCACCTTCTCAGAACTGTATCGATACCACGACGGTAAAGTGTATCACCGACGATCATGTAGTATTTTGCTTGGTATCGTATACGTTTCTTTTCAGAGTGAGAGGTGTTAGGCCTAAACTTTTGGGTTTGGAGATAAATTATTATATCTCCATACCACTCATTGCTTGTGGATATCAGAAACAAATTCTCGTCCACGATTGATTCTTTGGATGTTTCATCGTTGGACGACGATGGGAGATCGCATAATAGTTCTGCAAAAACTATAGCTTTCTTTGATTTGGATTTTACAAATTCTAGATCAAACTCTTGTCGCCAATTTGTAGTTGGGAAAAGTATCTATTTAGAACGCCCCTATCGCACTCTAAGGTGTGATAGTGCCTTAGCAACAAACAAGGAAAACTACTTAATATTCTTCTTTATGAAATGTAAATGAAGAGGAAGGATGTAACTAACCTGTGTCTTTCACTAGTTTGTTGATCCAATCGCTCCTCTCTTCAATAGCTCCCAGCTCCCTACTCCCTTACCGGCCCAACTTCACCGAATTCCTGCAAGATCACAAGAGAGAGAAACTACACAAAGATATAGATATACATTCATAAAAAGCTCAAGATCAGATTAAGCTAAACATGCAAATATAACAAAACATCATTGATACACAACATGTAGGAGAAACTCAAATAATTTTATTGATATGATAAGAAAGTCCAAGAGGAGATACAACCAAGTGAGTTCTGATCCAGAATCTACCTCCCAGCAAAGGAATCCCTTCCTCTCCTCCAACAAAGCATAAATCACCCAATGTACTAATATCAATCTCAAACCAACAGCAATTCTCTGCAAAGTACAAAATTCCAGCCCCCAGATCTCTGGGATGAGGGATCCATATATAGATGTAAGCAGAGAGGATGAGTCAGCTTATGTTTTGACTTGTGGCTTCTCTCTGTCAGTTCTTACTTCCACTTGGAGACTGAGAGCCTCTTACTCATCACTTGGTCGAATTCAGTGAGGCAAGTGTCATTGGAGAAGATTCTGGAAGCTTCCATGGTCTTTCCACCTCGTTGAATGACTCTGCCACTTGTCATTTCCCGCTCAACGCACCTGGGTAGTGCATTCAATTGCGTTGCAACGCACCTAGCCAGTGTATTTGGGTGCTTTGCAACGCAGGCAGCTAGTGGAGCTTCTGAATTGATCCTGATTTGACTAGTTCTGAGTGGTTTTTGGTGGAGAACTTATGGGAGAAGTTGTCATTGGTTGACCTTGTTCCTTTAGGAGCTGTAACAACATCTTTAGGGACTTTGGATCCCTTGGATTATGGACATTTCATGCTCAAAGTTGTAAGGCACAAAAATGTCTATAACAGATATTACAGATGATTACTTAAGTTGCATATTGATGAAGAAGTGTTGGTGTGATAGTTATTCTTGTATGAAGAAAATGGGCCAAGAAAATGTTGTTACCATAGGTTTCATGAAGAAATATGCTAAATAATACTTGAAGACATGGAATAATTAGTCACATATTGATGGTGTTAAGGAATGACACAACTTTTCCCTATCTTATTTTACGATGATATGCTTGTTTCTCACATATGTTGATTGGTGCATGAAAACATATGTTGCTATACTTTAATGAACATGGATTGAGGCTTCTCCTACTAAGGGAAAGAGAAGTTGACCTTGATGAGGTCAAGAGTATGAGTTGATAGGAAATCTCCATGGAAAATATTATGCTACATACTTGGTCATAGGTTGATGATATTAAAGCTACATTGTCCTATCTTGTAGATTAATTATGAAAATGTGCTTGTCCTTGTTCACGTTGTTGCCAATAGGAGCTTATGGTACAAATCCAATATGGTGTATGATAGTTGATGTTGACTATCATGGTCTTACTGAGGTATTTTGTTATGGTCTCTTGATGTGAAGGTCATGTAAAGACCTATGTTATAAATCATTATAAAATTCAGTCATGCATGGACTATTGTGGTCAGGTCATGTAATTTATAACCCCACTGTGTTGGGTGATCAATATAAGCATGAGTTATTGGTGATAGGAAAGGTCACTTCACGTTGAGTCACAGAGTGATCTACTTCTTTGTACATCTTCAGAAAATGCAACTTGTTCACAGGGGGAGCATGGTGAGTATTTATTGTTTATACATGATTCATACTTAGCAGGTCAGATCTACAATGTTCATGTCAATGAAGGGAGAGAAACCTTCATTCAAAGTTTGTCAACCATCTTCCCTTGATGTCAAATGGGGAGGGTAACTTGGTGCTTGAGACATTTTAAAAGTATCTATAAGTTTTGGCAATCAAACACCAAAGTGGTTTCCATCAAGTCTAAAGCGGGAGATTGTTGGCATTATGACTAATGTGTTTTCCTTAGTGGAAACATGTTTGATGAGTTGTATTTTGATGGAAGCCTACTTGATGAAGAGATCAATAGGATGTGACTCGATATGACAGAGAATCTGGACAAAGGAATAGCAGTTCAGAGATGAAGAAATAATGAAGGGGATAATTTGATAGGTACACACAGATTTTGTGAAACAAATTCGAGTACACACATGGGTATGAAGAAGAAATTGCGTGTACATTTTCCACACCATGGTAGTCTAAATACCAAGGGTCTTTAGCATTGTATTGGACCATAGTATTGAGCCCAAGAATGGATATTTGATCCCGTCAAAGAATACCATCGAACTTAGTGTGGTTTTGACCTATGGTGTTGGATAATGGATGAGTTATATAAGGATATGAAGATCAAAGTACTTTGGGTGTGAAAGTGATGAAGATTTCATAGTTAGGTCTGAAGCAAGTGTGCATGTAATGGGATATTAATGAATTGTTTGATTTGAAACTAAGTATGTAGCCAGGAATTTGATGATGGATCAGATGCAATAGATCTAAAATGGCTATATTGATAATGGATTCATATGATCTATAATATTTATGCCTAACACATGCTTTATTATGTATTCCAAGAGATGGGTTTGTTTTCAAGGTCTGATGTGCAACGAAGCTATAATTCAATAGTTACATATATATACATAGGTTTTACAACCTAAAAGGTGTGTACATACGCAAGTTTAATGCTTGCAAGTCGTGTGTCGTTTCTGCACTTTGGACATATATTTATGAAGGTTTGATTCCTGAAAGGTGTGTATACACATGGAAGTGTTTTGTGGAAAGCACATATATAAGATAGGGTTTTGATGAATAAGATATTAGATCAGTCTAATGAGTCTTGTTGTGTTTCGATTATCTATTTATGATGTCTTACTTGATGATATTGGTTTAACAGTGATTATTGAAGTTGAATTAATTGATTGAAGAGTGATGATGTTGCTAGTTGTATGTGATTGAAGATCTGTGATGATTCAGTGATTATTTGGGAGTAATATAGTGGTTCAAGGTTTAGCTTGTTGCTTGTTTGATAACGATAGGGATTAAGTTTCATGGTTCAATGTTTTGAGATTTGTACACAGGTATGCTTCAATGAAGCCGATTATATACCCAAACTTGATAAAGTAAAGTAGCATATATATTCTGACATTTTATTGATTGGGGTTTTTAGTTGGTTCAATGAGTTGGTGCAGTGTTTGGGTTCAATATTGGTATGTTGATTACAATGATCGAACTGCTTTAGTTGTCTAAGAAAAATTTGATTGATTTGGGTCTCAGTTCATTCAGTGATTGGTTTATTCATTTGGTTCAATGATTGAGTGATTTGTTGTAGTGATCAATTTCAACTTTCATATTTGGTATTGGGCTTAAATGATGATAGCAGGTCCAATCTGAAAATTTGATGAAAAGTTTCCTACAAGTTGGGATGTTTTGTATCAATTGGATCTAGTGTGAAAATTTATGAAATGAGGTCCACAATTTTGCTAAGGGTTGGAGTCTTCAGTAAGAGAGTCAAACCTTCTTTCTAGTGGTAGTTGGTAAATTAGATTAGGTGGGTAGGATCTCCCTTCTTGTGGGCACTGGTAAATGAGATTAGGGGGTTGGAGCTCCCTTCCAGTGGGTGTTAGAGAACGAGTGAAGGCTACAACCTTTTGCAGGTGCATTCCTATGTATAGGTATGAGTCGATGCGAGTACAAGACTGCAAGATGTTCTCTTTATAATAAAACATAAATACAAAGATGAAAACAACAATGAATTTTTCCCACATTAGTTTTCCACCTAAAAATCCTGGTGTCTGTGTGTTGATGTATTTCTTATGTGTGATTGTTTATTTTGTTATTACTACACATGGTTACTTATTAATTACCATCTAAAGAAGTACTGATTCACTAGTTCAAGTTAAACATATGAAGAATTGACTAAAAAGTTAAGTTAAATTGATATACACTAGTTGTCTACATGACAGTTGCGTACATACATGGGTTTACTTCATTATAGTCACGTACAAAAATGTGAATAAGAAATTGAAATGTTTTAGTTAGTTTTAATATACTGATAAACACCCCACTCTCAATATTTTTTCCCAATGATTGGTTTTAGAGGAGGTCCTTCAGAAGAAGCTTGATTGCTTGAAGGAGATCCATCAGTATGAGTAGTAAAGAAGGAGTATTTTCTATTAGGCCACCTTTATTTAATGGAACTAACTTTGTATTTTGGAAAGTTAGGATGAGAGCATACTTGCAGGTGTTGGGAGATGATGTATGGGAAATCGTTCAAAGTGGATATCAATATCCAACCTCTGTTTCCATAGATAATGTAGGAAAGAAATAGTATGAAATCAATGCAAAGGATGTAACTGCCACCTTGTGAAGTCTATACGAGTCTGAGTTCGTGAAAGAAATTTAGCTAAAAGAAACAAAAGGAATGTGGGGTAATCTGATCCAAAATTATGAAGGTGACACCAAGGTAAAAAGTGTTAAACTCCAAGCACTCAAAATACAGTATGAGACACTGAAAATGCATGATGATGAAAGCATTGTAGTATTTTTCTTTAGAGTAGATGAAATTGTGAATTCCATGAGAAATATTGGTGATGAAATAAAATATGTTTCTATTGTTGAGAAAAATTTGAGATCACGATGTAGCCCTTGAGATTACCGGTCTTTGAGACTGCAACTTGAGCTAGGGTTGGATTTGGAGCTAGATATTTGACTTGGGGTACCATGGTAGGACACGCAGGGGGGAGTGCTGCTCCCTCCAACAGTCAGGTAGTTACAGAGGGAAGCAAGGACGTGGGAATGAAGCATTTCCAAAAACTTATGGAGAAGGTATTAGAGGCAAGAAGCAAGGGAACATTGGGAAGAAATGGACTTCAGGATCAGGAAGGGGATCAACAGGAAAAAAGTAAGGAAAAGGAGAATGGAGGCAGCAGTGAAAAACTACTTCCACAAAGCCTAATGGGGTCTGTAAACCCAAGTCGAGCATTATTCCCCAGGTCATATTGAGCGATCCATCGATACAAGCGCATAGGGATCATATGAAGGAACATGCAATCATATGTAAATTCATGGGGTTATGGCTGATGGAAAGGGTGTTACACGTCTGGATTAGGAGCCATTGGAAGCCAGAGGGGGAAATACAACTACATCTGGGTTCAAACGTCTTCTTCACTGTGGTGTTCACAAGCTTAGAGGACAAAGATAGAGTGTTCGAAGGGGGGCCTTATTTCTATGCTGCGGAAAAACTCTACATGCAACCATGGATGATGAACTTTGTTTCGAAACGGGAGACTTTCACATCGGTTCAGAATGGATGAGACTATACTCCCTTCCTCTTGATTATTGGCTACCAGAATCTTTGAAAACAATAGGCAACAATCTAGGGCCTTTTCTAAAGATCTCAAAGGAAACTCTGAAAGGAAAATACACATCCTTCGTCCGAATATGTGTGGAAATGGGCTTATTTAGGACCCTTACAGAAGAAATAATTTTAGAAGTGTATGATGAAGAATGGGTGCAGACTGTGGACTATGAGCATATTCCATTTAGGTGCTGCAAATGCCATGAACATGGGCATCTATTGAGAGACTTCCCACCAATCAATATGGAAGGTAAAGGGAAAACTATTGTGGATAGAGATTAAGAGGGTTTCACCAAGGTTAGGGGCAAAGGGAAAGGGGGTAAACGTCCACAAAAGAAGTTAAATGAGGACAGACATACAAGACACAACAGTTTCAAGATCTTAGAGGAAGAAGAGAGGAACAAGGAAATAGTTCAATATATGGAGAACATAACTGAGGAATAGGAAAAGGTAGCTTACATGGAGGATATCATAGCAAAAAACTAGCAAAAGGATGATCTAACAAGCTATATGGATGTCAGTAGGGACTATGAGATGACTCCAAGGGAAGCAAGAATGGAGAACCATGAACTACATGAGATTCTAGATAGGGAAAATCTATATCTAGAGAAATTTCTGGGACAAGGGAAAAACATAGGAGTGGACTCCCTGCCAAAAGAGGATTATGACAGAGTACAAAAACTCTTTCTATGGAGATCAAAATTGAAGAGAGCTGGAGTCAAAAGAAATCATGAAATCCAAGAACACAGTGGAGTCAAAATGATGGAGAAAATATAGGCACAATCTCCAAAGAAATTAGGTAGGAAAAGAGGAAGAAAGAGAGAGAATGAGTTGTTGAATGAATGTGAAAAAATATTGATCAACTCAGGTAAGATGAAAGATCTCACCAGCTACTCCTTTACTAATCTTTCTTAATGAATCTCACAACTTGGAATATTAGGGGCATATGAAATAGAAGGAAACAAAGAAATCTCAGTAACGGAATGAAAGAAGAAAAACCAGATATGATTTTTATTCAAGAGACAAAATTTTCGATGGATAAGGTAAGAGAAATTCATACTAAGTGGTTAATCAAGTATGAGTATCTATAAGTTAAGGCAAATAACTCGGTGGGGGGGATTCTCATGCTATGGGATCCATAGAAATTTGGAATCTTGGATGCTGAAGCATCCAGGAACTATATTTTGGTTGCATGGCAACCTTTAGGTGACAAGGAGGTATACATGATTACAAACGTTTATGTACCTCAAAAGTAAGAAGAAAAACTCAAGCTTCTCATCTCGCTGGAGGATCTAAGAGGAAGGCATCCCAATATGCCCTGGATCATTGTAGGAGATTTCAACATGATAAATTATCTTTCAGTGAAAAAAGGAGGTATTAGATAGCTAGGCAGATACTCCATGGCCTTCCAGAGCTTCCTTATGAACATGGGGCTAGTGGACACTGAAACAATAAATGGGACCTTCACATAGAACAACAAGAGGGGAGGGGCTTCTCAAGTTGCTTCCAAACTTGATAGATTTATTATTTCAGAGGACCTCCTTCTCACAGGCCCTACAATGACAGCTTCCATTCTACCTTTGGGGGTTTGGATCACTGGCCTGTATAGCTGGAAGCCACCTTTATGGGCACATCGAGAAATAGACCCTTCAGGTTTGAAAATCCCTGTCTGTCTCACCCTAAATTCACCATCAACATTGATAAATGGTGGAGAGAGGATTTGAATATTCAAGGCACTAAAATGTTCATGCTCCAATAGAAACTTAAACATATCAAATCCAGACTTAAAGTTTGGAACAAAAAGGAATTTGGTGATATCTTCAAAGCCAAAAGAGAAGTTGAGAAAAAGCTCTAGGAAATCAATCAGATCAACATCATAGATGGCTTCACCGAAGAGCGGCAAAAGCTAACTGACTCTTTGCAGGAAGAATGGGAAGATCGATGCTTGCAAGAGGAAATTTTCTGGAGGAAGAAATCAAGGATACAATGGATTAGAGAGGGAGAAAGAAATACAAAATTCTTTCATAAATCCACTATGGCTCATAGGGCACACAATAGAATCACAAAGATCAAAGGTTCTCAAGGGATTGAGCTTGTCTCTCACAATGATATGGAATCGGTCCTTGTAAAAAACTTCCTTAATATTGCAAAGGAGTCACTGGAGGATAGATTCAGGTTCATTGACCATTTCACTGAGTATATCCCTCAGCTGGTCACCATAGAGGACAACCACAATCTTAACAGGTCAGTGTCGGAAGAGGATGTCAGTGAAGTGATTAATGAAATGCAAAATGGAAAAGCACCAGGCTCGGATGGATTAAATGTAGACTTCTTCAAAGCTTGTTGGGAAATAGTTAAATAGGATATCTTTAAGGTTGTGGAAGACACAAGAAAATCCAAAAAGGTTCTGAAGGCTCTTAATGCTTCCTTCATACCTTTGATCCCAAAACAGGAAAATGCCATGACTCCTGTTGGTTTTCGTCCTATAGCCTTATGTAATGTGGTTTATAAAATTATTTCCAAAGTGATAGCCAATAGACTTAAGCACCTTCTATAATTTCTAATCTTGGAGGAGAAAACAAGTTATGTGGAAGGAAGACAAATCCTCAACAGTATCATCCAAGCTCATGAGGTGGTACACTCTCTCAAAAGAAAAAACAGGCTGGTATGATCATTCAGTTGGACCTAGCTAGAGCCTATGATAAGCTAAGTTGGTCTTACATAAGAGAAATTCTAAGAGCCTATGGGTTTGACCAAAATTGGATAAGATGGGTTATGGCACTAGTCACCATGACAATTTCTCCATACTGCTTAATGGAGCTCCATCAAGAACCTTCACACCCTCTAACGGCCTCAGACAGGGAGATCCACTCTCACCATTCCTCTTCATTCTCATGATGGAAGGGCTAGGTAGAGCGATCAAAATGGAAAATGTTGAAGGACAAATTCAGGGCATTAAACTCACCTCGGATGGTGTGGCAACCATACATCAACAATTTGTGGATGATGCAATTTTGCAAGGCATACCCACAGTCAGGGAAGCCAGAGCAATCAAAAACATCGTAAATGAATTTTCTATGGTAGCAGGCATAGAGGTAAGCCTAAACAAGTCCAAAGTCTATCTTTTACACTAATATAGCTATTCAGAGAAACATTACCACAATCCTTGGGTTTCAAAGGGAACAACTTCCTTCCAAATATCTTGGCATAACTCTTACTGACAAACCTCTTAGAAAGAAAGTGTGGGAGCCAATATTAAATAAACTTCAGGACGAGGTCAAAAAATGTACATTCAGGTCACTAAATTTGGTAGGGCGCCTTGTGCTCACACATACGGTCTTGCAGGCCATTCCCATCTTCATGTTTTTAGCTCTTCCTGCTCCTCAAGGCATCAAGCAACATATAAGGAGCATACAAAGGGAATTTTTATGGGGCAGAGGGGAAGAGAAAAAGAAGTGGGCATTAATAGCTTGGGACAAGCTTTGCAAGCCCAAAACCCATGGTGGCTTGGGGCTTCATGATCCTAAGACCCTCAGCAGAGTTTCAGGAGCCAAACTTTGGTGGAGATGGATCAAGGAGTTGTCTAATCCGTGGGCTAAGCTTTGGAAACAAAAATATGTCAATTATTGGTAGGACAAGGATCACATTAGAATGTCAAGACAAATCAGGGGCTCCCATATTTGGAACCTTGCCTGGGAAAATGAAAGTATTGTTCAACAACATTGTTTCTGGGAGATCCGAGTAGGGAACCTAGCTCGGTTTTGGGAGGAAAACTGGCAACAGGAGCCAACCCCTATAAGGATGAATTAGCAGCTCTCAAGAGTGACACAAATAACAAAGGGCTACTTTTGGTAAAAGACTTCTGGGACAAGGAAAGGAATAATGGAAAATCGAGGAATTGGAAGAATCTAGGATACATTGATGAGAGTCCTCTGAAGGCCCAAGAAGATGCTCTCATCGAGGATCTAGAGCATAGAAGGATTTTGTTTTCCTCCTTACCTAACCAATTAAGACATGCGAAGAACACAAAAGGTAACTTTAACCTCAAAGAGGCTAAATAGGAAGTTACAGGATTTAACTATTTGAATCTTGATCAAGTCTGGAAGAAACTATGGCAGAGCCCCCACTGGATGAAAATAAAGTTATTCATCTGGCTAGTGCATCAAAGGAAGATTTAAACTCGACAGAATATCTTAAAGAAATGATACATTGGTCCTTCCAAATGTTACCTCTTTGGCTCAGACGAGGAGACGATGGAACACCTTCTCAACCTCTGTCCTTTCACATCCAATGTGTGGGAATGGGTGGCCTCGACCTTTAGACAAACTGATAATGATAGACTCAGTACATCCAACAGTTTGAAGAATTGGAGGAAGAACTTCTCAGGGAATGATATTCTTAATAAAGCTTGGATTTTGTTTCCAGGCTTTGTCATATGGAATGTTTGGAAAGAGCATAATAGTCAGATCTTCAAAATCAAAATAGGAAAGCCCCAAAACATAATTGACCAAATTCTAAGGAAGCTCAAAGATACAGTAAGAGGATTGTTGAGGATACCTCCTAAGGATCCTCATCTGCCCCAAGAGATGATTATTATACTTAATTGGGGTCTCCAGTCCATAAGCCCACAAGGAATAATAAAGAGAGTGAGCCAAATAAATACGGAAGTTAACATGTGGAAGCCTCCTCCTTCTAGTTTCTTAAAAGTTAATATCGATGGAGCATCTAAGGGCAACCCAGGATTAGCTGGTTTTGGGGGTTCCATAAGAAATTATCAGGGGAAGATAAAGAAGATATTCCATGGCTACCTGGGGAAGGCTACTAATAACATGGGAGAGCTTATGGCATTAGAGCAATGCTTGGAAATCCTGATGGATTCAAATTCACATAATGTTATCATTGAAGTAGATTCAGAACTGACTATTAGAGCAACCAAGAAAATATGCAATGGAACTTCTCCAGGTAAAGTGTCGAAGAATTGGAAGCTTCTATAGGTCTTTCAGCGTATATAATCCCACCTAAAAACCCTAAAAACAGTTAGATTTGTCCATGTGAAAAGGAAGGCTAACATGTTAGCGGAACGTTTGGCGAATGGAGTCACCAATAGGGACAATGATTTTCGACATGCTTGGGAATTGTTACCTCTAGGCAAACTATGGGAAGGTTGTCTCTGTCAGGCAAAGATAGATATGGATCTATGGATTAACAGGTTGGATCAAAGGGGTTCAGGAGATAGGTGGGGGGATGAATATACCTAAAACTGTATGCCTTTTTTGGTTTTGGCTGCAATCCAAAGCTCTGTTTTCATTCGGTTGGATGGAAAAAGGATTGGCTCAGGAAGTACCAGAAATTTGGTCATCCATTTTTATATTGCTTAGCTGGTGTTTGACAGAGATTATGGAAGGAAGGCTCAAGAACCACCTACTGGAATGGATTAACGGTCTCCGCCTAGCGAAAAGAGCACACATGTTTTTGCGCAACCACAAGTGGTATATTAGACGGGGTCCAAGTGGTTTCTGGTTTTTTGAGGTTGGCCCCTGATTCCACTCTTCATGCAACACGTTGTGGAGTGGAGGCGAGAGAAAACTGCCCTCATCGGGTGGTTAACCCTCACGCAACTTGTCCACCCGATATCTACGAAGACCGTCAGATCCAAGTTGGGTGATCAATGGTGGAGATTTGTTTGTGTTAGTTGGTTTGGTGGTCCGGACCTGAAAATTTTTAAAAAGTTGGGCCTTTAGTTTTTGTTGAGTCCGTAAGAAAGTTTTCAATTTGGTTTACTGATTGGCATTCTTGTGGACCCTCAGAGGGTCATTTGTGGTAATTTTATGGGGCTTGGTTCTACGGGCCTCGGTTCTTTTGATGCATGTCAGTACGATCAGGGGGTCAATTTCTTGAATTTTCCTAGAGTGTTTGGCTAGATCTCTCTGGTCCTCTTGTTCAGGCTTCTCATGATTCTGGGTGCAGGGATTAGTTTTGCCTGACTTGCTGTTTGTTGAACTTTAACAGAGCGGGTGTGGCTACATGTAAATTATGTACTATTCATTAGATTAATAGAAGGTCCTACTCTTACTTGATAAAGAAAGAGAATATTTTGATATCACTAACTCCAAAGTTTGACTCGAAAGTCTCGGCTATTGGAAAAATGCAGGATCTAAAAACTATCACACTTGATCAACTCCATGGAATATTGAAAACATTTTATATGAGGAAAGGTGGTCATTCAGACATGAGAGGAACAACTATCAAAACCACATATAAAGGGAAATAGAAGGAAGCACCCAAATACACAAGCTACATATCAGATTAGAAAGAAGAAAACTTCATAATAAGGTTGCAAGTGGGAACTGGAAAATTTAGAGGTAAGCTTCCATTTAAGTGTTTTACTTGTGGAAGAGTAGGCCATTATGCATCCAAACGTCCTTATAGATAAAATCATAAAGAAAATGGAAAGAATGTTTCTACAAAGAAATTCCCCTATAATAAAATATTATATTCTAATGAAGATAGTCATAGAACATCCCATTACTAAGAAAATTCATATTTAGATTATCTTGTACTTATAGCTGTTGAAGATCAGGAAATACATGAATCAACTAGTTGTAGGATATAAGATTTAACGAAATCTATAAAGGAGTATTATAAACTCAATAATGTTAACAAAGAATTGGAATCAAAAGAAGAAAGTATGATTGAGGAAATAAACATGTTAAAGATGGAATTAGAAGCATCCAATACAAGAAATAAAAGTGTAAGAAAACAAATTCAAGAAAAGGAAAAGCATTGTGAAACATTAAAATCTAAAATTATAACCCTAAAGGAATATTATGAGAAGATAAACAAATGGGAAAAGGCGTTTGAGTCTTTAGAGAATATTATTAATGAACAACACTCTCCTTTGATTAAGACAGGCATGGGGTATGATCATACACTATGTGATGACAAAAACTAGTATAGTGTTGTTCAAGGGAAATCTAAATCAAGTAGCACATCAACTAGATCAAGGAAAAGATATATTCCTAGGCACAAAGGATGGTTTTATTTATATTGTTTCCCTTGTAACTCATTTGGGCATAAGGCCACTAATTGCAGGTCAAGTATGTAGAAAAGAAGTAGGAGATGGGATAAGTTCCAACACATAATTAGAAATTAGAAACAGGTCTGGAGGAAGAAGAAATGTGAGTCAGAAATGTATGGAAGATTGACCCTACTGCATTCCATTAGTTCTTAAATCTTACTTTTCACAATGACTGCAAAAGTGACGTGAGGTACATGACCTCATAAGAGCATAATATGACTATCACGTCCTTAGGATCAATAGGGTGTAATCTAAGGGGGAGTAATACATATTTTGTCTTGATGAGGAATCCCATGGTTGTTTTTGATATTCATGTTACTTACATTACTGATAGTGCATATGAAGTAGTAACAGTAACAATTATAAACAATATAGGCTCATGGGGAGTCGTGGCTATGAAATTTAAGCATTTTACTTTTTTGTTGGCTTAATGGGCCCTGACCTAGGTTCAATGCTAAGCAACCAAGAAAATCCCTACACTATTGGCCCGTTCGACATCAATCCACGGAGCACGGATTGAAGTCTCGCCCGAAGTAGTATGGGGGGATGTAGGAACCAATTTTCCGCACCATGAGATGGTTGTGATGTCGGTTATTTTCCCTAAACTTCCTTCACGTAGTTCGATAAACCCTTTAGGGCTTATCAAAGTACTTCTATTATTCGTCCTCTAAGCCTCCAAAAAAGTCTCTGATCATCCTTTGCAGGCCCTAAATAGATAGATCAGGAAGTTATGCGCCTTTGTAATTACTCCTACTTCTGTATCTACCCAGATTCGCTTAAGCATTGATTACTTTAACATGCATAATAGTTATCTTCGTGTAAACAGATATTCATACTTGTGTTCACATGAAAAAGTAAAATACATAGATTCGCGCATTAATATAGCATTACTTCATACTCAACATAACATAATCGCAACATTCATAATAGAAGTAAAATAATGCATACACATATAATTGCATAGTATTCCTCTTTATTGATAATCCAGATTTCTAGTACAGACTCTGACTACCCTGCGCACACAGTTGCAGGGGCACACACACTCTGTTGCAGACTTCCACCCAAGGCCTCTGTGCACTCAACTGGCAGAGCCTATTCCTACGCTAAGACTCGTAGCTCTCACAGACCCATACATAAAACATAACAAGGCTCAACTCCACTGAATTGCCTTAGACTCTTCTAAGACTCCCTTTCTATACAATCCCATGGTCCGCGGACCATGGGTAGATCTTTAAAGCCAACATTACTTATACAAAAGAAGGGTGGAAAACCCTTAGTAACTCTTTACATCTTCGTGCTCCACGGCAACAAAATGTGGATAATTCAAATTCTTTACACAAAACTTGGGCCTTTAGCCCCAAAACTTGGGCTTTAAACCCCAAAATTGACCCCAAGGGACCCATTCCCAACAGGCTCGCAACACAAATCTGGTGACTTTCCCTCGAGTCACTCTACCTCCGTGGAGATGTTGTCGCGAAGACATCCCAGCTCCACTTGTACCACTGTGACTTCAGCGGTGCACTGTGTTGCCGCCTGCTTCATCTGCTCGACCAACCACTCCATCTCTAGCCCTACGCCATCTACCTATACCTTCTACTGCATTTCCTATAGACAAGCCAATTTTCCTTCAATGGTGGCCATGAGCACATATGCTTCATCTAGCCAAGGCTTCAATCGAACCTTCAATAATGCTTCCCTGTGCTGTTCTGTGTCCTCCAACTCTTTCATTGCCTTTGCTTCCTACAACTTTTCTAGCCTTTGGGTAATGATGATAGTGCGCGCCATCACTTTAACCTCGTCATTTCACTGCTATAGCTCCCGTGCTTCTATTTCCAGCCTTGCACGTTGGGATCCTCTTGTAAGTTCGTGACTACTTTAAGCGACTGCTCGAAGAGCACAGTGTAATCCTTTACTACGCTATCTATTGCTGCAACAATGTCCCTAACAACTGCCTTGCACTACTCTCTGACTTCAAGTGGGGTCAAAGGCTAGGCCTTCAACACAAATTCCGCAATCCTAAGGTTTAGTTCAAACTGAACCTTTGCCAATTCTATCCTCACTTCGTGCACTCTAGTAGTGATCTTCCGAATTCGCACATCCACTGGCTCATCTTCGGGAATTTCCACTTCTGGGACAGACTTACATGCCTCAGCCACTACCTTGGTCGTGCATTCGCTCTTATTCGTGATTGCCCTAAATAGATCAATAATAGAGTTCTTATACGCAACCATTTGAGCATTATTCACCCTCTTGTCACTGATAATGTGTAGCGTGTGCTGTTTACAGGCCCGAAGATCCGTGATCACACCATCCTGCAAAGTGTGAAGGGCTTCACTTGGAAGCACAGCCAAATTGAGTGCAACCTGCTTAAGGGCGCTGACAGTGGCCTTGTCAGCTTTGGCTTCCATAGTCAACGCTCCGTCTAGAAGCACTATTGGCTGGGGATCTAGTGTGTGCACCATCCCTACTGCTTCTAATGTGCTAGGTGCCAAACTAGTTGAAACCGCACTACTTCATCCCACACTAGTTTGTACCTACGACGCTTAGATCTGTAGCTCGCAGAACTATCTAAATGGTGTCGAATTCATGTTTCTGCTATTGCTTGAATTGATGCAGTAGTTTCGTTGTCCCATCCCTCATCACATCACCAATGTCATTGAAATCACCTTCAGTCAAGGTGATTGGGTCGAGGGAAGTCTTATTGGCCTTGGACTTCTTCCACAAACCTAGTTTCTCCTGTTCCTTAGTGCACTTAATCTAGAATGGAGTAGTCTATGGGTTTTCCCCTCCCTGCTCTGATTGTTATTCAGCCTCCCTTGTCTCCAGGAAAGGTGACTTTTGACTCCTGTTAGAGCCGCACTGCTCCTCTTCTTCCTATCCTCTTGTTTGCTTCATGGTAGGACACTCTGCCTTGGTTTTATCCTCAACCTCCTCCTCCCTTTTCTCGGACAATTAGTCCATCTTCAGCCTGGTCTCTTCCTTTTTTCGCTTTGCTATTGACTTGCTAGACCCAACTGTCAAGTCCGAAGTGGTTTGTGAATCTACAATCCAGTAGTCAAGGATTACTACGATCTCGTTGTCTCTCGCTAGGTATGGAAGTTCATACCATTTTTGTTCAGAACCCTTCCACCTGCACATGGAGACATGGTGGAAGTCCGCCTTAAACTTTACATACTATGTCAGCTGATCATAAATTGTCAGTGACAACTGTGGCTTGCGGTTAATGGCCATGTGAATCAAGATCCAAAATACCTTGCTGTCCTTGACCCTTTGGGGGTCCTTCGTAGCCTAGAGCGAAGCGAACTTCACTGCTTTTGGTAGGTCTTGTGCGACTGGAGGAAACTGAATATCCTCTGGTAACTTGTGCGTGACCAGCACTATTGACAGCAATAACCATGCATAGTGAAACATTTTGCTTTGATCCTATGGCGCTCTGTAGTTTGCGAGGAACTCATTGCAGAGGTAGCGCACCCAGTTGAACTATACACCCTCAGCGCACTGGGCCGCTAGTGACACTACTAGTGTTGACACTTCATCTGTGCAACACGTCCTCATAATCTTTCCTACTAAGATCTAGGTGGCTACCATGACCACATTGTTGGTTATGCTAGTGGTGGAGTAGCCGCGTAGCTTCTTAGCGAGCTTAAATTTATCCTTCATTGCTTCAACGAGGTTGTGCTCACCTATCTTTCCACCAAATTCCATGGCCGAATTTTCTCCTGTGTGAAACAGTCAAGTGATCCTATGGATCAGCATGTCATTGATCAGTATTGGCTCCTCTAGCCATAGGCACCCATCGTGCACCAAGCACAGAAGCTGCTTGATTACTATCATGGTTATGGGTGTGTGGTTGTAGTGCGGTACCAACAACATGTTTAATAAACTGTCCTTATCCGCCCCTTTTTCCCACTTTCTTGGCTCCAGTGTGGTCATACCAAAGACTTTATAGTATACGTGGTGCATAAGTTGATACATCACTAAGTGAGGAAAGTGCTCCATATCAGCCAAATCCAAATCCTCCAATTTTAAATGGAGGATGGGCCCTAGGCATGGTCCCTCAATGATGATTTTTTCTAGCAGTAAGGGTGTATGTAGCATGACCTTACTTTCATCAATGTACTTTGGAACCTTTGTCTTTCCACTGCATAGAGGAATGTACTTGGGTAGTTTAGAGATAGGGTCAGGCCCCTTAATGTCAACATCCTCTGCCCCCATGTCAATGTCTTCCTCATCCATATGGATTTCTTCAACATCCTCTTCAGGCTCCAATTCGATTAGCTTGCCTTCTCTTGCACGATGGGATTTTCCTTCTGTGGGTGCTTTCTGGGTGTTGTGCACACTGGATGTGGCACTTTCTGCTTATCTTTATTTGTTTTTGGACCCTCTTTGGTTGGCGTAGGCCTCAGCCTGGGCGACCTCGATGATTTAGGCACTTCTATCAGTACTTCGACACTTGAAACCTCCAGGGTAGCTTCCTTAGCAGCCATTGCTACTTCTGGGGCAGTTCCATCAGCTGTCATTACTTCTCTAGCGATTGCGGTTTTTGTGGGTGCCGACATGATACTAGGGAACAACTCCTACATTTCCTTTGGAAAATTCTCAAATGATGAACTCGTTATCAAAGCTTCAAAGTACTCATGGTTCATATGCGCCTGAGAGCTCAACACCTCAATTATCAAAATGTGAAGTGTTTTTCATGGGGTAGCCACTTGTAATTTATAAGCATTTTTGAATTCAAATCTGACCGTTCCCCCAAAATTCATTCATAAATTTTGGATTGGTGGCATATTTTCACAAATCTTTCCCTTAAATTCTGACTTAAATGCCACCCCCGCACTCCATTTAGTTGTTTTCCCACTGCCAAGTCATGAACAGTGACCATAAAAGTCACTTTCCAGCTACCTTGTGTGGTCCCTTCTTGGATAGCACAGCTCCCTATACGTTTCTACTGACACTGTGACATTCCTCCATTCCGTAAAGTTCCCCAATCGCACAGTTTCCCAACCGGACAATGTAGTTTATAGTCCCACGCCTCCTTTTAGCTACCCGGAGCACTAAGACTGTGCTTCCACCATGTAGCCATCTAGCTAGATCTCCAGTGTATGGCTTCAATCGGCTACCATTCACTCGCCCTAGGAATGGTTCTCCATTCGGTTTTACCAATTGAACTTCTCCACCATTGGTAATCGCCTTGATGACATATGGCCCCAACCAATACATCTGAACTTTTCTTGGCAATTTATCAAACTTGTTGTCATATAACAGAACTAAATCATTTACCTTGAAGGTGCACTGTTTGGTGTGCTGATCTTGCCATGCCTTTTCGTGGTCCTTTCGAACTTGTTGATGGGATCCAACTAGAAACCTATCTTCTTCAAGCTCTATTAGCTGTAGGAGTCTCTCCTCCAAGGCTCCGTGATCCACCATTCCTGTGAATGCCACTATGCATAGACTAGGTGCAATGTACTCCATCAGCATCACATCTTCCACGCCATAAACCAGTTTGAACGGCGTTTGCCCAGTCAACTTATTGCAAGTTATTCTATAAGCCCATAACACCGTGGGCACGCGAACATCCCAGTGATTTCTTTGAGCATTGAAAGCCTTTGTTAGCATGCTCTCCAATATTTTATTAAAAAACTCTACCTTCCCATTATCTTGCGGATGATATGGCACGCTATTCTGGTAGTAGAACTGAAATTCCTCTGTCATCACGCTAATTGTATTATTAAGAAAGTGTGTACCATGATCGCTCATTAATTTTTTAGGACAACCAAACCTTGTCAGCATGTACTCAAATATGAGTGTGGCTATTGTCACGCTTGTGTAGTCCTTTGCAGGCTACACCTCTACCCATCTGGTTAATTACTTAGTCACGGTGATCATATACCATGCACCCGTCTTCCTTCCTAGAGGCCGAATTGGTCCTACAAAGTCAATCGCCCACTTCTCAAAGTGCTGCACCAATATCTGTGGATTCAATGGTAGCTCATCCCTGTGCAAGGGTCTGATCCTTTGGCATGCATTGCATGCCCTTGAATACGCTTTTGAATCCTTATGCAAGGTTGGACACCACAACCCAATGCATAGAATCTTATACGTTCTTGCTTTTCCTACATAATGACCTCCCGCAGCTCTGCCGTAAGAATTAGTGAGGATGTTGTTTCGTTCAAAGTATGGCACATAATGTCACAATATTTCATCTAATCCCTTTTTGTACAAGTTCCCTACAATGATAGAAAATTCTACTACGTGCACCACCAGTTCCTTCTTTTGTTGGCCTGTATATCATTCTGGAGCTGTACCTATCGTCAGGAAGTGTATAATATCTTCAAAGTGGTTGTTCACGACACGTACTACAAAGAGATAAATGTTGGGTAGTCCTTCCTCCAAATTCCTAGGTTCCTCTCATTTTCCAATGCATGACAGATGATCTCGTCCAACATTCAAGCGTCTTGGTTTCACAATAACTTCAAAATAATACTCCTGGAACAACAACAACCACCTGCATATATTCCCCCTTAAACACATGCTTGTTGACCAAGTATTTCAATGCGAAATGGTCTGTATACATCTTAAAATGTCCACCCAACAAATAATGCCTGATCTTCTGGAGTGCATACACTGTAGCTAGTCCTTCGCGTTTTATCATGGAATAATTTTTCTTAGATTTGGATAGCTTCCTATTTGCAAACGCTATAGGGTGATCCAAGTCCCCTTCAATGGCTTGTGTCAGTACTACTCCTAGCACAATACATGATGTGTCCACATGCACATGAAATTCCTTCTTCCAATCTGGGAAGACTAGGGTCATTGCGATGGCCATTTTCTCCTTTAGCACATCCAAGCTCTTCTGGCATTCTTCATTCCAACAGAACATAACATCCTTATTTAACAATTTTTCCATCGGTGTGGTGATCTAGGCATAGATCTTGATGAATTTCTCATAGTATCTCGTATGCCCCAACGTTGCATGTAACCATTTTACACTCCTTGGTGCTGTTAGCGCTTGGAATTCACCTAGGCTGAGATAGACAAATTCTCAAGGCTACATCAAACCATTTCACCTCGTAGCTAGCCCTACGAGGTATGAGAAGGCTCTCTCGGGTTAGATTCGGTAGATCTTTCAATAGGATAAGCTGACCAATTAGAGATAAAGATTTTAGGCTAGTAAATTGATAAGGGAGGTTGATTTAAAGATTTTTGGGGTTTTTGGTGGCAATTTGGAGGGAGTGCAATTCAGGGTGCGGGGATTGGGCTCAGTTTTTGCAGGGGGATCTTTGGGGCAAGGTAGGAGTGAGTGCTGATGCCTTAATCTGAGATGGAGGATCAGGAATGATAGAGGAGGAGCTAAAGAGGGCAAACAACAACTTTGAATCCTCTTTAGACAGTGGAAAACATAGATATTGAACAAAATTAAAAGCTGAGCATGGCATGCATGAATTCAAACTTTATCACTTCATCCGTTCAATTAGCAGCAAATAAAGAGATGGAACACATAAACACACTTACAATAACATGTAGAGAACACACCATCAACACAACAATCCACAAGAATCCACAATGATGTATGCAAAACCCTGGCCTTCCTTTTCCTTAAATTGCAGTAATAGATGTACAATATGCAATAATACTTCTCCCACAAGAGTCCAACCATGAAAATGAGAAAGAGAGAGAATAATATAGACCATCTAACTCCTTTCCCCACCTCTAGGGGTCGAGCTCAGCTTCCTAGGGGCAGTTTGAACTAATTCTAAATTAAGCACTAGATAATAGGCAGTCCAACAACTTGCCTCTATTACTTAGCTAACTGATCCATGCATTAATTATTCACTTTTTACATCAAGGAAGCTTCTAGAAGGGTAAAGAGAGATAAAATCTATCAATGTGCCATGAAAATTATACATTCATCCATCATCTACAAGTAAAAATCATCAACCAAGGTGAAAACAGTGTTTTCTGGGCTGAAAAGTCAAAACTGCCAAAATTCAGCTCGAGTGGTCGCGCCCCCTGCTCAAGTGGTCGCGCCCCTTTGCAGCAACTTTTGAGTGGGTTCCACTGGTCCAAATCAGGTACAAGATGGCTCATTGGAAAGCTTGGTCTGTCTACTTTCCATCCCAAGTGGAATTTCTGGATTTGGAGTTGATTTGACCCCTCAAAAGTCAATTCTCCCAAGGTCACTTTCTGCAACTGAAAAAGTGGGCAGAAAGTCATTTTTTTGATGTATTTTGAGCTTTTGGAGGCTCAAATCTCAAAATCAGGCTTCTCCCAAGTATAGGTAATTTTAGTCTTTGCATGCCCTTTCCAAAAATGTCAACTTTTCCTCATTCTGAGCTGTCCCCACGAGTGGTCGCGCGGGGTGCGCGACCACTCCACAGGCAAAAACCTGTAAATTTCCAAAAAATTGCCAAAATGCTCCAAAATTCTCAAAATTTTTTGATTTTGCTGCTGGATGAAGGCTAATGAGTACCATGGTGAGTGAGGGATGCCTCAGCCAAGATACGGAGTGGGTTTGTCCTCTTCTTCTTCTTCGGGGCCTCTGACAGCTTCCTTTGGAAAATTTTCATTTTAGCTTTGCAAACATGCCACCGTGCCCAATAATGTGTTTTCATATTGCGTAACAGCTCTTTGAGGCGTTTGACTTCGTTCTTTTTGCAGGTTGACCATCTGATGGGCTGTGGAGAAGGAACCAGGGTTATTGCCGGCACTTTTGAAAACTTTTGAAAATTTCTTTATTTTTACAAATTTCTCATGACCTTGGACTTAAAAACAGGGTTTTTAAATCCAAGGCATTAAATGACCTGTAGCTGATGAAAATAACATTGAAACAGATGTACATACTTCCTTCTGGCTTGCTGGGCACTCACTGGGTTTGGACTCATGACCTTGGAGTGATTTTTGACTTAAAACCCTAGACCTAAGACCATGGGACCTCAAGACAAAAACAAAAACAAGTATGACTCAATTTCATTGTGGTATGATTTAATCCAGCTAAGCCAAGAAGGGAACAAAGACCAGCTCCTCCATTCAGTGTTATGGCATGCCTAGTGGGATGCAAAATTGACACTGATGAGACATCTAACTATGCATATGCAAAGAGCTATTGATCACTGATGGAGGGCTCAAGACCGACACTAACAGGTGCCTCCAAATTGATTATGGCTGTGATCTTTGCAGGGTCTACCATCAAGCCTTGTTTGCATACCACATGACCCAGCAAGATCCCAAAAGGGACACATAACAAACATTTCTTTAGATTGAGTGTGATTTGGTACCTCTGGCATGTATCTAGCATCAAGTGCAGACTTGCCACATGGCACTTCACTAGCCTGAACACTTTCCAATTGTCAAAGTACACTTCAAAAATTTATGAATGAAATCCTTGAATGCCACAATGACTATGCGAAAAAATATCGTTGGCACGTTCTTCAGCCCAAAAGGCATCACCGTATACTGGAAGCATCCCCATTCAGTTGTGAAGGTAATCTTACTTCTATCCTCCGATGTGATCTTGATCTGATGGTATCCAGAGAACCCATCAGCGAACAAATATTCTTCATGAACACCAACATTATCTAGGACCTCATCGGTGAATGGAGTTGGGGAGGGATCATGCATGCAGGCATCATTCAGCTTCCTGAGATATAAACATATCTTAATTTCTTCCTTTTACTTATTTTTTGGAACCACTATTGGGTTTACCCAATCAGATTCTTCCATCGGTTCAATAATACCTACTGCGAGCATCTTGTCTAACTCTAAGCGAACCCTTTCTTTATACTTCAGATTATTGCGGTAAGGTATTTTCTTAACAGGTTTCATGTTCAGTTTTAGGGTGATCTTCATGACACATATATCTCCTATTATCCCTTCCAGATCTAAAAATTTTGTGGGAAATAGATCCTGATATTCACGGAGTAGTTCGGCAACCTTATCTACTTTCGTGTTGTCCCAATAGTCCCCAATCTTTACAAACTTTGACTTTGCCTCTGTGCCAATGTTCACATACCTAGTTTTGAGTGGCTCGATTATGTTTGGGTTCTCTAGCTATGGTCCTTCAACTTCACGCTGTCCTTCAATATCTGGAATATTAATCTTCCCCGAGTCTTTGTCTTCTTCTTCCACTATTACATTGCAGCACTCCAGCGCATGGCTCAGCTGGGTAGTCTAATCAGGTTGAATCAAATCTAGAGGATCCTGCGGTATCTTAAAAATTGTTGTCTTAACCTCTTGCAACACTTCATCGATAGATTCAAATCCATTCTAAAAAATGAATGTCATAAAAAATGTCTGGCACAAAATATCCATTCTTCGGTGCCATGATGGAGTTTCGTCTCTAAGTACCAATTCATTGGTATAAAATCCAAGGTATGAAAGAATAGATGGACCCATTCCGGTTGAGGCTTTTCTCCATACACTTCAATTCACTTAGCCAAATGGTCACGCGGATCATTTCTCCCGTCATATTTTTCCTTTAGTCACACCTTCAGATTCCCAAAGTGTACCCTCATCATCCTCCTATGTTTGCGCCAATCATCAAAACTATCTTTGTGCGTACCCCACCATCTTGCGCGTGTAGCGAAAAACACCCAATCTAATGTTGGAAATAATACTGAGAGGGGGGGTGAATCAGTATTATCTAATTCTTTTAATAAATCTTCCTTATTTGTTCTTTGAATTAGTTTTTCATGTCAGTACCATAAAATAATGAGCATGAACAAAGAAAACAGATAGTCACACCAAAGAACACAAGATGTAAGGTGGAAACCCAATGTGGGTGAAAACCACCTGCTGCAATATGTCTCTATCTTCTTTCAAATTAGAAACTCCTTTTACAATGGTTTTGTACTGGTGCAGTCCTTTACCAGTACGCAGGCTGCAACCTGCAGAGAGCTACAACTCTCTCTCATTTTCCAGTCTCTCCTGGAAGGGAGCTACAACCCCCTACTTCTTTTCTTACAAGGACCACTTATCATAAATTTTCAAACTGGATCCATAAGCATCAAATGATCATCAAATATAAGAGAATCACCCAGTCAACTGTAGTAACTAGATCAACAATAATAGAACCAAACCCAGAACACAGCAATGATAAAGAGAGATTTTAAGAGAAGTAAGCAGCTTCACCCATGTACTGCCTGCTTACAGTAAGCACCCTGCTCAACTGCTCGCCTGCTTACATACACACCCTGCTCAACTGTTCGCCTGCTTACGTATGCACCCTGCTCAATTGCTCGCCTGCTTACATACGCACTGTATCCATTGAACTGCCTGCGGACCTCCGCACCTGCAACCCTTCTGTGCCTGCGTACCGGCGTACCTGAAACGCTTCGTTCCTGCGTATGTACGCACTTTTCTTTCACTGTACCTACGTACCTTCGGGCATAGATGATTTCAAGACTTCAAAAATAACCCAGACAGTCAGATCTACAGATCTGAACATGTGCCGAAGAGATCTCAATCCATCAGTAGATTCGCCTTATTTAGGTCTAGACATTACTCCCAAGAGATCATAATATTTCAGATCTAGCCCTCATAAGATATTCAACACAAAACATGCTCAAGCCAAATGATCTCCTTTGCTTTATATAGGAAAGCTCTTCCTTAAATCATGGATCAATACCACGGGCCGACACCATAATAACACAAAACCGTCGGCTAAATACCAAAGGTTAAACATAAGAAACCCCATGTGTGCTTTTCTCTGCCTTGAAATGTGTGCACTGGGGGTACGCACCTCCTGAACGGGATAACTGTGGGTATGTACACACTTTATGTAACACCGACCTGCGTGTACGCACCTTATGTAAGGTGTACCTGCGTACCCCTTATTTTCTTCAATATTTGATAGCAGATCATCAATCGCTGCTGCAGACTTGAAGTACTATGATCTATCACCTGAATGGGTTGCCATCAAGGACAACACTTTAGCCATAATGCCAACAATCTCCCCCTTTGGACTTGATGGCAACCTCAAAACTTCAGCTTCATTCTCCCCCTTTGACATCAAGGGCAAAGGGTTATGCTCCCCCTAAGAACATGCTCCCCCTGAATATGAACCAGATCTTCAACGAAGAACCATAATCCACCATGAAAGAGATAGAGACATATTGCTGCTACTTCCAAGATATCCTTTTGCACATCCTCCATAATGCCAACAATGCATTATATGCTCCCCTTGACCTGTACCATCAATCAGAAGAGGTTCAGCAATAAGATGATGCATCAACAACCCCCAGATTTTGCCTGAGGTATTCAAAAGTGTCCCTGGGTAATGGTTTGGTGAGAATATCAGCAATTTGTTCCTTAGAAGGAACATACTCCAACTTGACCTTCTGTTCAAGCACTTGTTCCCGGAGAAAATGGTACTTGATTGGTATGTGCTTGGTTTTTGAATGCATAACAAGATTCTTTGAGATGCTGATTGCACTTGTGTTATCACATAAGATGGGGATTGGTGGTGTACAAGTGATTTGAAAATCTTGCAAAGTCTGCATCATCCAAAGGAGTTGGGTGCAACAAGATGCAACAGCAACATATTCCGCTTCAGCTGTAGACAAGGCAATTGAACTCTGTTTCTTGCTGAACCAAGATACCAGTCTGGAACCCATAAATAACGCACCACCACTTGTGCTTTTCCTGTCATCCACGCTTCGGCCCAATCTGCATTTGTATAAGCATGAAGTGTAAGATCTGTATCTCTAGGATACCATAAGCCATAATTTTGAGTCCCTTGAAGATATTTGAAAATTCTCTTCACTGCCTGAAGATGAGTCTCCTTCGGATTTGCCTGAAATCTTCCAACTATTCCAACTGCATGCATGATGTCCGGTCGGGTACCTATCAAATAAAGTAAACTTCCAATCATAGATCTGTAGGTTGGTTGATGTACTGCTGCAGATTCATCATTTACACTGAGGCTACATCCTGTGACCATGGGTGTACATACTGGTTTTGCATCTTCCATACCATATTTCTTCAAAATCTGTTTGAGATACTTGGTTTGAGATAAAAAGATTCCTCCTTCTTTTTGTTGGATTTGCAAACCAAGGAAATATGTCAGTTCTCCTAGCAAGGACATTTCGAATTCTTTCTGCATGACGAAGGCAAAGCTTTGACTCATAGCTTCTTCATTGCTCCCAAAAATAATGTCATCTACATACACAACAAGTATTATCACTTTGTCATTTTCAACTTTTATATAAAGATTGCTATCTGCTGATCCTTTTGAAAAACCTTGTTGATGAAGATATTTGTCCAAATAGTAGTACCAAGCCCTTGGAGCTTGTTTGAGACCATAGAGAGCCTTTTTCAATCTGCATACAAGATTTGGATCATTTACAAGAATGAACCCATCTGGCTGTTCAATGTATACTTCTTCTTCCAAGTCTCCATTCAGAAAGGCTGATTTCACGTCCATTTGAAATACTTTGAAGTTTTGAAAACTTGAGAGAGCAAGGAACATTTGAATGGCCTTAAGTCTTGCAACAGGAGCAAAGGTTTCTTCAAAGTCTATTCCTTCTTGCTACGCATACCCTTTACAAACAAGTCTGGCTTTGTTTCTAATTACTTCTCCATTTTCATTCAATTTATTTTTGAAGACCCATTTTGTTCCGATAACATTCTTATCCTTTGGTCTAGGAACCAGCTCCCAAGTGTTGTTCTTTTCGATCTGCTCAAGTTCTCCATCCATTGCTTTCACCCAACATTCATCTTTGCATGCCTCTTTCACATTTTGTGGTTCAGTAGAGGAGAGTAATGCCAAATAGCTTGAAGCTTCTGCAACTGTTCTTCTTGTTTGTACACCTACTTCTTTTTGCCCCATAATCTGAGATTCTGGATGATTCTTCTGAACATATCTGGATGGAGTCTTTTCTTCTATTCTTGTTTGCTCCTCTGGTTCTTCTTGAGGTTCTTCTTGAGGTTCTTCTTCTTCATCATTCTGTCGTTGGGGGTAGCCTTCATCTTCTTCGATGTCTTCATGATGTACTTGCCTAGGAATGTATCCCTTCTCATCAACCACTACATCAATGCTGTCAACAATTCTACCAAGTCTTTTATTGTAGCATTTGTATGCTTTGCTATGTGGAGAGTAACCAAGAAGAATGCCTTCATCTGCTCTAGGTTCAAGTTTGCCAAGCTGCTCATCAGTATTCTTGATATAGCATTTGCTCCCAAAGATTTTGAAGTGCTTTACCGAAGGAGTCCTACCACTCCAGAGCTCATGAGGAGTTTGAGTGCTGTTCACCCGGACATTTGTTTTGTTGAGAATGACAACCGCAGCATGTGCAGCTTCACCCCAGAAAGTTGCGGGAGTTCCTGACTCATCAAGCATAGCACGAGCCATTTGTTGGACTGTTCTGTTCATTCTTTCCACAACTCCATTTTGCTGAGGGGTTCTTGCTGTAGAGAATTCTCTTCTTATCCCATGTTCTTCACAGAAATTGAAAAATTCATTTGAAGTAAATTCCCCACCTCTGTTGGATCTGAGGCACTTAATTTTGTGACCTGATTCATTTTCAACCAAGGCTTTGAAGGATTTGAATTTTTCGAATGCTTCATCTTTGTGCTTCATAAGTCCTAACCAGACAAACCTGGAGAAATCGTCAATGAATAATATCAAGTATTCTTCTCCTCAAGGTGTTCTTTTCCTGAAAGGACCGCATGTATCTGTATGTACTAGCTCAAGAGGCATGCTAGCTGAACCTTCTTTCTATGGAAAGTTAGTTCTGGTTTGTTTTCCAAACTGACATGATTTGCATATGGTGTTGTCAGGAATTTTGATATCTGGAAGATCGCGAACTGCCTGATATTTGCATGCTTTCCTTATTTGTGAAAAGCTTAGATGTCCCAACCTTCGATGCCATAACCAGTGCTCATCATCCTTGCTCAGATAGCATTGTTGTTGTCCTTCTTCAAATATGTACAGATTATTTGGAGTTCTTTTGCCTTTGATCACTATTTTACCTGTATCAAGATCACGAACAAGACATCCATTTGATCTGAATATAACCTCGGTTCTTTGATCACACATCTGGCTGACACTTAGAAGATTATGCTTCAATCCATCAACATACAAAACATTTCCAGCCTTGACCTTTTCTTTTAACTGAGCAATGCCTTTTCCTTTTATAGTTGCAGGAGTATCATTTCCAAAAGAGACTTTCTTTCCTTTTTCTAGAGCAGAATATGACTCAAGTTTTTCTTTATCACCTGTCATATGCTTCGAACATCTACTGTCAATGTACCATAGATTTTCCTATCCCTCTGCATAAAATGCTATCCCACATCTTTCTGTTTGTGGTTCCTTTATTCTCCATGTTTTGGTGCTTGAGGCTTGTTCCTTTTTCTGCTAAAACCTGCTCCTGCATTCAGAGTCTTCATGACCAAAGTTATTGCAAATAGAACATTCAACTTCATTTTCAAGAACCAAAAAGTTGTTATAGGTCTTTTTTGTAATCCCGGTCATACTTCTTTGTTTTTGAGCTTCCCTAGTCATGATTGTTTTATATGCAACACATTGAGCTGCTTTGTGACCAAAGTTATGGCAAGAAAAGCATTTTCCATTGAAGAAACTTCTGCGGTTATCGAATCTACCAGCCAATTGATTGTAATTTCTATTGTCATCTATTCTTGAACCAAATTGAGAAGATTTTACCTGTGGCTGGTTGTAGCTTTTGTTCACCCTTAAGATGGATTGCCCCTGATAGTTTCTGTTTGTAATTCGTCCCTGCTTTACCTGATGATCTTCATTGTGCTTTTGCTCATTTCTTCTTGCTGCATCAAGATAACTTTTTGAGGTGGATGCTTGAGAAGTTTCTCCATTATAGCCCAGACCTGTCTTGTTTAGTGGAGACCGCTGCACATTGATAATCTCATCCAAAGTTTCAGATCCTTTGACAAACTTGAGATTAATAGCTTTTGTTTTCTCAATCTCTTTTCTAAGACCAACAATTTCACCTTCTAATTTTTCAAGATGTTTTTCCTTTTCATCAATTTGAAATTGTAGAGTATCAATGATCATGTTCTTTTCTTCTATACATCTCTTGAGTCTAGTAATTTCATCATAAAGGTTATCCACATCTATAGAATCCATATAATCATCATCTTCAAATGCCATTAACAACTTATATTCATTACCTTGTTCATCTTCATCACTGTTTGATAGACCATCACTATCTTCATGAGTGTAGTAGCTTTTCTTATTTGCGTTCTGTTTCTTGTTCCATCTAGCAGGTTCCTTTCCTTTATCCTTATAAGGACATTTTGCAGCATAATGACCCACTCTTCCACAAGCAAAGCATTTAAAAGGTAACTTACCTCTGAACCTTCCAGAACCCCTTTGAAGATTTCTGACACAATTTGATTCTTCTTCCTCTTCTTCTGGGACGTGGCTTGCTTCATAATAATCTCCTTTGCCTGATGCCTTGAAAGTAGCTTCTCTTCTGTCTGATGGACCTCCCTTTCTCATTTCATAAGCAGTTAGAATTCCATGTAGCTGAGACATAGTAAGAATTCGTAGATTTTCCTTTTCTTCTATTGCAGATACTTTAGATTCAAACTTGGGGGACAATGATCTTAGAACCTTTTCAACCACAATAGCCTCTTTTATTTCTTCACCCAAATTTTTCATACAATTAACAACCTCATCTACTCGAAGAAAATAGTTAGCCACACTTTCATCATTATACATTTTGAGAGTCTCATACTGAATTCTGAGAGTTTGAAGTTTAGCACGCTTTACCTGTTCATCTCCTTCATAGCTCGTGACAATTTTGTCCCATATCTCTTTTGCGGATTTATAGTGCATTACCTTCATGAATTCTGATTGAGATATACATCCTAATAGAGTACTGACTGCTTTCCCATTTGTTTCATACTTCTTTTTCTCGGCTGCATCTGTAGGAGTAGCTGAAGGAAAAACGTAGCCTGTCTCTACGATGTCCCAAACTTCTGTACCAAGAGATTGAAGATAGGCAGTAACTCTTACCTTCCAATAATTGAAGTTTGTCCCATCAAAAACTGGTGGCCTAATTGATGCTTCTCTCTCGTAGTTGCTCATGATGAACGATCTACCTTCAAGCGATCAAGCTTCTCTGAAGGACCTGCTCTGATACCAATTGCTGGAAATAATACTGAGAGGGGGGGTGAATCAGTATTATCTAATTCTTTTAATAAATCTTCCTTATTTGTTCTTTGAATTAGTTTTGCATGTCAGTACCATAAAATAATGAGCATGAACAAAGAAAACAGATAGTCACACCAAAGAACACAAGATGTAAGGTGGAAACCCAATGTGGGTGAAAACCACCTGTTGCAATATGTCTCTATCTTCTTTCAAATTAGAAACTCCTTTTACAATGGTTTTGTACTGGTGCAGTCCTTTACCAGTACGCAGGCTGCAACCTGCAGAGAGCTACAACTCTCTCTCGTTTTCCAATATCTCCTGGAAGGGAGCTACAATCCCCTACTTCTTTTCTTACAAGGACCACTTATCATAAATTTTCAAACTGGATCCATAAGCATCAAATGATCATCAAATATAAGAGAATCACCCAGTCAACTGTAGTAACCAGATCACCAATAATAGAACCAAACCCAGAACACAGCAATGATAAACAGAGATTTTAAGAGAAGTAAGCAGCTTCACCCATGTACTGCCTGCTTACAGTAAGCACCCTGCTCAACTGCTCGCCTGCTTACGTACGCACCCTGCTCAACTGTTCGCCTGCTTACGTACGCACCCTGCTCAACTGCTCGCCTGCTTACATACGCACTGTATCCATTGAACTGCCTGTGGACCTCCGCACCTGCAACCCTTCTGTGCCTGCGTACCGGCGCACCTGAAACGCTTCGTTCCTACGTATGTACGCACTTTTCTTTCACTGTACCTGCATACCTTCGGGCATAGATGATTTCAAGACTTCAAAAATAACCCAGACAGTCAGATCTACAGATTTGAACATGCGCCGAAGAGATCTCAATCCATCAGTAGATTCGCCTTATTTAGATCTAGACATTACTCCCAAGAGATCATAATATTTCAGATCTAGCCCTCATAAGATATTCAACACAAAACATGCTCAAGCCAAATGATCTCCTTTGCTTTATATAGGAAAGCTCTTCCTTAAATCATGGATCAATACCACGGGCCGACACCATAATAACACAAAACCGTCAGCTAAATACCAAAGATTAAACATAAGAAACCCCACGTGTGCTTTTCTCTGCCTTGAAATGTGTGCACTGGGGGTACGCACCTCCTGAACGGGATAACTGCGGGTATGTACACACTTTATGTAACACCGACCTGCGTGTACGCACCTTATGTAAGGTGTACCTGCGTACCCCTTATTTTCTTCAATATTTGATAGCAGATCATCAATCTCTGCTGCAGACTTGAAGTACTGTGATCTATCACCTGAATGGGTTGCCATCAAGGACAACACTTTAGCCATAATGCCAACAATTTCATGGAAGCAATGCTTCTTTGGTATTCCCATTTCAAATGCATCCAAAAAGTGATTAACATCAGTTAATACATCATAGTTAGGTATATTTCTTACCTCTAATGATACATAGTACAATGACTTAGTCATCATGTTGGCTTGATGGGGCCTGACCTAGGTTCAGAAGTGATTTTAGCCAAACAAATCCCACACTATCAGTTCTTTCGGCAACAATCCACGGAGCGTAGACTGAAGTCTCACCCGAGGTAGTATGGGAGGGTGTTGGAACTAGGTTTCCGTGCCTTAGGGATATCTTGATGAGGATTGGAAGGGTCGCGAACTGATCTGCACACTCGGGCTACTTTGCACAATAGTCTGGCCTTCACGTAGCTCGACGATGAGGCACTTCTTAGATTATTATTATTAATGTGCTTATTATAGATCTAATCTAATTCTTAAGGTCTTCAATCAAGGATTCAACAGTTATAGCCAGCACACACAACCATAAATCTTACATATATGCATAAACTCAGAAGATAAGCATAAACATATAGATCTGCAACCAAATGCACAATAATTCAAAAACACTTATCTTTATTAATCTTCTGTTCAGTATAATCAGTTCCACCTTCCGCACTTAGCTGCAGGGATCCATGCACACGACTACAGAATCTTCCAGGCCTCTTTGCACACAATTGCAGAGCCTACCCTAACTACTACCCACCACGACTGGGACCTACAGACTCAAAGAACTTCTTGCTTGTTATAAACCAATACACTTCAGATCTTAACCAAAAGCTACTAAAACCTGACTTCTAAACCTAGAGCCTTGCTCTACTTATACATTCCCATGGTTCGTGGACCATGGGCAGGCTAACTCGCTTTCTATTATCTTACATTATTCTCAGGTCGACAACCCTTTGACTTGATTCATTACAATTCATGCTCCACACACTTCACAGAACCTTTACCATACCTTTACCCAAAATTATGGGCTTTAAGCCCCAAACCTGTTATGTGGGGGATTCGCTACCCGTCACTCAGCTAGTGCGGTGATCTTGGCTCGGAGTCCATCCAGCAATGTCCACACTGTGCTGATATCTACCGCACATTCTTTCGTTGTCCACTGTATCACTTGTGCACGACTTTCTGATGCATTGTTGAAGGCACCTTTCTTCCCTAGGGCATATCTATCCTATAGCTGAGTCAACTTCCCCTCAATTGTACCGGTGATCATGAACGCTTCCTCCAGCAAAGGCTGGATGCATGCTTTAAGCCTGCTTTCTTTCTGGCACACGGCATCCACCTGTTCCTTCATGGCTTGGGCCTCCCTCATTTTGGCTAAGTGCTGAGTGAGGGCGACCATTTGCACAATCCCCCAAACATTGTCATAAGATTGATGTAACTCCTGTACTTTTGTCTCGACCTGCTAAAGCGTTGGCTCTTCTTATAGTGATGTGAGTGTAAGAATTGGTTGATCCAATATTCCTGTACAATCCTGTAAAGTGCACTCTATCACTTCCAATCCTACTTGAAGGGTGTGGTGGCGCTTCTCTCTAACTTCCGATGGTGTAGTGGTCTGCACTTTAAGCCTTAGCTCCACGATCTACAAGTTCAATTCCCACTGAGCTTTGGTAGCCTCCTCTTGGGCCTTACGGAATCCTGCGGCCATGTAATGAATCTTTTCAGTGACTACGAGTTTCTTTGGCATAGCCAGCTTTGGTACACTACTACAGACTTCTGCCATGGCCTATTTCAATTCTTGGTTGTGTGCGAGCAAGTCATCACATTGTAGACTGACCTACTCTAGATTTCCTTTTTGCTCCATCAAGACCTAGAGGGCATGGCATTCCCTGGTGCGGAGCTCAGTGGTTACCGCATCCTACAGCTGGTATAGGGTCTCTCTAGGAAAGGCGGCCAAACTCAACCCCCAAATCCTCATGTTACCTTTAGCTTCTGCTATGACGGTGCCTACTGGTAACACTAAAGTGTTCATTGTGTGGGTACGCACCATCTGTTCAGCTACAGATGTATTGTTTGCTAGGTTCGATATCATCCCTCCTGGGGGTCGCACCTGTAATGCCTGCAGCTGCGCTTTGAGTGCCCCCAACAGAATTGTCTTCTCCATCATCAATTCCTCCAGAGCACCCTTAGTGATATCACACACTGGTTCCCTGCTGACAAGAAGATCTCCCTCCAATGACCTTACTGTCTTCGTCTTTTTGCGTGCTGGTGGCTACTCCTAGACACGTGGTCTCTTAAGTTGAGTCGATGCTGTGGTCAGGTCCATGTGTTCCTGTGTCTCCACTTCCCCCTGTATGTCCTACTCCATGGACATTTCCTCCACAATCTCTTCGATGGGCACAATAATGGTCTCTGTTGTTGTCTCAATCACCTCCCACTGCATGGGTGTTTTATGTTCCTGGCGCATTCTTTCCGCCAACTTTATGATGCGCAGCTTGATTTCCTTTTTCAGCTGCTAAGCTACAATCTTTTCTAATTCGGCCAAATCCCTAGTGTGCCACTCTAGGGGCCATGCTACCACTGCCTCGAAAATTACATCATCCATTGCAATGAATGAAAGCTTTACCCATGTTCGAGTGGGATCCTTTTGCGCCCGAATATACAGATTATGTATATTCACCCTGAACTTGGCTGTGCTTTTCAAATGGTTGTATACTATTGGGGATAACTGTGGTTTGTAGTTGATTTATGTCCAGATACTTTCCTCCATGAATATCCAAAAAATCTTGATCTCACGAATCCTCGTGGCATCTTTCGTAGCCCGGAGCGAGTTATACCGCATGGATTCAGGTAGGTTCTTCTCAATGTCGAGAAACTGGCTACACTTTGGTAGCTCTCCTGCAACCAGTAGGATTGTTAGGAGCAACCATGCATAATGTAAAGTCTTACCTCGCTCCTGGGCTTCCTGACAATTTGTCAAAAACTCGTCACAGAGAAACTGCGCCTAGTTGAAATGAATCCCTTTTGTGCATTGATCTGGAAGTGAAATGACAGAGGCTGGCACCTCGTCGACAGGGAATTTCCTCATAAGCTTACCGCCCAGTAACTGGGTGGTGATGTACACCCCTCAATCTTTGATGCTTGATATTACATACCCTCACTTCCACTTTTCTAGCTTATATTTAACCTTCATGGCTTCTACGAGGCCCACGTCGCTACTCGTTCCGGCTATGTCTGCAGGATCATTTCCTTTAGTAGGTAGCTGGGAAATTCAGTGTATTAAAATGGGTGTGATGGGAATTGGTTCCTCCAGCCAGAGATACCCATCATGTACTAGACATAGTAATTGTCAAATAACAAAAATTGTGATGGTAACACAGTGATAGTGGGGTATCCACCTTAGATTGAGTAATCCTGCCTTCTCCACACCCTGTAACCACTTCTACTATAGTAATTTCTTTGTGACTAGCTGGGGGACTTCTCACTGTCCGTGAGATCCCAATCTTCAAATTTGATATTCGGTAACCGACCCAACGACAGACCGTCAAACATTATTTCATCTGGAAGAAGCGATATCTGGAGTGTACTCTTCGTGGCCTCTAGGTCCTTCGTTATTTTGGCTGTCCCTTTCCATGGAGAGATATATGGTAGTAGCATTATTGCAGAAGGTACTTGGGAAAAATTTTCCTCTTCCTCATCCTATGCATTGACTTGAGCAATCAAGACTTGTAAATCTTCTTCTTACTTCTTGAGTTCAGTGGTGATTGCCTTGCCCTTTTCTGCCTTTGACAATTTACTCAATCACGGTGATGCCCGGATTGTCCCCATAGTCTATTTTTCTTTATGGGGTTGCGGCATGTGTGGTGACTTTGGAACCTCTCGGGTAGCGACCACCTCTCCTGGCTCCTTTTGGGTGAGATAGGGCTCTTCCGCAAACCTTACTCTAGTCCTAGACATGGTTTCTATCCTAGATTCACTCAGGTACATACTCATGGGTGGCTAGTTAGTGCGGTGCTCGAGTCGTAAATATCCAAGTGTTGTTGTGGGGCTACCCCAAGGGTTTTAATAGGAAAGCGTGAATTTGAATTCGACCCTTCCCTCCACTTCTGAGTCATTAATATATTCTTGGCAGAAGATCTTTTTGTATCTAGCTCGGAACTCCTGTCTCAATGGCCCACCGCTTGCTCCTCTCTGCCATAAATTAGACTTCTTGTCATTAACAATGACATCAACGATTACCTCCAAGCCTTCCGACGTAGCAGTGTAGCCTCTTTTGCATGACTGTGATCTTGATGACCGACTGGCCCTACGTGGAACTTCCTTTCCACGCAGCTCTCCTACAGACTTGTATATAGTCCACGCTTCCTTTCAACTACTTGGAGTGTTGAGACTATGCTTTCCACAGATAGTTAGGTGGTCGCACCCCATGTGCAAGACTTCTGCTTCCCTGCTAGCCCGGGCTGCAAGCACCCTTCGAGTACCTTTTTATTCGGTAGCACATCGTGTTCTATGCTCCTTCGTTTAGTAAGGTGAAGTCGCAGCCATGATAGTAGGGTCAGAACTTGTTCTAATGCAGTAGTAGGGCCAGCCAAGCCTCGTCCCTTTAGTACCGCGTGGTCCACTTGTGTGACTACACTATTCATGAAGTTTCAAGTTCTCTCGCCGAATTGCTTCTTGTAACTGACAAATTACTCTACCCAGGTCCTCGCGTCCTGTCGGAACTGCGGGGGCTGCGGTCTAGGGAGATTCCTCTATCCTCCTAATTTCATCTTATCTTATCAATGATAGGATCACCCTCGCACTCCTCATTTTACTTATGGTCCTATATGGCCATCTAACCCTTGGTACATGCAGATTCTTATTGGTTTGTTTTATCTGGCGAACTCTGGTCTTACTCTCACCTATTTTTCTGATCGCTTTGTCGCAAGTAGTTGGCGGAATGTGTCACTTTTCCTGTTGTCATGGTGGGTTCTGACTTTTGATTCTTAGTCGAGTGGCAGGCTACACAACATACATATGCATCCTATGCCGCTGGTGCTCAAACCACTTTGTCCTCCAAACCATGCATGCACCCAACTTCTACATTCGTGCTAGGTCCACCTAGTCTTCTGACGTGTATTTCACCCCTCTACAATTATCACGTGCAGCGCCCCTGCTTGCGCACCGTGCCACTTCCATTCTAGTATCCTATTTTCACGGTGGTCTACGGATTTCTCCATGTTCATTGTGCCCTCATTAGTGGGTAGTTTCTTTGCCTCGATTATCACACGTTGCAGTGATCTAACCATCATATTATAATTTAGCATTGTTACTTCATGCAATCAGTTTTGCCATCGCTGTATCTCTTCATCTGAATCCAATGTGCAGGAAATGTCACATTCCCAGGACATTCTCTTGTCTACTGTCGGATTCACCTGATCTTGTTCATGCGTTGTTATCTGGTAGATGCAGTCTAGTTCATCATCACTGTTCTCATCGCGCATAGGTTCAATGTAGCGTGCTCCTTCGGCAGGGTCCAGTGGAACTATTACATAGAGAGAATTTTTCTCGAATATCATTTTTCGTCTCTTTAGGTTGATGACTCCATTCATGTCCATGGCCCAGTCTATCCCTAACAATGCGGGGTAAGGGTTACTGTCATCCACAATTTCTGTTACCTCAAAATTTGTTTGTGTGCTCACGCCTTCGATGTCCACTATGACTCCTTGAAATCTCCCCATGGGCAAGATCTTCTGTTGGTTCACCATCCTTAATTGAATAGGAGACCATTGTAATGCGGGCTTGCCCATGCATTCCCATGCTTTTTTAGGTAGCACATTCGCATCAAAATCTATGTCAAGGATGACCTGATCCATCTCAAAGTTTCCAATCTGTGTTGTTAATCACATTTCCCACTTGGTGGGCAAAGCATGCTTTCCTAGTTTTCACACCATGCGAGGTTCGCCTGACCCTGCACACCTAGTTATTAGCTCTTGTAGTCCCTTAATTGCTTTATTGTCCCATAGTAGCTTTATGCATGTCTCTAAAGAGGTAGTTAGCATAGAAGGATCCATTTCTGGTTCAGTTTGATCCTTACTACCTGAAGTAGAGGCTTGTGCGAAGCTCTTCTTAGCTTCCATAAACGTATCCTTTGCGTGTTCCAAGTCAAACTCAGGTTGCTTTGTTGGGGCCTTGTGAACCCATCTATTCTCCTCAGGTTGCTTCCCCTTATCTTCCCTTGTGGTTGCACCACTTCTGAGCACCATGTTCACGTTGGGGTCTTCTTCGCGTGGTTCAGACCTCATTATTTGGATGTTCCATGTTGGAGTATTCTAAAGCACTCCTTTCTCACGCATCTGTGCAATTAGAGTGGGGAAATCTACCCCTTCATGATCAAAATAATAACAATATGGAAAATAGGTTCTGATTGGGATTGTACAGTCATGTGTGTAGTGCCCAGGTCCTCCATAATTGTAGTAGATTAGTTGTCCAAGGCCTTGTCCAGGTCCCATTCCTCCTTGCCCCTGTCCTCATTCCTGGAATCCTTTGTGCGCCATTGCAGTGGTTGGGTACTAGCCTCCCACCTCTGCCTACATCCTGTAGGTAGGTGTTCAATCCATCAACAATTCATAACTCTAGCAATTTCATTCATCATGACCCACCGATCGAAAAAAGTTGCAAAATAGTTGCTGGGGGGTCTGTGTAAATTTCTGTAATAGACGACAATTGTCCATTGTGTGCTTTCCTCCCACCTGACAAATCGCGCACCAGGGCATGGGCGCCGCACTTGGTCCTGCATGTGCCTTTGGTCTCAATCGAATTGGCCCTCCTCCTACCAAATAGTTTGCGAATACCGGACAATGATCCTTATCATGGCCCTGGCTTCTACATTTTATGCACCACACTTCCTCTCACGCTTCTGACCGGGGCACCCTATCCTATTTCAAACTCTGCATCTCAAAGCATAGGTTTCATAGTTATGTGTGGATTTGTTGAACTCCCAACCCGGGATCTTGTATTGGATTTTCATGCAACCTCATCGCTATCTCTAATGCTTTAGCTTGGGTTGAGATCTTCTGCTGTGACAACGCCATCCTCAAATGTGGTGTCAAAGATGCCACAAACCACGTGCAGTGCTCTGCATCCATTTGCATCATGTTAGCTTCATGGATCATGCTCTTCAAGCACTGATCCAGATCCCATGGAGTCTCACCTGGAATTATTACAATTTCCTTAAATCCGATGATTGACTGAGTTTCTGATTTCGGTCGGCTAAACTCTTTTTTCACTATATCTTGGATCTTCGCTATTCTGACATCTGGATGATCACTAGAGTGCTTAATATACCGCATCAACTCACGATCCTACAGTGCACTCACCAAAGTAGCCTTTTTATTGTTATCATCCATAACGCCTTGGGCTTCCCATACTACCTTTACCACAATCCAGTAGTGGTCTGGTTCCTCATTTCCTACGCCTCTAAATTTGGGAAACTTGATCGCACTCACCATTCCAACCATTGGAGGTGGTGGAGGAGGGGTAGGTGAAGATGGGATTGATGTAGATGAAGTGAGTGATGGCATGGATGGAGGTGGTAACTGTGGAATGTGCTACTTTATCAACTAGACCACACTTCTTGGGGAGAATCTAGCAAGCTCCTCCTCGCTTTCTCACGAAAGTGAAATTAGGGGACTATTCTCTAATCCTTCGATCCCTTGGTAGCCTCTTTTGCTCCGCATTACCCCAGACATAAATGGATTCACATAACCCATTTTTCACATAACAACGTTTTAATCCAAGTATTCAACGGTTTGATGTACTTACCCCATGGTCCCTTGAGAAAATGTCTTTCCGCTGCGTTGTAGCTCACGATTGTATCTATTATGAACTTAGTGATAAACCCTCCTATTATCCGATCTAGCTAGTGGTCTACAACCTGCGCGATCTTATCTTCATATGCTTCTAGCTTGCGCACCAACTCTGGAGTCCACACTATAGGCTGGTCAAGATTGCACCTTCCCTGACTATCAACTATCCTTACAATCCACTCATACAATTCTGACGAGAAGGACGCGAAGAAGATCTCATACATTTCTGTATATATGTAGCCATCCAGCTGTTTCTAAGAAAACTAGTATTTCTAAGAAATGCTAGCCCTCTAGGTTTGGTAGCTAACCTAGAAACAACAGTCAAAGCAATTCACTATCTTTCCTATGAGTGATAGATAAGAAGGAGATTATGAAAGACCAACCTGTAACTTTCGCTTGAATCCTCACTTGATCTTCTTCTCCTTTGGCCGATCTTGTAATTCCTCCCCGTACTTAACATGCTTGGAGAGTACTTATACACCTACAAAATAAAGACCTGTCAAAGCATAATGATCCATCACGGCATAAACAACATATAATAAGAAATATGATAAACAAATGAATGCATTTACAGTTAACGCAATCAATTGGGAAAATTTTTAAAGAACTTTATTGATAACAAGGAGAATTACAACCCATAAGAAGTCTGATCCAGTGCCATCCTCCCACCTTCAAGCCTTCTTCACCTCATGAATCAACAAGAACATACCAACAATAACACAATGCTCTCATCTCAATACTGAAACTAACAACATTTCCTTACAACTCAGAATAATTCAGCCCCCTGATCTCTCGGATGAGAGATCCTTTTATAGATGATTGCAGGAGGTTGAGTCATCAATGGGGATGATAAATGCCTTTCTATTTTTAGGAATTGGTTCCATGAAAGAGGGGAATTGGAGGTGGTTTCCTAATTCCCTTGGTCATCCCTAGGCGAACTCAAAGGGGTAGGTGGCATGGGAGAAGTTCCTAGAAGTTTCCGTAAGCAACCAACTCTCAAAATCTCTCGGAATTTTGTCCTACCTCACCCATCGCACCTTCTATAGTGATAAACTACGATGCCTAGCACTTTGACAGTGCAGTACTTGCTATTCATAGCACACTAACAGAGAGCTTTCAACAATTATTCATTTCAGGCACTTTCTGGATGATTTTTGAGATGGAACTTTTGGGGAATGAGGCATTCAGATGACTTAGTTCCTTTAGGGCATAAAACAACTATTTTAGGGGATGATGAACCCTAATACATTGACATGTGAGTTGAGGTTGATGTGCCCAAATATGTCTATAACAGTTGCCCCCTAAAGAATGAGGTCGTAAATGTTCATGTCGGGTGAAATGCTTTATCATGAGGATCAGAAGATTCGAACTAGAAGGTGACCTGCATCAATTACAATACAATACATCATGATAATATGATTTTTCTCATTAACTAGCTGAGGGAGGCATTCCCATGCTTAGCTTATAAACTTTCATTACATGTACATAGATTAGATAGCCATCTACAGATATAGACTTGTGATTCTACAGATATAGACTTGTGATCCATGATTAGGATGACCATTTGTGTAAAGCCTTTGTACATTTGATGCCTTTGTACTCCTGAATATATCGCAACCCAGATGGATGAAACTAGATCCAGGGTCTTCAAACTCATTCAATCTTCACTCAGTGTACAAGTCTAACCATGTGAAAAGATGTTTTGAGGTCGAATATGTAGAGACATCGCCTGATTACCAGCCAATGATGTAAGTTGTTAACAAGCGTGAGATGGATCACCGATAATGATGATGATCCTTAAGGTACTAGAGTACATTTTGTTTGGTGTGAATAAATGATTCGATGTCAAACACCATGAAAAATCTTTCGGTCGAAGGCCCTTGATGTCAACCTCTCGCCGAAAGAGAGAAACTTGCCATTGATGTATTGAAGCTTCAAAGCACTGAAAGGGTGTTTCTAAGTTAACTTCTTGGATGATGAGCTGATGTCGACAAGAAGTGACTCGTCATAGGAGGGACTTGATGTATCCCACATCTACAACATGAAATGAAGTAAATGATTTTTGGAGATGAAAACGAACTGACGACACAGGGTTCAAGAATGGCGGTCATGAAAATGAAGGTTTTTCGTATTGCAACAGATGAAACTTTAACTAGATGACTTCTCCTGAACATATCGGCGACACTGAGATGAATTGGTAGCATTGACTCGGAAAATGATGGATGGTGTGATATAACGACAGTATGATAACCATCAAACGGAATGTCCCAACCCATCTTAATCACGGAGATGAAGTGAAAGTGTCATGTTCAAGAGCGACTCGCTACCATAAGTTTTCAAGATTTTTCCCATTTTCCCCAGTCATTGCTGACTAGTACCCCTTTATTTTTATCAAGCTTGAGGAGGATAACATATGCTTGTTCTATAATTCGCCCTTCGGGCAAACCCATTGCTATTTGATGATTTAACGAGTCTAGCGATGACGAAACTCGGTCGTGTCTAGATGGACAAGTTTGTCGCTATTATTTTAACGAGTTTAATGACAAAGATGACTCGGTACTTTTCATGTTTAGAGAGTTTGAAAAGGGATGAAAAGAAAACTCCATAAGTTCTTTTTTATAAAATAATCCCTCAAGTCTGAAAAAGGATAAAATAATACAAGAGAGATGTCGTTTCCAATACTTTAATGAGCTGGAATAGACAAGCACTCGACAATATTTTCTTATTTAGAGAGTCTGAAAAGAGACTAAAGAGAACTTTATTTTGAGGAACGAGTAGTGTCTAGGGTAGCAACTAGTTCTGGTGATGTTGGAACTTTTCAAAACATGTTGATTTATGTGAAGAGGCTCGCTAATAAGACCACTCATTATAGTTGTTCCTCAAAAAGGGTAAAAAAACCAACTGAAAGCGTATGATCAGCCAAAGGGATGGTGGTGATGGGATAAAAACAAAGAAGGATCATCTAACGAAAGAGGCTGATAAAATGGCAATCACGAGGGTTAAAAGTGGAAATGGGTTCATTTTTACACAAGCTTGAACCATAGGGAACTATGCTTGGATTAAGTGTCATGTTTACATAAGCTTGAAATGAAAAACTATGCTTCGATTCAGTTTCTTTTTTACACAAGCTCGAAACGAAAAGAACTATGCTTGAAAATGGTTTACATGCCCCCAGCATGATGAAAGGGAGATTCTTCTGTAACCAGATGGAAGTCTCTCTGGTGAAGCAGGATGGTTATCCAACACCTATTTGGCTTTGTCCAGATAGGGACTAAGGTGAATGGGGTGATTTCTCTCAGATAACCTACATGGAAACTTAATGAATGGGGTGATTTCCTTCACATAACCTACAGGGAAACTTAAATTTACCATTAGGTGCATGCCCCCCAAGCTTCATTACATTCATCTAATTAGACTACTCATGGCTATCAGGTGGATGGAATGAAGGTTCGTTTACGAGATCAAGTGAAAGACTTGACTGGGATTTTACGAGATCTAATCTGACATTTGAATTAGAACTTTGCTCCAAGGGTCCTTGTTTCTTTTTTTAGTGAGCTTGACACAAGACATGGAACTCTGCTCAAATTCCTTGTTTCATTTTTTAATGAGGTTGACAAAGTAAAAGAAATATCCTCATGGGAACTATTTCATTTTTTACTGAGGTTAACACAATAAAAGAACTATCCTCATATTCATTGTTTCATTTTTAAATGAGGTTGACACAAGAGCACGAATTGTCCTCAAACCTGTTTCATTTTTTAATGAGGTTGACACAAGACAATGAACTATCCTCGAAGACCCTTGTTTCATTTTTTAATTAGGTTGACACAAGACAAAGAACTATCCTCAAAAACCATTGTTTCATTTTTTAACGAGGTTGACACAAGAAAAAGAACTATCCTTGGACTGTTGTTTCATTTTTTAACGAGGTTGACACAAGACAACGCACTATCCTTAGATCCTTGGTTTTATTCTTTTAACGAGGTTGACACAAGAAAAGGAACCATCCTCAAAGACCCCTATCACAACTCGTAAGAGGTCATGAAGGAGAGATCTGGTTCTGATGTCCCCAGTACATGATGTACAACATCACTGAATTGATTGTTAGTTGATGTAGGTATGGAACACGTTGCCACATAATTAATCCGTGGTGGGGATGATACCATTGGTATAAATGGACCATTTAGGGATGATGGTTGACTAGGAGCTATATTTGTACTAGGAAATGAAAGCTAGTCAATGGTGACAATTCTGCCTTCATGCGAGAAAAAAATCACTTGAAAGAGTGTTGAAACAATAGCTCCCATGCCATAAACATAGTCGCACCGAAGAAGTAAATTGTAATCTAATGGGCCTGGGACTACCATCACATTCAGATAAATGGTTTTCCCTCCCAAAGTAATAGGTAAATAAGGAAGGATCCCTAACAGTCGACTAGTTCCTATGTTAAAGCCCAATAGATTCTGTGTAATAGGCACAAGTGGTGGCAAACCAAGCACTTTCCAAGAAGTTGAGGAAAGGATACTCACTGATGCACCTTCATCTACAATAGTGCCAGATATAATCATTTTACAAACCTGTACTATGATCTAGAAAGGCACATAATAAGGAAGGTGGAATCCTGCCAGTCGGTTCCAATCAAAGGAAGTGACTAGACTACTTTGAGGGGGTATCGTAGAAACGAGAGAATTAACCCCTTGAGTTACAAGAACTATAGGATTTTCCTCCTATCTTGATGGAACAAGTGGATTTCCCCCAAGCTCATTTGAATCTGAAGAAATAAAAAGAACCTGAGTGGTATGGTTTTCACTCTCTTCGGAAAAGGTACGATTTACCGAAGGTGAAATTGGGTCAACTGTTACCTCGACCTGTTGATTTTGGTCGGGTATAGACTCATAGGATTCACTTTCAGAGAGAGGGGGTCTGACTGATGACTGATTTTGGTCAGTTCGTTTATCAACTAGTGAAGGATTTAGGGAGAGTTTCTTATCACTATATGGAGTTTGTTGCGGTGAAGCAAGATGGTTATCCAACACTTTCTTAGCTTCATCTAGATAGGGACAAAGGTGAATGGGGTGATTCCCTTCACATAACCTACATGGAAACATAACTGTTCCCTTCTTTCCATGATCTTTACTACCATTAGTTGATGGTATGTCACCAACATGATATCTAGAGGTTTATGACATGGGATGATGCGAATGAGAAGACCATTCTTGTAAGATCTAAGCAATATGAGGACAATTTCGAAGAAGATGGTCTCCTGCACAAATTTTGCATGGATATCGAACTTTGTGAGGCTTAAAGATGGTTTCTTACTAGATTTTTCATTCAAAGAAATGATTGCTTGGTTTCCCCTTTGCTGAATTTGCTTCTTCTTCTTCTTAGCCACCTGGTTACTAGTACCAATACTTTCACCGGGCGAAGAGGAAGAAGGGGAGGAAGAAACAACCGAGGAAGAAGACAAAGGGTCAACTTTAGGATCAACTGGAGGTTGATTTTTTCTAGTTGGAGGTGTACTTGATTGTGGAGAAATCACAACATTTTGGACCAAAGAGGCTGAAAACAACCATACTAGCAAGCCAATGGTAAATCCCAAAAGGGACAATGTAGCCATATAAGGAGCACCGATATTTCCGAAAGGAGGAAAAGGACTAGGATTCCCATCAAAAGGAATTCCTTGATTGGTGGACTCCGGATTTGTCGCCATATGTTTCAACCTAAGATCAACTAAAAGACAAGCATGGAAGATGTTATCCATGGTCAATTAACTTTTACGACACTAGAACTTAACTTTGCTTTTTCATTTTTTAAGAGTCGAGAAAAAGCAAAAGATGACTCTAGTCGCTTTCGTTGTTAATGAGCTTGAAAGGAAAAGTGCTCAGATGAACCTTTTCTTTTAAGGAGCCGAAAAGGAACAAAAGTAACTGCTCTGGAGATACTAAGCAAGAGGGTTTACCAAACTAATCACAAAACTGCAATATACAACTTAGTGGTAAATTAAAGAGAAATTACCAATGATTTACCATACAACAGTCAGTCTTCCCGAATGTTGTGTTCGATGCATTTTGATCGGTAAGGTGGCAGACTTGGCTTCCTAGGGATAAAGGATTTCAACCTATTGGGGTCTCCCACTATATATGCAAATGGTACAGGGAGCATAAGTCCGTACTAGCACTTATTGAATCAAAGAGGAGGAATCATCCAACCTTGAGTGAAAAAGACAACCACTAGGTTTAAAGACACTGGAACACATCTCTAGCCTAGACCTCTAGATGTGTTGCGTTAAGTTCCAAAGCGTTGTTAGATTAATTGAGGTTCATTTCAAGTTGATCTTGCTTAAAGATTTTCCTTTGAAGGTTCACCATGTGATGTATGTTCACAATTCCTAAAATGCAGCTATCATGATAAACAAACTTTTGATTTAGTTTGAACGATGAAAACCTTAGCTACTAAAGGATAGAACAATCAGATCTTTGACAAAGAGCAAAGAGAACATCTAATGCAATTTACCTAGTTATTCCTATCAAGCATTCACAAACCTTGATATGCACAACGCAAAATGCGTGTATTTGTTTTCAACTTCCCTTAATGTGAATGAGACAACAAGGAAAACTAAATGCAGAAATGATTTAGAATACCTCACACAAAATGGCGATTTTTGACAATTTTTCTTCAAAGAGATAAAGGAGGACTAAACGAAACTTTCAAGTTCGAAGAAACAAAAATTTTTGACATTTTGAATGAAATCAAATAAAATGCACAAAATAGTTTAATCAATTAGTTATGAAGGAATATTTTTACGACACTTCACTTTTTCAACGAAATTGAAGACTTTACGACACTTTTCTATCGAAATGACAATCGATCAATACTACTTGTTTTTTACAATGGATTGTAAATGAAAAAACAAATACATAAAAACATTCACCAATCCTAATCTAAATAGGGTTGAATTAAGCAATGAAAGTTGGGTTTAGTGATGAGACATCATTCATGTTCAACAAGTAATCAAACAAAGATGAAAACTTGTCAAAAACCTCAATTCCTAGATGGGAAAATTGAGCTTTAGTCAATCATTGCACTTGCTCTTTGAAGACAACACTATGCATAACACTTTGTCCATTCGAGAACTACTATGCATAGAATCCCACAGTTCAGGACAGTGCGATGGTCACAGGGAGCAATTCTTAAGTTGTTTTTTGCTCAAATTTGATGCGATTTTCAGTGGATTGAGCTTGATTTAAATAAAAAATAGCAAGTAAAGTGTAGTGGAATGTTCTAAGAGGTTACTAAGCCACCAAAAAGGGCATTCAATTCCCTATCGGAGTCACCAATTTGTTTCTAGGAAAACTAGTATTTCTAAGAAATGCTAGCCCTCTTCCCTATGAGTGATAGACAAGAAGGAGATTATGAAAGAACAAATTGTAACTTTCCCTTGAATCCTTACTTGATCTCCCTCTCCTTTGGCCGATCCCATAATTCCTCCCCGTACTTAACACACTTGGAGAATACCTGCACAGCTACAAAAACAAATACCTATCAAAGCATAATGATCCATCACGGAATAAACATCCTAGAATCAGAAATATGATAAACAAATGAATACATTTACAGTTAACACAATCAATTGGGAAAAATCTTGAAAATCTTTATTGATAACAAGGAGAATTACAACCCATAAGAAGTCTGATCCAACGCCATTCCCCCAGCATCAAGCTTTCTTCACCTCATGAATTAGCAAGAACATACCAACAATAAAAAAATGCTCTCACCTCAATATTGAAACTAACAACACTTCCTTACAACTCAGAATAATTCAGCCCCCTGATCTCTTGGATGAGAGATCCTTTTATAGATGATTGTAGGAGGTTGAGACATCAATGGGGATGATGAATGCCTTTCTATTTTTAGGAATTGGTTCCATGAGAGAGGGGAATTTGAGGTGGTTTCTTCATTCCCTTGGTCATCCCTGGGCGAAATCAAATGGGCAGGTGGCACAGGAGAAGTTTCTAGAAGTTTCCATGAGCAACCAAATCTCAGAATCTTCTGGAATTTTGTCCTACCTTGCCCATCGCACCTTCTAGAGGGCTAAACTATGATGCATAGCACTTTGACAGTGCAGTACCTACTATGCATAGCACCCTAACAAAAGGCTTTCAACAATGATCCATTTTAGGCACTTTCTGGATGATTTTTGAGATGGAATTTTTGGGGAATGCGGCATTCAGATGACTTAGTTACTTTAGGGCATAAAACAAATATTTTAGGGGTTGATGAACCATAATACATCGACATGTGAGTTGGGGTTGATGTGCCCAAATATGTCTATAACACCAGCCACCTCTTCTCAGATATTTGCGTAGTTTTGCTGTCATGTACCACAAACTCGTGAAGCTTCTTATTTAACCAATCTTCAATCACTTTCTTCATAGGGTTACAACGTTTTGACATCAGAAATCCATTAGGCAGATCCTGGTCTCAGTAATGGAACCATTTGTTGGCTTGATGGGGCTTGACCCAGGTTTGGAAGTGTTTGTAGCCAAACAAATCCTGCACTACTGGCCCTTTCGGCAATAGTTCGTGAAGCGTGGACTGAAGTCTCACCAGAGGCAGTATGGGAGGGTGCTGGAACCAAGTTTCTACACCCTAGGGATGTCTTGATGAGGACTAGAAGGGTCGCGAACCGATTTGCGCATTCGGGCTACTCTACATAGAAATTTGGCCTTCGCGTAGCTCGGCGACGAGGCACTTCTTAGATTCTTATTATTAGTGTGTTTATTATAGATTTGATCTAATTCTTAAGGTATTCAATCAAGCATTCAACAGTTATAACCAGTGCGCGTAACCATAAATCTTACAAATATGCATAAACTCAGAAGATAAGCATAAACATATAGATCTGCAACCAAATGCACAATAATTCAGAAACATTTATCTTTATTAATATTTTGTCCAGTAGAATTAGTTCCACCCTATGCACTCAGCTACAAGGGTCTGCACACACGGTTGCAGACTCTACCAAGACTTTGCACACACATCTGGAGAGCCTACCTTAACTACTACCCACCACGACTTGGACTTATAGAATCAGAGCACTTCTTGCTTGTTACAAATGCATGCACTTTAGATCTTAACCAAAAGCTACTAAAAACTAACTTCTAAACCTAGAGCCCTGCTCTATTTATACATTCCCATGGTCCGCAGACCATGGGTAGGCCGACTCGCTTTCTATTATCTTACATTATTCTTGGGCAGACAACGCTTTGACATGACTCATTACAATTCACGCTCCGTCCACTTCATGGAACCTTTACCATACTTTTACCCAAAATTGTGGGCTTTAATCCCCAAACCCATTATGCGGGGGATCCGCTACCCAACACATCATATTACGACACAATGTAGATACTTCATGTAGTTGATTTTGCTGTTGCTCGAGTTATTCTTCTAAATCTGATGTGCAGGAGCTCTTGTGGTCCCATGCAATATGTCTGTCTGCTATCGGATTCACCCAATCCTGATCTAGAACCATTATCTTTTGAATCTGGTCCAAGTCATGATCATTTTCATAATCACGGACTGGTTCAGCATAGTGCGGTCCTTCGGCAGGGTCTAGTGGCACCACTACGCGGAGAGATTTCTTCTCAAATACCATCTTTTGCTTCTTTAGATTGATTACCCCATCCATGTCAATGGCCTAATCAATCCCAAGGAGTGTTGGGTAGGGATTGTTCTCATCCACAATTTGTATCAGTTCAAAATCATCTAGTGCACTCGCACCTTCAATATCAACTGTTACCCCTTGAACCTCCCCATTGGGATGATTTTTTGTTGATTCGCCATCATTAACTGAATCAAAGACCACTGTAGCATGGGTGTCCCCATTCTCTCCCATGTCTGTTTAAAAAAACATTCGCGTCAGACCCTAGGTCCAAGATAACTTGGTTCATTTCATATTCTACTAACTGTGCAATGAGTCGCATTTCATGTCTAGTCCTTGCCTTATGCTTACCAATATTTCTAACTATGTCCAGTCCATTAGTAGTAGTTTTCTTACCAGTGCACCTATTGAAAAGCTCTTGCAGTCCCTTCATAGCCTTGCTATCACGTATCAGTTTCATGCAGGTCTCCAAGAACATGGTAATCACGGATGGGTCCATTTCTTCAGCCAACATCTCTTGACTCCCTGAGGTAAAGGCTTAAGTGAAATTTTTATTCGCTTCCATAAATGTTTCTTTTGTGTGTTCTAGATCAAACCCAATCTCCTTTTCAGGTGCTTTGCAGACCCACTCACATTCTTAAGGATTCTTCCCCTTATCCTCACTAGTCATCACTCCACTCTACAACACAATATTTACCTTAGGGTCTTCCTCGAGTGGCTTAGCCCTCATCATCTGTAGGTTCTGAGTCAGTTGTTGAGGTTCCACCCCCTTCTTATGTTTTTTAGCTAACAATATAGGGAAATCCTCCACTGCATGGTCAAACTAAGTATGATAGTGGCATGACAGTTGTGTCAGATTCAGGTAGCCTCGCATGTAGTGTCATGCTCCTCCACAATTGTGACAAATAATTTTCCCTCAACCTCTACTAGGTCCTCCTCCATCTCGGCCTTGGCCACGTCCCTGATACTCGCCTCACACTCCTCCAGCACCTTGGTTAAGAGGCTATGTTTCTACCTGCACCCTGTATGCAGGTGTCTTCTCCATGAATAATTCGTAACTTTGGAAATTTCACTCATCATGACCCATAGATTAACAGAAGTTGCACAAGAGTTGTTGTGGTGTCTATATGAATTTCTGCAGCAAATGGCAATTGCATATCACAAGTTTCCCAGCTACCTAAAAGATAGCACATCATAGCACGGGCCCTACACTTGGCTCTCCTATAGCTTCTAGCCTAAGAGGCATTGGTCCCCCTGATGCAACATAATTTTCGAAAACAAGATAGTGATCTTTGGCATGCCCCTGGATTTTTCACTTTAGGCACCACACTTCTTCACATGTCTCTGGCCAAGCTATTCTATCTTTCTTCAAACTTTTCATTTCGAGGGAAAGGTTCTACAACTATGCATGAATCTGTTCAACCCCTAGATTAGCATCCTGCATTGGTGTCTCGTGAAATCTCATCGCGATTTCCAGAGCTTCCGCCTAGGTCCCAATCTTTTGTTGTGATAGCGCAACCCTTAGATGAGGCAAGAGCGAGGCCACAAACCATTCGTGGTGCTTCCCATCAGTCAAATTCATGTTGGCTTCATGGATCGTACACTTCAATCTTTCATCCAAATCCTAGGTCATCTCTCCAAGCTTCATCATGATCTCCTTGAATCCCATAATTAATTGCACCTCAAACTTAGGTCTACTAAATTCCTTATTCATTGCAGTCTGGATATCTGCCAACGCGGATGTCGGATTGTCAGTGTAGTACTTCATGTACCAATTTAGTGTGCAGTCCTGAGAATCACTAACCAACATTTCTTTCTTCATTTGGTCATCTGTGATACCCTGAGCTTCCCACGTAGCCTTTGCGAGGAACAAAAATTGGTCTGGATATTCATTTCCTACATCCTTGAACACGAGTACCTTTACAGAGTTCGCCATGTTGAATGATGGTGGAGGTGGCAGTGGTGTGGGTGAGGGGGTAAGCGGTGGAGGTGAGGATGGAGGTGGTGTGGATGGATGAGGTGAGGATGGAAGTAGTGTAGGTATTCACAGGAATCCATGTCTTATGAACTGAACAGTGTCAGTGGAGAAGCCTATGTTTCTCCTTCATCGTCACTTAGAGGAGGCTCAATCAACGGGCTATATTTAGGGCCTTTCCATCCTCCATCCCAAAATGTCCTTCCACTTGTGGCCCCTTGAATAAGTGCTGATCTACTTCACTGTAACTGACCGAAGTATCAACTGTGAACTCTGTCACAAACCATCCTATGATACGGTTAAGCCAATGATCAACAATGCTCATGATCTTATCTTCAGAGGCTTCCAGTTTTCGTACTAACTTTGGGGTCCAAACAATTATACCATTAAGCCTCCACCTTCTTTAACCATCTACCAACATTGTGATCCACTCATATAATTCAAACGGGAAGGAACAAAAGAGGATTTCATGTATCTCTATGTACATATATCTATCCAACGACTATTCTTTCATCAATTGCAGATTCCTATTTTCTTGTGTCATGAATTCATGGATCTTTCTATCCAACCAGTCTTCAATCTCCTTCTTAGTTGGATTCCAATGATGCAAAATCACACAGCTCATTATGCAAATACCGGTCCTAGCAACATAACCATTTTTTGTCTTGGTGGGCCCTGACCTAGGTTCAATGTTAAGCAACTAAGAAAATCCATACACTACTGGCCCTTTCGCCATCAATCCGCAGAGCATAGACTGAAGTGTTACCCAAAGCAGTATGGGGGGATGAAGGAACCAAGTTTTCGCATCCTAATATGGTTGTGATTTCAGTTATTTTCTCTAACCTTTCTTTGTGTAGATTGATAAGCCCTTTAGGGCTTATCAAAGTACTTCTCTTATTCATCCTCTAAGCCTCCACGGAAGTCTCTGATCACCCTTCATGGCCCTAAATAGCTAGATCAAGAACTTAAACGCGTATGTAATTACTCTCATTTCTATATCTACCCATATTTGCTTAAGTATTGGTTACTTTAACATGAATTACGTTTATCTTCGCATAAATAGATATTCTTACTTGTGGTCATATGACAAAGTAAAACACATAGATTCACGCATTAATATAACATTACTTCATACTCAACATAACATTATTAAAACTTTCATAACATAAGTAAAATAACACATGCACAGATAATTGTAGAATATTCCTCTTTATTGATAATCCAGATTTCTAGTACAAACTCTGACTACCCTGCAGACATATTTGTAGGGGTCTGCACACTCAGCTACAGACTTCTACACTATGCCTCTGCGCACTCAGTTGTAGAGCCTCTTCCTATGATAAGACTCTTCACTATTATCTCTCACAGACCCATACATAAAACATAACAGGACTCAACTCCACTGAACTACCTTAGACTCTTCTAATAGCCTTAGACTCTTCTTAGACTCTTCTAAAGATGACATGAGTTATACAAAATAAGGGCAAAAAAACATTAGGATCTCTTTACATCTTCGTGCTCCGCAGCCACAAAATGAGGAGAGTTCACATTCTTTACACAAAACTTGGACCTTTAGCCCCAAAACTTGGGCTTTTAACCCCAAAATTGACCCCACGTGACCCGTTCCTAGCATTTTCGTACGTGGATATTATAAAGGACAATCATGTATATATGTGAGTTCTGATAAAGACAATCATGTGTGTTTTCCTATGGTGTAAAAACAATAGTAAATTCTCAGGGAAAGGCTATGATATGCTTTCGAGAGTTATTATTTTGTTTTCTTGTTCTAATGTTGATGGTTATAGTGTGGGGATGCTACTTAGAAGTGATATTGGCTAACGATGGTTTATCAATTGTTGCAATATGATATTGATGACATGTATTTACTAATAGATGAAGTTTATTTAATGACCTTACTAATTGATGGAGTTGATGTGATCAAACCTAATAGTTAACAGTTGGCACGGGTTTAGGGGGAATATTCTTTATGCTTCTAATAATGCATTGTTGCCATTATGGTTACTTGAGAATTTCTTATTACATAATGATGTTCCTGTTGTTGAATTTTTTGAATGATTCATCATCTTATGCTATGGTCATGGATTTCCTATGATGCAATCATGAATGATACTTATATATTTCTTGTGCCACATAGTTTTTATGATGCTACTGATCATATTTATGATGATAGAAGATTATTTTTACGATGCATATGGTACATTTCTTACATGTTGATCTTCATAATTTCAAGGATATAAACAAAAATTTATCACACAACCTCATTATGTGATGATGATGAGTGTCACTCATTACTTTTATTGTGTTGTCATCATGCGTTCAAAAATGCATAATTTGCATATTGTGTAGTTATGGATGATGATGCCTATAGTGCTTGGCTCTAACATGTACATGATATGTTCCATATGGTATATTGTTTGAGTAGTGTTGCTCTTGATGGTATCAAGGTGATGGGTTACTAACAAAGTTTGATAAATTATGGTGATCTCTTGGTTACTTTTCTCATTGATGAGAAGCTATAGAGATACTACTATCTATTTGTCATGGGACATCATTGATGTGTGAATTAAATATAAGGATCTTATGGACGATTACCTAATTTTCATATTGATGAAGTGGTGTTGGTGTGGTAGTTCTTCTTGCATGAAGAAAATGGGACAAGAGAATGATGTTACTATAGGTTTCATTAAGACATCTACTAAACGATACTTGGAGACATGGAATACATAGTCACACATTAAAAATGTTAAGGAATGATGGTACTTTTCCCTATCTTACTCTATGATGATATGTTTGGTTCTCACATATGTTGAATGATGCATGAAAATATATGTTGTTATTCTTTGATGAACATGGATTGAGACTCTTCCTACTAAGGGAAAGAGAAATTGACCTTGATGAGGTCAAGAGGTTGAGTTGATAACAGATCTCTATGGAAAATATTATGCTACATACTTGGTCATAGGTTGATGATATTAAAGCTACATTGTCTTATCTTGCATATTGTTAATGAAAATGTGCATGTTTTTGTTCATGTTGCTGCTGACAGATGCTTATGGTACAAATCCTATATGGTGTATGAAGTTGTTGATGACTATCATGGTGTTTTTTAGGTATTTTCTTTTGGTCTCTTGATGTAAAGGTCATGTAAAGACATATGTTATAAATCATTGTAAAATTCAGTCATGTATGGACTATTGTGGTTAAGTCATGTAATTTATAAATCCACTGTGTTGGGTGATCAATGTAAACATGATTTATTGTTGATAGGAAAGGTCATGTCTGATTGATTCATAGAGTCATATACTTCTTTGTACATCTTCAGAAAATTCAACATGTTCTCAGCAGGAGCATGGTTAGTATTTAATGTTGATACTCATTAGATCAGATCTACAATGCTCATTTCAACTAAAGGAGAGAAGTTTTCATTCAACATTGGTCAACCATTTTCTCTTGATGTCAAAGGTGGAGAGTAACTTGGTGATTGATACATTTTACAGGTATCTGCAAGTTGTGGTGACTAAAAATCAAAGTGTTTGCCACAAAGTCCAAATGGGGAAATTGTTGGCATTATGAGTAATGGGTTATCATTTATGGAAACCTACTTTATGAGTTGTCTTTGGATGGCAACCTTCTTGATGAAGATGTGGAAAAGATGTGTTTACATACGACAGATAGTTTGGAAAAAGGAATAGCAGTTCAGAGACAGAGGAATAATGAAGGGGATATTTTGATAGGTACATGTGGGTTTTGTTTAGGAAAGTTGTGTACACACGTGAGTATGAAGAATAAAACGAACGCACAATTTCTACACCATGGTATTCAAAATACGAAGGGTGTTTACCGTGGTATTGATCCATAATATTGAGCCCATCAATAGATATTTGATCTCATCAAATAATACCATCGATGTTAGTGTGGTTTTAACATGTGGTAGTGGATAAGGGCTAAGTTCTATAAGGAGATGAAGATCAAAGTACTTTGGGTGTGCAAGTGATGAGGATTTTATAGTTAGATCTGAAACACGTGTGCATGTAGCGGGATATTAATGAATTTTTTGGTTTGAAACTAAGTATGCACCCAAGAATTTGATGATGGATGAGATCCAATAGATTTGAAATGACTATATTGATAATGGATTGATTTGACCTGTAATATTTATGTATGACACATGTTTTATAATATAAGCTAAGATTTGGGTTTGTTAGAAGGTCTAATGTGCAAATAAGTTATAAGTCAGTAGTTGTAGATTTGTATGTGGGTTTGATAACTTGAAAGGAACGTACATACGCGGGTTTAATGTTGGTAATTTGCCTGTAGATTCTGCACTTTGGACAAATCTGTATGCGGGTTTGATTCCTGAAAAGTGTATATACATGCGAAAGTGTTTTGTGGAAAGCACATATATAAGATAGGGTTTTGTTGAATAACATGTCATATCAGTCTAATCAGTCTTGTTGTGTTTCCACTGTATGTCAATGAAATCTTACTTGATGATTTGGGTTTAACAGTGATGATTGAACTTGAATTGATTGATTGAAGAGTGATGATGCTACTAGTTGTATGTGATTGAAGATCTCTGATGGTTTTGTGATTATTTTAGAGTAATTCAATGGTTAAGGGTGTAACTCAGTGCTTGTTTCATAATGACAGGGATTCAGTTTCAACGTTCAATGTTGTGAGATATGTATGCAAGTATGCTTCAAGGAAGTCATGTATACATGTAGATTGTGAGTTGATGTAGTGTTTGGGTTCAATATTGGCATTTTGGTCATAGCGATCTAAATTTTTGGGTTGTTCTAGAATAAGTTGATTGATTTGGGTCCCATTTTGTTCAATGATTGGTTCATTCAATTCGTTCAATGATTGAGTGATTTTTTGCAGTGATTAGTTTCATTTTTGATCTTTCGTATTGGGCTTAAATGGTGATAGAGGGTCCATTCTAAAAATTTGATTAAAAGTGGACTACAAGTTGTGATTTTTTGTATTAGGTGTATCTAGTGTGAAAATTTATGAAACACATCCACAATTGTGCTAAGGGTTGGAGCCTTCAGTAAGGAAGTTTAAGGTTCCTTCTAGTGGTACATGTTAAATTAGATCAGTGGGGTAGGAGATCCCTTCTAGTGGGTGCTGGAGAATGAGAGAAGGTTGTATCCTTCTACAGATGGGTGCATGTGAGTTGGTATGAGTCTACACCAGTACAAGATTGTAAGATGTTTTCTTTATACTAAAAGATAAAGACAAAGATGATAGCCGTGTTGGTTTTTTCGCACACTTGGTTTCCACCTAAAAATCTTGGTGTTCATGTGTGTGTATTTATTGCTTATATGTGATAGTTTATTTTTCTCTTAACTGACATGGCTATTGTTTAATTACTATATAAATAAGTACTGACTCATTGGTTCAAGTTAAACATATGACGAATTAACTTAAAAGTTAAGTTAAATCGATATACGCTAGTTGTCTGTATAACAGTCGTGTACAACTGCAATTTTAATCCATTATATTCACGTCTAGAAATGTGAATAAGAAATTTAAAGGTTTTAGTGAGTTTTAAAATACTGATTCACCCCCCTTCTCAATATTTTTCCCAACATCTATATATATATATATATATATATATATATATATATCACTAATTTGGTTTATCTCGTAGCCGAAATATTGTCCCCTCAACTAGACTAATGTACATTGGTTTTTTTTATGATTTGGTTTCGATGACATGATATACCTTGTAGCAAGAGAAGAAAAAAGATGGCTAGCAGAGTGGTAGACTATAGTTCACGATATTATCCGTATGGATCAGATGAGAAACATAGTGAGAAATACTCCCTTCACATAGAAGACACTCTGAGAAGTCTAAAGGCAGAAATAAGGAGTTACAAAGAAGACAATGACTAAATCATTCAATCACAAGAGATGCTTACCAGGGCACAAGAGGAACAAGGAGAAGTCAATGCAGTTGTCCTTTTGAATGTCTCAGACATTCAGAGATATGGACCACTTTGGATCAGCCATGGGCAGGAAGACATCACTAACGGTGCATATTGAAGTATATCTCACGGTGGGAACATGTCAGAAAAAGATGAAACGATTACGAAGGGAAGGTTCTTGGATACACTAGACAAGAGAGGTGATGGAAACAAGTTTTATTCTAGCTTTAGTTCTAACCGAAATCATGATCTTCGTCATTATCATCCTTACAGGAGGAATGACATGGGATATTTTCTAGATGAGTTAAAGAAATAAAAGGCACCTACATTTGATGGAGAAATGAATAAATCATTGGATGCAGAAGCGGGGTTACTTGGGATGAATAAGTTATTCAGGTTTCATGATTTCTAAATGAACATGATGGCCAAAATAGCTATGTTTAGTCTTAAAGGTAAAGTAGATATTTGGTGGGAAGATGTAAAGAATATTAGAGGTATTCACAAAGAGGAATTGACTTGGAATTAATTCGAGAGATTATTCAGGAAGAAGTACCTATCAAAGAGATACTATGATGATAGGGTGAGGGAATTCTATGAGATAAATGTGGGATCTATGATAGATGAGGAGTATATGACCAATTTCCTAGAGCTATTGAGGTATGTACTGTATCTTAAGGTTGAAAAGGATAAAGTTCATAGATTCATCAGTGGTTTGCTGGTAGCATTCAAAAATAAGATTGAGTTCGATGAGCCTTGATCATTGGAGGAGGCCATTCGGAAGCTAAAACATCGTTATGAGAAATCAAAGCACAAATCTGAGACCAAACTAGACTGGAAAGGTAACACAAGAAATAAAGGAAAATGGGACAAGAAATGAATAAGGCATCAGGACACAGGTAACAATGAGAATGTAGCTCCACATATGAATTTCAATGCATATGACAGAGGAAAAGAGTTTCGATATGGGGAACAGAACAAGGGTGCAAATTGGAATCCTTTACATTATTTGACTTGTGGTAAGGATCATCACATGAGGGATTGTCCACAACATCAAGGTGGTAGACTGCATATTTACAGTTGTTAGGAGGAACATAGAGTGGGAGATGTTGGAAAGAGAATTCCTTGGATTTATGCAACATTGGATAGCTGATAGGTTGATAATCAAGAAATTATCATTGAGATGGACGTAAGATTTGGGATCAAGTTTTTCTATCTTGATTGACCCTAGATCTAATTATAGTTATGTTAATATTGACCTGGTGGATAATTTTGGTTTCAATAAATAAGTGCATGCAAAATATTGGTTAGTGTAGTTGGCTACAGGTACAAAGAAGTGAGCTCATCATTGGGTAATAGCTTGTGATTTTGATCTTAATGATATGCCTACATCAACACATTTTAATGTATTACCATTAGGATCATACATTATGATTTTGGGTATGGAATGGTTATATCTTCATAGGATAAAAGTGGATTGTTATGACAAATCCATTGAATGCTTGGATGAAAATCGATAACAAAGAGTATTAGAGGGTAAGAAGAAAGCAACATGAGTAAGGATGGTGAAAACTATGCAGTGAAATCACATTCATAGAAAAAGGTGTGTTTTATTTGAAGTACATATCTCCAATCAAAAAGGTAAAGAGGATGAGGATGCAGATATACTAAGCAGGTACCTGATTTTACGAAAATTTTAGGATGTGTTTCGAGCAGAGATTTAAAAATTACCACCTCATAGGGAAGTAGAATTTTCAATTAAGTTAGTATCAATGGAAGAACCATCATCAAAGGCACCATACAAAATGAGCACTTGAGAGTTAGTAGAGTTGAATTTGTAGTTGAAGGAAATGCTTCACAAGGGATACATTAGGCCAAGTGTATCACCATGTGGTGCACTAGTATTTTTTGTGAAGAGGAAGGATGGTACTATCAGGTTGTGCATTGATTATAAGAAGTTAAACAAGGTGAAAATCAAGAACATGTATTCATTTATTAGGTTTGATTATTTGTTTGACCAGTTGAAGGGAGGAGTAGTATTCTCAAACATTGATATGAGATCCGGATATCATCATATGCATCAAGGAAGATGATATTTACATGACAACTTTCAGGACCAGATATGGGAATTATGAGTTTCTTGTAGTTCCATTTGGTCTGACTAATGCTCCAACTACTTTTATGTGCTTGATGAATAGCATGTTGTTTCCTTATCTGGACAAGTTTGTTATTCTATTCATTGATGATATATTGGTATATTATGAAAATGAAGAAGAGAATGTCGAACACTTAGTAGTAGTATGGATATTGATGAGAGAGAATTAGTTGTATGCTAAACTTAGTAAGTGTAGTTTATTTTAGACAAATGTACAATACTTAGGGCATGTGGCTTCTAAGGAAGCCATAACACTGGATTTGGAAATGATAAGCCTTAGCATGGAACAGGCAACTAATAGAAATGTGGATGAGGTAAGGTCCTTCATGGCGCTAGTAGTTTAATATAGGAGGCTCATCATGAGATTGTCATATATCACTTATCATATTACATTGTTGCAAAGGAAGGGTAAGAAATTTTAATGGATAGAGGAATGTCCTGACAATTTTGAGAAGTTGAAGAAATTGTTGACAAATGCTCCAGTTCTAAAGATTGCAGATTCAGACAAAGAGTTTGTTATATGTACATATGCTTGAAAGAGAGGAATTGGTGGGGTCCTTATGTGGGAGGGATAGGTAGTGGGCTATGAGTCACAGAAATTGAATGAGCATGAGCAGAATTATTCAACACATGATCTTGAGTTGGAAGCAATCATCTATGCATTGAAGCTATGGAGGAACTATCTTCTTGGAAGGAGGTTCGTATTAATGAGTGATCACAGTGGGTTGAGATTCTTATTTAACCAACCGAATTTCAATGCTCGACAAGCTATATGGTTGGCCATGATTAGTGAGGTCGACTTTGAGATCAAGTACATCATGAGTAAAGAAAACATGGCTAAATATGCTCTTAGTAGGCAGATACAAGTGAATCATATAACAATTATGAGTTTTTATGGGACAAACTTACGGGATGAGATCTTACAAGTAGCTCAGCAGGAGAACAGATACATGGAGCTCAAGAACATCTTACATCAGAGTACAGTTACAGGTGTAGGTACAAGTGCATAGGATGTGGAATATCATCTCACAAAAGATGGAATGATCCGATTTAGGGACACGATATATGTGTTAGAAAATAGTGATCTAAATAAGAATATATTGAGAGAGTTTCATGTGAAAGCATATTTAGGTCACCTAGGATATAAAAAGGCATTGACAATAGTGAGGAAGGTTTACTATTGGCCAAATCTAAAAAAGGACGTGGCAGAGTTTGTGGCCAGATGCTTGGAATGTCAATAGGTGAAAGCAAAGTGTAAACATCTAGTTGTACTACTACAACCGATTGTGATTCTAGAGTGGAAGTGGGAGGTAATTTATATGGATTTTATCATAGGTTTTCAGAGGGAATTTAGACAACATGATTCTTTCATGGTTGTGGTGGATAGATTGACAAAAGTAGCACACTTCCTTCTAGTGAACTCTAATTATTTAGCTAATGATCTAGCATAGGCCTTCATCAGAGATGTGGTGAGATTGCATGGGGTTCCGAAGAAGATTGTCTCAGAAAGGGTTGCTAAGTTCACTTCTAAGTTTCAGAAGGAGCTATTTACAGGATTAGAGGTAGAGTTCGCCTCTAGTAAAACTCATCATCTACAGATAGATGGATAGATAGAGAGGGTCAATAGGATATTGGAGGACATGTTGATTATGTATGTTATGGATTAATAAATGTTGTAGCTCTGATACAAGTTGTTGTAGATCTAACCCAAAGATATATGATAACAGAAATAAACCAAAGAAAGAACAAGATCAAAATAGATAGAAATGATTCTTTATTATCAAAACCCTTATGGTAGGGCAACACCATACATTCACTCCTTAAGGAAGGAGAACACTCCACAAGCCATATGCCTGTTCATACAATAATACTTCTCTTCATCTTCATATCTCTCCATGTGGAGTCTCTAGCCTTTATATAGGCCTCATACATACAATACCATGCATCATTACCATGGTTCCCTCATACCATCAACTAATACCATGGGCCCATTACATTATTATTAACTACTTGTGGTCCCTTACATGACATGGGTTAACCACCTTATTTATTACTATGGCCCATCTCATTATTACATTATTACCTTGGGTACCACCCTTGGTACCCCATATTATCCCCCCTAGGTATATAACATTCCACCCCCCTAAGCATGTTTCGTCCCCGAAACATGGGAAGAACACAAATAATAAGATCTACTCAAAAGAGTAGTCCACTGATACCATGCGTGTGCATCTATCCATCCAAGAGAAAGGTGAACCCTCGATCTCGCTGGTGCCTCGCTCGCTTGAGATGGAAGTTGAATGCGGTAGCTCTTCTGTGTGGAAGTGTAGTAGGTGGATCTTCTCTCCTTTCTATCCATCATGTGACTACTTGGTTTCCATTATGGTTGTCGTGCTGGGTGATGTGGGTGATGATATGTTGAAGTTTTAACCCACGATGGCTTTTGCTTGACTTCACCCTGCTGTGGTGCCTGTTGTGGTGTCTTCTTTGTCAATATGACTTCAACCACTGAGCCCTCCTCTGATGTATCATCACCTGTAACCTTTTCTTCTGCAGCCTCTGTTTGTGTTTGATTGTCGATCATCAAAGGCTCATCATCTGATATGTCAGTCCCTTGAACATCTTCTGCTTCAGCCTCCATGTGCTCTACCTGTTTATGGATGGAAATATCCTGTAATGTAATTTTCTTCTTTTTATACCATAGCTTTAGGAATTTCTTCTGCACATTAATATTGGTAGTACCCACGGATTCCATCCAAGGGTATCCCAAAACAACATCCATGTTATCCATATCTGAAGCATGAAAATCACCATGAACCACATACTTATCCATAGAAAGTTTCAAATCCTTATAGATTTGAACATCCTTATCATCAACCTGTGTATGTTCAATTTGTTTTGCTGGGACTTGCAATTTTTTTGCCAAATTAACACTGATAACATTATGTTTACAACTAGGATTGATAGAAACAATGATCTTCTCTTTCTGAATCAATCCATGAATCTGCAATAAGGGTATACCCATAGGAAGTAACCCTTTAGGTTCCCTAGTTTCCTTCTTTTCTGTAAAAATGAAATCTTTGCTAGGCAATGTGACCTGACGAGCTAACTGGCAAGCCTCCCTCCACGTGGAAGGGTGGCGACGTAGAACTTGAGCTTTGATGGCTTCTTTAAGACCATTGATAAAACATTCCTTGAAGAATGCATCTGTGAGACCCTTAGTGCGGAAGGCTAAGGCTTCAAAAGCAGTAATATATTCATCCACTGTACCAGTCTGTTGGAGCCAAACGAGACGATGCAAAAAAGATTCTTCCTGTTCAAAGCGATCTAGGCCCGCCATCACAAAAATATTGGCGAAAAATTGAAATTGTCACAGTTTCGTCAATATTGCTCAGAATCCTTATTATGACCTGTTTTTAGAAATGGAACCCTCATTCTGCATCTGCCCATGTGATAGAAATTTTGATCCAGGTACTAGAATTCCAGATATGCGCTGCAACTTTCTCACCGTCACCCAAAATTGCTGAAAAAAGAGCTGATTTTAAATCAGCGATATCTTCCTCATCCGGATTCCGATTCGCCTGATTTTTTTTTTGAAATCAGGTGTTTTGTCACAAGGATTCCAGATCTATAATTAAATATTACAGATTTGGCACCAAGACATCTAGATCTGCTCTGCAAATTCGCTGGCCCTAAAAATTCTCTACAACCCCACTGATTTTTAGATCAGCGATATCTCCTTCATCCAGACTCCGATTCAACTGATTTTTTTTTTGAATTTGGGTATTTTTTCACAAGGAATTCAGATCTGCAATTATATTCTACAGATCTAGCACCAAAACGTACAGATCTGCTCTACAAATTCGCCGCCCCAGAAACCCTGCAAAAATGAAAAAAAATTCTCCACAGTTTGCCCAAGAAAGTGCTCTGACACCACTTGTTGTAGCTCTGATACTAGTTGTTGTAGATCTAACCCAAAGATATATGATAACAGAAATAAACCCAAGAAAGAACAAGATCAAAATAGATAGAAATGATTCTTTATTATCAAAACCCTTATGGTAGGGCAACACCATACATTCACTCCTTAAGGAAGGAGAACACTCCACAAGCCATATGCCTGTTCATACAATAATACGTCTCTTCATCTTCATATCTCTCCATGTGGAGTCTCTAGCCTTTATATAGGCCTCATACATACAATACCATGCATCATTACCATGGTTCCCTCATACCATCAACTAATACCATGGGCCCATTACATTATTATTAACTACTTGTGGTCCCTTACATGACATGGGTTAACCACCTTATTTATTACTATGGCCCATCCCATTATTACATTATTACCTTGGGTACCACCCTTGGTACCCCACATTATCCCCCCTAGGTATATAACAATAAAGGATATGGGAGGAGTACCTTCCATTGGTTCAATTTGCTTATAATAATGGCTACTATGAGTCACTTAGGATGAGTCCACTTGATGGAGGTGGTGTGGATGGATGAGGTGAGGATGGAAGCAGTGTAGGTATTCACAGGAATCCATGTCTTATGAACTGAACAGTGTCAGTGGAGAAGCCTATGCTGCTCCTTCGTCGTCACTTAGAGGAGGCTCAATCAACGGGCTATATTTAGGGCCTTTCCTTCCTCCATCCCAAAATGTCCTTCCACTTGTGGCCCCTTGAATAAGTGCTGATCTACTTCACTGTAACTGACCAAAGTATCAACTGTGAACTCTGTCACAAACCATCCTATGATACGGTTAAGCCAATGATCAACAATGCTCATGATCTTATCTTCAGAGGCTTCTAGTTTTCGTACTAACTTTGGGGTCCAAACAATTATACCATTAAGCCTCCACCTTCCTTAACCATCTACCAACATTGTGATCCACTCATATAATTCAAATGGGAAGGAACAAAAGAGGATTTCATGTATCTCTATGTACATATATCTATCCAACCACTATTCTTTCATCAATTGCAGATTCCTATTTTCTTGTGTCGTGAATTCATGGATCTTTCTATCCAACCAGTCTTCAATCTCCTTCTTAGTTGGATTCCAATGATGCGAAATCACACAGCTCATTATGCAAATTCCGGTCCCAGCAACATAACCATTTTTTGGCTTGATGGGCCCTGACCTAGGTTCAATGTTAAGCAACCAAGAAAATCCATACACTACTGGCCCTTTTGCCATCAATCTGTAGAGCATAGACTGAAGTGTTACCCAAAGCAGTATGGGGGGATGAAGGAACCAAGTTTTCGCATCCTAATATGGTTGTGATTTCAGTTATTTTCTCTAACCTTTCTTTGTGTAGATTGATAAGCCCTTTAGGGCTTATCAAAGTACTTCTCTTATTCATCCTCTAAGCCTCCACGGAAGTCTCTGATCACCCTTCATGGCCCTAAATAGCTAGATCAAGAACTTAAACACGTATGTAATTACTCTTATTTCTATATCTACACATATTTGCTTAAGTATTGGTTACTTTAACATGAATTACGTTTATCTTCGCGTAAATAGATATTCTTACTTGTGGTCATATGACAAAGTAAAACACATAGATTCACGCATTAATATAGCATTACTTCATACTCAACATAACATTATTGAAACTTTCATAACATAAGTAAAATAACACATGCACAGATAATTGCAGAATATTCCTCTTTATTGATAATCCAGATTTCTAGTACAAACTCTCACTACCCTGCAGACATATTTGTAGGGGTCTGCACACTCAGCTACAGACTTCTACCCTATGCCTCTGCGCACTCAGTTGTAGAGCCTCTTCCTATGCTAAGACTCTTCACTGTTATCTCTCACAGACCCATACATAAAACATAACAGGACTCAACTCCACTGAACTACCTTAGACTCTTCTAATAGCCTTAGACTCTTCTTAGACTCTTCTAAAGATGACATGACTTATACAAAATAAGGGAAAAAAAACATTAGGAACTCTTTACATCTTTGTGCTCCGCAGCCACAAAATGCGGAGAGTTCACATTCTTTACACAAAACTTGGACCTTTAGCCCCAAAACTTGGGCTTTTAACCTCAAAATTGACCCCACGTGACCCGTTCCTGGCATTTTCGTACGTGGATATTATAAAGGACAATCATGTATATATGTGAGTTCTGATAAAGACAATCATGTGTGTTTTCCTATGGTGTAAAAACAATAGTAAATTCTCAGGGAAAGGCTATGATATGCTTTCGAGAGTTATTATTTTGTTTTCTTGTTCTAATGTTGATGGTTATAGTGTGGGGATGCTACTTAGAAGTGATATTGGCTAACGATGGTTTATCAATTGTTGCAATATGATATTGATGACATGTATTTACTAATAGATGAAGTTTATTTAATGACCTTACTAATTGATGGAGTTGATGTGATCAAACCTAATAGTTAACAGTTGGCACGGGTTTAGGGGGAATATTCTTTATGCTTCTAATAATGCATTGTTGCCATTATGGTTACTTGAGAATTTCTTATTACATAATGATGTTCCTGTTGTTGAATTTTTTGAATGATTCATCATCTTATGCTATGGTCATGGATTTCCTATGATGCAATCATGAATGATACTTATATATTTCTTATGCCACATAGTTTTTATGATGCTACTGATCAGATTTATGATGATAGAAGATTATTTTTACGATGCATATGGTACATTTCTTACATGTTGATCTTCATAATTTCAAGGATATAAACAAAGATTTATCACACAACCTCATTATGTGATGATGATGAGTGTCACTCATTACTTTTATTGTGTTGTCATCATGCGTTCAAAAATGCATAATTTGCATATTGTGTAGTTATGGATGATGATGCCTATAGTGCTTGGCTCTAACATGTATATGATATGTTCCATATGGTATATTGTTTGAGTATTGTTGCTCTTGATGGTATCAAGGTGATGGGTTACTAACAAAGTTTGATAAATTATGGTGATCTCTTGGTTACTTTTCTCATTGATGAGAAGCTATAGAGATACTACTATCTATTTGTCATTGGACATCATTGATGTGTGAATTAAATATAAGGATCTTATGGGCGATTACCTAATTTTCATATTGATGAAGTGGTGTTGGTGTGGTAGTTCTTCTTGCATGAAGAAAATGGGACAAGAGAATGATGTTACTATAGGTTTCATGAAGACATCTACTAAACGATACTTGGAGACATTGCATACATAGTCACACATTGAAAATGTTAAGGAATGATGGTACTTTTCCCTATCTTACTCTATGATGATATGTTTGGTTTCTCACATATATTGAATGATGCATGAAAATATATGTTGTTATTCTTTGATGAACATGGATTGAGACTCTTCCTACTAAGGGAAAGAGAAATTGACCTTGATGAGGTCAAGAGGTTGAGTTGATAACAGATCTCTATGGAAAATATTATGCTACATACTTGGTCATAGGTTGATGATATTAAAGCTACATTGTCTTATCTTTCATATTGTTAATGAAAATGTGCATGTTTTTATTCATGTTGCTGCTGACAGATGCTTATGGTACAAATCCTATATGGTGTATGAAGTTGTTGATGACTATCATGGTGTTTTTTAGGTATTTTCTTTTGGTCTCTTGATGTAAAGGTCATGTAAAGACATATGTTATAAATCATTGTAAAATTCAGTCATGTATGGACTATTGTGGTTAAGTCATGTAATTTATAAATCCACTGTGTTGGGTGATCAATGTAAACATGATTTATTGTTGATAGGAAAGGTCATGTCTGATTGATTCATAGAGTCATATACTTCTTTGTACATCTTCAGAAAATTCAACATGTTCTCAGGAGGAGCATGGTTAGTATTTAATATTGATACTCATTAGATCAGATCTACAATGCTCATGTCAACTAAAGGAGAGAAGTTTGCATTCAACATTGGTCAACCATTTTCTCTTGATGTCAAAGGTCGAGAGTAACTTGGTGATTGATACATTTTACAGGTATCTGCAAGTTGTGGTGACTAAACATCAAAGTGTTTGCCACAAAGTCCAAATGGGGAAATTGTTGGCATTATGAGTAATGGGTTATCATTTATGGAAACCTACTTTATGAGTTGTCTTTGGATGGCAACCTTCTTGATGAAGATGTGAAAAAGATGTGTTTAC